>JAYESD010000006.1:134939919-136139919 GCA_036927565.1 Tuctoria greenei
ATAAAATTTCAATATTGAATAATGCTTTACGTTCTCATGAAGTTAAATATTGTTCTAATTGCAAATTAAAAGGAAAAAATTCATGTGAAAATTGCCTTAATCTGTCCAATAAACTTGATAATATGCATAGGACATTAGATCGGTTTTGTAATGGGAATAAGAACCTAAACTTGCTGCTGAATTCTTCCAAGTCTTGCAATGATAAAACTGGTTTAGGTTTTGATTCTCATGCTCATGCTAAGGCACATCCACCTAAAATTGTAAAGCCATTAGGAAGTGGTTTGATTCAAACAGTTCCTAAACAAAAAGAAGTGGTTTTCGAATCTGCAGGAGTGTTGTCTCATTCGGTTTTAAATAAAAATATTGCTTGCTCATCTAGACATGAACACAAAGTTAAATTTTATTGTACCTACTGTGGTAGAGATGGTCATGTCATAGATTTTTGTTATATACTAGCTAAACAACAGAAAAGGGAAAGAATTATTGCTAGATCTTATAACTTTCATGCAAAATTTGCTGCACATATTAAACCGAATGCCAGGAACATGCAACCTGCTGTTATGAGTCAAAAACATTCAGAGTTTACCTCCAGACCTTCTATTTTTGCCCCCGAAGCTACTGATTTTTGTGCTACACAAGTAACACCTTATAGGTCCGTAGTTAAGAACAAAAAACCTCAAACTTTGACTCATTAACCTGCTATTTTATCTTAGCTTTCGTGTGTTTTTCCTGCTGCACATCGTGTGACTCAGTACTGGATACCTAAATGCCTTTTGACTAACCCCAGTATTGAGTCATCGACGTATTGTGCTTCTATTTAGGTTACACGCTTTAGGAAGAAGAACATTTGGATTCTCGATTCAGGTTGCTCACGCCACATGGCCGGTAACAAAGAATGGTTCTCCTCCATCTCTTTTGGATCACGTGTTGAGATTGTTACTTTTGTCGATAATTCTTCAACTCCTATAATGGCTAAGGGTTCGGTTAGAGTAAATGATCACTACACTTTGAAGGATGTTGCGCTTGTCAAAAAATTGAAATACAACTTGCTTTCTGTTTCACAATTGCTAGATGAAAATCTTGAAATTATTTTCAATAAAAATTGCTGCAAAGTTGTAGGTTCAAATAGTGAGCTTATTTTTAACATGTCTCGGTTTGGAAGAGTTTTTAAAGCCGATTTTGATATGTCTTCCTCTAAGCATAGGTGTCTAGTTGCTAATTATTCAAAGGACTTATATTTTTGGCATCGTAGACTTGGTCACGTAGGCTTTGATCACCTAACGTGTGTTAGTCCTCTTGATCGCATACATGGGCTGCCTAAGCTTAAAGGAGGCAAAGAAATTGTGTGCTCTTCTTGTAGACATGCTAAGATGGTTGCAGGTTTACATACTCCTCTCACCATGATCATGACAACTGAACCGGGTCAACTTTTGCACCTTGACACCATAGGACCTTCACGTGTTCAATCCTTCGGAGGTAAATGGTATGTTCTTGTTATTGTTGATGATTATTCTAGATACTCTTGGGTTTACTTTATGGCGTCTATGAATGAAGCTTTTAGTCACTTTAGAACTTTATATCTTAGATTATCATTTGATCACCCAGGATCTTTAAAAGAAATTAGAAGTGATAACGGAACTGAATTTAAAAATCAATCTTTTGATCACTTTTGTGCTGAAAATGGAATAGATCATCAATTTTCTTCACCATATGTACCTCAACAAAACGGTGTTGCAGAAAGAAAGAAAATAACCTTAGTTGAGATTGCTAGGACTATGCTTGATGAATACCAAACTGCTAGAAAATTTTGGGCTGATGCGATTGCAACCGCTTGGTATGTCTCAAATCGTGTTTTCTTGCGCGCTAAGCTAGGTAAAACACCATATGAGCTCCTGTTTGGACATAGGCCTAGTGTTACGCACTTTCGGGTCTTTGGTTGCAAATGCTTTGTTAAGACACATGGTAATCTTGATAAATTTGAATATAGATCCATTGATGGCATGTTTCTTGGTTATTCATCTCATACTAGAGGCTATCGTGTGCTTTTACTTGACACTAACAAAATTGTGGAGACTAGTGAAGTGTCGTTTGATGAATCTGGCCCAGGCACTAGCTCAAACATTGCAGGTCCAGATCCATATCCGTAGGGGGAGAGCATTTTCGTTGAAGATGAGGAAGAATTGGAGCTATTGGCAGAAAATTCAGCAGCTAAAGACTTTGGTTCAGCTTCGGATGTTAATTCTCAAGCAGCACCGACAACCATCAATGCTGATTCAGATCTTCCTCAAGTCACAAGATCATCGATTTGTGATGAACATGAAGAAGAAGAAGCTTGTGAGACATCTGTTCCCCTATGATTTTACAAAGATCATCCCCCGCAATAGATAATTGGAAGCTTGCACGAACGAGTCACACGGTCCAGGTTTTTCGATCCAAACTCTCATGCTCATTCTACTTTTGTTGCTTCTTTTGAACCCAAAGATATATCACACGCACTCACTGATGAATCTTGGATTATTGCCATGCAAGAAGATTTGGAAAATTTTGAAAGAAATAATGTTCGGAAACTTGTACCTCCTCCTCAAGGTCACACTTTAATTGGAACTAAATAGGTGTTTGAAAATAAACAAAGTGGGGATGGGGTTGTGGTTAGGAATAAGGCTAGGTTGGTTGCTCAAGGTTTCACTCAAGTTGCAAGTCTAGATTTTGATAAAACTTTTGCTCCTGTTGCTAGATTAGAAGCCATAAGAATTTTGTTACCTTTTGCTGCATCTAAAGGTTTTAAGCTATATCAAATGGATGTTAAAAGCACTTTTCTTAATGGCTACATAGATGAGGAGGTTTATGTTAAACAACACCGGGTTTTGAAAATTCAGATTTTCCTAATCATGTTTACAAACTGTCCAAAGCCTTGTACAGTCTCAAACAAGCCCGTAGAGCATGGTATGATAGGTTAAAAACATTCTTACTTGAAAAGGGGTTTACCATGGGCAAGGTTGATAAAACTCTTTTTGTGCTTAAGCATGGCAATGACTCATTACTCGTTCAAGTGTATGTGGATGATATTATCTTTGGTTGTGCTTCTCATGATCTTGTGTCCATGTTTTCAGCTATGATGAGTTCAGAATTTGAGATGAGTATGATGGGAGAACTCACGTACTTTTCGGGGCTGCAAATCAAGAAAACAAAGGAGGGTACCTTTGTGCATCAAACGAAGTATACAAAAGACCTCCTAAGGCGCTTCAACATGGACAAAAGCAAGCCTCTTCGGACACCAATGGGAACAGCAACAACACTTGAACTTGATGAAGATGGTGAACCCGTGGATCCAAAAGAATATAGAAGCATGATCGGATGACTTTTGTACCTCACGATATCAAGACCAGACATACAATTCAGCGTATGTCTTTGTGCACGGTTTCAAGCCTCCCCACGTGCTTCACATCGTCAAGCCGTCAAAAGGATTCTCAGGTATTTACATGGAACTCAAGAATTTGGCATTTTCTTCCTTCTTCCTCATCTGTTACTTTGAAAGCTTTTTCTGATCTTGATTTTGGGGGTTATAGGATTGATAGGAAAAGTACTTCGGGTGCTTGTCATTTTCTTCGTAATTCACTTGTTGCTTGGTCCTCTAGAAAACAAAATTCAGTTGCACAATCCACAGCCAAATCTGAATATGTAGCTGCTGCTAGTGCTTGCTCACAAATTCTTTGCGTTGTTCAAACAGTTAAGGACTATGGGGTTGATCTAGATAGTGTTCCACTGTTCTATGATAACACGTGTGCCATTTGCATTGCTAAAAAACCCTATGCAACATTTTAGAACTAAGCACATTGATATTAGGTATCACTTTCTCCGTGATAATGTTGAAAAAGAAAACATTGTGCTTCACCATGTAGATACCGAACAACAATTGGCTGACATTTTTACAAAACCTTTGGATTTCACTCGTTTTTGTTTCATTCGTAGTGAAATAGGGGTTATGCATCCTCATGGCTTACATTGAGGGGGAGTTTTCAAACTTGAGAAGTGTGAAAGCCCGCTTTTCGAAAGAATAAAAATACAAAAATGCGAACTTAAAAATTTTGAAAGTGGACTTGGAAATCCAAACTCACAAGAACCATATGAGTTAACCAATGTTCACTAGAAATAGGAACTTGTTAAAATTTTACCTATAGATAATGGTTGCTAATGTATTTGGAACTTAAGGGGTAAAATCCTTAATTTCCATGTATTCACATTTTCAATGAAAAATAAAGGAGAAAAGAAAACAAAATAGAGAGAAAGAAAAAGGAATTATTCCAACCCTAAAATGGGACATTCAAAACTATTCAAATCTAAGCTGTAAATTTTTCCATGACCTACTAATATTTCAAATAGATTCTCGGTAAAGTTTCTAAAAATTTTGAAGCACATTTTCCATTTATTGGATACGTACTGAGAGTTTAATCAGAGTCGACTTCAAATTTAAACTTTGTACTTAACCTTGTCCAAATCAACTCCAAATTTTTCCTGAGGTCCCTTATGGTTCAAAAAGGGTAACTTCAAAGTTTCAGGATTTTTGAACCTAATCTACCATTTATTTCATTGAATCAAGTATCACCGCTTGAATTCAAATTCAAACCTGAGTTCAAAATTCAACTTGCTCAGTTCTGAAATCTGATTGCACCATAAAATTCTTCACATTTTATTTAGTCATTGGGCCAAAGCTGAATATTTTTGAAGCATGTTTGCTAGCTCTAACTGAAATTGGAAAGAGGAATGAGGGAGGTGGGTCCCACAAGTAGTCCCCACAGGTCAGGTCAGCACCTACTCTCTCTCTCCTCCCCTGCCTCAACGCAGGAGCGCTGCATGTGCCACGGCGATGGAGACATCGACCCTTATCTTCAGAGAACACTCGTTCTCCCCCTGCCGCCCACTCCTGCTCGCCACCTCTAGGTCCGCCAGGCCCCTGCACACCGGCTCGCCGCCTTCCTATCGCGCCGCTAACGCCGTGCCCCCACCTTCCGGCTGCAGCTGCGTCGCCCCACATCGGCGCAAGCTCGCCCCCTGCATGCTGCACCTGTGCGCTGCTGCTGGCCCGCGTCCCCGCTCGCCCTGACCGTTCCCTCCGCGTGCCCCTCTGCGTCCGTCCACGCGCCGCCGACGCCGGCGCTCCACCTCCTGGCCACCACGGCGCCGCGCTTCTGCGCCCCGCGCTCGACCGACCCACGACGGCGGCTGGCCCAGCTGCCTCCTTGTCGCGCGCATTCTTGTCGCACCCTCTGCATCCCACACTCTCGGCCCCTGCTCTATGGCGCGCCGCGCGCTCCCACGCCCCGTCGCCGCACCTCCTTGGCGCCCGGCGCGCTCACCGCCGCCCAGCTCCATGGTGTGCCGCTTCTCCTCCTGCACCTCGGCGCTCCGCCTCCTCATCGGCCCCGCCACACGCCTGCTCACCTGGCCGCTGCAGCACCTCGCCATGCCGCCGCAGTGCTTGTCGGACCTGCTCGCCCACGTCATGGTTGTGCCCCTGCTCACCCGCGCCATGGCCGAGCGCCACCGTCCTGCTGCTTGTCCGCACCGTCCGCACCGGCCATGGCGATAGCCGTTGGAACCTCGCCACGCCAAGCCGCGGCGACCGCATTCCTCTTGTCAACGCCATCCGCCGACTCCCTCTGTCACTCACCATGCGCCATGGATTTGTCCTTGCCACCCTAACCATCCTCCCATCCAACACACGCCCTGATCTGCGACATGCCGCGCCCGTTCCTGAATCTGCTTGCGCTTGCCGCCCTTGGTACGTCGCCCCGTTCCGCGCCATGGATGCACCCAACCAGAGAAGCGAGTGACCGATGAGATGTACGAGATGCAAGAACACGTCGACGACACCACGGCAACGACAATTGGTTCAAGGTTAGCTCTGAATTGTTCAAAGATTAGTTGGGACAGTGCTGCAGCCAAGGTGTTTGATGAACTGTTCACGAGGAAAGAACCAACTTTGTTGATGTTTAGAAATGGTCCATGATGCAGGGGTAGAATGATGATGCAACCGACAAGCCTAAGTGCCAAGATGCTCTCTGAATGGTGATGAAGCGACGGAAATCAAGTACACACCCAAGATGTTCGGCAAAATTCCTACAAGGTGAGCCTTGCCCTAAAAAGCATTGCTTGACGCCCCGAAGTCTGTTAGTGGTGACCGCTAATAGTACTCATGTGTCGTCAAGCCGTACGTCCATTTTCCGCAAAGATATCATTCCTATAGAAATCCCCAAGTTGACCTATTGTGTCGTTTGTATCACGTTGGTTGTCCGTGCGTGCTCGTGATGCTCCACCATGAGCCGCGTCGACATCATTAACCATAGGACGTCATCGTGACGTTCCGAGCCATCACCGTGCCCTGGCATCGAAATGAAGGATGCCTGTGATGAGTGCGGTGCTGAAACCCCAGCACGACTCGTCGGAAAATGGTTGTCAAGCCAAATTAGGTTTTAGTCGATGTGAGGGTGATCGAGTCCTAGGTATAGCCAAGGTGCTCGATAAAATGCCTTCCAGGTCAAACCAAGGTGGTTGGTGATCACCGACGACCTGTGGTTGAGTAATGTGAGAACGTTGCGACCGACAAGGAAAACTAGACCAAGGGGAACTTTGGATAAAGAGTTTCTTGTTTGTGTCGATGATGTTTCCTAACCGTCCGCAGAATTTCTTAACTAGGTGTGCCATTTCATCGACGACAGGTTTGTCGAGTCGCTTATCAACAACCGAGTCGACATCACTAGCCTTAAGACTCACAAGGTGGTGTTCGGGAGTCCGCTCGTCATCATGGACGAGTCCGGGTTGATGTGAACGTCGATGAGATGATCTTCCCGAGAGGGCAAAGCACATCGTCGCAACATAGTAATGCCTTATGTTCGAGTTCCAGGAGTTCACCAAGCTCATCTGGACAATCTTGCAAAGGACACTGCGATAGTGTCATGTAAGAACTTTGGCGATGCTTGCGGAGATTGTCGTAGCGACTGACTTACCTAAAGGTCCTTTGAACGTGTCTTAATACTCACGTCAGGTTAACAGTGCTTGTGATGACTCTTTGAGTCCAAGCAATGTCGATCTCACTTCTTTTCCAAGTGTCGCTAGGGTTTCACATCGATTCATCCTAATTTAGGACCCTGCGACCACACTAGTCGCTTAATTCGGTTTACTCATTAATGAGTTTGTGTAACTTCGTTGGTCGCCTTCTGAGTCGTGACCTCTTGTTGCACAGTTCACTCATGCCTTAAGCTTTCAATGCTCCACCTTGATTCCTTAGTCAGTCTTACACTACCAGTCCAACACTTCCACACCATTCAGCTTTATCGTCCTTGAGTGGCATAGCGTCGAGTGTTGAGTGCCAAGTTGCAATGTGTGCTTACATTGGATCTTTCAATTCACATCTCGATACTACTATGACCACTTGACTCCATCCTTTGTTTATCCACACAACAGAGGCATATATGTCCTTCCTAGTCAAACTCCTCATTCTTAAAGTTTACACAACCCCGTGGAGTCTATTATTAAATTATTTAATTACTTAATTACTTATATGCATATCATGTCGATAGGAACGTGCTGATAGGTGATCGACAAGAAACTTTGCTTGGAGGAGAAGGCCAGGGTGTTCCAACTTGAAGTTCCATGGCGGACTCTTCGAAGGAAGACCAAGCCAATAACAACTGACATTGTTATAGAGTCGCAAACAAGGCAAGCCTCGGTTTGCATTTAAGTCGTTTTAAAAATTTTTACTTTATCACTATGAGGATTACCATATGAACTGTGCATTAAGTTTAGGATGCTTGAATACTCCAGATGCATGACCCACAAACCCATTGGTTAATTGGGTAGGTTAATAACTCGACGTGTAGAATTTCTATGCTAATGTAGTAGGTAAACCGGTAGAAGTCGAGTAGTTGGAATCTACTCGCGAGATAGAAAATTACACTCATCTATCCTGGGATAACATTTATAGAAAATAACTGTTAAATATAAACTTGAGAACGGTCAGAGATTGATAGGAAGCGGCAAGACGTGGTCTTGGTCGCATAGCTTTGACTGGTCAGTTAAGGCCCGTCCATGTGCGGCCCCTTCGAACAAGCTTGACTTGTACTGGCGACATACTGGACATATGGACTCCAGTAAACTGACGTAACTCGATAACTGGGATGTCGAGGTCCATTAACTCACCATCGATAGGGGTGGGTTGAGGACAGTAAGGTGTAAATCGGTCGGCGGACACAAGAGGTGTTCCGTGCAGAGACCTTCTATTCGCGGAGGTGAGACGGGCTCGGCGTTCGGGTTTCTTGTGAAAGGTGGCCATATACGACTAGTATTGATGTGTTACGTAGGTACTGGTTTGCTCGCTGACACTTTCGAACTTGCGTATGTGTCGTGTTGTCCGGGTGTGTCCTGATTGCAATCACCGTCCCTCGCGGTAATAGAGTACCACTTGTTCACTGAGCCGTGACGTAGTAAATACTAAAGAAGTCAAAAGAATACGTTGTATTGAATTATAATTGCTTTGCAACCTTGTATGGCTTAGAGATACTAGAATTAAAAGTTTACAGTTTCCCCATACTTTACCTGTAATAGCATTATGTGCTTTGGGCATGTCATATCATCGGCAAAGCGTTTCTTGTTTGATTGTGGAGTCTATGATGTGCCGTGCTTGAATAATGTCATTTGCTACTTAAAACATGATTATAAGGATCCACTTATAGGCGAGTCTATTTATGGTATTCCTTACCTATGCTTAGTATTCACCCCTGCATATGTCTAGTGAGATGGGTTAGTCTTGCTGAGCCTTATGCTTACGTTTGCGCTTTAACGATTTTTGCAGGTATTAGTTTTATTTCTGCTGTTCAGGTTGTACATGAGACTCGAGGTGTCGAGATAAATCTCATGTGAACCACGCCGCTGCTGAATGTTCTTCATGTTGCTAGTGAGAATCGTCTTAGAGCATGGATGTCTTCTCTCCTGCTTAATTAGGTGAGATTATGAGTATGTATTTTCTGTTGCGTGTGTACCCCTGTTGTACACTCTTTTGTAAACTCTTCTTATTATGAAATGAGAACTTTATATGTTTTGGTATCCTTTTCGTGTGTGCTGTTAGGTACCGCATCGCACGGCACCACCCAATGAGATCCTCGGATGTGTGGACTCCAGTCCCCACAGACATGGTATCAGAGCTTCATTGGGAATAGCATGCTCAAAAGGAGCCTATTTTCAAAAACTCCGAAGTAGTCGAGTGAGGATTAGCTATATGCCCATGAAGGACTATTACTAGTATAAGTTATAAAGGTGGTGAACTAACTTGTTATATTATTCTGTAACGATGCTCCGTCTTCAAGGTAAGAGGTAAGGTACGCCACCGAGAGCGGATCAATCTCGGTAAACTCTGCATACGAGATATGGTATGTGAAATTTCCGTGGCTTAGCACGGAGAGTCAATATGAGTCTCTGACACTTTCCATGTTTCTGGGAACATATGACATGCGGTACCCCAGCGTGACATAAAATTAGTGGGAGCCCCGTCGGGTTGTGTATAACCCGATAGTATGCATCTCTAGAACCATTGATGTTCTATGGGAGCATGCGAAACACGTATGCCCGAGCGTGTATAAGCCGGTTTGTACGGGAGTCTTTGCTGTACAGACGTATTTACGGCCATGTACCTCGAGACATGACCTCGCTCGAGGACGACTCACACCAGAGTCATATGCATTTATTTTCATATATATTATTGTGACTGTCTGTCGTGTCTCCCCGTGCCGCCCTTGAGGTGTGAAGGTGTGAAAGGAGATTGTTTGTCTTCTGCAGGTACACTAACTATAGTAGCGACCCGTGTAGCATACGATTGCGAGTGATTGGTATTAGAACCACCTATAGACGTATCCGGATATACCGGTTTAGAGTTTTTCTTTTGGTAAGGCACGTAGTACCGTCAGTATCACATTTGATACTTTGACCATCCCCCACGAAAGAATGGCTTCATTATCATCTTGTAAGATCTAACTACCATATGCTGGTAAGATTTGGATCAAAGTTTCGACATGGAACGTACAATGTGAAGAAGGATGAAAATTAAGGCTTTTGTGTACTCTGGACGGAATCTAGCTCGATTATGTCAAGATGTGCTTCTAGTTAAACTTCATAGGACATCGTAGTATGCTATAGGGATGGGGGAGATCTTCAGGTCCTCGACGATTTCTCTATGGACGAGTTGGACAGAACAACACTGGGGAAACTCCTCCCAATCATTAGAAACCAGCATTTATTCACCTCTTTGATATAATGAACTAGCCTCGGCATTTTAACCATAACTCTTTGTAGAATCGTCGAATACATTCGTGTAATACATTTCCGGAAACCTTGCGACTTGTACAACAAGTTTGTAACGGGACTTGCTATCAAATTGTGAGGTTATCCATCTGAAAATCAGTGGCCAAATCAGTTTTGAACAACCATGATCTATCAAACTAAATTCTGAAACCTGAACCGATTGTTCCACTTCAAAAATTCGTATCTCTTCAACCTGGAGGGCTTTGGAGGCAAGTTAATACTTTTTGGAAATCTTTTGAAGTCTTCTATAAGTTTTCTATTGACCTCCAAGCCAAAAGATGCTTTTATGGTGATGAAAATGCACCGTTATCACAGCAGCTGCTGTTCTGAAACTACATGGGCCAGCATCTGAATTTTTCCATATTTCCTTGTAGAAAGCTCTTCTATTCCATTATGATACATTTATGGAAAGGGGAAGAGCTATTTTACAACTTTGTTATTCACTTATACCTCAAATTCAGTTTATAACTAATTAGAAAACTGGAGTTGAAGATAGTACATGTATATAAGTGCTATCTGAAACAGAAAAAATTTTCTGAAATTTGAACAGCCATAACTCTTAAACTAGAAATGCAACATATGCATGTTTATACATTTATGGAAATCTCAAATAGTCCTCTATCAACTTCCTATTCAACACAAAGGCTAAAACTCACAATAACATAGTCTAAATCGAAGTATCGTTTAAGGTGTCGTGACATTTCCGAATTGGCAGATTTTGATTTAGTTGTTGTTTAGACCCTAGCTTTGAGTAGGATCGTCGATTGGCTTCGGGTTTTACCTTTATGGAATCTTGAGGATGTATGCAACAAGTTTTCTATGTGTTATTTTTGCAAATGTTGATATTTGTATATCTGAAAATTGTGGACAAAATCAGCTTTAAACAAGGGAGGTGCTGTCCAAATTTTCAGAAAAACTGTCAACTTGCAAATGCCATATCTTCTCAACCAGAAGTGCTACGAGACAAGTAAGTACTCCTTAGAAAGTTTTGGAAGTACTTTACAAGTTCTCTATTCAGCTCAAGACTAAAGTCCTTTTCTAAGTGGGTGAAATTTGGATAATCGCAGAGACTGTCCAGGCACACCCAAACTGGACAGCAATCTGTACACCTCTAAATTTAATCTATAACTAGCAGATTCTGCATCCAATGGTGTCGCGCGAGTAACCGTTGGAAAGGTTAGAGAGTCAGCTACAATTTTTGCAATTGGCTCCAGACCAGAATCGGTCATTTACCTATTCCAAATCAAGTTTGAATGCAGAGTGGTCAATCTGAACTGAATTAAAATTCTGAATGCTGAAATTTTACCCAACTTCAAAAATTCATATCTTTTAAACCAGGACTGATAGGAAGACAAGTAAGTACATTCTGGAAAGCTTATTACATTGGATACAACTTTGTATATAAGAATATTTCGATATTTTGAACAGAAAGGTCTGAAAACTTTAGATCAAAACTGCTACTTTTTATGCAGGTTCTGCTGAAAGTGCTGAAAATTCTGCTGACTTTAAAATAGCATAACATGCGAATCAGAGATGATATAGAGGCAAACCAATACTTTTTGGAAAGTTCTTGAAGTGTACCTTAACTCTGTTATTCAACGCAAGATCTGATTTTGCCTTTAACTGGATCAAAATCGAGTTTGAGTCCAGCCTGTTCGTTTGTCACCAAAGCCTGGCCAGTTTGAACCTTTTGGTTTTTATTAGGCATTCGGTTCTCGATTCCAACTCGAGGAGTGTCGTAAATGACCAAGAGTTAGGACTCAACTATTTACCAAGTTGATTGTAGTGTTAAACTCATTTGAAGCTTTTTCCCTTGGTTTGACATACTAGTGTTTAATTTATGTGACTTGTCACATCACTTCTTGTGCTTTCGAGCGCAAGTCGTAATTACTCGAGTTGCATCTCATCTTCCCATGAGGATTGTTTGAAGTACGCTTTGACATCCTGGTTTGGAACTTTAAGGGGGAAGGCGAGCACTCAAGTAATAGTGATGTTCAACCATCAACCTTGGTTACAATGAGTCGTGTCAACAAGAAGGCACTCTATTAAGATTACATCTTCAAGAGGATCCAACCTCCGCCACCAGATTGAGTTATTCTAAGAAGAAGTGTGACTTCAACTCCACTGAAGTGATTGAGAAGGGTATCCATTCCTCCTGACTGATTGAAGTGAAGGTTAAGTGAAGTATCACTAGATTTGTGTCTAGTGATTTCGACCATGTGTCTAGGGATAACCTTCGACACATAGTTAGTTGTTTTTCTTCTGATGAAGATACTCCTCAAGTCAACTGGTAACTCTAGGACCTAGTTAAAGATACAATCAAGTGGAGTAGTACATGAACAAGCTTTCGAAAGGTCGAGGTAACGTGGTATGTTTCCCACCTTCCTTGTCAATCGTTCTGTTATGAATTCCTTAACGGTGGTCGAGTCATGAAAGGAACGCTACTCATTGAGTGTCTTTCACGACCATGGTCTCCAATCCTTGCAAATCATCATACAGTACTTGAGTTTTGTGGGTGTGGTTTATTTAGTCTTGCTCAAACTATAAAAGCTATTGCACCAAGCATGTGCACCATTTGCACCATACATATGCATCATTTGCACGATACATATGCACCATTTGCACCATACCATGTGCATATTCATTGTACCATACAACATATGATGCATCATGAAGCATCATTACCAATGTAACACCTATGATAGAATGCATGATAATACTAAAATTTAGAGCAAGACTGTGTACCCTATTCAAACTATTCTAAGGTGTCTAATGACTACGATCATTTCACCATCTTCATTTGACTCCGTACATTGTTGATCTCCTTTCCATTTAGTAATACTTAGGAAACCAATTACTCAACCTCACTTGCAACTAAACAAACACTTGAACTTTAATCCTTGACTTGTTAGATTCAAGTACCTTGATTGTTGCAACTATATCGTTCGTTATCGAGTGGTCATCATTCGATGATGAACCTTGTAAAACCCATGAAATCTCCCTACCCGCGAGGATACCGTTCGATTGTCAACCTCGTGAAACTCTTTGGGTCCATCTAAGATCTTGTGGTGTTATATGGTAACCTTGCTTCACTAATTACCTTGTAGTTACCATATGATTGAGTTCTTTGCTGTGTTGAAACATATGAGAATGCTGAATCCTTAAATCCTCGTGTGCCACCGCAAAGGGTCTTCATATTCTATTTCTATTGTTTGAAGATGTTGATATACCCAAAAACCTTGTAGTCACCATACCTTCAGTATTCCTGCTGTTTTGCTTACATAAGGGTGTTGCGTGCCTTGCTACTATTATGCTACAGCTACGGGATCCTATGGTTGGCTAAACATCAAGCAAGGTTAATAATTGTAGTTTAACCTCGTAACCCATCTTAATTCATGTCAGGGGAAATACCGCAATAAGTCGTAAGGACCTATGCAAAACCAAGCAAGCAACCAAGAATCAATGCAAAGATAGTTTCAATCTATCCAGGTGACCTAGAGAAGCAAAGAACAAGTCCTGATTCTTCCAGTCAAGACTAGGACAGGACAAGATGTCATGTCAGTGTAAGAGTACAACAACAAAGGTTCAGTAACAGACGTGAGAGTTTTACGACGTGATATTGTCATGTCGAGCATCCTGTCAAGATTATTAACCTAAATACTGGAATCACCTGAAGAAAACTTTAGAATTTCTTAAGATGCCTGAAGATAATCACTATTTCGTAGACCTCAAGTCTTTAAGGGCATTATCATCTTCCTTAGTCAATGACCCTCTTTTACGGATCGTTCCCTCATTTTTTCTGTTATTCTACGGGTTAGAATCTCGGGACGAGATTCCTTTAAGGGGGAAGGATTGTAAAAGCCCGCTTTTCGGAAGAACAAAAACGCAAAAATGCGAACTTAAAATTTTGAAAGTGGACTAGGAAATCCAAACTCACATGAACCATATGAGTTAACCAATGTTCACTAGAAATAGGAACTTGTTAAAATTTTACATATAGAACATGGTTGCTAATGTATTTGGAACTTAAGGGGTAAAATCCTTAATTTCCAAGTATTCACATTTTCAATGAAAAATTAAAGGAGAAAAGAAATCAAAATAGAGAGAAAGAAAAAGAAACTATTCCAACCCTAAAATGGGACATTCAAAACTATTCAAATCTAAGGCTGTAAATTTTTCCATGACCTTCTAATATTTCAAAAAGACTCTCGGTAAAGTTTCAAAAATTTTTGAAGCACGTTTTCCATTTATTGGACTCGTACTGAGAGTTTAATCAGAGTCGACTTCAAATTTAAACTTTGTACTTAACCTTATCCAAATCAACTCCAAATTTTTCCTGGGGTCCCTTATGGTTCAAAAAGGGTAACTTCAACGTTTCAGGATTTTTGAACCTAATCTACCATTTATTTCATTGAATCAAGTATCACTGCTTGAATTCAAATTCAAACCTGAGTTCAAAATTCAACTTGCTCAGTTCTAAAATCTGATTGCACCATAAAATTCTTCACATTTTATTTAGTCATTGGGCTAAAGTTGAATATTTTTGAAGCATGTTTGCTAGCCCTAATTGAAATTGGAAAGAGGAATGAGGGAGGTGGGTCCCACAAGTGGTCCCCACAGATCAGGTCGGCACCTACTCTCTCTCTCCTCCCCTGCCTCCACGCAGGCGCGCTGCATGTGCCACGACGATGGAGACATCGGCCCTTATCCTCAGAGGAACACTCGTTCTCTCCCCGCCGCCCACTCCTGCTCGCCACCTCCAGGTCCGCTAGGCCCTTGCACACCGGCTCGCCGCCTTCCTGTCGCGCCGCTCCCGCCGTGCCCCACCTTCCGGCTGCAGCGGTGTCGCCCCACGCCGGCGCAAGCTCGCCCCCTGCGTGTTGCACCCGTGCGCCGCCGCTAGCCCGCGTCCCCACTCGCCCTGACCGTTCCCTCCGCGCGCCCCTCTGCGCCCGTCCACGCGCCGCCGACGTCGGCGCTCCACCTACTGGCCACCACGGCGCCGCGCTGCTGTGCCCCGCGCTCGGCCACCCCACGACGGCCGCTGGCCCAGCTGCCTCCTTGCCGCGCGCATCCCTGCCGCGCCCTCTGCGTCCCACACTCCTGGCCCCTGCTCCACGGCGCGCCACGCGCTCCCACGCCCCGTCGCCGCACCTCCCTGGCGCCTGGCGCGCTCACCGCCGCCCAGCTCCACGGTGTGCCTATTCGCCTCCTGCACCCCGGCGCTCCAACTCCTCACCGGCGCCGCCCCGCGGCTGCTCGCCTGGCTGCTGCAGCACCTCACCATGCCGCCGCGGTGCTTGCCAGACCTGCTCGTCCATGTCATGGTTGTGCCCGTGCTCGCCCGCGCCATGGCCGAGCGCCACCGTCCTGCTGCTTGTCCGCGTCGTCCGCGCTAGCCATGGCGATAGCCGTTGGAACCTCGCCACGCCAAGCCGCGGCGACCGCATTCCTCTTGTCAATACTGTCCACCGACTCCCTCTGCCGCTCACCATGCGCCATGGCTTTGTCCTTGCCGCTCTGTCCATCCTCCCATCCAACACACGTCCTGACCTGCGACATGCCGCGCCCGTTCCTGAATCTGCTTGCGCTCACCGCCCTCGGTATGTCGCCCCGTTCCGCGCCATGGCTGCACCCAACCAGAGAAGCGAGTGACTGGTGAGATGTATGAGATGCAAGAACACATCGACGACACCACGGCAACGACAATTGGTTCAAGGTTAGCTCTGAATTGTCCCAAGATTAATTGGGACAGTGCTGCAGCCAAGGTGTTCGATGAACTGTTCACGAGGAAAGAACCAACTTTGTTGATGTTTAGAACTGGTCTGTGATGGAGGGGTAGAATGATGTTTCAACCGACAAGCCTAAGTGCCAAGATGCTCTTTGAATGGTGATGAAGCAACGGAAATCAAGTACACACCCAAGATGTTCGGCAAAATTCCTACAAGGTGAGCCTTGCCCTAAAATGCATTGCTTGACGCCCCGAAGTCCGTTATTGGTGACCGCTAATAGTACTCATGTGTCATCAAGTCGTACATCCATTTTCTGCAATGATATCATTCCTATAGAAATCCCCAAGTTGACCTACTATGTCGTTTGTATCACGTTGGCTGTCCGTGCGTGCTCGTGATGCTCCACCATGAGCCGCGTCGATATCATTGACCATAGGATGTCATCGTGACGTTCTGAGCCATCATCATGCCCTGGCATCGAAATGAAGGATGCATGTGATGTGTGCGGTGCTGAAACCCCAGCACAACTCGTCGGAAAATGGTTGTCAAGCCAAATTAGGTTTTAGTCGATGTGAGGGTGATCGAGTCCTAGGTATAGCCAAGGTGCTCGATAAAATGCCTTTCGGGTCAAACCAAGGTGGTTGGTGATCACCGATGACCTGTGGTTGAGTAATGCGAGAACGTTGCGACCGACAAGGAAAACTAGACCAAGTGGAAACTTGGATAAAGAGTTTCTTGTTCGTGTCGACAATGTTTCCTAACCGTCCGCAGAATTTCTTAACTAGGTGTGTCGTTTCATCGACGGCAGGTTCATCGAGTCGCTTATCAACAACCGAATCGACATCACTAGCCTTAATACTCACAAGGTGGTGTTCGGGATTCCGCTCATCACCATGGACGAGTCCGGGTCGATGTGAACGTCGATGAGATGATCTTCCCGAGAGGGCAAAGCACATCGTCGCAATATAGTAATGCCTTATGTTCGAGTTCCAGAAGTTCATCGAGCTCATCTGGACAATCTTGCAAAGGACACCGCAATAGTGTCATGTAAGAACTTGGGCGATGCTTGCGGAGATTGTCGTAGTGACTGATTTACCTAAAGGTCCTTTGAATGTGTCTTGGTACTCACATCAGGTTAACAGTGCTTTTGATGACTCTTTGAGTCCAAGCAGTGTCGATCTCACTTCTTTTCCAAGTGTCGCTAGGGTTTCACATCGATTCATCCTAATTTAGAACCCTGCAACCACACTAGTCACTTAATTAGGTTTACTCTTTAATGAGTTTGTGTAACTTTGTTGGTCGCCTTCTGAGTCATGACCTCTTGTTGCACATTTCACTCATGCCTTAAGCTTTCAATGCTCCGCCTTGATTCCTTAGTTAGTCTTACACTACCAGTCCAACACTTCCACACCATTCAGCTTTATCGTCCTTGAGTGGCATAACATCGAGTGTTGAGTCCCAAGTTGCAATGTGTGCTTACATTGCACCTTTCAATTCACATCTCGATACTACTATGACCACTTGACTCCATCCTTTGTTTATCCACACAATAGAGGCATATTTGTCCTTCCTAGTGAAACTCCTCATTCTTAAAGATTACACAACCCCGTGGAGTCTATTATTAAATTACTTAATTACTTATATGCATATCATGTCGATAGGTGATCGACAAGAAACTTCGCTTAGAGGAGAAGGCCAGGGTGTTCCAACTTGAAGTTCCATGGCGGACTCTTCGAAGGAATACCAAGCCAATAACAACTGACATTGTTATAGAGTCGCAAACAAGGCAAGCCCCGGTTTGCATTTAAGTCATTTTAAAAAGTTTTACTTTGTCACTATGAGGATTAGCATATGAATTGTGCATTAAATTTAGGATGCTTGAATACTCCAGATTCATGACCCACAAACCCATTGGTTAATTGGGTAGGTTAATAACTCGACATGTAGAATTGCTATGCTAATGTAGTAGGTAAACCGGTAGAAGTCGAGTAGTTGGAATCTACTCGCGAGATAGAAAATTACACTCATCTATCCTGGGATAACATTTATAGAAAATAACTATTACATCTAAACTTGAGAACGGTCAGAGATGGATAGGAAGCGGCAAGACGTGGTCTTTGTTGCATAGCTCTGACTGGTCAGTTAAGGCCCGTTCGTATGCGGCCCCTTCGAACAAACTTGACTTGTACCAGCGACATACTGGACATATGGACTCCAGTAAACTGACGTAACTCGATAACTGGGATGTCGTGGCCCATTAACTCACCATCGATAGGGGTGGGTTGAGGACAGTAAGGTGTAAATCGGTTGGCGGACACAATAGGTGTTCCGTGCGGAGACCTTCTGTTTGTGGAGGTGAGACGGCCTCGGTGTTTGGGTTTCTTGTGAAAGGTGGCCATATACGACTAGTATTGAAGTGTTACGTAGGTACTGGTGTGCTCGCTGACACTTCTGAACGTGCGTATGTGTCGTGTTGTCCGGGTGTGTCCTGATTGCAATCACCGTCCCTCGCGGTAATAGAGTACCACTTGTTCACTGAGCCGTGACGTAGTAAATACTAAAGAAGTCAAACGAATATGTTGTATTGAATTATAATTGCTTTGCAACCTTGTATGGCTTAGAGATAGTAGAATTAAAATTTTACAATTTCCCCATACTTTACCTGTAATAACATTATGTGCTTTGGGCATGTCATATCATCGGCAAAGCGTTTCTTGTTTGATTGTGGAGTCTATTATGTGTCATGCTTGAAGAATGGCATTTGCTACTTAAAACATGATTATAAGGATCCACTTATAGGCTAGTCTATTTATGTTATTCCTTACCTATGCTTAGTATTCACCCCTCCATATGTCTAGTGAGACGGATTAGTCTTGCTGAGCCTTATGCTCACGTTTGCGCTTTAACGATTTTTGCAGGTATTAGTTTTAATTCTGCTGTTTAGGTTGTACATGAGACTCGGGGTGTCGAGATAAATCTCATGTGAACGACGCCGCTGCTGAATGTTCTTCATGTTGCTAGTGAGAATCGTCTTAGGGCATGGACGTCTTCTCTCCTGCTTAATTAGGTGAGATTATGAGTATGTATTTTCCGCTGCGTGTGTACCCCTGTTGTACACTCTTTTGTAAACTCTTCTTATTATGAAATGAAAACTTTATATGTGTTGGTATCATTTTCGTGTGTGTTGTTAGGTGCAACATCGCACGGCACCACCCAATGAGATCCTCAGATGTGTGGACTCCGGTCCCCACAAGAAGTCTATGTGTGAATCTGAAATTAAAGAATATGAGCATAGTATTTCATACATATATGACTTTGTGATTCCTTTTACATGCTGAAAGTTCTTACTACATTACTCCTGTTATACATTTTGTAGTTTTTGTCATGTCTAGTAATTGGAATAATTACTTACACTAAATCTGGTCATGGTCAAACTTTCTTGCTGTTTTGAACTTGTTGCATGCTCACAAGTGCTTTTAATCATAAAGAATTAATCAAGTAATCAACTCACTTGTTGGGTTTTTTTTATGAACAAATATAAGTTGAGAAAAGATCAAGAGAATATGCATGCACCACACTTCTTCTTTTGAGATGGCTTATCATTGCACTTAGATATGTACTTGGAAGAAGTTGTGTATGACTAAAACCATGTCGTTAAGCTTCTGATTGTCAAATGACATAGGCTAGGCTTGGTTGGTTAGAATAAGGCAGATGCACATATAATCTCTTTCAAATATCATATGATCTAAATTTGTGCCTTGAAAAATAATAAAATGCAACAACAAGTGTCATGCTTTCAGGTATTGAAATAGTTAAGTTTGTGAGATCATGACTTGATTAATTGAAAATTACATTTGATCTCTAGCATGGCTTACACTACTTTATGTATATCATTGATGTGATAGTGTAAGTTACTTGGTAGTATAACTTGGATGAGCTTTGCTTTATATGTATATGTTATAATATGCTCATAACAATTAAAAATTATCTTTTGAACCTTGCTGAATACATTGTCAAAGGGGGATAGATAATATGGTGAATTATGCAAGGGGGAGACATTTGCAAGGGGGAGAAATATGTATAGGGGGAGAAATTTATTTTCTATCTCATTTGATTTTCAAAAAATGGAAAATTGTTCTAAAAACTTTTCAAGCCAATGTTCGGAATTTAAATGGTATTGCCAATGCATTCAGCAAGAGGGATATTGTGAGACCTATGTGTGTTGAATACATTGGCTTTGACAATAAAAGTTTTGAATATTGCCATAACGTCTTTTTAGCAAAGTCCGACTCTAGTTCCAAGCTTCTGCAAGGTCCGACAATAGGTCTGACTTTCTTTGTCTAGATCCGACATGTTTTTGGGTAGCTCCGATGAGCTTCGTCTTTAGCTCCGGCATGTCTTTGATAGCTCCAGCATGTCTTTGTTAAGCTCCGATATGTTTTGCTAGGTCTGACTTATGTTGGTTAGCTCCGACATGTTTTTCTAGCTCTGACTTTTGGGATGACTAGTTCCGACTAGTTTTGGTTAATTTCGGTGCTAGGCTCCGGCGCTAGGTTGTCCTATCTTTGGTAAGCTCCGGCGCTAGGTTGTACTAGCTTTGGTAAGCTCCGGCGCTAGGTTGTACTAGCTTTTGTAAGCTCCAGCTCAAGCTCCGGTTAGCTTTGGCAAGGTTAGGAGGTTGATCGCAATGTTCCTGCTTTTATCTTGCAATGTTTCGAACTTGCTTTATATTCTTAGAAAGATTGCTTAGTATTCATTTGCTATGTTTTTGGTGTGTTTTGGTTGCTATGGCTGATATTGCTTTGATATGCTTTGCAACATGCTTATGTGAGGTGCTCACGTAAGGTGTTCTGTTCGGAACTGACCTGAGTCAAGTCACGAACTTGGGCTCGTACGGATTGGTTGTTTGTTCATGTGCAGGTGTTGCTTGAGTTCAAGTCATGGCTGGTGACAGGATCCTTTGGACTAGTCTCAGTGAGGAGATGAGGTTCCAACAACCAAATTCAAGAGGAATTGTGGTTGAGCGGGTCAGGAGGTCGCGCAGGATGATTGAATCAAAGGCAGTGCATATGATGGTTACTGGATGTCGAAGGAAAGTGTTTGCACGTATGCATGCGGTGCATGACGTGGCAACATGGTTCCGAAGATGGTTTATGGATGGGAAGATCTGGTTGGAAGGATTGGATCGTACCAGTTGATGATTTTGGATGCGGCGGAGTCGGTTATGGCTCGATATGGAAAGTATCGAGTTGGTTATGATAGGATTTCGTGTGGGTCATAAATTTGAGTTGTTTTAGGAATGTGGGATACGTTCCTAAGGTATTTATAAGTCTTAAGAATGCTTCTATCCGCGTATAGAAGAGTCCAAAGCAGTTATGGAAAGTTTTGATTCGTGAACGGAGTAGGATTAGGGTCCTGATTTGAGTTGAGTTGGCTTTCGAGCTGGTTATATAAGCAAGGGAGGCCAAAGCTCATGGTGGACGACTTTGGAGCTGTTCCTCTTTTGTTATTTTGAATAAAATTCATAGTTTGAAGGAACTTTTATGCCTTGTTCGTCTGACTTGTTCCAGACAAGTTTTACTCGTCGAGTTTCTGAACAGCACTACCTTTCGTCGATGGTTTTATCATAACTCGAGTTTTACAGATTCAATTGACGTGATCTTTTTGGGTTGTCTTTACAACTTGATTATCTATCATCTGTCAAAATTTCAAGGTCATTGGATTTGTGTCTGATCTACACGAGTTTCTTTGCAGCGTTCTAGAACTGTTTTTCTCGGATAGAACAGATTGACATTTGTTCGATCTTTCGATCATTACTTGAGTTTCTCTCAACGGATTTGAGTGATTCTTCTTGTGTTTTTTTTGTGACTTGATTCTCTCTGATATATATCACTTTTGTCACGTTGAAACACGTTTAGATTAGTTTCACACACGATTTCTTTAATAGATCGTTTTTCTGTCGAAGGAGTTAGGATTTAATTGTTTCCGCTACGTAAGATTTCTTAATCTACCATTCACCCTCCTCTGATAGCTTTTCACGTGCTCTTCGATCCTACATATATAAAGCCACCTATAGTTGTTTTCCTGCCAGACTTCCAATGCCGCTACAGCTTGTTCCGCCGCCGCTGCTCAAGGACTTCCTTGTTCCCCGTCCAGAGCCGATGCTCTATTGCCTTACTCGATCTGTTGCTACGGTTGTCTCCGACTGTCACCACGGGCTGTTAATCTGCTCACGGTGCTGATTTATTGCGGTTGTACCTGAGCGGCAAGTCCTGCATCGTTGAGGTAATTTTTTGATTCAGCTGCGGAAGGGTTATTGCAATTGCCTTGCCGCTGATTAGCTGATGCCGGCACTAATTGATATGATTAGTTTAATAGCTGCTGCTGTCACCGATTAGTTTGAGTCTGCTGCAGAAACTAATTTTGCTGCTGCTACAGTTTCCTTGCTGTCAGCGTTTTGGGGACAATGATGCTGCAACTTGCATTTAAATAAAGTTTGCTTTTACTGATGGTTACCTGCTGCAACGTTAGGATCAAGAAAGCGGTGCAACCAATATTCTGCTGTTGCTAATCATGTTTAGGGTGTGTTCATAAAAAAGAAAAGAGGAGAGATGAAACTGAAATTTCTATATGCAAAATTAGATGATAAGTTTTTATAAAATTATATATATGTGTTTTTATATTTGCAATGGCTTAGTCTCGTTTAATTTCGATCAACGGTTAGTTGGTGTTCATAATGAATTCACTATATTTATGAAATTGGAGGTTATGAGTAGAATAAATATTAGTTGTGTGCTGAGTTTGTTCTAAGTGTAGCATGTGTCTCATAGGTTTGGAGGGTACCGGTGTCGAGTGAGCATCTTCCGGTCCTCGCTAAGGTAAAGGGAAGTACATGGCGGATTCATTCTAATATGTGTGAATTGCTTGTGGTTAAGCTTTCTTGTGTCTTGACTCGTTAGTTGTGGTTTCGAGATTCAATTGCTCCACCACTCTATTTTATTCACGTTCAAGATTCAAGTTATTCGTTTAATTAACATTTTCAAGTACCGGTTAAGTCCGGAGTCGTTCTTATATTCAAGTTCCTGTGAGTAAGTGCTGGCCCTACTTGTTCGGCTTTACCGTTAAATGATAAGGAGAATTCAAGTGTTGTTCGTTTCGGACGGAAACTACTATTTCATTGTTTCTTATTTCAAGTTCAAATATCGCTATATTTCATTCGGTTGGTTCTAATGTTCTTCATGCTCTAAGTGTACTTCCTGAGTGTTTTTACTCACCTTTGTGTTATGTTGTTTTTAGGTACCCGTTGATCACACGTGCATTGGGAAGAGGGTAGCATCTGCACTTGAGCACGCAAATCATTTAATAAGCTTAGTTTATTAATATTCTTAGTTAATTACATACTTTTCGTATCATTGAGACCGCGGTGCGGTTATTTGAGTCTTTAACTATTTGATGGGAATGAATGTGAGTTTAATATGTTGCTATATAATATTATGTCTGTTATTGTGTTTTGCTACCCGCGGATGATAGAGTTTTTATGGGAGACTCTGCCGAAATTTTTAATATTTTTCTTACTTAGTAGGAATGTTCAGTTGGTTTTAGTAGCGTTCAAGTGCCTTCCTACCTAGGGCGTTATAAGGGTAGTGTTTGTCTGGTTTCCGCTTGCCGAAAAACTTTGTTGAAGATCCCGAATCCCTTCTGAGAGATCGACCTCGTGTCCTTACTCCCCAAAAGCTTTGAGCGGCAAAGCAAGCCAGCACAACTGCACCAAAAGTCGAAACACCAATGGCCCAGAAGACCCTTCGTGAGTTTTTAACTCCCTCAGCTAACAATGTGCCTGTTGGGCCCACTATTAACACGGGAGACGTAAACTTCAAAATCAAGTCTGGCCTTATCACTATGGTGCAAACCAACCCATTTTGTGGAAAGGCTAACGAGGATGCAAGTGCTCACCTGCAACAGTTCCTTGAGATCTGCAACACTTTTAAGATAAAGGACATATCTCCCGATGTTGTCCGTCTTAGGCTGTTCCTGTTCTCTCTTCTTGGGAGAGCGAAACAGTGGTTCTATGCGAACTGAAGTGCTGTAGAAACTTGGGAGAAGTGTTCTACGACATTTCTTGCCAAGTTTTTCCCGTTGGGCAGGACCAATGCACTACGTGGAAGAATTTCCAGCTTCCAGCAAGATGCCAAGGATTCTATTCCCGAGGCTTGGGAATGGCTTCAGGAGTACAACCTAGCCCGTCCCCACAATGAGATAATTTGAAAGTGCATTTAGGCAATCTCTTGTGGGTTTTGGACGATCGATGATAAACAATTGAGATCCTAATGAACTTGTTGAGTTGATTGCTGGTCAATTCTAATGAGATAGTTTGGTGCACTCAAAAAGTGAAAAATGAAGTGGTGTAAAAAAACAGAAAAGCCGAACTGATGATTGAAGTGCAAAGTAGAATTAAATGTATAGGTGATGTGTGATAGACACATCCCAAGAGCTCAAGTCTTTGCATGGGGGTAAGGGCTTAAAATCAACCTAAAAAATCCATGAGCACCGGACTAGTCCGTTCATGGATTGGAATAATTCGTTCAACTCTCTGTTGTCCAAAGACACTATGCACTGGACTAGTCCGACCATGGACTGGACTAGTCTGATAAACTTTCCGGAACCAC
Source organism: Tuctoria greenei (assembly GCA_036927565.1). Lineage (NCBI taxonomy): Eukaryota > Viridiplantae > Streptophyta > Magnoliopsida > Poales > Poaceae > Tuctoria > Tuctoria greenei. The sequence continues at coordinate 134,964,668 of JAYESD010000006.1, forward strand.
ATTCCACAGTGCACCGGACTAGGTTGATCTTGGACTGGACTGGTCCTTTCAAGTCTCTATAAACCCATTACACTACACTCTCCATAAGACCGGACTAGTCTGTTAAACTCTCTGATGTTCTATAACACATAGCACCAGACAAATCCATTCTTGGACCGGGCTAGTCCGTTCAACTCTCTGGTGTTCAATTACACAGGGCATCAGACAAGTACGGACACCTACCGAACTAGTCCAGTATACCTCACACGATTAGGGTTTCTAGTGTGCTGCACATTTCACGCCGACTTTTACACAGCACACCGGACAAGTCTGGTCCCTAGTACGGACTAGTCCGATCGTCGAGATCCCTAATGGCAACAATTTTGGAAACATTATAAATAGGAGATCCACGACCCCACAATCACAACTTTCGATTCCTACTGTCAAACTCAGAAACCCTAGCGCTGCCACCTGTCCCAAGAGCACAAAACACATATACCTATGCATCTAAAGTTCTCAAAGGCGAAAATCAATTGAGTATTCAGATTCGGGGTTGGGAGATCGTTGTCTACACTTCGTTGAGCTCTTGGGGTTTGATCTCTTCACACTCGTGCTTTTATTTGTAATCTTTTCGAGTGTACTTGATCATTTTTTTGTTATAATTCTCGTGGGAGCCCGCAATGTGTGAGGTTGCCCCATAAACTTGGTGATTACCCGTGATAGTGGAATCAAGTCGGCCTTGTGTGGTGACTTCATGAGGGAAAGGGTTTGAAGAGACCCGGCTCTGTGTGGGCTTCCTCAACGAGGAGTATATCTCTTTGGTGAGATCGAACCTCGAGAAAAAACGGTGTCCCGCGTGCTTCTTTGTTTTTGTATCTTCATTAATTAGGGCACATAATTGATCAAGCTTGTAACTTGAATTGCAGTTGCTTTTCACGTGTAACTTCACAATATTAATTGATAATTCAAGTGATCTCATCAGTTGTTCATACTTCTGCTGCTATAAACTTTAATTCTTGAATCAACACTTAATCAACTCGACACACATTTAGCACACCGGACTAGCCCATACCTCCAACTGGACAAGTCCAATCTATCAAGCATTTGACCATTTGATTAAGTGTGCAGTAAATTTTCAAAGCCTATTCACCCCCTCTAGGCCACATTCAATTGGCATCAGAGTCAGGTTCTCCATCAACAAGACTTATCGCTCGGAGATATCAATGGCCTCTAAGAAGAACAACGAGATGCACAAGGTGCCCAACACTGAAGAAGAGCAAGATACAAAAGTCTTCAATGTACTCACGGAAAATCAACACGGCGATGAAGAAGTGCATCACCTCAAGGCACTTTTAAGGAAGAAACTCTTGAGCCAAAAGGGAAAAGAGGACGAGAAGACAACGGGGAGTGGTCATCATGACTACTCCCGTTATCCAGACAATTACAATCGTCTCAATTCAAATAATCACTATCTCTCTATTCCCATGGGAAAGCCTCCACAATTCGAAGGAAAAGACTACACCATGTGGAAATACAATATGAAAATGCATCTAATCTCTTTGAATCGCAGTCTTTGGCATATTGTGTGTACAGGTGTAGATATCGCGGATACGGACGAAGAACTAACTCCAGAACAAGAACAAGAAACTCACCGCAACGCACAAGCTGTTGTAGTGATCACCTCATCACTAAGCCGGGAGGAGTTCACCAAGATTGATGGATTGGAAAGTGCAAAAGAAATCTGGGGTACACTTAAAACAGCACATGAAGGAAATAGGTGAGTCCGAGAAGCCAAAATTGAGATGCTTGAAGGATAATTGGGGAGATTTGCCATTGAAAAAGGTGAATCACCTCAAGACATCTACAACAGGATGAAGGCACTTATCAACAATATCCGCACCTATGGAAGCAAGAAGTGGACTGACCATGAGGTGGTCAAAAGGATGATTAGACTTTCATGCCAAGAAATGTCACCTTATGCTCAATGATCCAAGAAAGTCCGGGGTTTCACAAAATGACTCCATATGAACTATTGGGCAAAATCATAAACCTTGAGATGATGGAGAAGGAAGCCCAATACGTCAAAGACCTAGCTGAGCTCACCTCCTCCAAAAAGAAGTAAGTTGCTCTAAAAGCAACTTGCAAGCCTAAAGGAAAGGAAACCTCTGAAGCTCAAGATGAAGGAGACACAAGTGATGTGAGCACTGACCTAGATGATGAAGAGATGGTACTCTTCATCAAAAATTCAAGCGCGTGATGAAAAGAAGAAACAAAAGCAACTATAATGAAGGGAAGAGCAAAGAAAAGGGAAAAATCCAAGGCTTGATGTACCTGCTATAACTGTGGCGAGTACGGTCACTTCATGGTTGACTGCACTTATGAAGAGAATAAGAGGAAGAAGTAAATGAAACCTCAAGAAAAGAAAATCTTCAGAAAAAAAAGGCAAGCTCATCAAGCGCATATTGGCAAGGAGTGGGACTCAAACAACGAGTCCTCTTCCGATGAAGAAGATGAGATGGCCACCATTGCCTTCAAGAAGCCTACTAGAGGTCTACGCTCTTCCCGAATATGGGAGGACGGCAGACACACAATCACACTTGCCTTATGGCTAAAGAAGGCAAGAAAAAGGTTTAACTTACTCCCCCCTCGCTAAATTCCTCTATTGATAATTTTGACAGCTCTAGTGAAAATGAGGAGATGTTTAGACGACTAAGTAAAACTGCATTGAAGAAAATGAAAATGTTGTTGGATGAAATCTTTGAGAAGGAGGAGCTTGTCAACTGACAAGAAGATATGCTCATCTGTTAAAGGAAGAGGTATCAAGAGGTTGAGAAACTCCTTGAGCTTGAAAAGGAGAAGAGCAAGTAACTTGAGCATGAGCTAGCCTTGAGTAAGAAAACTTATTGAAAGCTAGAAGACTCACACGTTGCAATCAAGGATGAACTTGCTAACTTGTCAAAAGTTAACAAGATTCTTGAAGTGCAAGTTGAGTCACTCAAGCAAGTGAATCCTCCTCCTCCAAAATCTCACCTTCCAAAGGTGTAAGTCCAACAACAATTGCAACCTGCACATGTTCCACTAAGAAAAATGTTGTCAAACCTGATTCTTCAATTTCTCATGCTAAGCAACCTTCCCAAAGTAGCATCTTTGACAAAGAGAAGATCAAATATGCATGTAGTGCATATATGGTCACTAGACCTCGTAACATCAAAGATGGTCTTGGGTTTAACAAGAACAAACACATGTCCACCAATGTTCATGCTAAGAAGAAAATCACTTTTGTTAAGGAAACATCACGTGAATCTGACTTGCAAATATTATTTCGCACTTTTGATGCTTCTGATGTACTTATGAAAGACAAGATTAGACATGTATTTGCTAAATATGCAGGGCCACACCACAAGAACTCAAAAACTTGTGTGTGGGTGCCCAAGACTCTTGTGAATAACCTGAGAGGACCAAAGCAAGATTGGGTACCTAAAACAAAGGAATAATTCTGTTTTGCAGGCCTACTCCTTCGGTGGATAAAAATGGGTGCTAGACTGCAGATGCACCAATCACATGACTGAAGAGAGGGATATGTTTGTGGAGTATGAGCGCAACGCAGATCCAAGTGAAGGGATACACTTTGGAGACAACAGTCAAGGAAAGGTCCTTGGTAGCGGTAAAATTGAAATTTCTTCTCAACATACTCTCTCGAATGTTTTACATGTAGATTGTTTAGATTATAACCTTCTGTCCATATCTCAGCTATGCGACAAAGGTTATAATTGATTATTCGCTAATGAGGGTGTGACCATTTTCAGAAGAAGCGATGGCTCGATTGCATTCAAGGGAATGTTGAAGGGAAAGCTTCGTTGACTTCAACAAATATAAAGCTGAACTCAACACTTGCTTGGTTGTTAAAACTAACATGGGATGGTTGTGGCATAGACTGCTAGCCCATGTTGGGGTGAGAAACCTGCAAAAACTTCTAAAAGGTGACCACATCTGAGGTTTAAAAGATGTTGTTTTTGAGAAAGATAGGTTGTGCGGCGCTTGCCAGGCGGGAAAACAAGTTGGAACACCGCACCCCGTCAAGAACGTGATGACTAACACAAGACTGTTGGATCTTCTTCACATGGACCTTTTCTGTCCAATTGCTTATATAAGCATCGGCGGTAACAAATATGGTTTAGTTATCGTTGATGATTTTTCAAGATTCACGTGGGTATTTTTCTTGTATGTTAAATCAGAAACTCAGAGAATCCTCAATAAATACCTGAAAGGAGCTCAAAACGAACTCTCCACAACTGTGAAGAACATTAGAAGTGACAACAGGACATAATTCAAGAATACACAAGTTGAGGAGTACCTAGATGGAGAAGGAATAAAGCATGAATTTCCGGCACCCTACTCCCCTCAACAAAACGGTGTCGCCGAAAGGAAAAATAGAACACTAATCGAGATGGCGCGGACAATGTTGGTTGAATACAAGACATCAGAACGATTTTGGGCTGAAGCTGTGAACACCGCTTGTCACGCTATAAACTAGTTGTATCTTCACCGACTCTTGAAGAAAACGTCATATGAGCTTTTCACCGGTAAGAAACCAAATGTTTCATATTTTAAAGTATTTGGTTGCAAATGTTTTATTATGAACAAGAAGACGAGGATTTAGAAGTTCGCTTGGAAATCTGATGAAGGGTTCTTGCTCGGTTATGATTCGAACGCCTACGCCTATCGTGTTTTCAAAAAAGTCTCTGGCCTTGTTGAAGTAGCATGTGACGTAGTGTTCGATGAAACTAACAGCTCCTAAGTGGAGCAAGTTGAAAAGTGTGTGCCAGATCAAGAAGAAGCCCCATGTCGAGCGTTGAGGAGGATGGCACTTGGTGACATTCAACCTCAAGAGCAACCACAAGACTCAAGTGCACAAGGTGAACCTCAACAGGAAAGCAATGATCAAGGGGGAGCTCATGCACAAGATCAAGATCAAGAAGATCAACATAACCATGGAAGTAATGATCTAGGGAGAAACAATGAATATGAAGACAATGAAGAACAAGCAACTTCACAAGTCTCTCACCCAAGAGTACATCAGAGTGTACAAAGAGATCATCCCATCAATAACATCATTGGAGACATTGCTAAGGGAGTAACTACTAGATCTCGCATAGCAAATTTTTGTGAACACTCCTCTTTTGTCTCTTTCCTGGAACCATACAGGGTAGAATAAGCACTAAAGGATCCATATTGGGTGATTGCAATGCAAGAGGAGCTAAAAAACTTCAAGAGAAATGAAGTATGGGAGCTTGTGTAAAGACCAAAGGTGAACATTGTTCGAACCAAATGGGTCTTTCGAAACAAACAAGATGAACATGGAGTGGTAACGAGAAATAATGCGAGACTTGTGGCTAAAGGTTACTCACAAGTCGAAGATTTGGACTTCGACGAAACTTTCTCTCTTGTAGCTAGACTTGACTCCATTCGTATTTTATTGGCATATGCTACTCACCATAATTTCAGGTTGTATCAAATGGACGTCAAAAGTGCCTTTATCAACGGAAAAATTAAGGAGGAAGTGTATGTGGAGCAGCCACCAATATTTGAAGATCAAGAGCACCCCAACCATGTTTATAAACTGCGTAAGGCTCTCTATAGCCTCAAACAAGCTCCTCGAGCTTAGTATGAGTGCCTTAGAGATTTTCTGACTCAAAATGGTTTTAAAATTGGAAAAGCTGATTATACCCTGTTCACAAAACACTTTAATGATCATCTATTTGTATGTCAAATCTATGTTGATGATATCATCTTTGGTTGTACTAATAAGTCGTTTTGTGAAGAATTTAGCAAGATTATGACAGACAAGTTCGAGATGTCGATAATTGGCGAATTGAAGTTCTTCTTGGGATTCCAAGTGAAGCAATTAAGAGAGGGCACGTTCATAAGCCAAACCAAGTACACGCAAGACATCCTCAAAAAGTTCAATATGGACAAGACCAAGCCCATGAAGACACCCATGACAACTAACAGACATCTTGATCTCAACGAAGATGGTCGAGATGTGGATAAAAAAGTATATCAGTCTATGATTGGCTCATTACTCTACTTATGTGCATCTAGGCCAGATATTATGCTTAGTGTGTGTATGTGTGCAAGATTTCAAGCCGCACCTAAAAAGTGCCATTTAATAGTTGTAAAAAAATCTTAAGATACCTTGTGCACACACCCAACTTGGGCCTTTGGTATCCCAAAGGATCCAAGTTTAACTTGATAGGTTATTCAGATGCCGACTATCCAGGATGCAAAGTCGATAGAAAGAGCACATCGGGGACTTGTCAATTCCTTGGCAGACCCCTAGTTTCATGGTCATCAAAAAAGCAAAATTCCATTGCTCTTTCCACAGCCGAAGCGGAGTATGGTGCAGCCGGTAGTTGTTGTGCACAACTACTTTAGGTGTGACAAACTCTAAGGGACTATGGTTACAATCTGAACCATATTACACTCCAATGTGATAATGAGAGTGCTATAAAAATTGCACACAACCCAGTAGAGCACTCAAGAACTAAGCACATAGATATTCGTCACCATTTTCTAAAGTATCATTCACTAAAAGGTGACATAGTGATCTCACATATTAGGACTTAAAATGCATCTTATCTCCTTAAACCCAACCTTTGGCATGTTGTGTGTACAGGTATAGATATCCCGAATACCGACGATAAACTCACTCTGGAGCAAGAACAAGAAATTCACCGTGAATGTGGCCTAGAGGGGGGTAGGCCTTTTGAATTTCCTGCACACTTAATAGAATCATCAAAACTTTGTTGGCCGGACTAGTCTGGTCGTGTGGGCAGACTTGTCCGGTGTGCTAAAAATATGTGTGTTGATCAAGTGTTATTTGGGAAACTAAATTTTTTTAGCAGCGGAAATGAGAACAACTGATATTTTTATTTGAGATTAATATAAGAATGCAGGTAAAACTTATAATTGCCTTAGGTTGATGTTTTAGCACTCAAGTGATCTAATGAACAAAATTTAAATGAAATAAGGCGCAAGACACACGAATTTTTCCCGAGGTTCGATCTCACCACGAGATCTACGTCCTCGTTGAGGAAGCTCACACAGAGCCGGGTCTCCAACCCTTTCCCTCTTCAAGTCACCACGAAGGCCGACTTGATTCCACTATCACGGGTAATCACCAAGTTTGTGGGGCAACCTCACACGTTGAGGGCTCCCACGAGAATTACAATGAAAGAAGTGATCAAATACACTCAAAAGTATTACAATGCAGAGTATGAGTGTAGAAAGATCAAACCCCAAGAGCTCGTGATGAAAGAATGATGATCTTCAAATGCCAAATCCAAGTGTTCAATTGATTTCATTCTTTTTGCACTTTAGATGTGCGGGGAGATGTGTTTTGGGCTCTTGGGATGAAGTGGCGGCGCTAGGGTTTGTTCTTTGATCAGTATTCGACGTGTGTGTTAATAGGAAAGTTGTGGACTCTCTATTTATAGGGTTTCCAAAAGGTAGCCGTTGAAAAACCCTAACACCGGACTAGTCCGGTGCAAGTCTGGACTTGTCTGGTCTCAGTGCATTTTGATGTCCAGAAAGTCTGCCGGACTAGTCCTGTCCAGGCTCAGACTAGTCCGGTGCTGTGTGAAAGTAAACTCCAGAAAGTTCAACGGACTAGTCTGCGGACTAGTCCGATCTCCACGAATGGGAGACTCCATAAAGTTCAACGGACTAGTCCAGTGGTACAACGGACTAGTCCGGTCCCTCAATATGAGAGACTCCAGACACATCAACGGACTAGTCTGGTGTTCGCACGGACTAGTCCGGTCTCCCAATAAGTGAGATTCCAGAAAGATGAACGGACTAGTCCGGTCCATGATCGGACTAGTCCGGTGCTTTGTGAAAGTTAGGTTAATTTTAATCCCTTACCCTCGCGCAAAGTTGTGAGATCTTCGAGTGTGTCTTTCATACACTCCCTATACATTCAAAATCTAATTTGGTCTTCCAAGCTTTATCAAAGTATTATTCTTTGAACACCACTTCATTTTTCACCTTTTTGTGCGCACCGAGCTGTTTCACTTGTTTGTCCTGCAATCATCTTAGTGGCTTCATTAGGATCTCATATGTTTGTCATCAATTAGCCAAAACCCACAAGGGATATCCTAGATGCACTTACAATCTCCCCCTTTTTGGTGATTGATGACAACCATTTGAGATATCACAATTGAGAATAAAATCTTGATTTTCATAAGGTGTGCACATATGAGAATAATGATAAGTCCACAAAAAGCTTCTCACATATGCACACACCTTATGGTGGGGTGCCTAACATGTGTGTGATCAACAAGGTGTGATGAAGTAAAGGTAATCAATAATGAGCATAGAGATAATCATCCAAGCAACAATAAGCATCACATATAAGAGAAGAAATAGTGCATTACAAGGTTTTTAAAAATATGTACATGTCCTTGATCACAAAAACATAAAGACACCAACTAGAGATGGTCTCAAGCTACTAGTCTCAATCTCTCCCCCTTTGACATCAAGGCACCAAAAAGGGAAAAATTGAGGGGAATCACTCATCGCCACTCTCTTCTTCAGTCTCGGTCCGGTCCTCATCTTCACCACCATCATCATCATTCGCCAGAGCAGACTCTTCCTCAGAGTCCTCAAAGGCGGGCGGGGATCTCACTGGCTCAATCTCCAGCTTGTCACAGATAGCTTTGATGTTGGCATTGACATATTGTTGATGCTTCGTCTGCCTGACTTCAATCTTGTGGCAGCAGGCAAAGATAGAGGTGAGCATTTTGAGCACACCACCGGAGGATTCATGGGCAGGTGCAGAGCTGGGAGGAGCAGCTGAAGATCTTGTGACATTCACATCCCGAGTTTTTTTAGTCCTCCTCTCAGCTTCAGGGGAGGAAGGTGCATAAGGAGCCGAAGGTAGAGTGTACTCGATGGGCTTTTGCGGTTTCAACCCCGTATGGTGAACATCCTTGACAAACTCAAGTTCAGTCACCTTCTCAATCATGAACATGATGTACGGGGCATACCCGCAGGATCTGTTTGGAGTGATTGGGATGTTCACAATGTCATTGTAGATGTATTCAAAGACATTGAATGGTCTCCTCCCACCAATGACCTTCATTAGAGTCCTCAAGGTTCCTTGAATAGTCCCCGCATCTCCATCTTTCGGGGCTATTGTCTTCCTCAAAATTCTGTTGAGGACCACATAGAAGGTCCTCAAATATTTGCTGTTGGGAGGCACATAGGGCATCCTTGTGTCATAGAGAAATTTGAGCTCATCCTTCTCCAAGGGTTGCAAATTGTGGATGACAAGATCATGATCCAGAGTATGTTCAAGGTGAAGAATTCTTGCAAACTCATCATCAGTAACACTATACTTGGAACCATGAGTCATCCAAGTAAGACTGTCTCCATCACCACGTGTGAAGTAGAGGGTGGAGTAGAATTGGGTGATGACCTCATTGTTCCAGTCATTCTCAAAAGAAAACAGTTCCTTCAGTCCGTGCCTCTCCAGGGACTCAACCACCTCACGGAAGGCAGGATATTTCTTCGACTGCATGTACCCAATGTTCACCCATTGACTCTTCACAACGGGATTCTTCATTCTTCATGTACACATGCTCGTAGTAGTCGTCATGGAAGTTGCTCCAAAATCTTGGGTCTGAGCATTGCCGAGGTTGATCATACACATTAACCTGTCTAAAGCTGTCGGCAAGCTCACCCCCTTTTCCGGTGAAATCTTTACTCGAGCGCTGCCTGTTGCGGTGACTTGGGTTCTTCATCTTCAGGGGTCCAATGGGACCACTAGCAAGCCCCTTTCCTTTGTTGAGAGTCCTCTTTGGCCCTGAGGAGCTCTCGCCAGCTTTTCCTTGGGCCTTCTTAACAATCACCCTCCTTTTCTTGGGCAAGTTGTCGTCGGAGGGTGGAGAGTGCACATTTACATCATGTCTTTTCTTCATGTACCTCTCCTTGGCTCTCTTCACTTTTTCGTGCCTAACAAGGAGTTCATGATTTAGATGAGAATGAACTAAGAATGAAGGATATGTGAGGATTCAAATGTTAGAGACCGGACTTGTCCGGTTTCAGAGTGCGGACTTGTCCGGTTTCAGAGTGCGGACTTGTCCGATGTACCGGACTAGTCCGTATCTGGGAGCCGGACTAGTCTGGCCTGGCACAAGAACCCTAACAAAACTATGAATCACAACTTCTATCTAAGGATGCAAAGGAGCATGAAAGTGAAGGGAATACATCTCTTAAGCTAATGTACTTCCTTGGAATCAAAAGAAGTAAGCTAGAACTAGAAAAGTTGAGAGTTTGATTTTTGGGAGAAATTTATCGAGATTAGAAGATTTGCGTTGAAAGAGCACGAATCTGTACGGATGAGTTTGGAGTGGAGTATCAACTCGTCGAGGGGAGGATTTCCCATGGAGAAAACTTGGATTTTGAGGGCTCAACTCGAAAATCACTTTTGGGGGCTAGGGTTTGAGAGGTGAGGGTTCAACTCAAAGTGGATGGAGGTTTGAAACGGTTTTGGGCCGGTCAGCTGCTTATATACGCGGTCGACCGGACTAGTCCGGTCAGAGGACGGACTAGTCCGGTGCCCCTGGAAAACCTAGGAAAGAGAAACAGTCCGGACTAGTCCGGTGACAACCTAACTAGTCCGGTGTCCCTGGAAAAACTGAGTTTTTAGAGATAACTAATAGTGATCCAAGGACAAGTTTTGCAAATAATCTTGGTAATTATGACCATAAAGTAATCAACAATAAAAAATGGTCATAAATTCCAAGATTTCTTCATTGAAAATAGTTTTCTTAGGAGAAAAAAAAGAGGTGAGGGGCAGTTTTAGCAGTAAAATGTAACATTTGAAGTTTCAACCAGGTGTGCAATGTTTCAAGCCACATTTCGAGAGTCAAGAATATTAAGTTCATTCCTAAGTTCACAAAACCTTTTCTCATCCAATGGTTTGGTAAAAATATCCGCAAGTTGTTTTTCGGTTCTAACATGTGAAATAGCAATGTCACCTTTTAATGAATGATCTCTAAGAAAATGATGACGGATATCTATGTGCTTAGTTCTTGAGTGCTCTACCGGGTTGTGTGCAATTTTTATAGCACTTTCATTGTCACATAGAAGTGGGATATGGTTAAGATTGTAGCCGTAGTCCCTAAGGGTTTGTCGCATCCAAAGTAGTTGTGCGCAACAGCTACCGGCTGCAATATATTCTGCTTCTGCTGTGGAAAGGGCAATGGAGTTTTGCTTTTTAGATGACCAAGATACTAGGGACCTACCAAGAAACTGACAAGTCCCTGACGTGCTCTTTCTATCGACTTTGCATCCTGCATAGTCGGCATCGGAATACCCTATCAAGTTAAATTTGGATCCTTTGGGATACCAAAGGCCCAAGTTGGGTGTGTGCACAAGGTACCTTAGGATTCTTTTTACTGCAACTAAGTGACACTCTTTAGGTGCAGCTTGAAACCTTGCACACAAGCAAACACTAAGCATAATATCTGGCCTAGATGCACATAGATAAAGTAAGGAGTCAATCATGGACCGATATACCTTTTGGTCCACATTTGGACCATCTTCATTGAGGTCGAGGTGTCCATTATTGGCCATGGGTGTCTTGATGGGCTTGGCTTTGTCCATATTGAATTTCTTGAGAATGTCTTGTGTATATTTGGTTTGGCTTATAAATGTGCCTTCTCTTAGTTGCTTTACTTGGAATCCCAAGAAGAACTTCAATTCGCCCATCATTGACATCTCGAACCTATCCGTCATAATTTTGCTAAATTCTTCACAGAAGGATTTGCTAGTGGATCCAAAGATAATGTCATCAATGTAAATTTGACATACAAATAAATGATCATCACAATGATTAGTGAAAAGTGTATAGTCAGCTTTACCAATTTTGAATCCATTCTGAATTAGAAAATCTCTAAGACACTCATACCAAGCTCGAGGAGCTTGTTTGAGGCCATAGAGAGCCTTACGCAGTTTGTAGACATGGTTGGGATACTTCTGGTCTTCGAATCCTGGTGGCTGCTCCACATAAACTTCCTCCTTGGTTGGGCCGTTTAAGAAAGCAATTTTGACGTCCATTTGGTACAGCTTAAATTTATTGTGAGTAGCATATGCCAATAAAATACGAATGGACTCAAGTCTAGCTACAGGAGTGAAAGTTTCATCGAAGTCCAAATCTTCGACCTGAGAATAACCTTTGGCCACCAGTCTTGCCTTATTTCTTGTTACTACTCCATGTTCATCTTGCTTGTTCCGAAAGACCCATTTGGTTCCAACTATGTTCTCCTTTGGTCTCTCCACCAGCTCCCATACTTCATTTCTCTTGAAGTTGTTCATCTCCTCTTGCATTGCAATCACCCAGTCTGGATCCCTTAAGGCTTCTTCTACCCTGTATGGTTCCAGAAAAGACACAAAAGAATAGGATTCACAGAAATTTGCAACTCGAGATCTAGTAGTTACTCCCTTAGCAATATCTCCAATGATATTTTTGATAGGGTGGTATGTTTGCATGCTCTGGTGTACTCTTGGGTGTGGAGCTTGTGTAGTTGCTTGTTCTTCATTATCTTCATGTGCATTGTCTCCCCCTAGATCATTGTTTCCATGATTGTCCTGATCTTCTTGATCTTCCTCCTCTTGATCTTGTGCAAGAGCTCCCCCTTGATCATTGCCTCCGTGTTGAGATTCATCTTGTGTGTTTGAGTCGAATGTTTGCTCTTGTGGTAAGATATCACCAAGTCCCATTTTCTTCAGTGCTTCATATGGAGCTTCCTCTTTATCTAGCACACACTTATCAACTTGCTCCACTTGTGAGCCGTTAGATTCATCGAACACTACGTCACGTGCTACTTCAACAAGGCCGGACACCTTGTGGAAGACACGATAGGCGTAGGAATTCGATTCATAACCGAGCAAGAATCCTTCATCGAACTTCGAAGTGAACTTCGAGGCCCTCTATTTCTTGTTCAGAATAAAACATTTGCAACCAAAAACTTTAAAATAAGAGACATTAGGATTTTTACCGGTAATGAGCTCATATGGAGTTTTCTTCAGTAGTCAATGGAGATACAGTCGCTTCATGGCATGGCAAGCGGTGTTCACCGCTTCTGCCCAAAATCGATCTGATGTCTTGTATTCATCCAACATAGTTCTCGCCGTTTCGATCAATGTTCTGTTCTTCCTTTCGGCCACTCCATTTTGTTGAGGGGAGTAGGGTGCCGAGAATTCATGCTTTATCCCTTCTTCATCGAGAAACTCTTCAACTTGGAGGTTCTTGAATTCTGTCCCGTTGTCACTTCTGATGTTCTTTATGGTTGATGAGAATTCGTTCCGAGCTCTTTTCAAGAACTTCTTGAGGATCCCCTGAGTTTCTGATTTATCATACAAGAAAAATACCCAGGTAAATCTTGAAAAATCATCAACAATTACTAAACCGTATTTGTTACCGCTGATGCTGATGTACAAAACTGGACCAAAGAGATCCATGTGGAGAAGTTCCAGCGGTCTTGTGGTAGTCATCACATTCTTGGTGGGGTGTGGTGCTCCGACTTGTTTTCCTGCTTGACAAGCGCTGCATGGCCTGTCTTTTTCAAAAACCACATCCTTAAGACCACGGATGTGACCACCTTTTAGAAGTTTCTGCAGATTTCTCATCCCAACATGGGCTAGCCGTCTATGCCACAACCATCCCATGTTGGTCTTAGCAACCAAGCAAGTGTTGAGTTCGGCTTTATCTTTGTTGAAGTCAACTAGATAAAGCTTGCCCTTCAACATTCCCTTGAATGCAACCGAGCCATCGCTTCTTCTAAAAACAGTCACACCCTCATTAGTGAGTAAACAGTTGTAACCTTTGTCGCATAGTTGGGATATTGACAAAAGGTTATAATCTAGAGAATCTACATGTAAAACATTTGATAAGGTATGTTGAGAGGATATTTCAATGTTACCGCTACCAAGGACCTTTCCTTGGCTGTAGTCTTCGAAGTATATGCCTTCACCTGAATCCTTGTTGTACTCGTACTCTACAAACATACCTCTCTCTCCGGTCATGTGATTTTTACATCCGCTATCAAGTACCCATTTTGTTCCACCGGAGGAGTAAGCCTGCAAAAAGAATTATTCCTTGGTTTTAGGTACCCAAGCTTGCTTGGGTCCTCTCGGGTTAGTCACAAGAGTCTTGGGCACCCACACACAAGTTTTCAAGTTCTTGTGGCATGGCCCTGTATATTTGACAATGACTTTTCCATATTTGGCTTTCATAAGAACATAAGAAGCGTTAAATGTATGAAACAATATTTGTGGTTCAGATTCATGGGATTTTTCCTTAACAAAGATAATTCTATTCTTACCATGATTAGAAGTAGACATATGTTTGTTCTTATCAAAACCAAGGCCATCTTTGACATTAGGAGGTCTAGTGACCATATATGCACTGCGTGCATATTTGATCTTCTCCTTACCAAAGATGTCGCTTGGAGGGGCATGCATATTATGAGAAGTTGAAGTATTAGAAATAATATTCATCTTACTAGAGCAAGTGCAAGTTCCCATTGTTGTCGAACTTATATCTTTGGAGGAAGAGCTCTTGGAGGATGAGGAGTCACTTTGCATGAGCGACTCAACTTGCACCTCAAGGATCTTGTTAGCTTTTGACAAGTTAGCAAGTTCTTCCTTGATTGCAATATGCGAGTCTTCTAGCTTTGAGTAAGTTTCCTTACTCAAGGCTAGTTCAACTTCAAGCGACTCGTTCTTCTCTCTTTCAAGCTCGAGAAGCTTTTCAACTTCTTGATATATCTTCCTTTCACGGATGAGCATATCTTCTTGTCGGTCAAGAAGTTCTTCCTTTTTCTTGCCCTCCTTAGCCATAAGGCAAGTGTGGTTGTTCATGTCCCATCCTCCCATGTTTGGAAAGAGTGTGGCCTTCATAGTAGGTTTCTTGATTTCGATAGTGGCCATCTCTTCTTCTTCATCGGAGGAGGACTCGTCGTTTGAGTCCCACTCCTTGCCAATGTGATCTTGATGGGTTTGTCTTCTTTTTCTGAAATTTTTCTTTTCTTGAGATCTTGTTTCCTTCTTCTTATTGTTTTCTTCATAAGGGCAGTCCACCATGAAGTGACCATACTCTCCGCACTTGTAGCAAGTGCGTCGAGCCTTGGATTTTCCTTTATCCTTGTTTTTGCCTTCATTTGAGTTGTTGTCGTGTCTTCTTTTCATCATTCGCTTGAACTTCTTGATAAAGAGTACCATTTCTTCATCATCAAGATCGGTGCTCTCGTCACTTGTATGCCCATCGTCTTGATCTTCATGAGCTTCTTTGAGTTTGGGTCGGCATGTTGCTTTGAGAGCAACCTCTTTCTTTTTGGAGGAAGTGAGTTCGGCCAAGTCTTTGACGTATTGTGCCTCTTTCTCCATCATTTCATGATTTACGATCTTTACCAACAACTCATCGGGAGTCATTTTGTGAAACCCGGGGCTTTCTCTAATCATTGAGCAAAGTGTGACATTTCTTAGCATGAAGGCTCTAATCATTATCTTGACTACCTCATGATCCGTCCATTTCTTACTTCCATAGGCACGTATTTTGTTGATGAGTGCCTTCATCCCGTTGTACATGTCTTGAGGTGATTCGCCTTCTTCAATAGCGAATCTCCCCAACTCTCCTTCAAGCATTTCGATTTTTGCTTCACGAACCGATCTATTTCCTTCGTGAGCTATCTTGAGTGTATCCCAGATTTCCTTTGCACTTTCTAAGCCATCAATCTTGGTGAATTCCTCTCTGCTTAGTGATGATGTGATCACGGCGACAGCTTGTGCATTTCTGTGAATCTCTTGTTCTTGTTCTGGGGTGAGTTTTTCATCCGTGTCTGGGATGTCTATGCCAGTGCAAACAATGTGCCACAGACTAGGATTTAGGGATATTAGATGCATCTTCATGTTGTACTTCCACATTGTATAGTCGCTTCCGTCAAACTGTGGAGGTTTTCCCATAGGAATGGAAAGATAATGGTTGTTGGAATTTAGACGGTTGTAGTTGTAAGGCTATCGGGAGTAGTCGTGATGACCACTCCTCGTCGTCTTCTCTTCTTCTTTTCCCTTTTGTCCTAGCAGTTTATTTCTCAGAAGTGCCTTTAATTGTCGCACTTCTTCATCATCGTGTGGGCTCTCTTTCAGCACATCAAAAGTTTTAGTTTCTTGTTCCTCCTCATTAATGTTCATCTTCGAGATATTGTTGTTCTTCTCAGAGGCCATTGATGTCTCCGAGATGTGAGTCTCGTTGGTGGAAAACCTTGCTCTGATACCAATTGAATGTGGCCTAAGGGGGGTGAATAGGCCTTTTGAATTCCCTGCACACTTAATAGAATCGTCAAAACTTTGTTGGCCGAACTAGTCCGGTCGTGTGGGCGGACTTGTCCGGTGTGCTAAAAATATGTGTGTTGATCAAGTGTTATTTGGGAAACTAAATTTCTTTAGCAGCGGAAATGAGAACAGCTGATATTTTTATTTGAGATTAATATAAGAATGCAGGTAAAACTTATAATTGCCTTAGGTTGATGTTTTAGCACTCAAGTGATCTAATGAACAAAATTTAAATGAAATAAGGCGCAAGACACACGAATTTTTCCCGAGGTTCGATCTCACCATGAGATCCACGTCCTCGTTGAGGAAGCTCACACAGAGCCAGGTCTCCAACCCTTTCCCTCTTCAAGTCACCACGAAGGCCGACTTGATTCCACTATCACGGGTAATCACCAAGTTTGTGGGGCAACCTCACACGTTGAGGGCTCCCACGAGAATTACAATGAAAGAAGTGATCAAATACACTCAAAAGTATTACAATGCAGAGTATAAGTGTAGAAAGATCAAACCCCAAGAGCTCACGATGAAAGAACGATGATCTCCCAATCCCGAATCCAAGTGTTCAATTGATTTCACTCTTTTTGCACTTTAGATGTGTGGGGAGATGTGTTTTGGGCTCTTGGGACGAAGTGGCGGCACTAGGGTTTGTTCTTTGATCAGTATTCGACGTGTGTGTTAATAGGAAAGTTGTGGACTCTCTATTTATAGGGTTTCCAAAAGGTAGCCGTTGAAAAACCCTAACACCAGACTAGTCCGGTGCAAGTCCGGACTTGTCCGGTCTCAGTGCATTTTGAAGTCCAAAAAGTGTGTCGGACTAGTCCGGTCCAAGCTCGGACTAGTCCGGTGCTGTGTGAAAGTGAACTCTAGAAAGTTCAACGGACTAATCCGTGGACTAGTCCGATCTCCACGAGTGGGAGACTCCAGAAAGTTCAACGGACTGGTCCGGTGGTACAACGGACTAGTCCGGTCCCTCAATATGAGAGACTCCAGAAACATCAACGGACTAGTCCGGTGTTCGCACGGACTAGTCCGGTCTCCCAATAAGTGAGATTCCAGAAAGATGAACGGGCTAGTCCGGTCCATGATCGGACTAGTTCGGTGCTTTGTGAAAGTTAGGTTAATTTTAATCCCTTACCCTCGCGCAAAGTTGTGAGCTCTTGGAGTGTGTCTTTCATACACTCCCTATACATTCAAAATCTAATTTGGTCTTCCAAGCTTCATCAAAGTATCTTTCTTTGAACACCACTTCATTTTTCACCTTTTTGTGCGCACCGAGCTGTTTCACTTGTTTGTCCTGCAATCATCTCAGTGGCTTCATTAGGATCTCATATGTTTGTCATCAATTAGCCAAAACCCACAAGGGATATCCTAGATGCACTTACACACCGCAACGCACAAGCCGTTGCAGTGATCACTTTATCCTTGAGCCGAGAAGAGTTTACCAAGATTGGTGGACTAGAAAGTGCCAATGAAATATGGGATACACTCAAGACCGCACATGAGGGAAATCGATCAGCTTGTGAAGCAAAAAATTGAAATGCTTGAAGGATAATTGGGGAGGTTTTCCACTAAAGAGGGTGAATCACTTCAAGAGATGTACAGCCGAATGAAGGCGCTCATCAACAAGATTCGTGCCTATAGAAGCAAGAAGTGGACTAACCATGAGGTGGTAAAAAGGATGATTAGAGCATTTGTGCCAAAGAATGTCACCTTGTGCTCTATGATCCAAGAAATCCCGGGGTCTCACAAAATGACTCCGGATGAACTGCAGGACAAGATTATCAACCATGAAATGATGGAGAAGGAGGCCCAGTATGTCAAAGACTTAGCTAAACTTACCTCCTCGAAGAAGAAGGAAGTTGCCCTCAAAGCAACTTGCAAGCCTAAAGGAAACGAGGTTCGTGAAGCACAAGATGAAGAAGACACAAGTGATGTGAGCACTGATATGGATGATGAAGAGATGGTGCTCTTCATCAAGAAATTCAAGCGCAGGATGAGAAGAAGGAAGGGCAGCAACTCAAGTGATGGGAAGAGCAAAGAGAACAAAAAATCCAAGGCTCGACATACTTGCTACAACTGTGGGAAGTACGGTCTTTTTATGGTTGACTGCACATATGAAGAAACCAAAAGAAGAAAGAAGTGAAGCCACAAGAGAAGAAGACCTTCAAGAAAAGAAGGCAAGCTCACCAAGCGAACATTGGCAAGGAGTGGGACTCAAACAATGAGTCCTCCTCCGATGAAGTAGAGGAGATGGCAACAATTGCCATCAAGAAGCCAACCAAGAAGTCTATGCTCTTCACGAACATGGGAGGACGGGAGACTTACAACCATACTTGCCTCATGGCTAAGGAAGGCAAGAAAAAGGTTCGACTTACACCCCCCTCCTTGCATTCCTTTAATGATGATTTTGATAGCTCTAGTGAAAATGAGAAAATGCTTAAAGGATTGAGCAAAACTGAACTGAGAAGAATGAAAATGTTGTCGGATGAAATTTTTGAGAAGGAGGAGCTTGTAAACCACCAAAAAGATATACTTGTCCGTGAAAAGGAGAGATATCAAGAGGTTGAGAAGCTCCTTGAGCCTGAGAAGGAGGAGAGCAAGGCACTTGAGCATGACCTAGCTTTGAGTAAGGAAACTTACTAGAAACTAGAAGACTCACACATTGCAATCAAGGATGAACTTGCTAACTTGTCAAAAGTTAACAAAATCCTTGAAGTGCAAGTTGAGTCACTCAAGAAAAGTGGCATTTCCTCCTCCAAGAGCTCACCTTCCCAAGGTGTAAATTCGACAACAACTAAAACTTGCACATGCTCTAGTAAGAAGAAGATTGTTAAATATGATTCCTCTATTTCATATGCTAAACATCCATCCCAAACTGGCATCCTTGACAAGGAAAATACTAAATATACACATAGTGCATATATGGTCACAAGACCTCCTAACGTCAAAGATTGTCTTGGGTACACAAAAAATAAAAATATTCTTGCTAATGTTCATAACAAGAATCATGTTGTGTTTGTTAAAGAAAACTCGCATGAATCTGAATTGCAAACATAGTTTCATACTTTTGATGCCTCTTACGTTCTTATGAGATAAATCTGGACATGTTTTTGCTAAATATGCAGGGCCACACCAGAAGAACTCCAACACTTGTGTGTGGATGCCTAAGACTATTGTGACTAACCTCTAAGGACCCAAGCAAGCTTGGGTACCTAAAACCAAGAAATAATCTTTTTTTTGCAGGCCTACTCCTCCGGAGTATCCAAATGGGTGCTAGACAGTGGATGCACCAATCACATGACCGGAGAAAGGAGTATGTTCGTAGAGTATGAGCAAAACGAGGATCCAAGTGAAGGAATCTATTTTGGAGACAACAACCAAGGAAAAGTCCATGGCAGCGGTAAAATTGAAATTTCTTCTCAACACACTCTTTCAAATGTTTTACATATTGATTCTTTAGATTACAATATTTTGTCCATATCTCAACTATGTGACAACGGATACAATTGTTTATTCACTAATGAGGGTGTGACATTTTTTAGAAGAAGCGATAACTCAGTTGCATTCAAGGGGATGTTGAAGGGAAAGCTTTATCTTGTTGACTTCAACAAAGATAAAGCTGAACTCAACACTTGCTTGATGTCAAAAACTAACATGGGATGGTTGTGGCATAGACGGCTAGCACATGTTGGGATGTGAAATCTGCAGAAACTTATAAAAGGTGGTCACATCCGAGGTTTAAAAGATGTTGTGTTTGAGAAAGACAGAATGTGCAGCGCATGCCAAGCGGGAAAACAAGTTGGATCACCACATCATGCAAAGAACGTGATGACTACATCAATACCCGTGGAACTTCTTCATATGGACCTCTTTGGTCCAATTGCTTATATAAGTATCGGCGGTAATAAATATGGATTAGTAATTGTTGATGATTTTTCTAGATTTACCTAGGTTTGTTTCTTGTATGATAAATCAGAAACCCAACGAATCCTCAAGAAATTTTTGAAAAGAGCACAAAATGAATTCTCCTTAACCGTCAAGAACATTAGAAGTGACAACAGAGAGTTCAAGAATAATCAAGTTGAGGAGTACCTAGATGAAGAAGGAATAAAACATGAGTTTTTGGCACCCTACTCTACTCAACAAAATGGGGTGGTCGAAAGGAAGAACAGGACGCTCATCGAGATGGCGAGGACAATGTTGGATTAATACAAGACTTCATACCAGTTTTGGGCTGAAGCAATAAACACCGCTTGTCACACTACAAACCGGCTATATATTCATGGACTTCAGAAGAAAATGCCATATGAGCTCCTCACTGGTAACAAACCTAATGTTTCATATTTCAGAATATTTGGAAGCATATGTTTTATCTTGAACAAGAAACCGAGGACTTTGAAGTTTGCTTCAAAATCTGATGAAGGGTTCTTGCTTGGTTATGATTCGAATGCCTACTCCTATTGTGTCTTCAACAACAAAGTCTCTAACATTGTTGAAGTAGAACGTGACGTAGTCTTCAATGAAACTAATGGCTCCCAAGTGGAGCAAGTTGATAAGTGTGTGCTAGATAAAAAAAGAAGCCCGATGTCAAGCATTGAGGAGGATGGCACTTCGTGATATTCGACCGCAATAGCAATCACAAGACCCAAGTGCTCAATATAGAACTCAACAAGAGAGCAATGATCAAGGGGTAGCTCCAGCACAAGTTCAACATCAGCTGAACCAAGAAGATCAATATATGCACGTAAGCAATGATCTCGGGGGAGACATTGACAATGATGATAATGAAGACCAAGTAACCTAACAAGTGCCTCACTCAAGAGTACATCAGAGTATACAAAAAGATCATCCCGTCGACAACATCATTGGAGATTTTGCAAAGGGAGTAATCACTAGATCTCGTATTGCTAATTTTTGTGAACATTACTCTTTTGTCTCGTTTCTGAAACCCTACAGGGTTGATGAAGCACTAAAAGATCCAGATTGGGTGATTGCAATGCAAGAGGAGCTGAACAACTTCAAGAGAAATGAAGTATGGAAGGTGGTGGAAAGACCAAAGGCAAACATCATAGGCACCAAATGGGTCTTTCGAAACAAGCAAGATGAAAATGGAGTCATAACAATAAACAAGGCACGACTTGTGGCAAAATGTTACTCACAAGTCGAAGGTTTAAATTTCAACGGAACTTTTGCTCCCGTAGCTAGACTTGAGTCCATTCGTATTTTATTAGCCTATGCTACTCACCACAATTTTATGTTGTATCAAATGAACGTCAAATGCGCATTTCTCAACGATCCCATCAAGGAGGAAGTTTACGTGGAGCAGCCACCAGGATTTAAAGAACAAGAGTACTCCAACCATGTGTACAAACTGCGTAAGGCTCTTTATGGCCTCAAACAAGCTCCCCGAGCTTGGTATGAGTGCCTCGGGGATTTTCTCACTCAAAATGGTTTTAAAATAGAAAAAGTCGATTATACCTTATTTACAAAACATTTTGATGGTCATCTATTCGTATGTCAAATTTATGTTGATGACATCATTTTTGGTTCTACTTATAAATTCTTTTGTGAAGAATTTAGTAAAATTATGATAGACAGATTTGAGATGTCTATGATGGGCAAATTGAAGTTATTTTTGGGATTCCAAGTGAAGCAATTGAGAGAAGGCACTTTCATCTGCCAAACCAAGTACATGCAGGACATCCTCAAAAATTTTAATATGGACAAATCCAAGCCCATCAAGAATCCCATGTCAACTAATGGACATCTCGATCTCAACAAAGATGGACCAGATGTTGATCAAATGGTATATCGGTCTATGATTGGTTCACTGCTCTATTTATGGGCATCTAGGCCAGATATCATGCTTTGTGTTTATATGTGTTGAAGGTTTCAAGCTGCACCTAAAGTGTTCCATTTAATAGCTGTAAAAAGGATTTTAAGATACCTTTTGCACACACCCAACTTGGGCCTTTGGTATCCCGAAGATCCAAGTTCAACCTTATAGGATAATCCAATGTTGACTATGCAGGCTGCAAAGTTGATAGAAAGAGCACATCAGGAACTTGCCAATTACTTGGCAGATCCATAGTTTCATGGTCATCTAAAAATCAAAAATCCATTGCTCTTTCCACATCCGAAGCAGAGTATGTTGCAGCCGGTAGTTGTTGCGCACAACTACATTGGATGCGACAAACTCTAAGGGATTACGGTTACAATCTGAGCCATATTTCACTCCTATGTGATAATGAAAGTTCCATGAAAATTGCATATAATCCAGTAGAGCACTCAAGAACTAAGCACATAGACATACGTCATCATTTTCTAAGAGATCATTCACTAAAAGGTGACATAGAAATTTCACATGTTAGAACTGAAAAACAACTAGCAGACATATTCACTAAGCCACTAGATGAAAAGAGATTTTGTGAGCTCAGGAGTGAACTAGATATACTTGACTCTCGAAATGTGGCTTGATACATTGAATACCTGATTGATTATTCAAAGTTTATCCTTTTTGTAAAAATTATCCCTTATCTCGATTTCCTCTCGAAAACTATTTAAATTAGTGAATCTTGATGAATTATGGCCATTGTATGATTGTTGATTGCTTACTGGGCATATTCATCAAGATTGTTTGTGAAATGATGTCCTTTATATCACTATTAGGTAAAACTTCCAAAAATCACTTTGTTTATAATCCAATTATGTCCACCAGACCTGGACTAGTCGGTGGTCTTTACCGGACTAGTGGATTTCTGCAGACTAGTCCAGTTCTGGTCTAACATACCAGACTAGTCTGACCGCTGTGCGGACTAGTCTGTATTTATTGGTCTTGAAACTTAGCCAGCCGCAAGGACACCTTCCTTTTACTCTCACAATAGTCCTGGCACTCTCTCTCCTCAAACCCTAGCTCCCAATGAGATTTTCACTTTTGACCACCAAAATTGAAGGTTCCTCCACGGGAACTCTTTTCCTTAGCACGAATCATCCCTCTCTGGACTAATCCGGACTCTTCTCCGCTCCTCCAGCCTCAAATCTTCGATTTTTCAGTAAAAATCTCACTTAACCCTAGCTCTCATCTTTCCTTAAATCTTGCTTATTTTCATGATTTCTAAGGCATACATTACATTTTTATATGTATTCCTATTGTATTCCTATCCTTGTAGCATCAATCTTTGTTAGATTTGCTGGAGTAGGAAGTTGGAGTTCATACATCAGACCGGACTAGTCCAGTTCTCGGTGCGAACAAGTCCGGTGCGCTGGGCAAGTCTGCACTCTAAAAACAGACAAGTCTGATCCCTTGATAGTTTGAATCACTAAATTCCTATCTCTAAAAAGTCTACATATCTTTCTTACCGCTCCTTGTATTTTTTGTGTCAGGCACGATGTCGTCCGATTCAGATGACAACATGTTTGACTATGAAGCCGAGCATGAACATGCAAGAGTTGAAAAGGAAAAATAAAGGGTAAGCAAGAATAGAAATGGCTTCAATGCCCACTCCTCTCCTCCCGATGATGCTCTTCCGAGAGAGAGGAAAGTGGTAGTAAAGAAAGCGTTGAGCAGGGATGGTGCTGGTACTAGCTCAACTGTACCTAGAAGGAGCGTCAACAAGGGAAAATGACTTGCAAGTGGTCTCATTGGTCCGCTTAAGATGAAGTACCTATGCAGCGCAACAGGCAACCATCAGAAATGACTTCATGGGGAAAGGAAATGAGTTGGCTAAGAAGTTCAGAAAAAATTGAAGCTTATGAGCAGCCTAAGCAATCTGCTGAC
The DNA here is from genome assembly GCA_036927565.1 of Tuctoria greenei. Classification (NCBI taxonomy): domain Eukaryota; kingdom Viridiplantae; phylum Streptophyta; class Magnoliopsida; order Poales; family Poaceae; genus Tuctoria; species Tuctoria greenei. Next base: position 134,988,822 of record JAYESD010000006.1, read on the forward strand.
CCAAGTCTTTGGAGCCACTTCCACGTTGACTACTATGACCATGTGTGCATGAAGATGAGAAATCTAGTGGTTGCTAGTCAATGGGTGGACATGACTTATTTGCAATCCAGGAACTGTCAAGCATATCATGAAGTCTTGGAGGCATTGGAGAGGCATGGTTTGAAGGATCTTCTATCCTTCCGATATAATTTAAACAATGAAGTCATCACCAAATTTTACTCTACTGTCTACTTCGCCCGTGATGATGGGGATGAGATGATTTGAATGACACCTGGATCCAACTATAGTGTCACTTATGAGGAATTTGCCAAGATACTTCACCTTGAAGATACCTTGAACAATGAGCTCATTATTCATAACTTGAAGCCTTTGGAGAAGGGTGAGCTAGAATTCTGCTATGATACAAGAATTCCATACAAGTCTCCTACCACCATGTACTTGAAGCCATTATTTGTTGTGGTTAATAGAATTTTAAGGAAGACTATTGCTCCAAAGGATGGAGATGCAGGAACAATTCAAGGAACTCTAAGGACCTTGATGAAAGTGATAAGCAAGAAAAGGACCTTTAATGTCTTTGTATATATATACAATGACATTGTGAACATCTCAATCACTGCCAATAGGTCTTGTGGCTATGCACCTTACATCATGTTCACAATCCAGAAGGTCACCGACCTTGAGTTTGTTAAGTATGTTGAGCACACCAGCCTCAAACTCTAGAAGACTACAGTCTACACTGTTCCCTCTGATCCTTCCTCACCTGCAGTGGAACAGAGATATAAGCAAGCTCATGAAGGTACAAGGACTCTAGCTGCTACCTTTGCTCCTCCATCCTCCAAAAAGTCCTCCAGTGGTGTGCTGAAAATGCTCTCCTCCATCTTTGCATCCTGTCGCAAAGTGAAAATTAAGCAGCATATGGAAAGTCTGGCTAGAAAGAGACATCAAAGGTATATGAAGGCAAACATCAAAGCAATATGTGAGAAGCTAGATATTGAGCCAGTGGGATCACCTCAAATCTCGAAGGATTCAGAAGAGAACATCACAAAGATGGCACCCCTCACAGAGCAAGAATTGGCATCCTTTGGACTAGCAGTTGTCTCCGCTCCTCCTCCTCAGCATGCACATGAAGATGAAGATGAAGATGAAGATACGACTGGGAGTGAGGGAGGGAGTTGATATGAGTGATTCCCCTTAAGTTTTTCCTTTTTGGTGCCTTGATGCCAAAGGGGGAGAGATTGAGATTAGTAGTATTTACTTGTAAGCCTTAAGGACTAGTGATCGTGGACATGTATCTTAAATTTCAAATTGTTGTAATCTCTTTTGGATATGCCATTATGAATGTGTTATGCTTAGTTTAATATTATTGTGATGGTTGCTGCTATAATTGCTATGCTCTTAATCTTCCGCATCACATTAATTGTTCACACACACGTTATAGGCACCCCACCGTAAATACTGCATATATGTGAGAAGTTTTTATTGCTCATTTGTCATTAACATATATGCCCATTTTATGAAAATCGATTTTTACTCTTAATTGTGAAATCTCAATCGGTTGTCGTCAATCACCAAAAAGAGGGAGATTGAAATTGCATCTAGGCATTCTCTTGTGGGTTTTGGACGACTGATGATAAATAAATGAGATCCTAATGAATTCATTGAGATCAATGCAGGTCAACAAATATTAGATATTACGGTGCAACCAAAAAGGTGAATCATGAGAAGTGAGAAAGAAAGAAGCCCAAATGATCAATGGAAGCGCAAAGTAGACATAATTGTATAGGATGTGCGTGAGAGACACATCCCAAGAGTTCATGTCTTTGCGTAATGGGTAATGGCTAAAATCAATCTAAGTAATTCACTGAGCACTGGACAAGTCCGTTCACTAAGCAGAGTAGTCCGTTTAACATTCTGATGTCACGGTTCACTAAGCACCGGACAAGTCCAGACACACATCGGACAAGTCCGTTAAACTCTCTAATGTTTCAGTTCACCTTGCACCAGACAAGTCCGGACTCTAACCGGACAAGTCCGTTCAACTTTCTAATGATTCACTCACACAAGTTGGAAAAACTCAATTCACATTGGACCGGACAAGTCCGTCACATTGTGGACTAGTCCGATCAACTTTATGTAATCACAACGGACTAGTCCGATGGACTCTCTGTTCCAACACGGACAAGTCCGGTATACCTCAGACAAATTAGGGTTTTTGTGTTCTACACATTCGACGCAATTTTTACACAGCACAACGGACAAGTCCGGTCACCAGAGCGGACTTGTCTGGCCGTCAGGATCCCTAACAGTAATATTTTTAGAAACACTATAAATATGTGATCTACAACCTCACAAACACAAGCACTGTACACAACTGTCGAAAACATAAAACCTAGCGCCGCCACTCGTCCCAAGAGCACAAAAGCACATCTTCCCAGTCATCTAACGGCCTAAAGAGTTAAATCTTTTGGGTATCCAGATTTGGGATAGGGAGATCGTTGTCTACACATCGTTGAGCTCTTGGGGTTTGATCTCTTATACACTCCTGCATTACTTGTAATCTTTTTGAGTGTATTCAATCATCTTTCTTGGTGTAATTTTGTGGGAGCCCTCAGCGTGTGAGGTTGTCCCACCAACTTGGTGATTACCCCTTCATAGTGGAACTCAAGTTGGCCTTGTGTCGTGACTTAACAAGGGAAAAGGGTTTGAAGAGACCCGACTCTGTGTGGGCTTCCTCAACGAGGAATAGATCTATTTCGTGAGATCGAACCTCGGTAAAAATCCGTGTCTTGCGTGTTCCTTTCTTTTACTTTTGCAAGTTTCATCATCTAGGGCATTAGAATTGATCAATCAAGTAATGTGTGTTCTACGTGAAAAATAAGCAATCTAATATCATGTTCAAGTTGTAATAATAGTAATTACATTCTGCTGCCATTTCATTTGAAATTTCTGCCTAAACAGTTAATCCTTTCATAGTAATTGAATAACTTGACTAGTCCGTACCTCGCACCGGACAAGTCCGGTCCCTTGGTATTTAACATTATTAAGTATTGCAGGAAAAGTTTTAAAGCCTATTCACCCCCCCCCCCCCTCTAGGCCACATTCATGGACAAAACCATCCTTGCTTGAAATTGATTTCGAATTTTGCACAATTTTGAAGCTTAAGGTTTTTCCTTCCTCTCTCATTGAAATTTAAATACCCATCAAGGCCATATGATACAATTATTGAAAACCACATGCATGTGCCACTTTGCATTTTCATTGAACTTTGTCAAACTCTTGACCTGATTGAGTGAGTTGCATGAAAGCTTTGGTTAGGAAATTCCAATGCAGTCCACCATATTCCTCATCCTTGCACAAAAAAAGAGTCATCAAATGGAGTCATCACCACCACCCATCATCCACCATCCTTAATATGTGCACAAGAAATTTCTTTAGTCATTGGTTTTTGTTGCATGGTCTTCTCATGTGGATCTAGTTTTTGACTTAATAATATATGAATTGCAAGTGTTCTACTCTTTATCCTACCAAGCCGTACAAAAGCCATATTTAGTTGTAGGGACAAAAGTGGAAAAACAATACCAAGGTGACGATTCAAACACTTTGAGTGACTTGAGAGAATCCAATTAAGAGGAAAAGGCACTATCCTTTTGACATTTAGAATATAGCAATTTTCGAAGTTATTTCACCAGGAGGAATACTGGTGAGGTGCACTCAACCGTTCCACCTCTCGAACAACCAAGATGATGTGGTAGCCACACCACAAAGAGGGTTCAAAAGCAAAGATATGAATTAAAATACTTTGTATACTCCTTTCATATTCAAAGAAAAATTCTATCTTAGCACCTAGTTCTTCTTGACTTCACTCGAGGACGAGCAAAGGGCTAAGTGTGAGGGAGTTTGTTAGCAGTCCTTAAATGCTAAATTTGACTACCAGTTCACAACATAAAGATTATAAAATGGAGAACATAACATAGTGAAAGGAGTTACTACTAACAAATTTGACAAGTGTTAGTGTCTATTTGCATGTAGGTGAATTAAGCCCAAAAATACCCAAGAATGCAGGGAGGAATCATAAAGTTACCATTTGGCCAATCAACCAATGACATGTGGCCTCACGTGGACCCATTCCCAAATGTATTCGATGGGATCCGATATCGATTCATGCGGGAAGGGGATTTGGGCCCTGTTGATAGTTCATAAGAAACACCAACAAATCATCCCCGGGAACAGTGCCAAAAATGCTTGTTGGCAGTTCTTAAGAAACGCTAACAAATCATCTCTAGCAACAGTGCCAGAAACGCTTGTTGATGTTTCTTAATGTCATAGATCATCTCTAGTAAGAGATAAGGTCCACAAGCGCACATAAACTATCGTGTAGCATTTCACCCAAGAGTATTCACAAGAGTATCGTATTTATCCCGAAGGAAGGCAATAGAGTAAAGTAAAAACTAGTCTTATGATCAAGCTATGGGATACTAATCAATTATCGAGATAGGGGTAAGTCGATAATATATGGGTAGTGTGACACACACCTAAGAAATCTATTCTAAAGGGTAGATGAGTCCTAATGGAGGTTAGACTAAAGATTGGGGAGTTGCTCCTACAATGCTTCTAATATACATAGACTAGGTTAGATACTAATGAGAATATCAATGGTGAATCCTTATGCTAAGTTGTTTAAGTAATCAGACACGGGTTTACCCCTATCAATACTAGGACAACTCCAGCCAAGAGCTTGTGGCATAGGCCGAACATGGAGGATTAAAAAGGATAGATAGGGTTGGCACCACCTACGCCCTACCTCTTCAATTCATGGGTCTACGTGATATCCGACGATACTTAACGATCCTAGGATCATTCTAGCATATTGAGTAAATACCTTAAGAGCAGCGGCACAACCTTCCTAAGACAGTGAACTAAATCATCATCGAACCAATGTTGAGACATAGCATAAGTTACTCATATTAACATGGTCATATCATAACTACTTAGACTATAGTGAGGTTTATAGTGTTTATGATAAAAATATAATGACATTAAGGCATGATCATAAAGACTATTTCTACCACATACATGAAATCCACAATCAAACAAGAAACGCTTCATCCAAGTATATGAATAAAGGAAGACTAAAGATAATATCTTTATTATGCATAAAGTCACAAATATAAGAAAAGATATATGAGCCATACCATTCTCAACTTGGACTTGGGACTAGAGGCTTTCCTCTCTATAGCCTAACTCTACTAAGGACTAAGAAAACTAGTGTATACAATAGAATGATGCTCAAGTGGTGAGTGTTGAAGTGAGGGTCCTATTTATTACTTGGAGACGGATCGGTTCCCACTACCAAAAGTGCGTGAATCAGTCACCACGGACTTCTTCAAGTCGGGAGAAGCCAACACGTGGAAGCTAACCGAGTTTGGCGCCAGGACCAAGTCAGCCGACTAGGGGGGTCGGCTCATCTTGTCTTTGCACCGTTTCATGTGTGCTTTCTCCATATCACTGCCAGGTGGGTCCCATCCCTTCATATGGGTGCTACACTGTTGGATGGTCTTGGATACATCTGTTTGTGTGCCATTTTATCCATTTGCTGCCACATGTTAGCGCTTGATTGGCTGGGATGATATTTTATAGGATCCATCCTCTTGTTTCGCTTCATTTCTGTACAAAATACTTGCATGCAACAATTTCTCCAAGTACAAGTGGAAATAGGTTAAATAGAATTGTGATGTGTGCAAGAAATGATATTTCATTCACATAATTGAGTTAAATTGACGGGTAAAATTGGTATATTACAGCCGTCAACAGGCCCACCTGTTAGCCACCCCGAGAAAGCACAGCCGGGGGGGGGGGGGGGGGGGGAGGGGGGCCAGGACCAGATCGGCCAACCCCCTAGCTCGGCCGACTTGGTCCTGGTGCCAAACACGATCAATTGATGTGTGTCACCCTCCAGTGGCTCCCTGATGGCGGTAACGACTGATTCGCGCGCTAAATGTGGCGCCAAACCGACTGAGCTAGGAGGAAGAGGCTTGAGCTTGTCAAGTCTCTCTTGTACACTTGTACCTCTACGGAAGTTCTGTCAAAATCAAGCAATAAATTTTTGTGAATTCGATATAAGTTCGATTTCTAATTTATAGTATTTTTCTTTCGTAACTACTTGCGGGTTCACTGCTTCAATTTTTTGACGGCTCTAGTCATAGCTTTGCATTCGAAATGATTAGAGTTATGAATTAGAACTTAAGCATGGTGCTTAGGTTAGAGTTCATCAGTGGACCTCGTAGACCCACGGATTGAAGAGGTAGATAGTAGGTTGTGATAGCCCTATCGATCCTAAGTAATCCTCCACATTCGGCTATGCTATAGGATTGTGGCGGGAATCATCTTAGTTTTGCCAATGGTGAACACGTGACCAAAGGAAGTAGCTGTCGTAGACTACTGTGGCCTAGAATTCAAACCATTGAGTTTCTCTCTAATCCTTACCTACCAAACAAATTGTTTGACTTTGGAGAACATGCTAGAGGATGTCACACACGTTCATTTGATTGGATACCTTTGGAAATACTCTTTAAGGGAAAGTGCTACAACGGATTTCTCTGTGTTCTTGCGAATTTTTATCTATGATGTACCAACCGTCAACAGGCATCCACGATGGAAATTGATCACGGCTCGCGCTTGGGTGTTGCCCCCACACTCCAGATGTTGGAGGTCAGGCATCTATGCAGGGAGGTGCTTGTGGAGGTGTTGTGCCCAAGGTTGGAGTGGACTGACCCATCCACAGGGGGTCGGGCCGTGCTTGACGTTGCTGCAGAGTGGGAGCTTATCAATGAGGGCATCTCCTACTCTGTTTCCCATTTTGCCAATGCGATAGTGCGTCTTGAGGTGGGGTTCGACCATGTGTCGGATGTGTTCTAGTAGCTGAGCAAGGGCACTGTACCTGATAACTAGGTAAGTGCCTTTTTCTGCTGTTCATTGGTTTTACTCCATTATTGCCTAATCAGGTTCAGACCAAATTTTTTCACGGAGGTTGATGTCGCGGGCTGTCAATATATCGTGGTTCCTCCATTATGCCCTGAGCTGCCAGAGCCTCTCGGTGTCCGAGCTGGCGTATATGCACTTGGAGCTCAAGCGGGCCCATGTTGACCATGATATCTAGGGACGAAGCGACAAATGTAACGCAGGATGAGTAGCCGTGGCCGAAGTGGCTAGAAAGGAAGCGATCAAAGAGCTCACAGCGACACGTGTTGAGGCGAAGACCACGCAAGAGAGCATCGTTAAGGTGGCGAGCGAACTCGGGGCGGCCCGTGTTGTGGCACAAGCCACGTGGAAGAGCATGGCTAAGGTGGTCGAGGAGACCACAGCCACTATCACAGTTGCTCGAGCGGCACGGGCTGCAGAGAGTCGGGCCCATGATGAGGGTTGCGGTATGGCTTTTTTCTCCACCTCTTACCCTATTCACTTGCAAAGTATTTTGTTGAATTAACGTGTCTGGGGTCCTTGCAGAGTTTCAAAGGCACCTCATGGTGGTCGAGGACCGGGCTCTAGTCCTCGAGAATGACCTGGCTGAGTTCCAGCGAGTCAGGACCCAGCTCTATGACTCGGTGCTAGGCCCGTTTCAAAGGTTGACCCCGCTGACCTCCCACCTCAAAGAGATCCACAATCTTGTCTTCGCCATGCAAAAGGAGTATACCTTCATGTTACAACCACCGCGATGTGTGACTCGATGCTCAAGGAGCTGGAGGTCAGGTGCTCTTCGAGCGAGGCCTCCCTGATGGCTCAGCTCCAAGAGGATCCTCGAGAGTTCGAGTCCGTGATGGGGGAACTCAACAAGCTTTGAGCTGCTGGGCACTCCATTTGTGGCTCAGTGTTGGGTGGCCCTTTCTTAGGGGGCCCTCTCGATGCCCGTCTGATCAAGATCCCAAGCTGAGTGACGACTCGACTGGAGGCCACGATGACTGCTGGGGCTTAGCTTGGTCATGGTCATCTCCCATTACGACAGCATCGACCTTCGGTCCATTAGGGAGGGCTTTGCAGAAGGCCGCCCACAGGATGAGCTCGAAACCAGTGAGGAGGAGGTTTCTCCAGTGTCAAACTTTGTGTCAGAGCTCGTCACCCCCGGGGTCGTGCTGCAATGGGTGGAGCGGAAGCAAAAAGCGTCTTGGCCATTGTATCTTGTTTTTTTGTGTATGTTGTATTATAATTGACCAATCCCTGTGGCCTTTAAACTTTTTGATCAAACATGTTTTTTTGCATGTTCTCTTCTCATCCCTGTGCCTTGCTTGATCTGTAGCTTTTAGAACTTTCATTGTTCTTCGCCGTAGGTTGCGAGTTGTGATCGGAGTATTTAAGAGAGTGTTCTGGAGAAAATAACTTCGGAGTGTATGACCATGTTCTTATCGCATAGGTAGCGCCTGAGCAGCGCGGGACGGTTGGTTCGGTCCATCCACTGCGCGGTGGTTGAGTAGCCGCGCATCGCCCAACCTCACCGGGACTTACTTTAGCAACAAAATAAATAGCCGAAGGAAGAGGGAAAGGCACTTAGGTTTTTATTAGTATCATCGGCTTCACAACATACACGTGGAGCTCCGGGCTTTTGTACGTAGAGATGTCTAAAGTGTTCTATGTTTCATGCATCGGGCAGCGGACCCTTAGCAACAGCTCTGGAGAGCTCGTCAAGCTCGGCTGTGCCGATACCCCTGTCGAGGCCTGCTCGATGCTGCACTACTCGCATAGTAGCGTTTGGTGGAACTTGGCATCCACGGTGATGACTCTCCATGCAGGACTAGGACTTCAGCTTGTAGTAGGTATAGTTCGGTAAGGCTGACTCCAACCGAATGACGCAAAAAACACCACCCGAACAGCTATTTGCATTTCTACAGAAGTCCTTAAGCGGTTCTCAAAAGTGATCGTCTCCAACGGAAGTACGCAGAAGTTTGGGCCAGTCCACATCTGCCAGCGGAACCTTCGAAGCCAGCTCATGTCCTCACGCGAAAACGGCCTTTGCGCCATCACCTGCGCGGGAAATAGTTCCGCCAGCCCGCGCTCTCACGCGAAAAGAATGTTCACACTCTCGCCCGCGCCGGAAATCGCAAGTCAAGTCACTTTAACAGTATTCGGTAGCTGCACGGAGAAGACGCACATCTGCGTCGCCGCATGCGAGACATGCAAAATTGGTAGCGCTTTGCGTTACTCCGTTGGAGACATTTTTCACCTATAGATAATGTTGGAATTAATGGGCTTGGCCCAATATTAATTCAGAAATAAATCCTAGAAAATCTCAAAGGCCCATTAGGGCAAGAGGGAGTGGTGCTAAGTGTTTAGTCCCACATGAGAAGTGGAAGTGGAGCAACCCCTACATATAAGGGAGGTTGCTCTTCCACTCCTTGAGTGAGAGAGAAGAGAGGAAGAGAGGGGTGGCCCACGCGCGCTCCTCCTCCTCCTCCTCCTCGCTCGCTCGCCTCGCCTCGCCTCGCACGCGCGCGCGCGCGCGTGTGTTCGTGTGAATTCGAGCCTCGAGCCGAGCCCAGATTTTATATTTTTGCAGAAAATTAAATTGGGCTTTTGGGCCTCCGAATTTTTGGGGCTAGCGTCTACGACTGCGGAGTCGGTTAGGATCCAGATCGCATACGAACCGCCTCCTGGGACTCTATAAATACGGGCGTCCGCGGTACGGCAGAGTACCCCACGATCAAATCGTTCCCACGTTCGCGTTCCTTGCGCCGCCTTCTAGTCTACTCCATCCCGAGCGCCGGCGTGCACCGACGACCGGGAGAGCAGGTCTCCGGAACCGCTCGCCCTTGCGATCCTGCACCGGGAGAGGGCGAATAAGGTTTTTGGGAAGCGCACTGCGCGACTGCTCGCGTTCTTCACCACGGCTCGTCTACCGACCAGATCGGGCGCTGCGGCTCAACGTCGTCATCAACGCCTGCAGCGGCGATCTACAGCGGTGCATTCGACTTCGACTTCTAATCGGTACGCGTTATTACTCGTCCCGTCTGTCTGCCGATCGCTGTTGTTCTTCTCGTGTTTTTCCGGAATTCTTCAGTAAATTGCCTCTTACTTTCCAACAATCCAAAAACCTTATTAGGCAATTTCCTGAATTGAACATGATGACTTTGGCCGATGCACTGAGGCCGGAGAAATTCTCTGGCGTGCACTTCAAGAGGTGGCAAGTTAAGGCCACGCTCTGGCTCCAATCGCTGAAGATCTTCTGGGTAACTGAGGGCAGGCCTCAAGGTCCTTTGTCTGTTGAAGAACAGACAAAGTTCGAGGAAGCCAATTCTGCCCTAAGAGGATGCATTCTAAGCGTTCTTGATAATAAACTCTGTGATGTCTATCTGACAGTCACAGATGGGAAGGAGCTCTGGGATGCACTTAACGCTAAGTATGGTGCAGCCGATGCAGGTGGTGAACTGTATATCATGGAGAATTTTCATGACTACAAGATGGTTAACAACCGTCCTGTAGTTGAACAAGCTCATGAAATACAGTGCCTTGCGAGAGAGCTCAATCTCCTTAAGTGTCCTTTACCCGACAAGTTTGTGGCTGGGTGCATTATTGCAAAGTTACCTCCATCATGGAGGAACTTCGCCACAGCCCTCAAACGCAAGAGACAGGAAATATCAGTTGAAAACCTGATAGCATCTCTTGATGTTGAGGAGAAGGCTCGGGCTAAGGACGCTACTGAGAAAGGAGGTGAGGGTCAATCTAGCGCCAATGCTAATATGGTGCAGAAACCCTATGTCAAGAACAAAGGGAACAAGTCTCTATTCAAGCCAAACAAAACTACTGCTTTCAAGAAGAAGAAGTCAAACAAAGCCAATGATGGCTGCTGCTACACCTGTGGGGAGCAGGGACATATTTCCAAGAACTGTCCTGAGAGGGCAGATCGCAAAGGGAAAAAGAATGTCAACATCGTGACATCCAGCAATGCAGATGGGTACGGTAATTCCTTTACTGTTCTTTCTGTTTCTCAAACATCATCTTGGTGGTTTGATACGGGTGCTAATGTTCATGTATGTTCTGACATGTCCATGTTTACTTCTTACCAGTTCGTCCGGGATTCCGCCGTCCTAATGGGGAATGGGTCACATGCTTCTGTTCGTGGTGTTGGCACGGTCGATCTGAAGTTCACTTCGGGAAAGATTGTCCAGCTGAAGAACGTGCAGCATGTCCCTACTATGAACAAGAATCTTGTTAGCGGTACCCTTCTATGTAGAGATGGGTTTAAAGTAGTTTTAGAGTCCAATAAAATAGTTGTGTTTAAGCATGGACAATTTATTGGTAAAGGCTATGAATGCGGAGGCCTGTTCCGCTTTTCTCTTTCGGAGTTTAATAATAAGTCAGTAAACCATATTTGTGGCGGTATTAATGATAATGCAAGTGTCTGGCATTCTCGTTTATGTCACGTTAATTTTGGTTTAATGAATCGGCTATCTAGTCTCAAATTAATTCCGGAATTCACTATTGTCAAAGGTTCTAAGTGCCATAGTTATGTGCAGTCAAAGCAACCTCGAAAGCCTCACAAGGCAACCGAGGAGAGAATCTTGGCACCATTAGAACTCATACATTCTGATCTATGCGAGATGAATGGTGTGTTGACAAAAGGTGGAAAGAAATATTTTATGACATTAATAGACGATTCTACTAGATTCTGCTACGTTTACTTGTTGCAAACTAAAGATGAAGCGTTAGACTACTTTAAAATCTATAAATCTGAAGTAGAAACTCAATTAGAGAGAAAGATCAAACGTCTTAGGTCAGATCGTGGTGGTGAGTATTTTCCCAAAATATTTGATGATTTTTGTGCAGAACACGGTATTATACATGAAAGGACGCCTCCCTATTCACCACAATCAAACGGGGTAGCCGAGAGGAAAAACCGCACATTGTGTGACTTGGTGAATGCCATGTTAGACACGTCCGGTTTATCTAAGGCATGGTGGGGGGAGGCTCTATTGACTTCATGTCATGTCCTAAACCGCGTTCCAAACAAGAATAAAGAGAAAACCCCTTATGAGGAGTGGGTTGGGAGAAAACCATCACTCTCATACTTGCGTACTTGGGGATGTTTGGCAAAAGTCGATGTGCCAATTACCAAGAAACGCAAGCTAGGACCAAAGACAGTGGATTGTATCTTTCTAGGCTATGCTCATCGGAGCATCGCATATAGATTTTTAGTAGTTAAATCTGAGGTACCTGATATGCATGTTGATACTATTATGGAATCTCGTGATGCAACATTTTTTGAGAATATTTTTCCTATGAAAGATATGCATAGTATTGCTAGGATCTCTTCTGAAATTTGTCCTGAACCCACCACAACTAGCGAGTTTCTTGATACACCATTTGAGAATGTCCCAGAGGAAGAACACAATGAAATAACTCAGTCGAGTAAGAGATCACGGATTGCAAAATCCTTTGGTGATGATTTCATTGTGTACCTTGTGGACGATACTCCTAGATCCATAGCAGAGGCATATGCATCACCTGATGCAGATGACTGGAAAGAAGCAGTTCATAGTGAGATGGACTCAATTCTTTCAAATGGAACCTGGGAGTTAACTGAACGGCCATACGGGTGCAAACCAGTAGGCTGCAAGTGGGTGTTCAAGAAGAAGCTCAGACCTGACGGTACTATTGAAAAGTACAAGGCAAGACTAGTTGCAAAGGGCTATACTCAAAAGGAAGGTGAAGACTATTTTGACACATATTCACCTGTCGCCAGAATGACGACAATTCGTGTACTACTTTCTTTGGCTGCCTCTTATGGTCTAATCATCCATCAAATGGATGTAAAGACAGCTTTCCTGAACGGGGAGTTGGAAGAGGAGATTTATATGGAACAGCCTGATGGATTCGTAGTAAAAGGTGAAGAGACAAAGGTGTGCAAATTGTTGAAATCCTTGTATGGCCTGAAACAAGCACCTAAGCAATGGCATGAGAAGTTCGATAGTACTTTGACGTCTGCGGGCTTTGTCATTAATGAGGTTGATCGGTGCGTGTACTATCGCCATGGTGGGGGCGATAGCGTTATGTTATGCTTGTATGTAGATGATATACTCATTTTTGGTACGAGCATTAATATAATTTCTGAGGTCAAGTCTTTTCTATCAAAGTGTTTTGATATGAAAGATCTGGGAGAAGCTAATGTTATTTTGAACATTAAGCTGAATAAGGATGAGAGTGGAATTACTTTAAGTCAATCCCACTATGTTGAGAAAATCTTGAGCCGGTTCGGCTTTATGGATAGCAAGATTTCTCCAACGCCTTATGATCCCAGCGTGATACTTAGAAAGAACAAGAAAGAGTCAAGAGATCAACTCAGATATTCTCAGATGATTGGTTCACTCATGTACTTAGCTAGCGCAACCCGTCCTGATATCTCGTTTGCTGTAAGCAAACTGAGCAGGTTCATGTCAAACCCGGGTACAGATCATTGGCATGCACTTGAAAGGGTTATGCGCTATCTGAGAGGTACAATGAGTTATGGAATTCACTATACTGGGCATCCGGCCGTGCCTGAGGGTTATAGTGATTCGAACTGGATCTCTGATGTTGATGAACTCTATGCCACGAGTGGATATGTGTTCACTCTAGCTGGTGGTGCTATATCATGGAGGTCTTGCAAACAGACCATTTTGACGAGGTCAACCATGGAAGCAGAACTCACTGCTTTAGAGACAGCCACTGCGGAGGCAGAATGGCTGCGAGAGCTCTTGATGGATTTGCCTATTTGAGAAACCATTGCCGGCAATCCTTATGAACTGTGACAATCAGACGGTGATTGCCAAAGTGACCAGTTCTAAGGATAATGCAAAATCATCAAGACACGTCAAGAGACGTTTAAAATCTGTCAGGAAAATGAGAAACTCCGGAGTTATTACTGTTTCGTACATACAAACAGACAAAAACCTGGCAGATCCCTTTACGAAGGGTCTATCACGTAATGTGATAGAAAGTGCATCGAGAGAGATGGGTCTGAGACCCATTTATGTGACACCATAGTAGTAACCCAACCTATGTGATCGGAGATCCCGTGAATTAGGACATGGGAAAACAAGCTAATGGTTCACCGAGGAGAGTACTTCCTTTATACCCTCTCTATGGGAAGATGCACACTTGTACTCTCAAACTGTAAGGCAGGTTGGCGAATTGCCTTAATGTGTTTTTGTTGGCTATGTGTAGCAAAGATGCCGTCCTACAGGGCAGTCTTGAAGGAAACACATCTATATGAGCTCCGACTATCTAACGTCGCAGTCTGTGAGATTTGGGTGATCTCTGGAAAGCTCATGAAGAGACCAGGGAGTACGACGCATATGCTCCACCCGCGGGGTAGACTACTGGTAGCCAAGTACTGGTAATGGTCTTTGGGTGAAGTTAGTTCACACAAAACTTGCAATTCAAGGCGTAGTCCATTGTTCAAGTTGTGACCTGATGAAACTTGAGGATCTAGGCAGAAGTTCAACTTTACAGTCTCTGCCGAAAACACTAGTATATTAAACAAGGAACGAGAATGACCTCTCTCCTAATGGCTTTGAGATCTGGTGGGGGATTGTTGGAATTAATGGGCTTGGCCCAATATTAATTCAGAAATAAATCCTAGAAAATCTTAAAGGCCCATTAGGGTAAGAGGGAGTGGTGCTAAGTGTTTAGTCCCACATGGGAAGTGGAAGTGGAGCAACCCCTACATATAAGGGAGGTTGCTCTTCCACTCCTTGAGTGAGAGAGAAGAGAGGAAGAGAGGGGTGGCCCACGCGCGCTCCTCCTCCTCCTCCTCCTCGCTCGCTCGCCTCGCCACGCCACGCCACGCCTCGCCTCGCCCCGCCACGCACACGCGCGCGCGCGCGTGTTCGTGTGAATTCGAGCCTCGAGCCGAGCCCAGATTTTATATTTTTGCAGAAAATTAAATTGGGCTTTTGGGCCTCCGAATTTTTGGGGCTACCGAGTCAGAGTCCAAGTCGTTAGAGACGGACGCGTCTACGACTGCGGAGTCGGTTAGGATCCAGATCGCATACGAACCGCCTCCTGGGACTCTATAAATACGGGCGTCCGCGGTACGGCAGAGTACCCCACGATCAAATCGTTCCCACGTTCGCGTTCCTTGCGCCGCCTTCTAGTCTACTCCATCCCGAGCGCCGGCGTGCACCGACGACCGGGAGAGCAGGTCTCCGGAACCGCTCGCCCTTGCGATCCTGCACCGGGAGAGGGCGAATAAGGTTTTTGGGAAGCGCACTGCGCGACTGCTCGCGTTCTTCACCACGGCTCGTCTACCGACCAGATCGGGCGCTGTGGCTCAACGTCGTCATCAACGCCTGCAGCGGCGATCTACAGCGGTGCATTCGACTTCGACTTCTAATCGGTACGCGTTATTACTCGTCCCGTCTGTCTGCCGATCGCTGTTGTTCTTCTCGTGTTTTTCCGGAATTCTTCAGTAAATTGCCTCTTACTTTCCAACAGATAACTCATTTTGGTTTGGATCTCTAGATGCGGCATGCGTTAGAGTCAGCCTAAGGCCATGAATTTTTTGTAGCGTGACCGCCCCAAAATGGTGTGGTTGGAGCTGTTGAAGTCGGCGACATCATAAATGAGGATCTCTAAGTGGAAGTTCAACTCATCACCGAACGTGGCGGGAAGGTCGATCTGTTCCATGGGTATCGTCTGTAACTTGGGTTTGATCCCGTGGAAAGGCGTCCGAGTTGGACGGAGCTGGGAACATGGGATCCCATCACGTTCAGTATCTCAACATACAGATGTTGAGGCTGCTCCCGCCATCCGTCAATAACTTGGTCCAGCACATAGGGCCCATGATTGGTTTCATAACCAGGGGAACCGCTCAGGCTATAGAATGTAGTCAGGATGGTCTGACTTATCGAAGGTGACAGCCCCTCAGACCATTGGAGGTAGGTTAGCACTACCAGGTCGGTGGTGTTAACCTCTTGAGCCATCAACTTTTCCGTGCATCAAATCTCATAAGTGTGGGTACCTACGCAAATCATTAGGCAATCGACTGACTTAGAAAATATGGCTCCTCTCACAACTCAGGTATCGGTGGCACATGCCTGTTTCCCTTGCTGCTCGAGGAGCCCGACTCCCTGCCGAGCAAATGCTAGAGGAGGATGACTCTTCTAGGGCGTGCTTGACTAGAAAAGTGTTGTTGGTGCGCGGCTTCTCGAGGAGCTTCTCGATGAGGTCGATCGGCGGCAGGACTAGCTTCTTGCCTTCACGGCGTTCGGCGGCTACAACCAGGCCCGAGGTGTCCTTGGCTTGGTGTCGGCATTTATTGTTGTCAGCCTTCTTCTTCTCATCGTTGTGGCGAGGTGTTGCGCTTGTTGACGGTTCTTAACACCACATATCATTTTTCGAAAGAGATGAGATCCGTAAGTGCACGGAGGATACCATTATAACATTTCACCCATGAGTATTTCAAGGGTATCATATTTATCCCATAGGAAGGCAATGGAGTAAAGTAAACACTATTTATTCCAAAGGAAGGCAATGGAGTAAAGTAACCACTATTCTTATGATCAAGCTAGAGGATACTAATTAATTATCATGACAGGGGTAAGTTGATAATATGGGTAGTGTGACTCACACCTAAGCAATATATTCTATAGAGTAAATGGTCCTAATAGAGATTAGACTAAGAGTTGGTGAGTTGCTCCTACAATGCCTCTAATATACATATACATAGCCCAGGTTAGGTACTAATGAGCATGTTAATGGTGAATCCTTATGCTAAGTTGTTCAACACATCGAGCACGGGCACTACAGGAATATCGGTCACTTACGTCGGCCAAAGCCGACGTAAGTAAGGCTTAAACTGACGTAAGTAACTTAATTACGTCGGTTTTCCCTTAATTACGTCGGCTGAAAGCCGACGTAGGCATTTGGACGTAATTAAGGTGACTTACGTCGGCCACCGACGTAAGTTACCTTAATTACGTCGGTCTGCAGAAGCCGACGTAAGTTAAGTGTCGAGATGGGCCTTGGGCTGGGCCAGAGGACTTACGTCGGCTTGGGCAAGCCGACGTAAGTAAAGTGCTGTAACTTACGTCGGCCAGGGCAAACCGACGTAAGTTAAGTGGTTTAACTTACGTCGGTATGGCCTGACCGACGTAAGTTAACCTGGGCTAACTTACGTCGGCATTCCCATAGCCGACGTAAGTTAAGTTTTCGAGTTTTTTTTTTTAAAACGGAAAGTGACTAACTCGCTCGATGGCGAGAACACAGAACAGACAAATAAGATATACACAGCATAACAGTTTCAATATATAGTTCAAAACATCAACAACAACACAATTTGCAAAATAAATTCCGCCGGACTACACGCTAGCCCCTCCATTACATCCGGGATCTTCTCGGCGCGTTCCGGATCCCTGTAAAAGAAACATAATCACTAGTAAGCATCAATGTCAACTCAGTGATAACATAAGAGGCCAAGAACATCAGTGACAAAAGAAGGAAGCATGATGTAGTTTCAAATGAAGTAATGTACTATATCACTAGTTAAATGGAAGCACTAGCCCTTTGTTAACTCAGTGAACATCAGTTTCGACATAAGAAGGAGACATCAGTGATAATCACTAGCCCTTTTGTTAAATGGAAGCACTGACAACTTATTCACTATATACTAATCATTTCTACCATGGTCAAAAACTACTAAAGCTTGATTAGATACACTTAACTTCCTCACCACTATAGGAATCAATATCTGACAAAGTCATCACCTCTATGTTGTACCTTCTTATCTCTCTATATAAAATACTAAAATGAATACAACAATATTAAAGAGCGTTTATAACCTGCTCCGGTGTCTACACGCTAGCCCCTCCACTGCCTCCGGGATCTCGATGCGTTCCGGAACCCTGTAAAAGAATCATAATTAGGATAAATTAGAAGTCCATTAAACAACTAGTCAATAGTGTGAGTAACACATTTGCTAAATTAAATGTGATGCAAGTAACTTCTTTAACATAATGAAAAGGGAATCAAACTCCTAGTTATAGACAATATTACCTGCTCCGGTGTCTGCTGCGGCGGAAGCGTAGGAATCTCGATGTCCTGACCGCTTTGTCGAGCAAGAGCCTGCCATTGCAAGATATTAGCAGATATATGTTATTAAGTGCTGTGAAATTTAACTAAAGTACTTTAAATTACTTACCTCCACTGTTTCTTGCATCTGGGCCATCATTAAGGCCGTCCTCTGCTGCTCCTCCCTTGCCTCCGCTCTCGTCCTCTCCAGCTCTGTCTGAGTTTGCGTCAGCGACTCCCTCATGGCCTGGAGCTCTAGCTGGGTCTGCGAGAGACGACCACTGGTCCCAACGGTCGAAGCCTGCGACGATGAAGCGTCTCTCAAAGGTCGCGTCGACCTCGAGTCGACAACTCCATCGAAAATGGCAAACCTGCAAAAGAATGAAAACACTAAGTAGAAGAAGATTAATTGAAAAAGAAATAAAACACACGAAGAACTCACCATCCGTGGGCCTTCCCGCCTCCGCTTGCGTACGTGGCTTGGGGGTCGATCGGCGCGCTTTCCCAATCGTAATTCGCACCGCGTATCTTCGCGACCTCCTGCGCGTACTTTGTCTACAAAACAAATAAATCTCGTAAGCATGTTAATAATAGTATTAGTTATAATAAAATTGATGAATTTCGAAAACTTACCAGTGGGTCGGCTGCGACCTGACTACACTGCCCTGGCTGAGAAGGGTCACTTCCCTTGTGACCTCTCTTCCAAACCTGGGTCGGGGTCGGCTCATGACCCATCTCTCGCTCCTGTACATCCGTGTTAGTGAGATAAATAATATATTAGGAACACATAAATAAAATAAAAAGGTACTTACCATGCGTTTAGCCAAACGCAAGTAGCCGTCGCCGCCATAGTTGTGCTTGCCCTCGGACCCCATGCGGCACTGTCTAGCCTTCGTGGACTTGTTGATAAAAGCGTCGCTAGCCCAGTACTGACAGAGAGCTAAGTACGCCTCGATGTTACCCTGTAACCAGGAAATACTAACATGCACATATTTCATTTTCATCAACGCGGTTGACATACGTAGATATTGTAAATATTTAACAATATTAAAAACATACCTCCGCGTACTGCTCCTCTGTCAAGTAGGAGTCCGAGTCCTTCCTAAAGACACCCCTTTGCTGCTCCTGCTCGTGCTCCCGGGTGTGCCGCTTGTAGTACGCGTTGACGGCCTGAATCCGGGCGTATGACAACGCCGCCGTCGTGAGCTTCCGAGCGTTGTAATGGAACACGCGTCTCGCGTGGTCCTCCATGCCCGGTTCCTCTACTTGGTACCTCAGCTTTAAGCAAACAAATATTTAAGTGATATGCAATTAAGAATTCAAACGAGTTGAAAAAACGAAACAGTTAAACTTATCATAAAATCGTGCCACACGGCTCCCTGAACTGTGCCGTGCACCGGGTGAGAGACCCGAGCGTAGTCATTCCACGACAGGGCAGGAAAACCGTCAATTACACCGGGGTAGTGCAACTTGACGATAGCACCGAGGACACTGTTAACCTGCCTGTGGTGCTTCTCGGCCCCCGTGAACGAGAAGTCGTACCAACATCTACAAAATATATTAAATCATTAAGTAAAGGAAAACAACATCTAATATTTAATATACTATATACAGTATTTATACCTGTCTCCAACGGGACGGATCGTGGTCCGCTGAGTAGTAACCGGAGGAGGAGCCGCAAAGTGGGTCCTCCTCGTCCGTCGCCTCTGCTGCGACGCTGCCGCGTCCTGTGACCCTGAAGGCCCTGCGGACCCCCAGAGCCTCCAGGAAGGCTAGTGGTAGAGGGCTGTCCAGGGAGGCTAGCGCTAGCCGGCTCCGAAGGGAGGCTAGCGCTAGAGGGCCCCCTAGCTTCTGAGTCGGGCTCCTGTAGCGGCCCCCTAGCCTCTGACTCTGACTTTGACTCAGAAGTCTCTGAGTCAGACTGCACAAAAGGAATGACTTTATTAATAATTAATAACAATTGCAATTTCAAAAATAACTTTATTGTAACTAAAGTTTACCTCTGTCTGCTGAAAGCACACGACAGCTGAGGGTGGAGCGTGTGCAAGAAAGAGCTCACGTCGGCTAGAAAGGAACGAGCTCCCTGAGCAAGGGTCTGTTGGCGGCTCAAACCCTCTCACTGGCTTCCCCTTCCCCTTCCCCTTTGACGACATCCTATTGCAAGGAATAAATGATTAATATGCAAAGATAATATACAAAATTAATGTTAAATTAGTGAATAAAACGTTACTTCAAAATTCATCAACATCACGATCATGCACCCTACTCCTTAAACCAGCCCATCGATCTTCTTCTTGCGCATATCGTTTTCGTTTGCGCAAATCAGCAGGTTCGACTATGTCATCGATATCTCCAGTTTCTAATTCTGATTCAGTTTCTGCTTCCGTGCCAGCCTCGATATCTTGAGCGTCTCCAACTAAGTTATCGAGTCCTACACCGGGCTCGACTGAGAAGGAGTCTGGCAACTCTTCCTCTTGGTAGACACAATCAACCTCAACTTCGTCGTGATAATCATCATCTCCTGGAGCGTATAACCGCTCACGAGGATTCACCTTATGTACCACCCACCAAGCTTTGAATTTATTGCATGGATAAGGTAGATATTACACTTGCTCTACTTGGTGTGCAAGAACTAATGAATCGAATCCTTTCAACCGTTCCTTGTGTTTTACTTCGACCATGCCAAATTCGTTTACTCGAATTCCACGAATGGAATCAAACCATTCGCAGTCAAAGAATACCGCTCGAATTGGCTTGTTTGCGACAAAGGTGAATTCAAGGATTTTTTTAATAATCCCGTAGTACTGCGTTTCATGATCTTGCGAATCGATTGCCCTCATCACAACTCCGATATTACATTTTGCCGCGAGAGGATAAAGAGATTCAAATTGAGTTGTACGGAATCGAAAGCCGTTGATGTCATATCGACCATAGCTTCTAACATTAACCACTCCACGGGATAGTTGTCGCAAATCTTCATCGACGTTGGCATCTTTTGTAAAACCCCACTTTTATGGCATGTTAAGTTCATATGGGTTTTGTGATCAACTATTTTGGATCTCCAATATAATGGTACACATGAACTATGCCATCCAAAACTTATCTTGCACTCTTTGTTAGATTCTTTTATCATGGGTATTAGGCTTCACCATGAATCCAAATTATATTCTATTCACCTTTTAAGAATAAGAATTTTTGGATAAGGATTAGTAAGCAATGCACAATGAAGCCCTAATAAGCTCTAAACCAAATATTCAAATTAAGGGCTCTAAATTTTTCCATGAGCTCCTAAATTCCTCAATAGCATGCTTACAAAGTTTCAAGATTTTGGAAACTCATCTACTATTTTTATTGAGGTGCTTAGCAAATTTGAATCAAATTCAAATCTGAATTTTAAATTCTTCTCCAACTTCTTTAAACATAAGAATTGAATTCACCATTGTGTTCAGAATAATTCATTTGCCATCTCCACAAAATTTCATGATTTTTGGAGTTGATCTTCTATTTTTAAATGAATTAGTAACTGAGCTGTGGGGAGAATCACTGGACAGTGGGCCCCACATGTCAGCTCCCCTTTTTAAACGGATCAGCTCAACCCCGACACCTCTGCACCGCCGCGCCCCCGCTCGACACCGCGCGCGCATGCAGCTCCAGCGAGCTGCCTGCCTGCTCGCCGCGGCTCTATAAAAGGCCGGCCGAAGCCCCTTTAATCCTCATCCCCGGTCACAGCTCCACTGCCTCGCCATTTTTCTTCCGCCGCGCGCCATCGCCGCTGCTCGCCACTGCTCCGCGGGTGCCGCCGTTCCACGCCGTTTCAAGCCTAGCTCCAAAGAGCAAAAAGGTGCGCCTGATCAAACTCTAGCTCATGGTACAAACCGTTTCCATTATCGTTGAAGCCTGAGCCAGATATTGATCGTTTCCTCTACGGTCGAGGGTAGATAGCTAGCTATGATTTCATGTCAAATTCCTTTTCGACAAGCAATCATCCTTTGCAATTACTTAGAGATAGTTTCTATAGGCCCTAGCGATCCTGTCTGATCAAAAACCTTTAAGGATCATCAAGCAACGGCTCTGAATTTCGAGTTTTGCTCGCCGCCGGTGAGAAAACCTCGGTTCACCGTCGAACTCATGATTCCCGGCGACTCACTCCCCTTCTGCGCCCATATCCTTGAACTCCATCATCCCAGAAAGGTTTTGGAGCAATTCCCAAGTGATTTGAGCTACTCTTTAGAGAGTTCTATGATGCCCGAGCGCTCATCGCCGCCACCGCCGTCGCACGACCTTTTCCGGCGAGTTTCAAGACCCATTGACCTCACCACCGTGCTCAGCGACCCCAAAAACCCCCAGGCGGCAAGTTTCCGCGATTCTGGTGCGTTGGATTGGCCGGCGGCGAGGCTCGCCGGAGAGCACCGCCGCGGGAACCCCGCGCGCCGCCCGCGTCGGGAGGTAGAAGACGACGCGGCGGGTCCCGCGTGTCAGCGGCGGTAAATCCCGTCGGATCAGGTGTGGCCACGGGATTTGCTGTGGCTACGCGGTGGGAATCTGTGGCCCCCGTGTGGTTTAAATGCTATTGGTTCATTTTAAAACAGTGGGGCCCACGAGTTAAATCAAATTAGGAAATTATTCCAGAATAGGCTCCAACTTAGAAAATCCATAACTTTCTGTAGGATACTCCAAAATTCTTCAAACAAATTTTGTTCGAAAGATCTCGAGCTCTAGTTTCTGTCAATACCAATTAGGTTCTGTGAAACTCAGAGTTAAATTCTGTAGAAAATAATCTTTCCTAATGCAAATGAAATTTTTCCAGACAAGATATCCACAGGAAAAATCCCCAAAATTCACATAAAATTTATTGTCCTATTCTTGATTATCAGGCAAAATTTGGGAGCCATAGCACCTGTTTAACTCTCTGTATAATTCAATTTCCTTTTTCAGTTGTTGAATTTTCACAGCTATTAGGTTGCTTTATTAGGTCCCAAAATTTTACAGGGTCTTCCTTTAGTCATTCCCTAGCTCCTGTTAAAGTCTTGGATTTAATTAACCTACTATACTAGTCCTAAATCAGTTACAAACTAAATATTGGTTTAATGTCTAGAAACTCAATCATAAAGTAAATCCTGAAATTCCTACCGAATTAGAAATACAATAACTTTTTCCCCACAGCTTAGAAAATTATGAAACAAATTTTGCTAAGACCAGAACCACTCCCTCCATCTTGATTATCAACTGTTAGCTAGGTTCAAGCTACAGTTTCCTCTCGGAAATTTTTGGAAGTTGATTTGCTTGCCATACTTTCGGAGACCACAATCTGCTATGATCATCTCCTGTTCTTTGCAAGAGCTTTGATCATATTCCCTAGTATCTACCATCGAAGTTCCAGAGCCAATTAAGGTCCCTGTCATATAGTGATCACCATGAATTAATTTATGGTCTTAAACTAAATAAATTTCAAAGTCATTTATATATCCATCTTATCTGCATATCGTATAGTGACCGAAGTCGAGGAGAAGCCAGAAGCCTTGGAAGAGAACCTTCCAATTTTTAACTCAGAACCTGACCTGCAACAAGGCAAGCCCCGGTTTGCATTTAAGTCGTTTATGAGCTTTTGCTTTATCACTACGATGAATAGTATATGAATTGTGCATTACGTTTAGGGTGTATGATACTCCACTTGCATGACCAAAAATCCCAGGGGTTTGTTTGGCACGAGTTACAGTTTGACCTGTAGTAACTGCTTTGCTAATGCATAGGAAATCCGGTAGAAGTCGAGTAGTTGGAATCTACTCGCGAGAGATGTATCTCACAGGATTGGTTGAAAAGAAAATGGTTTAATATAATGAAATTGAGACCGGGCAGGGATTGGATAGGAAGCGGCGAGAATTGAGTCTCGGTCGCATAGCCCTGCCTGTGTCGATTAAGGCCCGTCCGTATGCAGCCCCTTCGGACAAGCTTGAATTGTACCGGCAATATAATGGACATATGGAATCCAATAAACTGATGTAACTTGATAACTAGGGTGTTGAGACCCATTAACTCACCATCGATAGGGGTGGGTTGAGGACAGTAAGGTGTAAATCGGTCGGCAGACACATGAGGTGTTCTGTGCGAAGACCTTCTGTTTGCGGAGGTGAGACGGGCTCAGCCTTTGAGTTTCTTGTGAAAGGTGGCCATATACGCCTAGTACTGAAGTGTTATGTAGGTCCAGGTGTACTCGCTGACACTTCCGAACGACGTATGTGTCGTGTTGTCCGGGTGTGTCTTGATTGCAATCACTGTCCCTCGCAGTAATAGAGTACCACTTGTCTGTCGCAGTCGCGACGTAGTAAATACTAAAGAAGTCAGGAAAGTCATATGATATTGAATTATAATTATTTTGCAACTTTGTTTGATTTAGAAATAGTATAACTAAAGATTTACAATTTCCCCATACTTTAGCTGTAATAGCATTATGTGCTTTGGGCATGTCATATCATCGGTAAAACGTTTCTTGTTTGATTGTGGAGCCCATGATGTGCCGTGCTCAGAGGATGTCATTTGCTACTTAAAACTTGGTTATAAGGATCCACTTGTAGGCGAGTTATTTATGCTATTCCTTACCTATGTTTAGTGTCCCCGTGCATCTGTCTAGTGAGACGGTTAAGTCTTGCTGAGCCTTAAGCTCACGTTTGCAGTTAACGAGTTTTTGCAGGTTACCCTTTTGAGGATGGGTTTGACGATGAGGCAACACCCCCTCCAGGGTGTACAGCCGAGTGGGAACCCTGCACGCCGCCATAGTTTGAGTGTTGCTAGTGCAAAGTATCCCTGGCATGGAAAACTTTGCTTTTTGCATAGCTAGTGCTGAGAGCGTAGCTATGGTATGTATATATTTCTTTACATCCGCTAGTATTGTGAAAACTTCTGCTGTGTATTAAATAAAAGACGTGGTCTTGTACTTTATTCTGATTCTATTCTTGTAAACTGTTGGGTGTCGCATCGCACGACACCACCCAATGAGATCCTCGGATGTGTGGATTCCGGTCCCCACAGACATGGTATCAGAGCTTCGTTGGGAACAGTGTACCGGAAAAGAACATATTTTCAAAAATTAGGAACTTGAGTGAGGAATTAGTTATATGCCGTTATAAGGAGTATTATTAGTATAAGATATAAAGGTGGTAAACTAACTATGTGTTATTATATTCTGTAACGACGCTCCGACATCAGGTAAGAGGTAAGGTACGCCACCGAGAGCGGATCAATCTCGGTAAACTCAGCATACGAGAGGTGGTATGTGAAATTTCCGTGGCTTGGCACGGAAAGTCAATATGAGTCTTTGAAACTTTCCATGTTTCTAAAGAACATATGACACGCGGTACCCCAGCGTGACACAAAGTTAGAGGGAAACCCCGTCGGGTGGTATGTAACCCGATAGTGTGTTCTCATATCTGTGAGAACATGCGAACACGTATGCCCGAGCGTGTATAAGCCGGATCGTACGGGAGTCTTTGCTGTACAGACGTATTTACAGCCATGTACCTCGAGACATGGCCTTGCTCGAGGACGACTCACACCAGAGTCGTATGCATTTACTTTTAGTTATATATTATTGTGACTGCCTGCCGTGTTTCCCCGTGCCGCCCTTGAGGTGCGAAGGTGTGAAAGGGGATTGTTTGTCTTCTGCAGGTAACCTAACTCCGGTAGCAACCCGTGTAGAAGCCGTTTGCGAGGGAACGATATAGGAACCACCTATAGACGTAACCGGATGTACCGGATAGAATTTCCTTTCGTGAGGCACGTAGCACCGTCAGTATCAAACATGATACTAGACCCTCCCCACCGACAGAATGGTTGCATTGTGTTTTAAGAAAGTCCGACTATCAGATACTGATAATTTCGGGCTCGACTTGATAAAATGGATAGGACCAAGATTCTTGCTTTCTGGTAGAAGTAGCTCAACATCGCCAGGTTGTAATCTTGGTTAGCAATTAGATGACATAAGCATATCCTACATGAATGGAAAGCTCGTGAAGGTCTCTCCAACTTTTCCGTTGACCATAAAGACAGAAAAGCTTGTTAATCTGTTGAAAACTGGGGTTTACTGTAATTACTCCATATGAACCCACCTTTGTACCATTTCTGTATTCTTGCCATAACTCACTGTAGAAAAATCCACTACCTTATTGGGATATATGTTTGAGAAGGGTAGGTGGAGATTCACGAGTTTGTTTTGGGGAGTCCTTCCTGATTTTAATTGGAGTTTAACCAAATTGGGAAGTCAACACAGTAAACTGCATGACTGCTGATGCAAACCAGTCAGCTTTACTGTTGAGTTTGGATAATTATAACCCCTAATCCAGAACAGTGATATGGTTACGCATATACATTTCTGGAAAGCTTAGGAAGCCATCTATCAACTTTATTTATCACTCCTGACCTGAATCTAGGTGTAGCTATGCCTAATTCCATTTGTCGCAAATTTGGTTCCTGCAGTCCAGAACTTGGAACAGTTTGCACATAATTGTGAATTAATGCATAATACCTTCATGACAAGGTTGTCGTGGTGGAACTTCTTTAGTTCTGGATTGTTAACACGATGTTACTCAATGTTTATTTTGACACTACCTCAATATCTTATCATGATGAACCTGTATAGAATGTGGAGATAAGCCCATATACAGGGGAGGTTCTGTCAAAATTTTCAGAACCCTTGAGTCAACTTAAAACTGGTATAGATTGTTCATACTAGTTCAACAGTGGCTGTATGGGTACAATCTGGAAAGGTTTTGAAGTGTACTACAATTTTTGTATTCAACATAAAGTTTAGTTCTGACTTCTTCTGTATGAAACTTACGGGTTACTGCAGATAGGTCAGATAAACCAGAACTATACTCATTTCCAGATTGCAGCTTTGACTGAACCAATTGATTATGGATATTTCTTTTTGTCCCACATCACCAGTGATTGGGTCGAATACTTAAACGGTGTATTGACATTCGGGTATATTTGTCCACAGATGGCAGCACCAAGAATTCAGTTGCCTAATGGATGGGTGTTCTCAACATGCACCGGGCACGCCGGTTTTCCGGACGTGTTTGCACGGTTACTCGGCCAGTTTGGCTATTTGGTGTTACCTAGCTATTGGGGCAAGAAGTTCCAGGAGGGTGGTATGTGGAGTTGCACCATCTACGTCGATGTGCCTGCCGGTCCACCGCATCTCGGATGGGCTCCATACTCCATCAAGATCAAAGGATTGATATTGGAAGAAACATGGAGCTACGCCGCAAGTGTTGCCATAGGGAGGTTTTGCAAACTCCATTACCGTCATCTGGTGGGTACTCCGTATGAGTTCTTCCCAGTCAACGGCAGGGCTTCTGAAGCCTGGGCAACCCGCTTGCTTGCGGAGGTGGGAGAGCATGGCGAAACATCCGCAACGGCCTTAGCGATGTATGCAGCAGCCTCACATCGCGAGAAGGGTAATCAAAGGACATGCATAAAAGAATTGACAAATAATCTGAAGCAAGCCATGAAGCGAGCAAACCACTTTGAGTGGGCAAATGACGGACTTAGGGATATGATGGCTCCTCTTAATCATCGTTTGAACCTTAGGGAGAATCAATGGCATGACGCTGTTATGGATTTGGCCGCGTCTCGCCAGGAGACTCTAGAGAGAGATATTGATCTGGAGGCAAGCCTACTTTATGGGCACCAACGGGACACACAGTTGAACGTGGTGACTGCAGACAGGGATCAGTCCAGAGTAGAGGCTCAGAGCTGGAAGACCAGCTGTGAACAGGCTCAGCAAGAGAATGAGGCCTGGGGGATGTTTATGATACAGACAGATTGGCAAGCTATGGCTGCCAAGAGGACGTTGATGTTGAACGATGTATCAACTTCTACTCCAGCACCCGTATCAGAGGTGCCTAGCCCTGAAGATGAAGAAGAAGAAGAAGATCCAGAGGAACTTGAATACGTCGAGTAGAGCGTATTGAAGTTAGATGTGGTAGCACTTCTGCCAACACCGGGCGGCATATAGTTAAATGGTTGCTAGTGTTTCTCTTTTGTGACCATGTTTGTGTCATATTATGAGTAATGGTTGTGGTGTCTAGCTAATGAGATGAGTATGACATGTCAGGAAGGCCAAGTATGGTAGAGATGTATTTCCATAAAGGGAATCCATCATTTTGGGTTTACTACTGTAAACTTGGTCTTGAGATGATATATTTTGTATAAAGTTTGTGCTTTATCAATATATGTAAATGTTATGCTTCGTCTATTATTGTCTACCGCATTTCTAAGAGAGGACGAACTTGAGGCAATGGGACTTACCGTGTTATTCATTATATTGCAGTATGGTGCGTACTCGTACAGCCTCAGAGGTGGGAGGATCTAGTGGAGGACAGGGGGATGACACACCACCCCCGGGGCAGAATACGCCTCAGACGCAACCACCTCCACCACCTCCAACCACACTCCCCAGGAGTCTCGCGGAAGTTCTCGCTGCAGTGCTCGGCTCGCGCGACGAGCAAACCGAGTTACTGCGGACATTGGTGCAGCACTCGTCCCGTCAAGGGGGACGACAGGATGATGGACCGCGTCAACAATTTCAGAGTTCCTACTCTGATTTCTCATCGACACACCCACCGGTATTCAGAGAAGCCGATGAACCGTTGGATGCGGATAACTGGCTCCGCACCATTGAAGGAAAGTTCGGTTTACTCGCGGTAACCGAACAGCAGAAGACGTTGTTTGCAGCACAACAACTGCAGGGATCTGCCGGTGCGTGGTGGGCCAATTACCTTGCCGCACGCCCCGCAGGCCATGTTGTAAGCTGGACCGAATTCCGGGAGGCATTTCGCGCCTACCACATCCCTCCCGGGATTATGAGGAGGAAGCTTCAAGAGTTCTTGGAGCTAAGGCAAGGAGGAAGGAGTGCATACGAATACTCCAAATCATTCAACCACTTGGCCCAATATGCTCAGGACCAAGTGAATACCGAAGATCGGAAGCGGGAATGTTTCTACCGGGGTTTGAACCCCAAGTTGAAGGACAAGCTTGTCCTGTTCAACCGCGGCAGCCTCAACGACATAGTCAATGCCGCTATCATGCAGGAGGACGCCACGCGCGAGCTGTCCTCCGATAAAAAGAAGAGGGGTGCTCCACAGAGCAGCGGAGGTGGTACTCCTCAGAAGTACCGTATGGTGTATCGATCACCATCCGGCCAGAGGTGGCAGCCGCCATCGCGACCACCAATGTTCCGTGGTCGTCAGTTCAACAACGGCGGATTTCGGCCGCAGCAACAACAGGGGATGGTTCCACGTGCACTTCCACCTCCACCACGTGCACCGGGATTCCGTCCTCCCCTTGGTATTGGCCAAACCCCGTACACGTGTTTCACGTGTGGACGTACGGGGCACTTCGCCAAGGATTGTCCGCAGAATCGACAAGGTGGAGGGCAATCATCTTACCAGGGGGCCAACCAACCCCGCAACCCGCCCAAGAAGCTAGTCACCAGACCCGGCAACATCCACCACCTCGCCATCGAGGACGTTCCAGAAGGCGCACCCGTGCTCACGGGTACGTTCTCTATCTTCGATCAACCCGTAGTCATACTCTTTGACTCCGGAGCTTCACACAATGTCATTAGTAAATCTTTTGTCGTTAAAAGTCAATTGTCTGTTATCTCCACAAAAACCCCATATGTGATTAACACTCCAGCCGGGAAAACGGTAACAAATAAATTGGTTCCTGGAATCCCACTTAACCTAAATGGGACCATATATCTTACTTCGTTTCTGATATTAGAGCATCAAAAGCTTGATATCATCTTAGGTATGGCATGGTTGCAGTACCATGGTGCTATTCTTGATATCATTCCTAGAAAGATTTATCTAAACTCTCCACTCCATCAACCCCAAGTTCTCAATCTTAGGAACATCATTCCATTAGAACCATCTATTCTCAATACCGAGGTTATGGAACTAGAGGATATTCCGGTAGTATGTGAATACTCCGATGTATTTCCTGAAGATCTTCCTGGTATGCCCCCAGAGAGAGAGATAGAGTTCAAGATTGAACTTGCACCAGGAACAGTGCCAATTTCAAGACCACCCTACAAGATGGCACCTAAGGAACTTGCAGAACTGAAGGAACAATTAACTGAACTTGAGAGCAAAGGTTTTATTCGTCCAAGTTCGTCACCATGGGGTTGTTCTGCACTGTTTGTGGAAAAGAAAGATAAGACCT
Organism: Tuctoria greenei; assembly: GCA_036927565.1. Lineage (NCBI taxonomy): Eukaryota > Viridiplantae > Streptophyta > Magnoliopsida > Poales > Poaceae > Tuctoria > Tuctoria greenei. The sequence goes on from JAYESD010000006.1 coordinate 135,019,077, forward strand.
TGAGGCTATGTGTAGACTATCGTCCACTTAATGCTGTCACCATCAAGAACAAGTATCCACTACCGCGCATTGATATTCTTTTCGATCAATTAGTGGGTGCTAAAGTGTTCTCGAAGATGGATCTTCGTTCTGGTTATCATCAAATTAGGATCCGACCAGAAGATATATCCAAGACAGCATTCTCAACAAGGTATGGACTGTATGAGTATCTGGTTATGTCCTTCGGATTAACCAACGCCCCGGCTCATTTCATGTATCTCATGAACTCAGTGTTCATGCCGGAATTGGACAAGTTCGTTGTGGTCTTCATTGACGACATACTTGTGTATTCAAAATCCGAAGAAGAACATGTTCAACACTTGCATATTGTGCTTCAGCGATTACGGGACCATCAGTTGTATGCTAAGTTCAGCAAGTGTGAATTCTGGATCAACCAGGTGCCATTTTTAGGGCACATCATTTCAGCAGAAGGTATTGCAGTTGATCCAAGCAAGATCAAGCAAGTCCTCAAATGGGAGTCTCCAAAGTCTGTACATGAAGTCCGAAGTTTCCTGGGTTTAGCAGGATATTACCGGAGGTTTATACCCAGTTTCTCCAAAATAGCTAAACCAATGACAGAACTTCTGAAGAAAGGACAAAAATATGTATGGACTGAGGCATGTGAGGCAGGTTTCAAAGCATTGGTGAAACACCTTACAACGGCACCAGTTTTAGCCCAACCAGACACTACCAAAGCATTTGATGTCTATTGCGATGCATCTGGGATTGGTTTAGGTTGTGTGTTAATGCAAGAGCGAAGAGTGATCGCGTATGGATCGCGACAGCTTCGGAACCACGAGCAGCACTACCCGACTCATGATCTCGAACTGGCTGCTGTGGTGCTAGCATTGAAGATGTGGAGGCATTATCTACTGGGTAATTTAGTACACCTTTACACTGATCACAAAACTTTGAAATACATCTTCACCCAGAAGGATTTGAATATGCGACAAAGGCGATGGTTAGAATTGATCAAGGATTATGAGATTGAGATCCACTACCATCCAGGCAAGGCGAACGTAGTCGCAGACGCTCTGAGCCGCAAGTCCCATATCAACAATCTTTCCATTACCTCGAGGGAGGGAAAAGAAGAACTGAGTCTCTACTTGGTTCCATATGGGGCGCTCTACAATCTCGCTCTCATTCCTACCATCAGGGAGGATATTATGGCAGCTCAGAAGGCGGACAAGGGGATGTCACATATTCACCAAAGAATAAAGAAGGGGGAGATGAAATGCTTCCGAAGTGACGATGAAGGTACCCTCTGGTTTAACGACCGTATAGTGGTACCCCGAAACATGGAACTTCGGAGGAAGATACTGGATGAAGCTCATTTATCCAAGTATTCCATTCATCCGGGAAGTAACAAAATGTACCAAGATTTAAGAAAGAAGTTCTGGTGGACTCGGATGAAGCGGGAAGTAGCTAAATATGTATCCGAGTGTGATACATGCCGGCGAGTGAAGGCCGACCATATGAAAGCAGCAGGACAGCTTCAACCTTTAAGCATACCAGCTTGGAAATGGGAGGATATCAGCATGGACTTCATTGTTGGGTTGCCTCCCACTCTCCATAAGCACGACTCAATCTGGGTGATCGTTGACCGACTAACTAAGACAGCACACTTCATTCCCGTTAATACCAACTATCGGTCGTCAAAGTACGTGGAATTATATATTGCCAGAATCGTGTGTCTCCACGGAATACCCCGCACCATCATCTCAGATCGTGGGGCTGTATTTGTTTCGCGATTCTGGGAGCATCTCCACGCTGCACTGGGGACCAAGTTAATTAGGAGCTCGGCCTATCATCCTCAGACTGATGGACAAACTGAGCGGGTGAATCAAGTGCTTGAAGACATGCTTCGTGCCTGTGCCATCCACCAGGGCAAGAACTGGGATGATCATCTACCTTTGGCGGAGTTTTCATACAACAACGGTTACCAGGCTAGCATCCAGATGGCACCTTATGAAGCTCTTTATGGCCGGAAGTGTCGCACACCCTTGAACTGGTGCGAATCAGGTGAACGGGCAGTGTACGGCATCGACTTAGTAAATGAAGCCGAGGATCGAGTTCGCACTATTCAAGCGAATCTCAAAGCTGCTCAGTCTCGACAAAAGAGCTACGCGGACAGGCGACGTCGACCTCTTCACTTCGAAGTGGGAGATCAAGTTTATCTCCGGGTATCCCCTACGAAGGGTATCCATCGCTTCGGGGTAAAAGGGAAGCTAGCTCCCCGCTTTATTGGGCCTTTCGCAATAATCGAAAGATGCGGACCTGTGGCATATCAATTGGAGTTACCAACGTCACTTTCCGGAGTCCACAATGTGTTCCACATTTCCCAATTGCGGAAATGCCTTAAGACTCCAGTTGATACCCGCATAGAGGATTTGGAAGCTCTCCAACCAGATCTCACCTATTCCGAGCATCCAACTCAGATCATCGATGAAAAGACTCGCACCACAAGAAGCCGCACCTCGCGTTTCTACAAGATCTTGTGGAGCCACCACAGTGCCGAAGAGGCCACGTGGGAAAGCGAGGAGTATCTTAGAACGAACTATCCGGACTTGTTAGCGGCATATGTTCCTTTGCCTTCTTTTGTAATCTCGGGACGAGATTCTTTTAAGGGGGGAGGAATGTAAAACCCCACTTTTATGGCATGTTAAGTTCATATGGGTTTTGTGATCAACTATTTTGGATCTCCAATATAATGGTACACATGAACTATGCCATCCAAAACTTATCTTGCACTCTTTGTTAGATTCTTTTATCATGGGTATTAGGCTTCACCATGAATCCAAATTATATTCTATTCACCTTTTAAGAATAAGAATTTTTGGATAAGGATTAGTAAGCAATGCACAATGAAGCCCTAATAAGCTCTAAACCAAATATTCAAATTAAGGGCTCTAAATTTTTCCATGAGCTCCTAAATTCCTCAATAGCATGCTTACAAAGTTTCAAGATTTTGGAAACTCATCTACTATTTTTATTGAGGTGCTTAGCAAATTTGAATCAAATTCAAATCTGAATTTTAAATTCTTCTCCAACTTCTTTAAACATAAGAATTGAATTCACCATTGTGTTCAGAATAATTCATTTGCCATCTCCACAAAATTTCATGATTTTTGGAGTTGATCTTCTATTTTTAAATGAATTAGTAACTGAGCTGTGGGGAGAATCACTGGACAGTGGGCCCCACATGTCAGCTCCCCTTTTTAAACGGATCAGCTCAACCCCGACACCTCTGCACCGCCGCGCCCCCGCTCGACACCGCGCGCGCATGCAGCTCCAGCGAGCTGCCTGCCTGCTCGCCGCGGCTCTATAAAAGGCCGGCCGAAGCCCCTTTAATCCTCATCCCCGGTCACAGCTCCACTGCCTCGCCATTTTTCTTCCGCCGCGCGCCATCGCCGCTGCTCGCCACTGCTCCGCGGGTGCCGCCGTTCCACGCCGTTTCAAGCCTAGCTCCAAAGAGCAAAAAGGTGCGCCTGATCAAACTCTAGCTCATGGTACAAACCGTTTCCATTATCGTTGAAGCCTGAGCCAGATATTGATCGTTTCCTCTACGGTCGAGGGTAGATAGCTAGCTATGATTTCATGTCAAATTCCTTTTCGACAAGCAATCATCCTTTGCAATTACTTAGAGATAGTTTCTATAGGCCCTAGCGATCCTGTCTGATCAAAAACCTTTAAGGATCATCAAGCAACGGCTCTGAATTTCGAGTTTTGCTCGCCGCCGGTGAGAAAACCTCGGTTCACCGTCGAACTCATGATTCCCGGCGACTCACTCCCCTTCTGCGCCCATATCCTTGAACTCCATCATCCCAGAAAGGTTTTGGAGCAATTCCCAAGTGATTTGAGCTACTCTTTAGAGAGTTCTATGATGCCCGAGCGCTCATCGCCGCCACCGCCGTCGCACGACCTTTTCCGGCGAGTTTCAAGACCCATTGACCTCACCACCGTGCTCAGCGACCCCAAAAACCCCCAGGCGGCAAGTTTCCGCGATTCTGGTGCGTTGGATTGGCCGGCGGCGAGGCTCGCCGGAGAGCACCGCCGCGGGAACCCCGCGCGCCGCCCGCGTCGGGAGGTAGAAGACGACGCGGCGGGTCCCGCGTGTCAGCGGCGGTAAATCCCGTCGGATCAGGTGTGGCCACGGGATTTGCTGTGGCTACGCGGTGGGAATCTGTGGCCCCCGTGTGGTTTAAATGCTATTGGTTCATTTTAAAACAGTGGGGCCCACGAGTTAAATCAAATTAGGAAATTATTCCAGAATAGGCTCCAACTTAGAAAATCCATAACTTTCTGTAGGATACTCCAAAATTCTTCAAACAAATTTTGTTCGAAAGATCTCGAGCTCTAGTTTCTGTCAATACCAATTAGGTTCTGTGAAACTCAGAGTTAAATTCTGTAGAAAATAATCTTTCCTAAAGCAAATGAAATTTTTCCAGACAAGATATCCACAGGAAAAATCCCCAAAATTCACATAAAATTTATTGTCCTATTCTTGATTATCAGGCAAAATTTGGGAGCCATAGCACCTGTTTAACTCTCTGTATAATTCAATTTCCTTTTTCAGTTGTTGAATTTTCACAGCTATTAGGTTGCTTTATTAGGTCCCAAAATTTTACAGGGTCTTCCTTTAGTCATTCCCTAGCTCCTGTTAAAGTCTTGGATTTAATTAACCTACTATACTAGTCCTAAATCAGTTACAAACTAAATATTGGTTTAATGTCTAGAAACTCAATCATAAAGTAAATCCTGAAATTCCTACCGAATTAGAAATACAATAACTTTTTCCCCACAGCTTAGAAAATTATGAAACAAATTTTGCTAAGACCAGAACCACTCCCTCCATCTTGATTATCAACTGTTAGCTAGGTTCAAGCTACAGTTTCCTCTCGGAAATTTTTGGAAGTTGATTTGCTTGCCATACTTTCGGAGACCACAATCTGCTATGATCATCTCCTGTTCTTTGCAAGAGCTTTGATCATATTCCCTAGTATCTACCATCGAAGTTCCAGAGCCAATTAAGGTCCCTGTCATATAGTGATCACCATGAATTAATTTATGGTCTTAAACTAAATAAATTTCAAAGTCATTTATATATCCATCTTATCTGCATATCGTATAGTGACCGAAGTCGAGGAGAAGCCAGAAGCCTTGGAAGAGAACCTTCCAATTTTTAACTCAGAACCTGACCTGCAACAAGGCAAGCCCCGGTTTGCATTTAAGTCGTTTATGAGCTTTTGCTTTATCACTACGATGAATAGTATATGAATTGTGCATTACGTTTAGGGTGTATGATACTCCACTTGCATGACCAAAAATCCCAGGGGTTTGTTTGGCACGAGTTAAAGTTTGACCTGTAGTAACTGCTTTGCTAATGCATAGGAAATCCGGTAGAAGTCGAGTAGTTGGAATCTACTCGCGAGAGATGTATCTCACAGGATTGGTTGAAAAGAAAATGGTTTAATATAATGAAATTGAGACCGGGCAGGGATTGGATAGGAAGCGGCGAGAATTGAGTCTCGGTCGCATAGCCCTGCCTGTGTCGATTAAGGCCCGTCCGTATGCAGCCCCTTCGGACAAGCTTGAATTGTACCGGCAATATAATGGACATATGGAATCCAATAAACTGATGTAACTTGATAACTAGGGTGTTGAGACCCATTAACTCACCATCGATAGGGGTGGGTTGAGGACAGTAAGGTGTAAATCGGTCGGCAGACACATGAGGTGTTCTGTGCGAAGACCTTCTGTTTGCGGAGGTGAGACGGGCTCAGCCTTTGAGTTTCTTGTGAAAGGTGGCCATATACGCCTAGTACTGAAGTGTTATGTAGGTCCAGGTGTACTCGCTGACACTTCCGAACGACGTATGTGTCGTGTTGTCCGGGTGTGTCTTGATTGCAATCACTGTCCCTCGCAGTAATAGAGTACCACTTGTCTGTCGCAGTCGCGACGTAGTAAATACTAAAGAAGTCAGGAAAGTCATATGATATTGAATTATAATTATTTTGCAACTTTGTTTGATTTAGAAATAGTATAACTAAAGATTTACAATTTCCCCATACTTTAGCTGTAATAGCATTATGTGCTTTGGGCATGTCATATCATCGGTAAAACGTTTCTTGTTTGATTGTGGAGCCCATGATGTGCCGTGCTCAGAGGATGTCATTTGCTACTTAAAACTTGGTTATAAGGATCCACTTGTAGGCGAGTTATTTATGCTATTCCTTACCTATGTTTAGTGTCCCCGTGCATCTGTCTAGTGAGACGGTTAAGTCTTGCTGAGCCTTAAGCTCACGTTTGCAGTTAACGAGTTTTTGCAGGTTACCCTTTTGAGGATGGGTTTGACGATGAGGCAACACCCCCTCCAGGGTGTACAGCCGAGTGGGAACCCTGCACGCCGCCATAGTTTGAGTGTTGCTAGTGCAAAGTATCCCTGGCATGGAAAACTTTGCTTTTTGCATAGCTAGTGCTGAGAGCGTAGCTATGGTATGTATATATTTCTTTACATCCGCTAGTATTGTGAAAACTTCTGCTGTGTATTAAATAAAAGACGTGGTCTTGTACTTTATTCTGATTCTATTCTTGTAAACTGTTGGGTGTCGCATCGCACGACACCACCCAATGAGATCCTCGGATGTGTGGATTCCGGTCCCCACATCTTTTTGGCACTGTCCAAGATATGGAGTTATTAGAAAACGTAAGCATTCTTAAGTTATAAGAAAACATTGTTAACATTGATTAGTTATCGAGAAAACGTTACATGATCTCGAAACCAGGAGAGAAAATTAGATCCCCCATTTATTCCTTCCCGTCGAATATGTTCTATTTGCTTGCTCGTGGGTTGATGTCTATGTCTCCAATTTTGCTTGTCGAACATACTACACGACAAAGAGAACCTCTTAGAATACATGTGTCGGAAAAGATGGTGAAAAGCATAAGTGTAGGAGAAACACTTACTTGAAATATTCATTCATTTCTTCCGTATTAGCGTACATGTAAAAGAATGCAGCACGCCTTTCTTTTTCGCTAACATCATACGAAGTGTAACTACCAACAGTAGTGCCTCTTGTTGCAAAAATGGAGAGATCGCTACAAGGAGGTTGCTCATCTATATTGTATCGCATTACCGAAGTATTTACATTGTTTTCCTCTGCAAAGTAAACACTTGAGAAGTATCCCACTTCCTTAAGAGTAAAAGCTTCGGTGATGCAACCTTCAACCCTTGCCCTGTTACCAACCATTGGTTTCAGATATCTAAGTGATCTTTCAATATGATACATCCACCTATATTGCACGGGACCGCCCACTTTCGCTTCAAATGGAAGATGAATTAAGAGATGTTGCATTGGATTGAAAAATCCCGGAGGAAAATTTTTTTCCATCTTACACAAAAGTACTGGAACCTCCTTTTCCAATTTAGTCATCATCTCTGGCGTGATTTCTTTAGCACAGAGTTGCCTATAGAAGTGGCTAAGCTCGGCTAACACCTTCCACACCGCATCGTCAAAATAGCCTCGAAACATAACAGGAAGAAGTCTTTCCATGATTATGTGATAATCATGACTCTTCAACACAATGAGCTTTCCCGTTTTCACATTCACGGCTCGTCTCAGACTAGCTGCGTAACCATCTGGGAATTTCAACCTTTGCAACCATTCGAGAACTTCTTTTTTCTCTTTAGGTCGAAGACAGAAAGGAGCGCGTGGTTTACCACCATTTTCGGAGAGCTCAAGAGTTTGACGGTTACAAAGCTCGGCAAGATTCTTTTGAGCCTTTAAATTGTCTTTTGTTTTGCCTGTCATGTCCATGCATGTGCTTATGATACATTCGACCATGTTACGCTCTTGATGCATAACATCAATGTTGTGTCTTAGAATCAACGACTTCACATACGGTAACTCCCAAAGTCCACATATGTGAGTCCAATTGTGTTTATCTCCGTAACCTTTGAAATATCCAGGACGACCTTCATCTGGCACCAATTTGTCCAACATATCATATATTTCTGACCCGTCAAGATGTTTCGGTGGTCCTTTAGTGACAACGGTGTTCTTTCTGAAGACATTCCTCTGTTTTCTAAACAAGTGATTCGGAGGTAGCCAACGTCTATGACAATCGAAGTAAGATATCTTGCCTCCATGGGTAAGTCGAAAGCAATCGGTGTCCGAGGCACATATCGGACACGTCAACCGACCATGAGTGCTCCATCCAAAAAACATGCTGTATGCCGGAAAATCATGAACGGACCACAAATAAGCAACTTGGAGGTTGGATTTCTGTTTCTTGTAACAGTTGTATGCTTCGACTCCTGTCCACAACATCTTCAACTCTTCGATCAACGATTTCAACATCACGTTGAGACGTGACCCAGGATGATCTGGCAAAGGTACAATGAGGCTAAGAAACATAAACTCATTCTTCATGCAAAAGGTCGGCGGAAGATTGTACGGAATGACAAAGATGGGCCAACAGGAGTATGGTGCGGCGTTTGTGCTGAACGGCATGAACCCATCTGTCCCCAACCCGATGCGAACATTTCTCGCTTCACGAGCAAATTCTGGGTCGAACCGGTCCAGAGCCTTCCATGCCTCACCATCGGACGGGTGCGTCATGACTCCATTGTTCTCACACTCACCTTCTTTGTGCCATCTCATGTGTCTGGCCAATTTTTTTGAAAGGAACAGCCGCTTCAACCTCGGTGTCACAGGTAAGTAACGAAGCTGCTTACGTGCGACTTCCGTCGTCACTGTATTACCATCGCTATTAACAACTTCGACAAACCTCGGTTGACCACATTTCAAACATTTGTTCTCATTGGCATGCTCTCTCCAGAAAAGCATGCAGTTGTCCAGACACACATCAATCTTTTCGTGCTTCATCCCGAGACCAGAAAGAATTTTCTTCGAGTTGTACATATCCTTAGGCACTTTGTTGGGTTGTGGAAGGGCATCTTTGAACAAATCGATGAGCATGTTGTAACAATTGTTAGAAAAGAAGAACTTAGACTTAATTGCCATAAGTCTAGTCACAAAATTGAGGATTGACATTTTAGTGTGTTCATGCAGAGCCTCTTCTGAATCTTTGAGACGTTTGAAGAACTCTTTAACCTCTGTTGTTTGAGTATCTTCTGTAAGCTCTGGTCGTATAGCTTCCAGCATCTCATCCATCATATCAACCTCTTGAGCATCATCATTGTCCGCTTCCACTTCTTGTACAGCTTGAGAAGCTATCTCGCCGTGGAAGTTCCACAACTCATAATGTGACACGTAACCGGTTCGACAAAAGTGCAACGTAAGTTCCACTTTGTCCAAAAACGTTCCGTTTCGGCATTTCGTACATGGGCACCGCGCCTTATCGCTATTTGACAACGAAAAAGCTCGTTCCACAAAAGCTTTTGTCTTGGCATACCACTCATCTGAGTGACCACCAGTTCTGCTCTTCCAACCAGTGTACATCTAACTACGGTCTTCGCCCATGTTTGACTCTGCAGTTTAACGCGAAAGAAATTGTCATTAATGTATTGTTATGTTATGTGTCACGGCCCTACAACCTAGGCAGATAGATCCTAAACCCACCCAAGAGTGACCGAGCGATGCGTGCTCATGACGAGACACGTGATCCGGATTCGAACGAAATTTCGGCAGCATAATCCCGCTGTTCTCCACTGCACGCCCAAAAATGGTGCAGCAGAGAACAACAGGGTTATGCCACCGAAATCTCGTCCAAATCCGGACCCGCGTCTCGTCACAAGCCACGCCCCCTCGGTCACTCCGAGGCTGTCCAAAAAGGGACAATTCCGAACCTGCACGTCTCACATGCCAATGGCATGTGAGACGTGCCGATCCGAAACGGGTAATACATTGCTATAGGTTACGTTGCTCATTTTCATTTTGAGGTCATTTAAGAGAGAGGAAAGAACTAGAGAAAGACCGAGAGGAAAGTTGGTCTTAGATGACAATTCCACGACGACTTTAGGGTTAGCTGTTGTAAATAGATCGGAGATGAAACCACTTCGTCGGGGTACGCCATCCATGCGCGGGTGCTTGCCATCCTCACCGTGGTCGTTCGCCTTCGTGCCCGTCTACACGCATACTTTACCTTACCACTAAATGGGCCTTGTCGGGCCTTGTCAAGCCGGTCCGAAGCCCATTTATGTATATATAGTTCTTAAACACTCAAGCAATCAAAATTAAAATTGTAACCATAATTCAAAAAACTAAGCAATTCAAATAAACCTAAACATAACAATTATCCATTTTAATTCATCAATTTATCAACTCAATTCTAACATAAGCAATTGAATTCAATTAAATTAAACCTAAACATAAGCAATTCAATTCTAACCATAATTCTAAGCATAACAAATAAGCATAAAAATTCATCAATTGTAATTCATCAATTTATCGATTTAATTCTAACATAAGAATAGTAAACATTATTTGTATATCTATATAATTTCTAATCAATTTCTAACATAATCATAGCAATTCATCAATTTCTAACATAAGCATAGCAATTCACAATTTTCTATTAAGAGTAAACACTTGCAAATGCATGTGCAATCCACAATTCAGGCAAAATTTCAAGCAAATGCATGTGCAATAATTTAAAACGATGAGAGCAAGGGAAGAGGCGAGGAAATACTTGCAACGAGGATCAGCGGACGAGCCGGCGGCGGGGGCGCAGGGGCGGGGCCGGCGGCGGCGAGGTCTGGGGGCAGCGGTGAGGTCCGGGGGCGGTGGGCCGAAGGCAGGGCGGCGCGGCGGGGCAGCAGGAGGCTGAGGGCGGTGAGGGCCGGGGGCGGCGCAGGGGGCCAGGGGAGACGGGGGCGCGGCGAGGCCGGCGGCGGTGTGGGCGCCGTGGGTCAGCCGGAGCGGGAGCGGGGGTGGCGGGACCGGGGTGCAGCGAGGCCGGCGGCGGCGTGGGTGCCTCGGGTCGGCGGGAGCGGGAGCGGGGGCGGTGGGCCGGGGCGCGGTGAGGCCGGCGGTGGCGTGGGCGCCGCGGGTCGGCGGGAGCGGGAGCGGGAGCGGGAGCGGGGGCGGCGGCGGCGGGGGCCGGGGCGTGGTGGGGGCGTCGTGCGCAGGCGGCGGGGAAGAGAAGAGAAAGCGGCGGGTAAGGAAGAAAAGAGAAGGGCACGCGGGGTAGGTTAAAATATATAACTTACGTTGGCTAAATACTCAACTTACGTCGGTGGACGTAACTTACGACGGCCATCCTACTGGCCGACGTAAGTTAACACTAAGTTACGTCGACCCTTTTATTTACGTCGGCTTGTTGCTCTAGCCGACGTAAGTTATTGTTAAAATTTGTCGGTCTCATTACTTAAATCGGCAGCCGACGTAGGTTAACTTACTTATGTCGGTTCCATGGGGCCGACGTAAGTTATTTAACTTACGTCGGCCAGCCGACGTAACTTAAACTGGCCGATGTAACTCTTCGATATTCCTGTAGTGGGGTTTACCCCTAGCAATACTAGGACGACCCCGCCAAGAGCATGTGGCATAGCCGAACGTGGAGGATTACAAAGGACAGATAGTGTTGTCACCACCTACTGCCTACCTCTTTAATCCGTGGGTCTACGAGACATCCAATGCTACTTAACTTTCTAAGCACCACACTTATATGTTAAGTAAATACCTTAGAGGTGAAAGTTCATCTAGGCATCCCTTGTGGGTTTTGGTTGATTTATGACAAGGAAAGATCCTAACTACATTGTTGAGATGAGCGCATGTTTTAATGAAATTGTGAAGAAAGCGCAAAAAGAAGGGAGAGTGAGAAATCAAGTTGAAAGGAGCTCAAGAAATGATTATAATACTCTTTGTGTATGGAGTGTGTTAGAGAAACACACACCAAGAGCTCAAGCAATTTTCAATCACTCTCACTGCACAAAGTTATACAGGTTCGAACTAGTCCGATGTACCCCGGACTAGTCCGATTTCTCTCTGTCCAGAATAGGACAAGTCCTCCCAGTGCAGACTTGTCTACCTAGTCTAACTTTCACAGACCGGACTAGTCCGATATCACCACGGACTAGTCCGATATCTCTCTGACTAAGATCGGACTAGTTCTCCCTAGTGCGGACTAGTCCTCAGCACTTCACTGTTTGTACGAAGTCGGACAAGTCCGATATCATCACGGACTAGTCCGATATCTTTCTGACCTAAATCGGACAAGTCTGATATCTTCTCGAATTAGTTCAAAAAACCTTCTGACTAGAATCGGACAAGTCCTCCAAGTGCGGACTTGTCTCCAATTCACTAAGGGTTTCACCAAGACTGGACTAGTCCAATATGTGCCAGACTAGTTCGAACCTCTCCAGAGATAAAATCGGACTAGTCCGCCTGTGGCCGGACAAGTCCGATAATTTGGGACACTTAGTGTTTCCGACATGCTGAACACCGGACTAGTCTGGAGTCCACCACGAACTAGTCCGGACTTTGAAAACACTAATGGTAACATTTGGAAACCCTAATATAAATAGAGGTGCACGACCTCTAATCAATATCTCTCGACCCCCTGCGCCGTCACACCCTCCAAGAGCCTAGAAAACACGTCTCTCCACACAATCCAACACAAGAAATATCAACTCCTTGAGGATTAACTTTAGATCAAAGGAGAGACACGATTCTTCACGTTTTGAGCTCTTTGGTTTGATTCTCTCGCACACTCTTGTTTTCTATTGCATATAATTCGAGTGTGTTGGTGGTGTATTCAGTTGTAAATCTTGGGGAGCCCTCAACTTGTGAGAAGGCCCCTTGAACTTAGTGAATTGCCTTTTGCGTTTAGTGGAAGAGAATCGGCCTCCATGGCGATTCGACGAGGGTAGGGTTGGTGAAGACACGATCCTCTGTGGACTCCTCAATGTGGATGTAGGTTACCTTCATGGGAACCGAACTGTCGGTACCCTGCGTACCGAATACCCCTGGGAAACGCGAAGAGTGCAGAGGAACTCCACCTATCTCAGTTCAAGACCTCCGAAGGCTCCACGTGTCATATAGAACCGGACCTGCCTCCCTGCTATGGTTAGTCCCAGTGCCGCCACGTGTATCGTTAAACCAGAGCTATATTCCATACATGGGAAAGCTCCAGAATAGATACTTGTGTGGCACCCCCGGACCTAACCCCCGACAGAGGGAAGCTCCGGTACCGACACGTGTACAACAGCACCGGACCTACACGTCCAAGACAGTAGGCTCCAGAGCTGCCACGCGTCCAACCGCTGGACCTTCAACCTCAACAGGCAGATTGGTGGACTTCTAACTGCTCGGACCTTCAAGGAACATTAAAGACCTCAAGACCCAATTAAGTGTCATTAATGCTATCTTAATGACACACGATTGACAGACCCTTAATACCAGTAACGCCACTGTCAAGGCGCGTTACCTCACTGTTAAGGGTAATTAAGCATATTAATTGTGTATTAAGCATTAGTAACCGCCAGGGCCACATGTCGGGCCAGGCTCACGATGTAACGGCCAGTCCTTGTACTATAAAAGGACTGGCTGAGCGATACACTGGGGGGATTCCATACGCGCTCAATACACTCTACTCTCTGAGACTCTAGCGCTCAGACGCTCAATACAACAGCAATACACCCGTGGAGTAGGGTATTATGCTCAGGCGGCCCGAACCACGTAAATACTTGTGTCAAATCGCCACCTTCTTATGAATCTCTGTGCGCCCACAACTGAACTAAGAACTCCACGGGCTATCAACGGTAGTACCGGGAGAATTGCAGGAATCAGCCTCCGACAGTTGGCGCACCAGGTAGGGGGCGCCTGAGATTCAAGGATGGTGAATTCTGCTGCTGGATCGTCCAACGGTAACCATGCTGCGCAACCTGCTGGAGGCAACCCCTCCAACATGCATTAGCCAGCAGGTGTTGTGGCTCCAGCAGGAGTCATGCCACCACCGCCACCATTTGCACCAGCGAATCAAGCTGGACAGCGAGATGGAGTGTCCGCGTCGGTCACTGCATCGGCGAAAAACAACCCCGAACACGTGTTTCATGCTGCGCGTTCTCTTCTCCAACGTCCACCGCCTCCAGGATCATCCCAGGGTGCAATGAAGCAGTGGAAAGCTGATGTGGATCATTTGGTTGCAGCAGCAGCCGATCGCATTAGCAATCAAGGTCCTCCCCCTTCAGGATGGGCCCAATCGCAGCATCGGACCTTGTCGGGCAGACTCGATCCGCATGCTTTGCAGCACAGGAGGCGTGCTTCATCTCAAGAGGTGACGTCGCTGCCTTCCAGGGCGCGACGTACCCACACGATAACAAGGCTTTCGACTCATGACCTCCGGGCTGAGCTCGATCGTCGTTACCGTCAACAAGACGGCCGTGTCCACATCGAGCATGCTCTCGAGAGGCGAGAGGCTCGGGACAGCCCTGCTCCTGAAGGAGTAGGAGGAGGTTGTTCTGCCCTGGCCATGCACCTATGCATGGTCAGATGGCCGCAGAAGTTTCGGCCTCACCTGCCGGAGAAATTTGATGGGACAGTCAATCCCGCCGAATTTCTTCAAATCTACTCCACCTCTATCCTTGCGGCTAGGGGAAATAAGGTCGTGATGGCCAATTATTTCCCCGTGGCTTTAACTGGGACCGCCAGGTCTTGGTTCATGAGCCTCCCGCCTGACTCCATCAATAGTTGGGCGGAGCTGTGCCAACAGTTCACCGCCAACTTCGGGAGCTCATATACCCGACCAGGCACGGAACTGGACCTTTTTGCTGTCAAGCAGAAGGGGGGAGAGTCCCTACGATCTTTCATCCAGAGATTCTCCCAGGTACGAAATACCATTCCTTCTATCTCAAGCGCTTCTGTTATTGTAGCATTCAGGTAGGGCGTTCGAGACAATAAGATGTTGGAAAAGCAAGTGACCAAGGAAGTCACCAGCGTCACGGAACTTTTCAGCTTGGCAGACAAGTGTGCCAAGGCTGCTGAGGGCCATGAAATGCACTCCCAACCACCTTCGAAGGCTAACAAAAAGTCCTCTAAGGTGGAGACACTACCTCCGGGAGTGACAAGAAGAAAAAAAAGTCCAACGACAAGAAGAAGCCGTCGGCCGGCGCACCTACTACTACAGCTGCTGCAGCTCCGGGTGGCCCGGGGTCACGCCCCGAGAAACTACCTCGGTCGTCATCTAAAGATGGTGGCAGCTCCAAGATGCGGTGTCCTATACACAAGACGAACAACCACAACCTGGAAGGTTGCCGAGAGGTCCAGAACGTCGCCGAGCGCTACAATAAGCATCGGGAAGAAGCTCCTTTCCGTCAAAGGGAAGGAAAACAAAAAGTCGACGAAGCTCTGGCTGAAGAGGAGTTAGGCTTTCAGGACCCCAAAAAGGTCTTGAAGGCTGTTTACACCTCCGTCGACGACGACTCTGACATCTCCAACAACGAGCGTCGGAATACCATGAAAACCATCTTTGGTGGTTCATGGGACATCACCTCCCGCCGTGTCCTCAAGACCATGCGGCGGGACATGGCCTCTATAGCTCCCACCGTCAAGGCGGAGCCTCATCGGAAGTGGATGGATACAGCCATCACCTTCGATGCTTCGGACCGCCCGCAGAACATGATAGGAGCTGGTCAACTTCCTCTGATGGTATCTCCGACTATCAACAACATCCAGCTCCACCATGTGATGGTGGACGGAGGTTCGGGGCTGAACCTCATAAGCTTCAAAGCCTTCATCAAGCTTCAACTCTGACCTTCAGATCTTCGCCCCTCCCGACCTTTCTCCGGAGTAGGTCCGGGGGCCATCACTCCACTTGGTGCCATTACTTCCGGTAACCTTCGGGACTCGGGAGAATTAAAGGACCGAGAAGTTGGTCTTCGACGTGGCGCATATCAACTTACCATTCAACGCCATCTTGGGCAAGCCAGCCTTGTAACAAATTCATGGCTGCTGCTCATTATGGCTACTTGGTGTTGAAGATGCCAACACCCTCAGGCGTTCTTTGGATCCTCGGAGATCGCACCACTGGAGTTACTGCTCTGGAAGAACTCTACGCGCTTGCTACAGCGCATGAGGAAGAGTCCGGAAAGCAACAAGCTCTGAAGCCTCCGAGCATTTGTCATCGAGGCTCAACCTCCGCACCTCGTGTGCAACCAAGCGACGACACCGATATTCCCATAAAAGTCATCCAAATTTGTTCCGACGCTGCTCAGACCACCCGTATATCGGGAGGTCTGAACGACAAATAGGAACTCACGCTCATCACTTTCCTCTGGGCTAATGTCGACGTGTTTGCCTGGCAACCGTCACAAATGCCTGGGATCCCTAGTGAAGTGATTGAGCACAATCTGAAGATTTATCCCGACGCTCGACATGTACATCAGAAGCCTCGAAAGCAATCAGTAGAGCGACCTAACTTCATACGTCAAGAAGTGAAGAAGTTGCTCGAAGCTGGATTCATCCGATAAGTCTTCCACCGAAAATGGCTGGCAAGCCCAGTCATTGTACCAAAGGCCGGCGGAAAACTTCGGATGTGTATTGACTACACTACACTAAATAAGGCATGTCCAAAGGATCCATTCCCACTACCTAGAATAGATCTGATAGTGGATTCCACCTCTGGGTGTGAATTATTGTGTTTCCTAGACACATATTTTGGGTATCATCAAATCAGAATGTCTAGGGAAGATGAAGAGCATACTTCCTTCATCACAGTAGATAGATTATACTATTACAATGCGATGCCATTCGGTCTCAAAAATGCTACTTTTGTACGAGCAATGTACAAAACTTTTGGAGAGCTCATCAGAGATGTAGTGGAAGTGTACTTCGATGACATCGTCGTCAAGATCAGGAACAAGGAGTCATTCCTTAACACCTGCAAGCTGTCTTCGACAAATTGCGAATCACATGCACGAAGATGAACCCGGACAAGTGCATCTTTGGGGTTAGCTCCGGAAAGCTTCTGGGATTCTTGGTGAACCACCGAGGAATAGAAGCGAATCCGGTGAAGATTTAAGTTATTGAAGACATGCGGCCACCAGCCCGTATCAAGGATGTCCAGAAGCTGACAGGATGTCTAGCTGCCCTCAGTCCATTCATCTCGAGAATGTCGGAATGGGCACTACCGTTCTTCAAATTATTGAGGAAGTCCGGACCATTCCAATGGTTTGAAGAAGCAGAAAAGGCTTTCCAAGAGTTAAAGCAGCTCCTCACCACTCTACCAACTTTGGTAGCTCCGAATCCTGGTGAGCCACTTCTGCTTTACATTTTGGCAACTGACAAAGTTTTCAACATGGTCCTGGTTGCGGAAAGACCAGAACCATCTCCAGTTCAGGGAGCCAGACCGCTCTGGGAGGGTCCGAAACTACCAGAAGGCGAGTTTGGGTTCCAGCCCCAGACCAGGATCCTCAAGGCGAGACGCCAGAGGATCAACCTCCTTCAAGTGGAGGAGTCATTGTTGCCAAACAAGATGTAGGATCGAAGAGCACGTGAAAAGCTACGGGGGGGGGGTGTTAATGGTAGATTTAAAAATCTTACGCAGCGGAAACAATTAAACCCCAACCCCTTCGGCAGAAAAATGATCTATTAAAGAAATCGTGTGTGAGACTAATCTAAATGTGTTTCACTGTGAAAAAAGTGATAGATATCAGAGAGAATCAAGTCACGAAGACAACACAACAAGAATCACTCAAATCCGTCTAGAAAAACTCAAGTTATGATCGAAAGATCAAACAAAGGTCAATCTGCCCTACTCGAGAAAAAACAGTTTTGGAACCCTGCAAAGAAACTCGTGTAGATCATAGACCACAAATCCAATGACCATGAAATTTTGACAGATGATAGATAATCAAGTCGTGAAGATAACACAAAAAGAATCACGTCAATTGGATCTACAAAACTCGAGTTATGATAAAACCACCAACGAAAGGTAGTGCTTCTCCAGAAACTCGACGAGTAAAACTTGTCTGGAACAAGTCGGACGAACAAGGCACAAAAGGTCCTTCAAACTACGAATTTTATTCAATAGAACACAAGAGGAACAGCCCCAAAGTCGGGCACCACGAGCTCTGGGCTCCCTTGCTTATATAACTAGCTTGAAAGCCAACTCAACTCAGATCAGGAACCTAATCATACTCTGTTCACGAATCGTAACTTTCCATAACTGCTTAGGATTCTTCTATACGCAGATAGAAGCAATCTTAAGACTTACAAACACCTTAGGAACGTATCCTATATTCCTAAACAACTCAAATTCGTGACCCACACGAAATCCTATCATAACCAACTCAAATCTTTTCATATTTGAGTCAAACCCGACTCAGCCGCAACCTGAGTCCATAACCTAGTCGGTTGGACCTTTCCGATCAACTCTTTATGTCCTCATCTCTTCATCACATCTCGGAATCATGTAGCCACGTCCATGCACTCCTTGCACACGTGCAAACATCTTCCAATGACGTCCACGATA
Source organism: Tuctoria greenei (assembly GCA_036927565.1). Taxonomy (NCBI): domain Eukaryota; kingdom Viridiplantae; phylum Streptophyta; class Magnoliopsida; order Poales; family Poaceae; genus Tuctoria; species Tuctoria greenei. The sequence continues at coordinate 135,037,551 of JAYESD010000006.1, forward strand.
CCTTCACATGCATTGTTCTTGATTCAATCATGTTGCGCAACCTCCTGATCAGCTCAACCAGAATTCCTCCTGAATTTGGTTGTTGGAACCTCATCTCCTCCCTGAGACTAGTCCAATGGATTCCGTCACCAGCCATGTCTTGAACTCAAGCAACACCTGCACATGAATAAACAACCAATCCATACGAGCCCAAGTCCTCGACTTGACTCACGTCAGTTCCGAACACAACACCTTACGTGAGAACCTCACATAAGCATGTTGCAAAACCACAATAACACGATATCATTCGTATCAACCAAAAACGCACCAAAGACTTAGCAAATGAATACTAAGCAATCTTTCCAGAGATGTAAAGCAAGTACGAAACATTGCAAATGAAAAACAGAAGCATTGCGGTCAAGTTCTGGACCTTGCCAGAGCAACCCGGACCTTGAGCCAGAGCTAACAAAAGCTAGTAGAACCTAACGCTGGAGCTTACCAAAACTAGTACAATCAAGCTCCCGTCGGAGCTTACAAAACTAGTTGGACCTTGATAAAAAGGTGTTTTGGTGATATTCAAAACTTTTATTGTCAAAGCAAGTGTATTCACTACAGGCCACTGTATTCAGCAAACATAGATCTTACAATCTCCCCCTTGATGAATGCATTGGCAACGCCATTTAAAATCCGAACATTGGCTTATTCACATAAAAGTTTTGAAGGCAAATTCTCCCTCTTTGTAAATCAAAAGTAAAATGAGAAGAAAATCCAAAAAATTATCTCATATTATCTCTCCCCCTTTATTATCTCTCCTTATGCACATATTCTATTTCTCTTCATGCTTATCTCTCCCCCTTTGACAATGTATTCAGCATGTCATGAGCATATAAACAAATTATCTCTCCAACTTTAGTTGTTATGAGCATATTATAACATATACATATAAACAAAGCTCATCCAAGTCATACTATCAGGTATCTTACATTATCACATCAATGAGATACATAAAGTAGTGTAAGCCATGCTAGAGATCAAATGTAATTTTCAATTTAAGTAAGTCATGATCTCACAAACTTAACTATTTCAAAACCTGAAAGCATGATACTAGTTGCTGCATTTTATTATTTTTCAAAGTATAAATTTAGATCATATGATATTTGCAAGAGATTATATGTGCATCTGCATTATTCTAACCAACCAAGCCAAGCCTATGTCATTTGACAATCAGAAGCTTAAGGACATGGTTTTAGTCATACACAACTTGTTCCAAGTTCATATCTAAGTGCAATGATAAGACATCTCAAAAGAAGAAGTGCGATGCATGCATATTCTCTTGATCTTTTCTCAATTTATATTTGTTCATAAAAACTCAACATGTGAGTTGATTACTTGATTAATTCTTAATGATTAAAAGCACTTGTGAACATGTAACAAGTTCAAAACAGCAAGAAAGTTCGACCATGACCAGTTTTAGTGTAAGTAATTATTCCAATTACTAGACATGGCAAAAACTACAAAATGTATAACACGAGTAATGTAGTAAGAACTTTCAGCATGTAAAATGAATCACAAAGTTATATATGTATGAAATACTATGCTCATATTATTTTAATTTCAGATTCACACATAGAGTTCCCAAGTTTCAAAACTCCCCCTCAATTTAAGCCATTAGGATGCATAACCCCTATTTCACTATGAATGTAACAAAAACGAGTGAAATCAAAAGGTTTTGTAAAAATGTCAGCCAATTGTTGTTCGGTATCTACATGGTGAAGCACAATGTTTCCTTTTTCAACATTATCTCGGAGAAAGTGATACCTACTGTCAATGTGCTTAGGTCTAGAATGTTGCACGGGGTTTTTAGCAATGCAAATGGCACTAGTGTTATCACAGAACAGTGGAACACTATCTAGATCAACCCCATAGTCCTTAAGTTTTTGAACAATCCAAATAATTGTTGAGCAAGCACTAGCAGCAGCTACATATTCAGATTCGGCAGTGGATTGTGCAACTGAATTTTGTTTTTTAGAGGACCAAGCAACAAGAGAATTACCAAGAAAATGACAAACACCGGAAGTACTTTTCCTATCAATCCTACAACCCCCAAAATGAGCATTCGAAAAAGCTTTCAAAGTAACGGTTGACGAAGAAGGAAGAAAAATTCCATATTCTTGAGTTCCATGTAAGTACCTGAGAATCCTTTTGACGGCTTGACGATGTGAAGCACGTGGGGAGGCTTGAAACCGTGCACAAAGACATACGCTGAATTGTATGTCTGGTCTTGATGCCGTGAGGTACAAAAGTGATCCGATCATGCTTATATATTCTTTTTGATCCACGGGTTCACCATCTTCATAAAGTCCAAGTGTTGTTACTGTTCCCATTGGTGTCCGAAGAGGCTTTCTTTTGTCCATGTTGAAGCGCCTTAGGAGATCTTTTGTATACTTCGTTTGATGCACAAAGGTACCCTCCTTAGTTTGCTTGATCTGCAGCCCCAAAAAGTAAGTGAGTTCACCCATCATACTCATTTCAAATTCGGAACTCATCATTGCTAAAAACTTGGACACAAGATCATGAGAAGCACAACCAAAGATAATATCATCCACATACACTTGAACGAATAATAACTCATTGCCATGCTTAAGCACAAAAAGAGTTTTATCAACCTTGCCCATGGTAAACCCCTTTTCAAGTAAGAATGTTTTTAACCTATCATACCATGCTCTAGGGGCTTGTTTGAGCCCGTACAAGGCTTTGGACAGTTTGTAAACATGATTAGGAAAATCTGGATTTTCAAAACCCGGTGGTTGTTTCACATAAACCTCCTCATCTATATAGCCATTAAGAAAAGCACTTTTAACATCTATTTGATATAGCTTAGAACCAATAGATGCAGCAAAAGCTAACAAAATTCTTATGGCTTCTAATCTAGCAACAGGAGCAAAAGTTTCATCAAAATCTAGACCTTCAACTTGAGTGAAACCTTGAGCAACCAACCTAGCCTTATTCCTAACCACAACCCCATCCTCACTTTGTTTATTGTTAAATACCCATTTAGTTCCAATTAAAGTGTGACCTTGAGGTGGAGGTACAAGTTTCCAAACATTATTTCTTTCAAAATTTCTAACTCTTCTTCCATGGCAATAATCCAAGATTCATTAGTGAGTGCGTGTGATATATCTTTGGGTTCAAAAGAAGCAACAAAAGCAGAATGAGCATAAGAGTTTGGATCGCAAAACCTGGACCGTGTGACTCGTTTGTGCAAGCTTCCAATCATCTGTTGTGGGGGATGGTCTTTGTAAAACCGTAGGGGAACATATGTCTCACAAGCTTCTTCTTCTTCATGTTCATCACAAATTGATGAGCTTGTGACTTGAGGATGATTTGAATCAGCATTGATGGTTGTCGGTGCTGGTTGAGAATTAACATCCGGAGCTGAACTAAAGTCTTTAGCTGCCGAATTTTTGGGCAGCAGCTCCAATTCTTCCTCATCTCCAACGAAAATTCTTCCCCCCCTGCGGATATGGATCTGGACCTGCAATGCTTGAGCTAGTACCTGGGATAGCTTCATCAAAAGATAGTTCACAAGTCTCCACAATTTTGTTAGTGTCAAGTAAAAGCACACGGTAGCCTCTAGTATGTGATGGATAACCAAGAAACATGCCATCAATGGATCTAGGTTCAAATTTATCAAGATTACCATGTTTCTTAACAAAGCATTTGCAACCAAAGACCCGAAAGTGTGTAACACTAGGACTATGTCCAAACCGGAGCTCATATGGTGTTTTACCTAGCTTAGCATGCAAGAAAACACGATTTGAGACATAACAAGCGGTTGCTAACGCATTAGCCCAAAATTTCCTAGGAGTTTGATATTCATCAAGCATAGTCCTAGCCATCTCAACTAAGGTTCTGTTCTTTCTTTCTACAACACCGTTTTGTTGAGGTACATATGGTGAAGAAAATTGATGATCTATTCTATTTTCAGCACAAAAGTGATCAAAAGATTGATTTTTAAATTCAGTTCCATTATCACTTCTAATTGCTTTTAAAGATCCTGGGTGATCAATTGATAATCTAAGAAATAAACTTCTAAAGTGACTAAAAGCTTCATTCTTAGACGCCATAAAGTAAACCCAATAGTATCTAGAATAATCATCAACAATCACAAGAACATATCATTTACCTCCAAAGGATTGAACACGTGAAGGTCCTATGGTGTCAAGATACAAAAGTTGACATGGTTCAGTTGTCATGATCATTGTGAGAGGAGTATGTGAACCTGCAACCATCTTAGTATGTCTACAAGAAGAGCACACAATTTCTTTGTCCCCTTTAAGCTTAGGCAGCCCACGCATGCGATCAAGAGCACTAACACGCGTTAGGTGATCAAAGCCTACGTGACCAAGTCTACGATGCCAAAAATATAGGTCCTTTGAATCATTAGCAACTAGACACCTATGCTTAGAGGAAGACATATCAAAATCAGCTTTAAAAACTCTTCTAAACCGAGACATGTTAAAAATAAGCTCACTATTTGAACTGACAACTTTGCAGCAGTTTTTATTGAAAATAATTTCTATATTTTCATCTAGCAATTGTGAAACAGAAAGCAAGATGTATTTCAAATTTTTGACAAGTGCCACATCCTTCAAAGTGTAGTGATCATTTACTCTAACCGAACCCTTAGCAATTATAGGAGTTGAAGAATTATCAGCAAAAGTAACATTCTCTACACATGACACAAAAGAGAGAGAGGAGAACCAATCTTTGTTACCGGTCATGTGGCGTGAGCAACCTGAATCCACAATCCAAATGTTCTCCTTCCTCAAACGTGTAACCTACATAGAAGAACAATACGTTGATGACTCAATACTGGGGTTAGTCAAAAGGCATTTAGGAATCCAGTACTGAGTCACGCGACGTGCAGCAGGAAAAACACGTGAAAGCTGAGACAAAACAGCAGGTTTATGAGTTAAAGATTGAGATTTTTTATTCTTAACTACTGACCTATAAGGTGTTACTTGTGTAGCACAAAAATTAGTAGCTATGGAGGCAAAAACAGAAGGTCTGGAGGTAAACTTTAAATGTTTTTGACTCAAAACCGCAGGTTGTACATTCGGTTCAATATGTGAAGCAAATTTTGCATGAAAGTTATGAGATCTAGCAACCATTCTTTCCCTTTTATGTTGTTTAGCTAGTCTACAACAAAAATCTATGACATGACCATCTCTACCACAGTAGGTACAATGAAATTTAACTTTGTGTTCACGTCTAGATGATCAAACAACATTTTTATTTGAAACCGAATGAGACAATACTCCTGCAGATTTGAAAACCACTTCTTTTTGTTTAGGAACTGTTTGAATCAAACCACTTCCTAATGACTTTACACTTTTAGGTGGATGTGCCTTAGCATGAGCATGAGAATCAAACCTAAACCAGTTTTATCATTGCAAGACTTGGATGAATTCAGCAGCAAGTTTAGGTTCTTATTCCCATTACAAAACCGATCAAATTTCTTATGCATGTTATCAAGTTTATTGGACATATCAAGGCAATTTTCACATGAAGTTTTTCATTTTAATTTGAAATTGGAACAATATTTAACTTCATGACAACGTAAAGCATTTTTCAATATAGAGATTTCATTCATAGCATCTTGCAGTTTCTTATCAAGATCATCACAACTAGAACAATTCAAATCAATTGTAGAACAAGAAGCATCTTTTAAGTTTCCAATATTAAGTGCAACAAGCTTTTTGTTCTTTTCAATTTCAAGTTTATCAAGTGTGGAGTTATGTGCACTTTCTAGGGAGGACAATTGTTCATATATTAAGTCACATGAGGAACAAGAATCATCACTAGGAATCAAGGATTTCAAACGATTAATTTCAGATTCTAGTGACTCAATTTTAACAGCATTGTCCCTAAGCTTTTTGTCCTTTTTCTTAACAATAACAGTGGCACGAGAAATAGCATCACACATTTCTTCGCAAGTAGGACATACCTCTTCATTGTCGCTGTTGTGTTCTGCCTCCTCCATACTTGATCTTGACTTGCCCGCCATGAAACACAAGTTTGCCAAATCATCTTCATCTTCATCACTTCCAATGTCCACGTCGCTTGAGCCAAGTTCCTGGAGTGCTGAGATAAAACTGTTCACCAGTTGGTGACCTATAAGGCCCTTATTCTTCTTCTTATCATTTGTTGAGGAGTGCTTTGTCCTTGATTGTTTTTCTTCCCGGGAGGTAGGACCTTAAAGGTTAGGACAATATGTACGAAAGTGTCCTGTCTTACCACATTCGAAGCATCGTTGAGGTCCGGAGCTTCCTCTCCTTCTAGTTCTCACATTTTGCAATGCTTTTGAGAACCGGGTAGAGATGAGCGCTAGCTCCTCCTCTGGAAACTCCTCAATCTGTTCAAGGATTAGAGAGGACAGCAAAGCAAGTGTACCACAAGATGATGTTTGACCAGAACTAGGCATGTCATGTTGAGAAACCAAAGCAATAGACTTGTTGGGGTTCTTATGTGAGATTATGTCAATTTCATGAGTTTTTAACTTGGAATATAGCACATCTAAAGTAAGTGAACTCATGACAGTAGATTCACGAATAGATGTGACTTTCATCTCCCAAATTGACATATCTAATGGACTTAGCGATTGCCTAGCATTTTCAGCATCTGGAAAATTAACATTGACACTACGCAAGTTGCTGAGAATCTTATTAAAGAGAGCAAAAAGGTCATTAATAGACTCACCGGGTTGCATCTCGAAGTGCATGTATTCTTTCTTGAACATGTCTTGCCTTACCTCTTTGATCATGTTGGATCCTTTGTGGTAGTCACAAAGTGCTTTCCACACATCGTATGCAGATCGGAGGTGTGCAACATGGTCGAAGTCGCTTTGTGTTAATCCTTGTATGATCAAGTTCCGAGCCTTGTTGTTGTTATCGACATCTCTCCGATTTGTAGCTGTAACTTGATCGTTTGATGGCACTTCGTAAGACTTGTATACCTCGTGCCTGGATGAAAGCCTCCATGCTTGCCTTCCAAACCTGAAAATCAATACCAACGAATACACAAGGTTTGGCAGAGTACTTCTCCATGATGATTAGTCAAAAACACGCGCAAATCACAAAGATTAGAGCACCGTGGCTCTGATACCAATTGTAGGATCGAAGAGCATGTGAAAATCTACCATAGGGGGGTGAATGGTAGATTTAAAAATCTTACGCAGCAGAAACAATTAAACCCCAACCCCTTCGGCAGAAAAATGATATGTTAAAGAAATCGTGTGTGAGACTAATCTAAACGTGTTTCACCGTGACAAAAGTGATAGATATCAGAGAGAATCAAGTCACAAAGAAAACACAACAAGAATCACTCAAATCCATCAAGAAAAACTTAAGTTATGATCGAAAGATCAAACAAAGGTCAATCTGCCCTACTCGAGAAAAAACAGTTCTGAAACGCTGCAAAGAAACTCGTGTATATCATAGACCACAAATCCAATGACCGTGAAATTTTGACATATGATAGATAATCAAGTTGTGAAGACAACCCAAAAATAATCACGTCAATTGGATCTGTAAAACTCGAGTTATGATAAAACCACCAACGAAAGGTAGTGCTGTCCAGAAACTCAACGAGTAAAACTTGTCTGGAACAAGTCGGATGAACAAGGCACAAAAGTTCCTTCAAACTACGAATTTTATTCAATAGAACACAAGAGGAACAGCCCCAAAGTATTGCACCACGAGCTCTGGGCTCCCTTGCTTATATAACCAGCTTGAAAGCCAACTCAACTCAGATCAGGAACCTAATCCTACTTTGTTCACGAATCGTAACTTTCCATAACTGCTTAGGATTCTTCTATACGCAGATAGAAGCAATCTTAAGACTTCCAAACACCTTAGGAACGTATCCTATATTCCTAAACAACTCAAATTCGTGACCCACACGAAATACTATCATAACCAACTCAAATCTTTCCACATTTGAGTCAAACCCGACTCAGCCGCAGCCTGAGTCCATAAGCAAGTCGGTTGGACCTTTCCGATCAACTCTTTACGTCCTCATCTCTTCATCACATCTCGGAACCATGTAGACACGTCCATGCACTCCTTGCACACGTGCAAACATCTTCCAATGACGTCCACGATACCTTCACATGCATTGTTCTTGATTCAATCATGATGCACAACCTCCTGATCAGCTCAACCACAATTTCTCCTGAATTTGGTTGTTGGAACCTCATCTCCTCCCTGAGACTAGTCCAATGGATACCATCACCAGCCATGTCTTGAACTCAAGCAACACCTGCACATGAATAAACAACCAATCCATACGAGCCCAAGTCCTCAACTTGACTCACGTCAGTTCCGAACACAACACCTTACGTGAGAACCTCACATAAGCATGTTGCAAAACCACAATAACACGATATCATTCATATCAACCAAAAATGCACCAAAGACTTAGCAAATGAATACTAAGCAATCTTTCTAGAGATGTAAAGCAAGTACGAAACATTGCAAATGAAAAACATAAGCATTGCGGTCAAGTTCCGGACCTTGCCAGAGCAACCCGGACCTTGAGCCGGAGCTAAAAAAAGCTAGTAGAACCTAGCGCCGGAGCTTACCAAAACTAGTACAACCAAGCTCCCACCGGAGCTTACAAAACTAGTCGGACCTTGATAAAAAAGGTGTTTTGGTGATATTCAAAACTTTTATTGTCAAAGCAAGTGTATTCACTACAGGCCAATGTATTCAGCACACATAGGTCTTACACAAGAAGAACCAGACCCCTCCGGGAAGGTCTGGCTCACTTCAAAAGAAGCTCCAAATGTCCTCGAACAAGGTCTGGACCCCTCCGAGAGGGTCCGGACAGTCTAGCGCCCAGTGTACTTCATCAGCGAAGTACTTCATGATGCCAAGACTCGGTACTTAGAGGTGCATAAGCTGCTCTACGCAGTTCTTATTGCCTCTAGGAAGCTTTGCCACTACTTCCAAGCTCACAAGATTTCAGTGGCAACCTCTTATCCACTGCGTGCAATCTTGCATAACCCCAACTCTACAGGGAACATTGCAAAGTGGGCAGCGGAATTGGCTGAGTTCGATCTTGTACCTCTCCATCAAATCCTGGGGGCCCCAGTGAGCAGAAGTCGGAACCAAAGGTTCCGGTCTTCACCGAGCCTCAGTGGACTCTCTACTTCGACGGTTCTATGCAGAAGCAGGGGGCCGAAGCTGGAGTCCTTCTCCTCGCTTCGATCGGGGAGAAGGTCAAATGGTTCACCTTGACTTCAAGGCGACCAACAACATGGTGGAGTATGAAGCATTAATCTATGGGCTCAAGGTGGCACTATCATATGGAGTCAAGTAGCTGTTGGTAAAGGGTGATTCACAACTCATTATAAAACAAGTCAAAGGTGAATGTTGCTGCAACAACCCTCAATTAGCTGCATACCTACTTGAAGTCTAGAAGCTTCAGAAGGACTTTGAAGTCCTAGATCTTTGCCATGTCTAGCGTCTCAACAACGCTGAAGCTGACAAACTCTCGATGAAAGCTTCAATCGGAGCTCCAGTTCCTGATGGAACCTTCACCCGAAGATTGTCAAGACCAACAGCTCAGCCTGCCGAACTGAGCGAAGGGGGCGCGACCAACACCTCGAAGCTGGCAGTCCCGATGGCCCTGTTACCATGGCATCCATCAAGGGTCGTAGGTGCTGCAGGAAGCTTCGAGCAACCCAGCACGCAAGACTCAAATACTCAAGTTAGCTCTGATGCATGGATTTCGGAGATCCGGAGCTACATGAAAGACAACATCCTTCCTGAAGATAATGTATCTGCTGACCAGATAGTTAGATTGGCTAAAAGATACACACTGGTAGAAGAGGATCTATACTGGCGTGGTGCCAACGGCGTCCTAACGTAGTGCATTACAAGGGAAGAAGGCTGCGAGCTCCTCGCGAAATCCATGGAGGCGAGTGTGGGTACCACGCGTCTTCCCGCACGTTGGTCGGTAAAGCCTTCTGCCATGGTTTTTAATGGCCTACAGCACTCCAGGATGCAACTGAGCTAGTGAAGAAATGCGAAGCATGCCAGTTTAATGCAAAGCAAATTTACACACCAGCTCAACCCTTACAAATGATACCTCCTACATGGCCATTCACTGTGTGGGGGATGGATATCTTGAGACCTTTACCAAGAGCCGTCGGAGGTTACAAGTTCCTGTACGTTGCCATCGACAAGTTCACAAGTGGCCGGAAGCAACTCCAGTTGTGACAATAAACAAGCAATCAGTTATCAACTTCTTGCAGTCTATAGTATGCAGATTTGGAGTCCCAAACAAGATCATAACTGATAATGGGACCCAATTCACAAGCTCTACATTCCAAGGATATTGCGAAGACCTCGACATCCAAGTCTTCTACACTTCCGTAGCTCACCCGGCAAGAAATGGCCAAGCTGAGAGAGCAAATGCATAAATCCTGAAAGGACTCAAGACGCGCACATATGAGCGCCTGAAAAAACATGGATCCAACTGGATTGAAGAGCTTCCGCCCACCTTGTGGGCCAAACGGACAACTCCAAACTGGTCAACTGGAGAGACACCCTTCTTCCTGGTGTACGAAGCTGAAGCAGTCCTTCCTCCGGAAGTCACCTTGGGGTCACTCCGGGTCCGGACCTTCGACGAAGCCACACAGGACCAGCTCCGGTGTGAAGACCTTGACCTCGTTGGAGAGGGAAGTTGCCGAGCAGCTGTTCAAAATGCACGATACCACCAAGTGCTCCGACGCTATCACCAAAGGAATGTGCATAACCGACAGCTCGAGGAAGGCGATCTGGTGCTACGGAGAATACAAACTCGAGAAGGGTTAAAGAAACTTTCCCCCAGCTGGGAAGGACCCTTTCGAGTGATCAAAGTATCCCGTCCCGGATGCGTTCGCTTGGCAACTGAGGATGGGACACCGCTCCCAAATCCTTGGAACATTGAGCACCTCCGTAAGTTTTACACATAATATCATGTAGGTGAGTCTATATTAATTATGATGTATGTTATAGCGTCATTATACAGAGTCGGGTAGCTTCTGTGGGAGAATAGCCGGACCTTTCTCGGAAGGTCCGCAAGGTTTAGGCAACACTTGACACAGTCTGAGAACTAAAAGTGTAGCTAGTTACCCTGCGTCAAACAAGAAATGTAACACACTTAGCCTGATTCCGTACCCTAAGAGTGTACTTGTTTCCCCTGTAACCCGGACCTATAATGAAAGACATCGTGATGTGAAAACAGATTCCACGTGCATTTATTTTGTACATGCTTAATATTTTTTATTTTTCTCTTTCTTGTCTATAACAAAGTTGTGCAATTCTCAAGAAACTTTAGCTCGAACAATTCATTTATAATGGAAGTCGCTTTGTTAATTCTTTCGGGTCTTAACATTGTTGAATGGCCTACTCGCCTGAACGCCAAGCCAATCTAGGTCTGGAGTGTGCTATCGACTTCGCCTGGTCCAGAACCCTAAGTACGCCACTCTACCTACACCCCGGCAGGCCTGAGTAAGGTGAGTCCAAAAAACGATCGGACCTGGAGGAGATAAGCAAATGCACTTGATCGTACATAGAATTGCGGTCGACCTAAAAATTTCTTTCGGGAATAGTAAGCCGCGAACGAGTTATAGATAAGAAATGGATTTTACTATTTTTCTTGACTTCAATGTGCAAGAAAAATAAAGATATCATGATGATGGTGGATGACGCCGGAGCTATCAAAGCTTCGACAACCCCTAAGGTGGCCAGCTGTCGATGTTTTAAACATTGATAGTAGGCATCGCCGGTGCTACCAAGTTCCGGCGAATCCAGGGGGCCAGCCGTTAATGTGAAGAAAAGATGATAGAAGGACACCCTAATGGGGTCTACTATCGATGCTCTACCTGTTGACAGTGGACGCTGCTGGAGCTACTAAGCTATGACAGCCCAGAGCACCAGCTGTCGACAATCTGCACGTTGATAAAGGTCGATGCCAGAGCTACTTAGCTCCGACAACCTAAAGGAGCCCTGCTATTGACGACTTCGGACCTATACTCTACAAGTTTGAAGCACTCAAGTCTTCAACAAAATGCTACGTCCTTTTGGTACATGATCGCAATCAAATTGTGTACATCTACCAGGGGGCCAAGTGAGACCGAGACGTTGAAGACAAAAAAATGAAATTCATAAATTTGGATTTCATTATTTCATTCATCTGAGGACAAGATATTACAAAATTGGAGAAAAGAAGAGAATATACAAGTGGGAGCTACAAGGAGAAAGTCCTAGATCCTACGGAAGAACGAGGCAACCTTCTAGGCAACCTCCGACACGCTGGCTTTGGCGGCATCTCCCTCTCCGTTTATGGGACCTTCAAGCACCGGGTCTAGTGGGAAGTGAGGATCCCGGCTTGTGTAGCACGTAAACATGTACTCTGCGACGTTCTTCGCCAGGGATTGTCCTTCAGTTTCCAACTGGTCCACGATGACATCGCCCATCTTGTTGAGCTTGTTGCCCGCCGAGCTCAATGCTTTCAACGCTTGGTCCAGCTCCGGATCGTCCAGATGCACGGGACTAAAGCCCAGCGGCGTCAGCGCATCATTGGATGTGCCCAAGAAGTCCCATACTTGTTGGGACTCCGCAGCCCTTGAGCCTCGCACCTCTTCCAAGGACCTCTTGGTCGCCGCAAGCTCCGAACCCTCCCGGGCATGGCGCTTGACCTCTTTGGCATGCCGCTAAATCTTTTCAGCAACTTGCCTTTCTAGTTTAGCAAGCTCCTCTTCCTGGACGTGGATCTTGTTCCGACGGTCGACTAGGTCTTTCTCCCGCCCCCACACTTTCTTTTCCCTAGCAGCAATTTCATTCTCCCTCTTGGTGAGGTCTTGTTCCTGTTGCAGGCCTTCTTCTCCTCGCTCTCGCAGCGCTCCTCCAGCATCTTGGTGCGCTCCGTGAGGCTCTTGTCACCCAGAGCCATCCTCTGAGCAAGCTCCGCCTCCCTCTTCACGAGGTCATCCCATAGCTGCAGGAGTTTTTGCTCTTCATCTTCGAGCTTTTTCTCCTGGCGTTTGATGAGGCTATCATGGATGGCGCTGAGCTTCTCCTGGCGATCATTTGCTGCTTCATTAGCAGCCATGGCCTGTTTGTGGATGCCCCAGGACTGGTTGTCGAGGGATCGCACCATGCTTTCCCTCTTGTCCCGCAGCTGGCCCCAGTACTCCATCCGGGCATTCTCCCTTTTCACCCACTCCTTGTCGTCGGCCAGCCTCGTGTGCGCCAGCTTGGTCACGAATTGGAGTCGGTTGCGCCACCTCCTAAGGGTTTGGCGCTCCTCCTCGAGGGCCTTGCTGTCGTGGTAAAAGGCCAGCTGAATCTGACAAAGGCTGGAGCAGGCGTTGTCGATGGACAACGACAAGGGGAATGGCTCCAGACCTGCTGGGGTCCTCTCCGCTGGCTCTAGCGGGTTCTCCATAACAAAAATCAGATCCCACTCTACAAGAGTGGTCCCCTGAGCTATCGCGGCACTAGGGACGCCCTCCGGGATAGCCTCGGTCGCCGCCAAGGAAGGTCCCGCAACGGAAGTGCCTGCCTCCGGAGTCGGCTCCGAAGGTCCCGCCGCCAGGTCATCAGCAACTGGTCCCTCTGGCAAAGGACCGGGCACTTCGTCTCGGCACCTTGGCTCGGGCACGGGTACCTCCGGAACCACACCTCTGGGGCATGCATTGAAGATTTGGCCGAAGCTGAGGCCACTTCCGGCTTTGGTGCTGGTGCCTCCTCCACAGTCGATTCAGGTGCCAGCGCTTCGACCTCCACCGATCTTGGTGCCGGCACCTCCGCGACAACTGCCTCAGGCGCCAGAACTTCATCAACCACCGGCTCCACTGCTGGGGCTTCAAAAACATCCGTCTCTAGGGCCGAAACTGCAGTTATCTTCGGCTTTGATGCTGGAGCATCCATCATCACAGCATCCAAAATTGGAGCTTCAACGTCCGGAGCTAGTGCCGCTGGTACATCTTCATTCCCATGGTCCGGCGCTACCACGGGAGCTTCAGGAGATGACTCGAGGTCAAGGACCACGATAGCTGGCGCCGGAGCTGCCGCAACCTCAGTCACCACCTGGGGCGGCGCTGGAACTGGAGCTGAAGCCTCCACCTGCACAGCATTAGTTGCTGTTGTAGGAACCGGAGCTTCAACTCCTTTCTTGGATACCTTATGGATGAAGGACGAAGAAACTCAAAATATGATTACAACAAAAAATAACCACCGAGGTAAAAAAGCAAATTTACCTTGGGAGACTTCCACTCCAACTAGCGCAGAACCTCTTCATCGGACGCTCGGAGCCCGACCCAGTCACAACTGGGGTAGTAGCTCCGGAAGGCCCTCCGGAGCTTGCTGCCGCCGCTAGCGACATCTTGGTTGAGGCCCCCCTCGACTGAGAAGGACCCTCGAACCTAGAGCCCTTAGCTGGCTCCGGCGCTGGAGTCACCTGGGCAGAGCTGGCGTCCCGGGGAGACGCATATGCTGGAGTGGTTGTCGCCGTCGAAGACCTCCCCGGGAGAAGGAGCTGTCGTGGAAGGAGCAGGTCTGACGGACCTCCCGTCAGAGTGCTTCAACTTCCTCTTACGGCTCGAGGGCTCGGCCAACTCTTTGCCCTTGCCCACGACTTCAACTCTCTGTCTCGGGGCAGGAGCAGGGCCACCTTTGGAAGCTCCGGGGATCGCCAGCTTGGTGGTCGGACACCTCTCAACTTCACTGAGGTCGTCAAGCACCGGCATCTTCCGTCGAAGCTCCCTGCTAAACTCCGCCTCCATGTTTAGAGGGAGGAAAGCCGCCGATGGAGTCAAGTCGTCGCCCTCGACGTCAATGCCGTGCTGGAACTTCTTGAGATGAAGCTCCAAAGCTGCGCCTTCCAGGTTGGACTTCAAACTGGTCTCAATCCGATCATCGTCCATCATGCTGTTGATGGCCCAGGCGAGCTTCTCCCTCTTCTTCAGCGGAGCCCACCTGTTGACCAGGAATTGCAGAAGACCGCCTGAGGAGTCACCCCTCCTTCCACACATTGGCGGATCCTGGTTAGGGCAGAGTTGAAGGCATCCGACAGCACCGGAACTTCGCTCCAGGCCTCAGTGTCGATGTTGGGAAGGTATTCGGGCCGTTCCAGCTTCTCGTGCTCCTCTGCCGTTACGACAATCCAGTCCTTCTTCCATTCGTCCCACTTGCCGGAAGGGAACAACCTCAAGTACTTGTAAGGGCACTTCTTGCGCTTCACAAAGTAGTAGAAGCCAAGATACTCATCGCTCTTGCCGATAGGGTTGATGGTGAAGAAGGTACAGAAAATCTTGACACAGGGGGAATACCCACCCACATCTCGCAGAAGTGGTCAAATGTGGACACAAGAAGAATGGAGTGGGGGCCAAGGTGGTACATCTACAGACCATGGAAGTCTAGCAGCATCAAGAGAAAAGTGGAGAAGGGTGGGATCAGTCCCACCATGGCTTGCACGGAAAAGTACACCATGTCGCCGGCGCGCTCCTTCTTGAACGGGAGCTTGCCGACGTGCACCATGTGGTTGAAGGAGTCACTGGACCGCCCCATGTAGGTCTGAACCTTCTTCAAATCGCCGTCAGCCGTGAGACGGCTCTTGCGGAGACCCAACTCCATTGTAGCACGGTGGGGCGAGAGAGGAAAAGCAAGTGAAAGTTTGGAGGATTCTAGCGCAAGTTCAAATGAAGGTGTAAGGAATCCCCAAACGGTGCGCGCATTCCTTCTTAAGTAAGCCCCCGCAACGCTTGGATGGAAACCGAAGAGGAGTCGATGATAAAGTTCAAAAACTTCACCCTACCAATGACAAGGGGGCCCGAGGCCACCCAGGAGATCGAGCCGAGGTCCTTACCCCAAGCGAACAGTTGTCATCATGAGAGGCGGGAAACCTGAAGGCGGGGGCCTGATAGGGCGCGCGGAACCGATATGTTTTTCGTATTGGGAACCACCGACCTTCAATTGCGTGAGATCCGCCTGCGCAAATCTCACCTGCCACATCCTGAAGGCGCCACGCGGCGGTGGTTTAACTGCGAACCACCACCTCAACGGCACATCCAAATGCCCTTGAAGACATGGCTCAAAAATCGAAGGATGGACCCACCTCCGGCAGAACGACTTAATCCAAAAGGTCTCTCCCATAGGTGGGCCCAAGGGGCCACTGTCGGTACCCTGTGTACCGAATACCCCTGGGAACCGCAAAGAGTGCAGAGGAACTCCACCTATCTGAGTTGAAGACCTCCGAAGGCCCCACGTGTCATACAGAGCCGGACCTGCCTACCTTCGATGGTTAGTCCCAGTGCCCACGTGTATTGTTAAACCGGACCTGCCCACGTGTATTGTTAAACCGGAGCTACATTCCATACATGGGAAAGCTCTGGACTAGATACCTGTGTGGCACCCCCGGACCTAACCCCCGACAGAGGGAAGCTCCGGTACCGACATGTACAATAGCATCAGACCTACACGTCCAAGACAGTAAGCTCCGGAGCTGCCACAAGTCCAACCGCCGGACCTTCAACCTCAACAGGCATATTGGTGGACTTCCAACAGCTCGGACCTTCAAGGAACATTAAAGACCTCAAGACCCAATTAAGTGTCATTAATGCTATCTTAATGACACAATATTGGAGGGCCCTTAATACCAGTAATGCCACTGGCAAGGTGCGTTACTGCAATGTTAAGGGTAATTAAGCACATTAATTGTGTATTAAGCATTAGTAACCGCCAGAGCCACATGTTGGGCTAGGCTAACGATGTAACGGCCAGTCCTTGTACTATAAAAGGACTGGCCGAGCGATACACTGGGGGGGGGGGAGGGTTCCATACGCGCTCAAGACACTCTAGTCTCTGACACTCTAGCGCTCAGACGCTCAATACAATAGCAACACACCTGTGGAGTAGGGTATTATGCTCAGGCGGCCCGTACCACGTAAATACTTGTGTCAGATCGCCACCTTCTTCTGAATCTTCGCTCGCCCACAACCGAACTAAGAACTCTGTGGGCTATCAACGGTAGTACCCGGAGCATTGCCAGAATCAACCTCCGACACGAACCATAGGATAAAAATCTTGTGTCTCCACTTTGTGCTTATTGTTCATTGCATCTAGGGTTTAACTGATCTTAGTCAAATACATCAAAACTTGAAACTAAGATTACCTTGTGCTATCTTCAGTTTAATTGAAGCAACAAACTCTAGTTACATCATAATTTCCGCTGCGTAGAATACATGGATCGAGATCATTGATCAAACTTGATCGATCTAGTCCGCACGCACCAGACTAGTCTACACACTACTAGAATAGTCCAATTTATCGGTATTTGATCAAGTTGTTGAGTGTTGAAGGTTCTGACAAAAGTTAAAAAAAAAAGGCCAATTCACCCCCCCTCTAGGCCACATTCAATTGGTATTAGAGTCGGACTCTTCAAAAAGAGACTAATCGCTCAAAGAGAAAATGCCGGACATGAAGGATGTGCACAAGAGCCTCAACCAAGAGAAGGTTGAAGATGAAAAGGCTCAGAAATTGGAGAAGCTCCTCGGCGCCATTCAAGACTTCGAGGACGATGAGGAGACGCTTGAACTCAAGGCGCTCCTATGGAAGAAAGCTCTCTCCAAAGAAAAGATGAAGATCGAAGATGAAAAGAAGAAGAAGGGGAGTAGTCACACCGAGTACTCCCGATATCCTTTTAATTATGATCGCTTGAATTCTAACAACAACCATTACTTGTCAATCCCTATGGGAAAAGCCCCATACTTTGATGGCAATGATTATTCAATGTGGAGGCAAAATATGAAAATGCATTTAATATCACTTCACTCCAACTTGTGGCATATAGTGTGTACAGGAATGATATCCCGGACGACGATAAAGAGATCGCACCAAGTCAAGAGCAATCAATTCATTAAAATGCTCAAGCTGCGGCAGTCATCGCATCTTCATTGAGTAGAGATGAGTTCACCAAAGTAGATGGACTCGAGATTGCAAAAGAGATATGGGACACAGTACAAAATGCACATGAAGGTGATCGTCATGTGCGAGAAGCCAAAATCAAAATGATCGAAGGCGAATTGGGAAGATTCGCCATAGAAGAAGATGAGTCACCACAAGACATGTACAACCGGTCGAAGACTCTCATAAACAAAGTTCGAGCATATGGAAGCAAAAAGTGGAATGATCACGAGGTGGTGAAGCTTATTCTTAGAGCTTTCATGCCTCACAATGTTACCTTGTGCTCGATGATTAGAGAAAGCCCCGGGTACAAGAAAACTACCCGGACGAATTGCTTGGAAAGATCATGAATTTCGAGATAATGGAGAAGCAAGCAAAACATGTCAAGGAAATTGCCGACCTCACCTCGGCAAGGAAGAAGGGGGTCACCTTGAAGTCCACTTGCAAGCCCTTGTCAAAAGAAGCTCGAGAGACTCAAGAAGAAGAAGACAGTGATGATGAGAGCAGTGACATAGATGAAGAAGACATGATCTTCTTTATGAAGAAATTCAAAAGGATGATGAAAAGACAAGGGGGTAGATCAAATGAGGGAAAATACAAAGACAAGTCAAGACTGAAGTTGAGGCGAGCTTGCTATAACTGTGGTGAATATGACCACTCTATAATTGATTGCCCGTATGAAGAAAACAAGAAGAAACCAAGGAAACAAAGCCTCAACTCAAGAAGTTCTTCAAGAATAAAAAGCAAGTTGGACAGGCGCACCTAGGAAAGCAGTGGGACTCAAATGATGAGTCCTCGTCCAAAGAGGAAGAGGAGATGGCTAGCATGGCCATCAAGAAGACAACCAAGAAATCGACCCTCTTCCCAACTATTGGCACAAGGAAGGACAATGACACATGTCTCATGGTGAAGGAAGGTAAAAGAAAGGTAACAACTAAATCTTCCTCCTCACATTCTTACTCTAGTGATAGTGATGCTTATAGTGATAATGAAGATATGCTTGTTGGCCTAGATAAGAAAACTGGTGCAAAAATGAAATTCTTAATGGATGAACTTATTGATAAGGAGGAGCTTGTTGATCGCCAAGAAGATATGATCATCCTTCAAAAGGAGGAGTACCTTAAGATCAAAAAGCTCCTTGAACTTGAAAAGGAGCGAAGCAAGTCACTAGAGCTTGAGTTAGCTTCAAGCAAGGAAGCTTGCTTGAAGTTAAGCGACTCAAATGTAATCATCAAGGATGAACTTGCTAAATTGACCAAAGTTAACAAGACCCTTGAAGTACAAGTTAAGTCACTCAAGCAAAGTGACCCTTCATCCTCTTCATGTTCACCTTCTCAACACGTAAAATCTGAAACTACTATTACTTGTGGATGTGCTAAAATTGACACTAACTTGAAGGATAAGTCAAAAACTTGATAAAGGGCAAGCATCCTTCCTGTAATGGCATATTTGACAAGGAGAAGATCAAGTATGCATGCAATGCATACTTGGCGACAAGACCTCCTAATGTCAAATATGGTATTGGGTATTCTTATGGTGAAAAGCAAAATGCTAGAAGCCACAAGAATAACAAGGAGTGCATTGCTTTTGTCAAGGGAAACTCCCCTCAAGCTAGAAAGGCTAATAATGTTGACAAGTACAAACATGCTAATACATATGAGCAACAAATTTTGTTTAGAACCTTTGATGCATTGTATGTACTCATGAAAAGTAAATTTGGTAGAGTTTATGCTAAATATGTTGGTCCACACCATGGGAACACCAAGTCTCATGTGTGGGTGCCCAAATCACTTGTAACTAACCTCAAAGGACCCAAGCAAGCTAGAGTACCTAAAACTAAGGCATAACTTGTTTTTGTAGGCCTATTCCTATGGTGGATCGAAATGGGTGCTAGATAGTGGATGCACAAATCACATGACCGGAAAATGAAGGATGTTGTTTTTAAGAAAGACAGACCTTGGAGCGCATGCCAAGACGGGAGGCAAGTAGGAGCACCCCATCCCGCGAAGAACGTCATGACAACGACAAGACCGCTCGAGCTACTTCAGATAGATCTATATGGTCCAATTGCTTACATAAGCATCAGCGGTACAAAATATGGTTTAGTAATTGTTGACGATTTTTTGCACTTCACATGAGTTTTCTTTTTACATGATAAGACAGAAACTCAAGAACCCTCAAGAAGTTTCACAAGTGTGCCCAAAATGAATTCTCGTTGAAGATCAAGAACATATGAAGTGACAATGGCACGAAGTTCAAGAACACCCAAGTTGAGGAGTACCTAGACAAAGAAGGGTTAAATCATGAATTTTCAGCACCGTATTCCCCTCAACAAAACAGAGTAGCCGAAAGGAAGAACCGAACCCTCATAGAGATGGCGAGGACAATGCTTGGTGAGTACAAGACTTTGGATCGGTTTTGGGCGGAAGCGGTTAACACTGCTTGTCACGCCATCAACCGACTCTATCTTCATCGACTTCTCAAAAAAACTTTATATGAGCTACTCACCGGTAACAAGACTAATATTTCCCATTTTCGAGTTTTTGGTTCTAAGTGTTATATTTTGAACAAGAAGGCCAGGACTTCCAAGTTCACTTTGCAGTCCGATGAAGGTTTCTTGCTTGGCTAGGATTCGAACTCTTACACCTATCGTGTCTTCAACAAGGTCTCCGAACATGTTAAAGTAGCACGTGACGTAGTGTTCGATGAAACTAACGGCTCTTAAGAAGAGCAAGTTGATCAATGTGTGTCAGATAGAGAAGAATCTCCATCTCAAGCGTTCAGAAGAATGGCATTGGGCGATGTTCGACCACAAGCGCCACCTCCAAATAAAAAAGAAGAAGATGAACCGCAAGTGGAGGTAATTGATCAAGGGGGAGCTTCTACACAAGATCAAGGTCAAGGTGAACAACAAATCAATGAGGGCAACCATTTTGGGGGAGAAGAAGATGACTATGAAGATCCAAGACCACAAGTGCCACAGTCAAGATTACATCAATGCGTCCAAAGAGATCACCCCGTCGACAACATAATCGGGGATATCCAAAAGGGAGTAACAACTAGATCTCAAATTGCTAATTTTTGTGAACATTACTCTTTTGTATCCTTTTGGAAATGCGCGAGATTGAGGATGCATTAAAAGACCCGGATTGGGTGGTGGCAATGCAAGAAGAACTTAACAACTTCAAATGGAACGAGGTGTGGGAACTCGTCGAAAGACCCAAGTTCCACATCATCGGCACCAAATGGGTCTTTCGCAACAAGCAAGATGAACACGGGGTGGTGACAAGGAACAAGGCGCGGCTTGTGGCCAAAGGGTACTCACAAGTCGAAGATTTGAATTTCTTCAAAACCTTTGCTCCCGTAGCTAGGCTTGAATCGATTAGAATATTACTTGCATATGATACTCACCATGATTTCAAGCTCTATCAAATGGATGTGAAAAGCGCATTCCTCAACGGACCAATCAAGGAGGAGGTGTACGTGGAGCAACCCCCCGGATTCGAAGATCAAGAATTCCCCGACCACATCTTCAAATTGTGTAAGGCTCTCTACGGCCTCAAACAAGATCCTAGAGCTTGGTATATGTGTCTTAGAGATTTCTTAATTGAAATGGTTTTAAAATTGGTAAAGCATATTATACCTTGTTTACAAAGCACTTTGACAATGATCTTTTTATTTGTCAAATTTATGTTGATGACATTATCTTTGGTTCAACTAACAAATCCTTTTGTGAAGAATTTAGTAAGATTATGACAGATAGGTTCGAGATGTCTATGATGGGAGAGCTTAAATACTTCTTGGGATTCCAAGTGAAGCAACAAAAGGAAGGGACGTTTATAAGCCAAAGTAAGTACACTCAAGACATACTCAAGAAGTTTGGAATGGACAAGGCGAAGCCAATAAAGACTCCCATGGCAACAAATGGACACTTGGATCTAAATGCGACGGACCAAACTTGGATCAAAAGGTATATCGCTCCATGATTGGATCCCTACTTTACTTATGTGCATCTAGGCCCGATATTTTGTTGAGTGTGTGCTTGTGTGCAAGATTTCAAGCCAATCCTAAGAAGTGTCATTTGACAGCCGTCAAGAGAATCTTGCGATATTTAGTTCATACACCCAACCTAGGCCTTTAGTATCCTAAAGGTTCCAAATTCAATCTCATTGGATACTCTAATGCAGATTATGGCAGATGCAAAGTCGATAGAAAAAGTACCTCCGGTACATACTAATTCCTATGTAGATGCCTAGTTTCTTGGTCCTCCAAGAAACAAAACTCCATTGCCTTATCCACGACCGAAGTGGAGTATGTTGCAGCTAGGAGTTGTTGTGCACAACTCCTTTGGATGCGACAAACTATGAGGGATTACAGTTACAATATGAGCCGTATTCCACTTCTTTGTGATAATGAGAGTGCCATTAAAATTGCTCATAATCCCGTTGAGCACTCTAGGACCAAACACATAGACATCACTTTTTGAGAGACCATTCAATGAAAGGAGGCATAGCCATTTCCCATGTCAACACCAAAAAACAATTAGCTGACATATTTACCAAGCCGATTGATGAAAAATGTTTTTGCGAGCTCCGAAATGAACTAGATATCCTTGATGCTTGGAACGTGGCTTCAAAACTTGCATACCTGTATGGCTCATCAAAATTCATTGATTGTGTTATGAAAATCATCTCTCTATTTTCTTCGAAAAACTATTTCAAATACTTGATCTTGATGAATTATGGTCATTGCTTGATTGTTGTATGTTTACTGATCATATTCATCAAGATTGTTTGGTTGTTTTTCCCCCTATTTTCTCTATAAGCACCTTCAAATATATATGAATGGGCTAATTGTTTCTGCTGTGGTGACCACGGACTAGTCCGTGGTTACCCAGACTAGTCCGCACATTGCAGACTAGTCCGCAGAGTGTCCGGTAGTCCGGACTAGTCTGGTTGACCACGGACTAGTCCAATTTTTCAACTCCATAACCCTAGGCGCCGCCAAAACCTAATCTTCTTCATCCTCACAACTCACCTCATGCTCTCTCACCTCACTCAAGTGCTCCCAAGGCGGTTCCGTGGTTCCTCCATTAAATCCCCTCAAATTTTGGTGGGAATTGATCTCCATTGCAAGGGGATTGAAGAGCACGGACATGTCCGCATCTACAACTCCTCCATCCTCAAGAATCGAAGAATTTTGGTAAATTCCCCCCCCCCCCCAAACCCTAGAAACTTCGATTTCTTTCGTTTTGAATCCAATAGGTCAATTCCTTCTAGTTAATACAAGACTCCTTGTTGTATTACATCCTCCTAAAGCTACTTTTGCATTGAGAAACACCATTGAACCTCTAGTTAGGGTTTGAGAAGTTGAACACCGGACTAGTCCGGTCCCGATACGGACATGTTCAGTTCTCTGGACTAGTCCGCATTTTGAGCACCAGACAAGTCCAAATTTTAATAGAGCTCAACCCTAAATTCCTCTACTCAATGGGTTTCCTTTCCGTCGATTCTCATCCATGCATTGTATAATCCCCTTCCTAGGACTATGTCAAGCTCCAATGATGAGATTTCCGACTATGAGGCAGAGATGGACTAAGATTATTTGCTTCGATCCTCGACGGGCCAAAGCAAGAAGCGACAAGAGCGTCCCTCCGAGCCGGAACCTACTCCACCTCAGGTGCAGCGCAAGGTTCTGGCCAAGAAGCCTGCATCCAAATCATAGGATGCAGCTGGACCTAGCTCGGCGGCTTCTTGCCAAGCTAAGGGCACGGGGAAAGGGATCGCCAGCGGCCCATTGGCCCACTCAAGATGTCAGCTCCGAAGCAGGGGAACAGGGATCCCTCCAAAGAGAAGTTCAATGGCAAGGAAAGCAATATGGCTTCCAAGCTCAGAATGGTGGATTGTTACAACAGATCCAAGAAGGCAGCTGACACCAAATTCTAGAGCAACTTTCACGTGGACTACTATAGCTCTGTGTACCTCACAATGAAGACTCCGGTTATCCGCAGCTAGTGGATTGACTGGAATAATTTTGAAAGGAAGAGCTGTGGTGCTTTTGATGAAGTGGTGGAGGCTACAGCAAGGCATGGGCTGAAGGATCTGTTTGCCTTCAGGTACAACTGGAATGATGAAATTATTGCTCATTTTTATGCCACCTGCTACTTTGCTAGTTATGAAGAGGGGAGGGTGACTTGTATGACTCACGGATCCAAGTACACCGTGACTTATGATGAGTTTGCAAGACTGCTTCACCTAGAAGACACTGACAACAATGAGCTAACCATCCACAACATTGGTGTCTTGGAGAAGGATAAAATGAAGTTTCCCTATGACACTCGCTTGACATTCAATCATCCTTACACCAAGAACATGAAGCCATTCTTCATTGTTCTCAACAGAGTCCTCCGGAAGATAATAGCTCTGAAAGACAGAGATGCAGGAAGTGTCCAAGGATACTTGAGGACATTGATGAAGGTGATTAGCAAGGATCGGAAGTTTGATGTCTTTGACTACATTTGGAATGATATGGTGAATATCTCCTACACACCGAATAGATCCTGTGGCTATGCACCTTACTTGATGTTTATGATTGAGAAAGTCATGGGAATTGAGTTCGTCAAGGATGTGAAGCACACTCCACTGAGGCCTCAGAAGCCTTCTCAAGCCACTCTCCCAGCTGCTCCATCTCCGATGTCAAGTGAAGAGGCTTCAAGGAAAGCTCAAGGAAATGCGAGGCCTACCTCCACTGCTAGGTCTCCTCCTCAAAAGGGGTCTCCTAGTGGAATCTTGAAGTACATGGCAGCCATTTTTGGATCATGCAAGAAAGCTGAAGTGAAACTTCACAAGATAAACAAGGCATGGAAGGCTGACATGAAGTATGTCAAGGAAAATGTCAAGCATATTTTCCAGAAGCTAGAGATCGAGCCTATTGGATCTCCCGTTATCTCTGATGATTCAGCCTCGGACTTCTCTAAGCTGCCACCTCTCTCTCCCTCCAAGCTCGTCTATTTTGGTGTTGGGGGCACTTCGAGTGGATCCGCTCCTCCTTCTCTGCAGCCTGAAGATGAAGACAATGAGAGGACCGACAGCGCGGAATGAGCCTCTAGATCTCTCCTCTCCTTCTTTTTGGTGCCTTGATGCCAAAGGGGGAGAGATTGAGGGGGAGTCACTAGGTCCTCGCTGTAGGTTGCGAGAGGAGAGATCTATTTGTGTTTCTTTTGGTTCGTAAAACTTTGTTTGTGCTCTCTTATGCTATTGGGCATGTGGTGTGAAACTATGACTTTGTTATGCTTATGACTTATGTGTTATGCTCTGGATTTGATATTATGCTTGATAACCTTGATGTTGTCATGATTATGCCATTTATCTTATTCATATCAAGATCATTGTTCACACACATGTAGGTTTGCATCCCACCATAAAGAGTGCACATATGTCTCATGTTTTCATTGCTTAGTATATTCCAAACTCATATATCCACCGTTTATCAAAATTCTGCACTTTTAATCTCAATTGGTTGTCATCAATCACAAAAAAGGGGGAGATTGAAAGTGCATCTTGGCATCCCTTGTGGGTTTTGGTTGATTTATGATAAGCAAATGAGATCATAACTAAATTGTTGAAATGAGCGCAGGTTTTAATGAAATTATGAAGAAAGCTGTTGGAGAAACACACCCCAAGAGCTTAACCAAATTTTAATCACTCTCACTACACAAAGTTATATAGGTACGGACTAGTCCGATGTACCCTGGACTTGTACGATTTCTCTTTGTCCAGAATCGGACAAGTCCTCCCAGACCGGACTTGTCTGCACAATCCAGTTTTCACAGACCGGACTAGTCTGATATCACCACGTCTAGTCCAATATCACTCTGACTAATGTCGGACTAGTCCTCCCAAGTGCGGACTAGTCCTCAACACTTCACAGTTTGTACGAAGTCGGACAAGTCCGATATCATCACGGACTACTCTGATATCTTTCTGACCCAAATCGGACAAGTGTGATATCTTCCCGGATTAGTCCGAAAAACCTTCTGACTAAAATTGGACAAGTCCTCCAAGTGCGGACTTGTCTCCAATTCACTATGGGTTTCACCACGACCGGACTAGTCCGAACCTCTCCAGAGACAAAAGCGGACTAGTCCGCCCCTGGCCGGAAAATTTCGATAATTCGGGACACTTAGGGTTTCCCACACGCCACACACCGGACTAGTCTGGGGTCCACCACAGACTAGTCCAAACTTTGAAAACCCTAACGGTAACCTTTGGAAACCCTAGTATAAATAGAGGTGCATGGCCCCTAATCAATATCTCTCGACCCCCTGCACCCACACCCTCCAAGAGCCTAGAAAACACGTCTCTCCACATAATCCAACGCGAGAAATATCAAATCCTTGAGTATTAACTTTAGATCAAAGGAGAGACACGATTCTTCATGTTATGAGCTCTTGGGTTTGATTCTCTCACACACTCTTGTTCTTTATTGCATATAATTCGAGTGTGTTGGTGGTGTATTCAGTTTTAAATCTTGGGGAGCCCTCAACTTGTGAGAAGTCCCCTTGAACTTGGTGATTTGCCCTTTGTGATTAGTGGAAGAGAATCGGCCTCCGTGGCGATTCGATGAGGGTAGGGTTGGTGAAGACCCGATCCTGCGTGGACTCCTCAACGTAGATGTAGGTTGCCTTTGTGGGAACCAAACCACGGGATAAAAATCTTGTGTCTTCACTTTGTGCTTATTGTTCATTGCATCTAGGGTTTAATTGATCTTAGTCAAATTACATCAAAACTTGAAACTAAGGTTACCTTGTGCTATCTTCAATTTAATTAAAGCAACATACTCTAGTTACATCTTAATTTTTGCTGCGTAGAGTACTTGGATCAAGATCATCGATCAAACTTGATCGATCTAGTTCGCACGCAATGGACTAGGCCGCACACTACCGGACTAGTCTGATTTATCGGTATTTGATCAAGTTGTTGAGTGTTGCAGGTTCCGACAGAATCTAAAAAAAGGCCTATTCACCCCCCCCCCCCCCCCCCCCCAATAGGCCACATTCAACAGGCCCGAGTACAAGTACCTCTCTAACGCAATGACTAACCTAAACATCGTTGAACCAATGTTGAGACATAGCATAAGTTGTTCATATTAACATGATCATATCATAACTGTTAGACTATAGTGGGGGTTTATAGTGTTTATGATGATAGAATAAGATCATTATGCCATAATCATAAGGACTATTCCTACAACATACATGGATTCCACAATCAAACAAGTAACACCTCATCCAAGCATATGTATAAAGGAAGACTAAAGATAATATCTTTATTTTGTATAAAGTCACAAACACAAGAAGGAATATAGGAGACATACCTTTACCAATTTGGAATTGGGAAGATAGACTCCCTCTACTCCTTTTCCAATTTAGACTCAGGACTAGAGACTCTCCTCTCTACATCCTAACTCTTGTAAGGACTAAGAAAAGTAGTGTATTCAATAGAATGATGCTCAAGAGGTGTGTCTTAAAGTGAGGGGCAAGGAGTCCTATTTATAGCTGGAGAAGGGTCAATTCCCACCAAGAAAAGTGCGTGAATCAGTCTTCATCGTTATCAGGGCACCACAGGGAGTCGACACGTGGAAGTTGACCAAGTTTGGCGCCAAGAAGGGTTCGACTAAACCCTCTATTCGGCCAAACTGGTCTTCACTCTTTTTCGCGTGTGCTATCTCCAGGTCACTTCTAGGTGGGCCCTATTGACTTCTATGGATGATACACCGTTGGATCTCCTCGTATACGTCTGTTTGTGAGCCATTTGATCCATGTGATGCATGTGTCAACGCTTGATTGGCTGGGGTGATACTTTTTAGGATTGCTCCCCCTCTTTCACCTCATTTCCTGTATAAAGAGCCTAATGCACTATTTTTCCAAGGACAAGTGGAAATAGGTTAAGTAGAAAGGTGATTTGTGCAAGAAATGATCTTTCCTTGAAAAATTGAGTTATATTTACTGGTGAAATTGGTATATAACAGATGTCAACAAACTCCCCAAGCTTATCCTTTGCTTATACTGAGCAAAGTCAAGACTTTTGGTTGATAATCAGGAGTTGCTACAATGTTTTACATTTCAAAAGTACCAAGTGAACAACAAATACTCTACCTAGTATTGCAAAAATTGGCTATGGTACGCTACCCTTCTTAAGTCATTATGGGGCTTATGCTTTTCATATTCAAGGGTAGTTGAAAGATAGAACAGTAAATGGAGCAGGCATAGCCTAGATGTCAAGTTCCACCTAAATTCCAGAGAGTTTCAGTTTAGATTCTAAGTACCTAAATTTGATTCTATCATTCACTCCTTTTTGTGTAGTGAAAATAGATCCTCACCAAGGCATTTGCCTATACTAATCCTACCACTAAATAAGGCTTATATGTGGAGCTTGGTAGGGAATGTAGTAGGCATATTTGCAACACATAATATTGCTATGTCAAAATAGTACTTAGGAGAAATCAATTCAAAACATTTTTATTCAATACTTGTGCATGTGTGATGGAATGGAAGTGGAAGTGGATGTTGAGATGACTCCTTTTTGATGTGGACTCTCTTTATTACTCGGATGAAACATGGCTACTTTCTCTCTTTTTTATTTTTTTCTCGTGCTTATGATGTAAGCATACATTTTCTTTTCTTTTTCTTGTAGCCATGTTTTCTACTCCCTTTTTATGCACTAAACTTAAAGAGAGTACTAAGTATGAAGGCATGGAGTTTCTCTTTTTATTGTGGAATGATGATATGATGGAATTTTCGCTAACTTCTAGTGTAGAAGTTTTAGCATGTGCAAGTTAAGTCTTGAAGTCAAAAAGAAATGAATGAATTCTCACATAGGACCTTACTAGTTTTACTAGGCTCAATGTGGAAGCAAATGGCATATGCATAAGGTTTATCAATGTAAAACATCATATGGCTTTGGTAGGTATTTAGAATCAAATGAGGGTAACTTAAATCTTTTAGAATTTCTCCGGAAATCTAAGTTTCAATTTCAAACTAGGATTAGCAGCCCTATCACTATCTCAAATCTCACAACAACCTAGAATTAGATTAAGCTTTTGCTACACACATATTCTGAATTAAGGAAAGGTTAATTTAAGCCAATGAAAGCAATATTTGGAGAGTATCAAGTTGTAAAGTAGGGACTTAGGAAAAATAAAACAGAGCAACTATTCATCGTTTCATCTACGTGAATTCTAAATCATTCTTACCACATATTTTATTTGAGGGAAAGAAAATCTACGTTACTATTTTTATATTTTTAACTTTTTTAGATGCAAGGAAGATGAATAGATGCAAATTAAAATGCAATGAGTGTGATACAAGTTACCTTAAGTGGGTGTCCTCCCCCAAGCTTATTCTTGATCAAGGTCCACGATTGGGGTTGAATCCCTAACGATGAAGATAGGATATGAGGGTTAAGCTATCCTTGTTGCAGCGTGGCTTTGATAATGGAGGGTTGAGTGTCGATGTTGTATTGCCTCCCTCAGGTACCATGAGTGTGGTTCAAGAAAGTGTTTTTGATGTCGCTTATCCACACCTCAAGGTCTCCCATGCGTTGAGTGTAGTTATCCCATGGCTAGGGTAATGATAACCTTTAGCTACACAGAAATGACGTGCACTGAACATGCTTTGAGTGTATTTAGTCATTCTTTGACTAAGGTGTATCATACCTTCTTACCATAGAGGAATAACTTGTACCTCTCATGCATTAGGTGTGATCCGTCATTCCTTGGCTAAGGTAATGATAACATTTAGTCACAAAGGAATGACATGTACCCAACATGTGTTGGGTATGATCTGTTGTTCCTTGGCTAAGGTACAACATACCTGTAACCATACAGGGATAATGTGCACTCAACGTGGGTTGAGTGTGATCCAAATTGTTCCTTGGCTATAACATACCTTCTAGCCACATAGGAACAACTTGCACCCAATACACATTGGGTGTTATCATGTCATTCCTTGGTTAAGGCACATCATACCTTTTAGCCACAAAGGAATAACTTACACCCAATGAAGGTGGCAACTCCCTAGATCTTGAATGGGCGCTTAGAATAGTTAAGAGCATAATGCTCTCACATATTTGTAGCAGCCCATTGGTTGCTCATGGAGGGTTTCCAACAATCAGATCTTTGAATGTCTGCACAGTAATATTACTCTTGCAAACTTCCCCTCTATGATAGAGAGGGATGGTTAGCTCTCGATGCTTGTACAAATGAATTTTCAGGTTAGGTAACTGAATCTTTATTTGTACGTACGGGAAAAAACAAAACCAAAGATGTATTGGGTCCAATTTCGAGTGTATCCATAAGCAATATTTTATTCTTGATAAGAACGGGCTTCAAGGATAAATCAATTTCCACATTTTTTAAAGCTCCTACTCATAACAGTGCAAGTGATATAAATACACTATATGGATCCCTTCATCTTGTAAATTTTATAACCATCATATCTTTTTACACAAGAGCAAATGTTATCATTTGGATTATGGCAAACAAGATTCTTAAATTTGTCCTCCTGAACTTTTCTAGGAATTTTAATTTCAGTGGTTCCACATAAACATGCAAATCAAATTAAAATCAAGGATATCACTTATTCCTAGGAGTTTGAAATCTGGTGACACCATTGTTTGGTTTGCCTTAGAATTGAATGCCATTGCTTGCAATTATAAGGAAGGTTGCCACTTCCTCATCATTCAATTCTCATGCATCCTCACAAGAGTAAGTGTTGGTATTATCTTTTGGGTCTCCACAAAAAATACCACCTTACTTGGAAAAACTAAAACAAGTACCTAAAACCCCTTAAGCATTGTTGTATAGACTAGTCATTTTTGCCTAGATTTTAAAAAAAAACTTTTTGGTATAATTTAATGGGTGAATTGGCATGTAGCAACTGAATCGTGATGACCATGATTTTGATTTGAGCTTCGTGAAAGTCTCATGAGTGAGACTTATCTTCATCATGTTTCGTTTGATGATTTGTTGTCCAATCCCAGAGTTGAAGATGTGGACAACTTCTCCTGCTTGACATGCCAAAATTACTATGGCTATCATTCGGACATGTGGGCCACATGGTGGCCCTAGCCTATTCGTCGCCTTGATAAAGACTTGTTGACAACTTTTCTTTTTTGAAGATATTCTTTCATGAGCATGGTGAGGCTTGTCCTTCTTTAGGGGTGCCACTTCGACCTTCTTCACGTTCCTTTGAGTTAACCCATACTTTGATCATAGATCAAAGACTTCCTTGGGCATGATGACATGTGGATTCCACAATCAAACAAGAAATGCTTCATCCACAATGTCACTTGCCCTAGGTTGCACGAGCTTGGTCGAAGTGTAGGAATCCCAACAAGTGATTGTCAGATATCTTGGATATTGAATGCTATTTATGTTTCTTGTCCTTGGCACAGGGCTTCATGTGGTTCTTGTCTTGATTTCTTGCTTGGCCATGGACAAGATACTTCAAGGTAGGCTAGTTAAACTTGAGTCCTTTGGAATTCCATAGCCTCCTTGATTATAAGGGTGGTGTTGACTCCACCCTTGACCTCCTTGTGGGTGATAGCCATTGGAGTTGTTGTTTAAAAGGTCCTCATGGGTATTAGGGAAATAATTCCCAAGTGTCCCATGTTGACATGGATTTTCACAAATCATGTGAATATCCTTGACTTGGATCATCCCAAAGAACTCTCCATTGGCTTGATCTTCATGATACTTCAATGGGATATGTAGTTCCACAACTAGCATGTCCACCTTGTCAATTGGTGTGCATGCCAAGCTAAGGGAACTAGAGCATTCTTTAATCCACCCCTTGAGTAGAGACCTACTTCTCATCCGTGATGAATGAGAATAGGACTCCTTCAGCTCCAGCACGAGTGTGGTCATGGATTGGTGAAGCAAACTCATGACATGAGTGTTGGATGAAGGGTCAACTATTCACCCCATGATGAAGGCAAACCAAGAAGAACTCTTGGATCCTCCCCCAAGCTTGTGGATGGATGACTTTGGCTCCTACTAGAAGCTGAAATGCTTCTGCAAAAGGCAATAGTGTTGCCTAGCGAACATTTGTTGAGGTACGCCTCGAATCGTCTTGTAGTTGAGCACTTGCGTTCTCGTTGGCTATCCCATGAAATGGGTTAGCCAAAACTACCATGTTTTCACACAAAAGGAGAAAACAAACACGCATAATCTTGTCTAATAACTATTAGTACCTATAGCTTAATCACAAGTGATAGCTTACCTTCGCTTCATTTGCCTTCCCCGACAACGGCACTAGAAATGCTGGTTGACGGTTCTTAACACCTCATATCATCTCTCGAAAGAGACGAGATCCGCAAGTGCACAGAAGATAATGTTGTAGCTTTTCACCCATTAGTATTCCAAGAGTATCGTATTTATCCCAAAGGAAGGCAATGGAGTAAAGTAAACACTATTCTTATGATCAAGCTAGGAGATACAAATCAATTATCATGAAACGGGTAAGTTGATAATGTGGGTAGTGTGACACACACCTAAGCAATCTATTATAAAGGGTAAATGGGTCCTAATGGAGATTAGATTAAGTGTTGGTGAGTTGCTCCTACAATCCTCTAATATACATATACATAGCCTAGGTTAGGTACTAATGAGCGTGTTAATGGTGAATCCTTATGCTAAGTAGTTCAACACATCAAGCACGGGTTTACCCCTAGCAATACTAGGATGACTCCTGCCAAGAGCTCGTGGCGTAGCCGAACGTGGAGGATTACAAAGGACAGATAGAGTTGTCACCACCTACTGTCTACCTCTTCAATCTGTGGGTCTACGAGACATCCAATGCTACTTAACTATCTAAGCACCACGCTTACATGTTAAGTAAATACCTTAGAGGCTCAAGTACAAGTACCTCTCTAAGGCAATGACTAAACTAAACATCATTGAACCAATGTTGAGACATAGCATAAGTTAATCATATTAACATGATCATATCATAACTACTCATACTATAGTGGGGGTTCATAGTGTTTATGATGATAGAATAAGAATGTTATGTCATAATCATAAAAAGTATTCCTACCACATACATGGATTCCACAATCAAACAAGAAATGCTTCATCAAGCATATGTATAAAAGAAGACTAAAGATAATATCTTTCTTATGCATAAAGTCACAAATACAACAACAAATACATGAGCCATACCTTTCCAAATTTGGAATTGGGAAGAGAGACTCCCTCTACTCCTTCCCAATTTGGACTTAGCACTCGAGAATCTCCTCTCTACAGCCTAACTCCTCCAAGGACTAAGAAAAGTAATGTATATAATAGAATGATGCTCAAGTGGTGTGTCTTTAAGTGAGGGGTAGGGGGTCCTATTTATAGCTGGAGAAGGGTTGGTTCCCGCTACCAAAAGCGTGCAAATCAGTGTTTATCATTATCAGGGCACCACAAGGAGTCGACACGTGGAAGTTGACCGAGTTTGACGCCAGGAAGGGTTCGACCGAACCCCCTATTCAGCCGAATTGGTCTTCGCTCTGTTTCACTGTGCTATCTCCATGTCACTTCCAAGTGGGCCCTATTGACTGGTATGGGTGACACACCATTGGATCTCCTCGGATACATTTGTTTGTGGGCCATTTAATCCATGTGATGCCACGTGTCGGTGCTTGATTGGCTGGGGTGATACTTTTGAGGATTGCTCCCCCTCTTTCACCTCATTTCCTGTATAAAAAGTATGCATGCACAATTTTTTCAAGGACAAGTGAAAATAGGTTAAGTAGAAAGGTGATGTGTGCAAGAAATTATCTTTCCTTCAAATAATTGAGTTATATTGACAAGTGAAATTGGTATATATAAGCCGTCAACAACGCTCTTCGCAGTATTAGTGCTCATCTGCTTCCTCTATCAAAAATGGCCCTGACCACCTCTTCGCCACAAGCGTAGTTGGTGGTGCTGTTGAGCAGTTCTTTATTGCAATTTGGTTTGACGTAGCCAAGTTTGTGCGCTAGAGACTCAATGGTGGTCCCAGAAAAGAATGCTGCAATATGTCAGCATCGACCATGTTTGTGAGCTCATTGCACTTTTTGGAGAAGCATTAGATGTACTCACATAGGGTCTTGCCAGACTTCTGTTGGCACCTTTTAAGGTTCCACAAGTTGCCAAGGCGCACATATGGGTCTTGGAAGTTGCCGATGAATGTGTTCCTAAGCTTGGCCCAACTCCGTATGTTGCTGGTTGTTAGGTACTCCAGTCACTCTTGGGTCGAGTCAGCAAGGTAAATGGGAAGGTACGGGATGACGAAGAAATCAACGTTAGCCTCGTCATACCTACATGCCAGACATAGGTCCCCCAACCAAAAGCTAGGTTTCAACTTCCCTTCGTATCTTCTAATGTTCGTCAGGGCACAGAAGCGAGGTGAGAAAGGCGCCTTGTGTATCTGCCTCTCGAATGCCTTGGGCCCGGGTGAGTCGAGTCTCAGGCTTCGATCCTTGTCATTATCGTAGTGTCCACCCAGTGGGGTCAGCATTGTAGGGGCTCTTGTCGTGGGTCTGCGGCTTCTTATCGGGCTCCGAGTCGACCCTCAAGGATTCAGGAGAGGTCGAATGGCCCAACACACTCGTTCATCAAGTTGCACGAGGGAGTCGACGATCTAGCCCTTTCGACCCCAACCACCCATCTCACGAGTCATGGTCGGGCCAATGCTTTTCTTGTTATGGCCTCGGCACTAATGAGTCCCGCTACCGAGCAAGGTAGCTCTCATATTGCTAAATAATGGCCCTCTCCAGTAGGGTCTGAAGTTTATGTTAAGTGTGAAAGCTTCAAGATCGATGGGCTCTGGACCACTGTAGAATATCATGGCTGCGACCGCCATGTTCTGGCCTACCTACTAGAAGTGTGGAGGGGGGCATCCACGTCATTGATGATGTCGGCCCAAATTTGGCATGCACGAAAATGTGCTCCACCCGTGCTGGGGCAAGGGTTCAGCTTTACCTGGAATGTGGCCTTGTCTGTATCCAGCTATGCCTGCTCGGCCTCAAGCTCGATGTGTTGCACCTCGAGCAAGTCAACTAATTTGCAACACCGGGCCTCTTGCAGCTCAGGTGTAAGTTGTGATGGTATGTTCGCTGGAGAGCCAACATCGGAGCCATTGGTAGTTTCCATGATGTGGCATTCGTGAGAGGGATGCTCGCTCCCCTAACTGCCAGCGTTGGAGCCAGAGTCATAGCCGACTTCATCCTCCAAGACGTGGTTAAGGGACAACAATGCATAGTCAACCATCTCCACAAAGGACGATGGTGAGACACAATTCGTGGCATTAATGTCACCATCATGGATCTTCTTACCAGTCGAGGGTTCGACAGCAGACCTCCCATTGGTCATTCGAAGGATGTCGGCGTTGCTGGTGATGAAATCTAAGCTTCCCGAAGTAGAAGGCCTGGTGCAAGGGGAAGATGAGGTTGTCTTTGAGCCCACCGCTGGAGGTGGCGGTGAACTCCAAGTCACCAAAGTAAACATTAACACTTGGCGTGAAGGTTGGACATGATGAAGCCATCAAGGAAACAATGCACTTCTTGGACCGCTTGGGTCATCAAATTCATCGTCGCAGTTTCACTCTCGTCTTTTCGCCTGGTCTACATCGTCCTTCGACGCGTGCTCGCTATTGCGCCGAACGAGATGAGACAAGAGTGGCGTAAGCTAGCACTATGTTGTGTGGTAGAGTCACGTTGTGCATTGTTGTCCTTTCAATGTTGAAAGCATCTACATCAGCCCATGTCTGTATTGAATGCCACTACCTGCACTCGAGCTCGAGCTCAGGAGGGTCCGCTGACCGACCTTAGTGGTCGGGGCCTGGGAAGGTCCGCTGCCCAACCTCGATGGTCAGAGCTCAGACGGATTTGCTACCCCAACCTTGATGGTTGAGGTTTGGGTGGTAGGTTTCTCCTCGCGCCGGAGGTCGGATACGGTCCGGGTCTTGCCGTAGCCGTACGTCGTTCGTTTGTTCGGTATTCTCGGGTACACGAGGTACAAAACCTCGTCAAGTGGAGGACTTGGGCTCGTAAGGAATTGATTTTTTATTTACATACAAGTGTTGCTTGAGGTCAATAAATGGCTTGTGATCATGATCATTGAACTAAACATGGGGAGAAGTTGAGGTTCAACAACTAAGTTTGGGAAGAATTGTGGTTGAGTCAATCCAAGAGGTCATGTATCATGTTTGAGTCAAGAACAGTGCATATGAACTTATAGTGGATATGTTGGGAAGTGTGTGCACGTGTGCATGCAGTGCATGGATGTGGCAGCATTTTTTCAAGTCGTGGTGAAGAGATATGAACTTGAAGTATGACCGGAAAGGTCCAAACGGTTGGTTCACGTGCTCAAGGTGAAGCTAGGGCCTGTCCTGAGATTTTGGGAGCCCGGGGCAAAACTGAAACAGAGGTCCTTTAGTCATAAAAATAAAAACAACACTACATATGTATAAAATATATAAATCTTATTTTCTCTAAAACTATATACAAGAATAAGAATTTTCTAAAAAATATATAATAATATTCATGTCACAAAAATTTATGACCTGTAGCAGTGACATACTGATATCTATAGCAAACAATCTACAATAAAAAATTTTCTATAAAGGCAATTTGAATACATTTGATACATATAGCACAAAAACTACTATAAATGCATGTTATGAAGATATTTTTATAAAACTGCAAACAAAAAACAATGATGAAAACTTATGTAGTGCTAAAATGAAATCAATTTGTTTTGTGTATACCTTACCAATTTTGCACCATATTTCTTGACATTAGAGACGAGTAGAGCACGGGAACGAAAATCGTAGCATCATCGCTTAAAACAATATGATGGTGGTCGTAGGGGTGTGGTTGTGTTTATTATGAGAGAAGCAGAAGTGATGAGGCAGATAAAAAATAGTTTGTGTAGGTAGCTTGCATTGCCAAAGTAAATAGATTAGTGGTGAACTTTCTATTCGTAATTTGTCTACTGCAAGATGAAGGTAGATTTTAGATCGTAGCACTATTTTTCTAATTGGAGATTGTTGTAGTTTGCTACTTTTCTAATTAGACATTGTTGTAGTCTGAGAATATTTATGAGATCAGATCATGAAGTTAAATTATGTGTGGTGTATATGTATATTCAAATGGTGCCCCTTTGTTCTTGAGGGTCCACGGTGGTTGCCCCTCACGCCCTAGCTCGGTCGACCCTGGGTGAAGCTGAGACGGTTCGGTGTATCTTTGAAAAGATATAGTTTGGTTAAAGTTTGATTTCATGTAAGGCACAAAAGAGAGTTGTTCTAGGAATGTGTTAGACGTTCTAAGGTGTTTGGAAGGTTGAGAATTGGTTCTATTTGCATATGGAAGTGTTGTTTTCATAAGTTTGAGATAGAGTCCTAGTCGAGTAGAGTCATAGGACAGCTACAGTTTTTTGAAACCAGGTCTATATAAGCAAGAGGACATGACTTCATGGGGATAATAACAAGCAACTGCCTCTCATTGTTTTGATAAAAAAATCATGATTTCTGAGAAGTTCTTGTGTCTTGATCACCTGACTTGTTTTCTGCAAGATTTTCTCGTCGAGTTTTCATGCAGTTCGATGTTGCTTCATGGGTTTGATCATATCTCGTGGTTTACTGATCCAATTGACGTGATTTTTTTGTTGGTTTTATGACTTAATTCACTATCATCTGCGAAGTTTTTTATCATTGAAGTCGTGATTTGCACATCACACAATTTTCTTTCCAACATAGCAGATGTGTTTTTCGTTCAGGTATAACATGTTGACCTTTACTTAGTTCTTTAGTCATAACTCAAGTTCTAGTCAACGTTTTCTCGAGGTTCTTGTTATGATGTATTTGTAACTTGATTCTCCATGATCTTTACTGGTTTGGTCACGTTTGAACACGTTTAGAACAGTTGCACATACAATTTTCTCCATCCGATCAATTTTTTGCACGGAGGTTCTTGAGGCTTTCGCATAAAAGTTTTTAATCTACCATTCACCCTCCTGTGGTAGTTTACCACGTGCTTCTCGATCCTATTCTATGTACAATATGTATATAATGCTTCCAACATAAAAATTGCAAAGAACTTTCAAACTATTTTTATAACATTCTTTACGTTATAAATTATAATATCAAAAAGTTACACTTAAACATGACATGCACATTGAGGAAAAAACAGTAGGGAGTGAATGAACCAAATCTCAATAGTTCAGAAAGTGAATTAAACAAAAAAAATACTTTAGAGGATTAAGTGAACAACTTAGATACTTAAGAGTAGTAAAATAAATTTCCCAAAAGAAGAAAAACACAATGTTTGTTTAGAGTGCGTCTCTTGTGATGCCCATAGAAAATCCGGATCCTGCTGCCAAGATGGTGACAATGACCCAATCATAATACGATCCGACGAGTGCTCCAAACACGAAACACCAACTACTCGAACCCACCAGAAATTTGCCACCAAGCGCTTCAGCACGTCTCACCTAATCTCCGAATGAACAACGTGCTCGAAACAAAAACTAAGAAAGGAAATGGGTGAACCATCAAACATGCAATCGCGGAGCCCAATAAGATAAGCTCAGCACTCTGCATTTGTATGCTCGCGCCCAGAGAAGGCAACGCCCAATAAGATCAAGAACACCGCAAGGAATAGGAGAAGGCAAGGAAATCTAGTGGGTTGAAGTAATCGCATGGATTTCAAGTCTTTCTAGTTTGTTTCGGTGGAGATTTGAGGTCTGCAAGGAAGGTGGCTCACGTGAAATCCATGGAGAGGACCAGCAGCTTCGCCATAGCCTGCAACCTGCTCAGCCGTTACATGAAGCAGAAGGGCGCCGCCGCAGGCTAGCTCGGCCTCGGCATCAGAGGTGAGCCCCGTTCTCTTGAAGAAAAGTGAGGGTCTTGAGCACCTAGGTCCATCTTCTATTTCGCTGAGTATTTAGAACTGTGTGTTGCGGAAAATAGTAGGCAAAACTCTTGAGACGTTAAGTGCTCCTGTACTCGTCACAAACTACATCTGACCTTATGCGATTTCAGAAGAAAAATACCTCTTTTATGTGATTTCTATTCTAGAATTTGGGCATCAGTTCTAACCTTACGAATCTGACGGCCTATGTCCCATTTATGAATAATCTGAAACTTTTATTTCATCTGTGAAACTATTGCTGAGAATATAGTATTTCTGGTATCAGCTGAAACTGAGGCGCTGAAGACGCTGGCAACGATGAACTTGCTGCTTGGAGCTTGGGCTGAATCGGAGAACGGGGAGGCGAGGAAGGAGACAATGGAGCTCTTTCCCGAGAACACTGGGTTCGGCTACGAATACCCTGATGCAAGGTATCGGACGAAAAAAACACCTCTTGATTTTGATAGATTCCGTTCATGTAGTTCTTGGTCACACATAGTACTGTTGTTATTAGTTACTCAAACTAAAAAAGTAAACAAAACAAACAAACTCTTGTTAGGAGAGAGGCTGTTGGGTGTTCAGTTCTTCTTCCAAGAAGCAGGGGTTTTTGGGTCATGGTTCTAGTTCTTTGTATGAGTTAGATGATTATTTCATCGCGGTGTAGAGATCTGTCTAGAACAGCTGGCCGATTTATGTCCATGGTTAATTTTAAAACTGAATGATCTGAAACTGAATTTTAAAGAACATTGTTGGTAGGACCTGTTATGTTTGAAGCCACGCTTTGCCAGATAGTAGTCTCTTGTGAGTTGTGACAATTTTGGAGGTATGATGTAAGTTATTCATCCATGGATATGTGAAGCTTAATGCCTAGTGGTTATTCAATGATAAATAATGAAGTATGTGGCAGCCATGCTAGTTGATACTACTACCGTTTAGACTGAAGATGATAAATGCTTGTCAAATAAGTTTTGTGGGTTTCATTAACTGAGACTCGATGTTGTCATTTTTTTCCTTACGGGGAACAAGAGAAGCGCCAGCTGACTATCTTTTACGGTGGGAAGGTCCTTGTGTTCAATGACTTCCCTGCTGAGAAGGCAAAGGACCTGATGCAGATGGCAAGCAAGGGTGCATCAGCAGTTCAGAGCTCTGGCTTGCTGCCGTCCTCCACAACAGCAATAGTTACTGACAGCACTAAAGTCTCGGCCATGCCAGCCCCACCAGCTGTTGTGGTCAATGCTCAGAAGAATGCAGCAGGTAACCAAGTCCATTCCTTGTTGATATGCATGTAATACCTGAATGATTAATTTCTATCTTGCTCACTGTTT
The DNA here is from genome assembly GCA_036927565.1 of Tuctoria greenei. Lineage (NCBI taxonomy): Eukaryota > Viridiplantae > Streptophyta > Magnoliopsida > Poales > Poaceae > Tuctoria > Tuctoria greenei. The sequence continues at coordinate 135,077,811 of JAYESD010000006.1, forward strand.
CTATAATATTTTCTGCAGATATACCCCAGGCTCCGAAGGCATCTCTTCGCCGCTTCCTCGAGAAGAGAAAGGATCCGTAAGTTACACTTGCCGTAGCATGATTGATGTCAGATTCAACAAACCTTGACCGATCTAGTTCCTTCTTTTTTTCCTGTTTCAGGCTTAACATAAAAGCTCCATACCAAGCGTACCTTCAGATGATAAACCTGTGAAGGAGATGCCTGAGAGTCAGCCATGGCTCGAATTAGGACCTCAGAGCACCAATCCCTAGGTGAGCTTACGTCGGGAGTGCAGCAAGTGATCACCATCGATTCAGTGTTGACACGGGCTTGACCTTGATAGATTGCATGGCATTGAATGACCACTATGGGTCATGGTCTCTTATATTTATAGAGAAATATATACATAGTATGTTACATATGTTCTAAGAATAGATAATTCACTTCTATTATAAGTATAGACTACTATGCATAACATATTCTCTATCAAATATACTCTTGATGCATATGGTAGTCTATCTAACATACGAGATATAATCCCGACATACATGGTAGCCAATATATCATGCCAACTATACTTCCGACGTATATGGCAATCAATATAGCATATCAAATATTGATATAGGCTTCCATATTTAACATCTCCTTCAATCTAGACGGTGTGATACTAAGTTCAGATTGCGTCAAAAATTATTGAAGGAGGAGACCAATAATGGCTTGGTCATAATGTCGGCGAGCTGATCTTTAAATGATATAAATCTCACATCGAGTTGACGAGATGATACTCGTTTACGAATGAAGTGATAATTAACCTCAACATGCTCCATCTGTAGATGAAAATTTGGATTGGCAGATAAATAGATGACACCAATATTATCGCACCACAGACTGGGTGCTCATGACTGCGAAATCCAAAGCTCACGCAAAAGCACCTGAATCCAAATCAATTTTCCGGTAGCATCAGCAACTGCCTTATATTCAGCCTCTGTACTTGTCTGAGACATTGTTGGCTGTTTGCGTGAACTCCAAGAAATAAGATTGCCACCAAAAAAAGTATGGCATATCTGCTAGTGCTTCGACGATTATCAGAATTCCCAGTCCAATCAGCATCTGAGGAGGCACTAAGCAGTGAAGAGCCTGACTTAGTGAAGCATAATCCCATATCAATAGTTTCATGAAGATATCTTAGAATTCTTTTGACCGCCGCCCAATGTACAGTAGTTGGAGTTGATAGAAATTGGCAGACTCCGTTGACACAGAAAGAAATATCAGGTCTTGTTAATGATAGATATTGGAGGGCACAAACAACACTTCGATATCTTGTAGTATCTTCAGACGAGAGCTTTTCACCCATATCTAGCCCCAACTTCTCAGTAGGAACTATAGGAGTGGACACACCTTTGGAGGTGAGCATATTAGTTCGGGATAATAAATCTTGTATGTATTTGTGTTGTGTCAGAATGAGCCTATCGGTGGTTTGGATCCGACAGATCTCCCGACACTACTAAAGTGTTAGAGGAGTTTGAGGTTCGGTGTGGGCGCGCGGAGATTCAAGAAGGTGAAGTGTAAATGACACAGTGGACACGAAGATTTACGTGGTTCGGGCCGCCTGAGCGTAATACCCTACTCCACGGGGTGTGTTGGTGTTGTATTGGCTGTATCGAGAGTGTGTCCTGAGAGTGTCTGGAGTGTGTATCCAGTGTCCCCTATGTATCGTCGGCCTGTCCTTTTATAGTACAAGGGCAGACCGTTACAAGTTAGCCTGACCCGACATGTGGCCCCGGCGGTTACTGATATTGATACACATTCAACACGTTTAATTACCCTTAATGATCGAGTTATGGGCTTTGACAGCACCGTTACTGGTAGTTAAGGTCATCCGATCGTGTGTCATTAGTATAGTATTAATGACACTTAATCGAGTCTTGAAGTCCTTGATTCCCCTTTGAAGATCCGGAGCCGTTGTGAAGTCTTCCGGAGGTTAGAGGCTGAAGATCCGACGGTTGGACACGTGGCAGCTCTGGAGCATACTGTGGGAAACAGATAGGTCCGGAACTACTTGACATGTGTCAGTTCTGGAGCTTCCCTCGGTCTGGGGTTAGGTTCGGGGGTGCCATTTCGGTACATAGCCCGGAGCTTCCCCCTTGTGGGTGGTAGCTCCGGTTTGATAGTACACGTGGCGATCCTGGGACTAACCATGTTGGAGAAGCGGGTCCGGTTATGTCTGACATGTGGGCCTCCGAAGGTTTTCAAAACAAGTAGATGAATTTCCCTAGAGATCTTTGTAATCTCAAGGGGTGTACGATTCCCAGGGTACCGACAAAGCCCATGAGAGGATTGGCATACTTCAATCCCAAGAAAATAACTGAGTCTACCAAGATCTTTTACTGTAAAATCAGACTTAAGTTGTGTAAGGAGTCTCTCAGTAGCCACATAAGACGATCTGATTATAATAATATCATCAACATAGATAAGAATATATATGTGAATATCAGCCTTGTTAAAAATAAAAAGAAAGATGTCTGCCTTTGAGACCGTAAATCCTAACTCCAAGAGTTTGGAGCTAAGGCGAGAAAACCAGGCACGTTGTGCTTATTTGAGACCATAAAAAGATTTATCCAACTTGCAAAGATAATTGGGATGTTGGGAATCCACAAATCCAGGAGGTTGTTTCATATAAACATCTTCATGAAGAAGACTATCGAAGTGTGAGAATGACACTTCCCCCAGTACTATCAAATGTAGTCTGCGGAGGTCCTTGTATTGGTTTGGGCACGCAGAGATCAAGAACAAAATGATGACGCAGGGGATTTACGTGGTTCGGGCCGACTGAGCGTAATACCCTACTCCACGGGGTTTGTGTTGTTGTATTGAGTATCACTAGTATGCGTGGTGCTTGGATCTGTTTGTCTGTATGTATCGTGTGGCGCAGTCCTTTTATAATCCAAGGACTGACCATTATAACGTTTGCCTGGCCCGACATGTGGCCCTGGCATATTTAATAGCCTAATACACTGTCTATGACTATTAAGCATGGTTAATAGTGTGATAACGTGCCTTAATGGTTATGTTACCCCTATTAATAGTGCTCTGATCATGTGTCATTAATACATCATTAATGACACGTAATCAGGTTTTGTAACTGCGGCCTTAACTGTCCCGTGAATGTCCGTGCTTTTGGAGATCCGCCAGTATACTCGTTGGTCGTGTAGGTACGGAGGCTTCACACATGGCAGCTTCGGAGCTTCCCCTTGCGGGATGTAGCTCCGGAACCGCTATACATGTGTCGGCACCAGAGCTTCCCTCTGGTGGGGGTTAGGTCCGGGGTCGTTATACACGTGTTGATTGTGAAGCTTCCCTGTGTTGGGAGTTTAGCTCCGGACTTACATTACACGTGTCAATCCCGGAGCTACCCATATGAGGGATGCGGGTCCGGAGTAGTATGACGTTTGGGGCATGAGGAGACCTTTAACTTTGACAGGTGAAACTCTCTTGCACTTCTTGCGGTACCATGGGGTACCCGGTACGCAGAGTGCCGACAGTGGCCACTGGGCCCACCTCTGGGAGAAACCCTTTGGGTTAAGTTACTCTACCGGAGGTGGGGCCATCCTCGATTCCCGCGCTTCAACTTCAAAAGTCTTCTGATGTGCCGTTGGGGCGGTGGTCCGAGATTAAACCGTCGTCGTGTGGCTTGTTATGAGTGCGGCAGATGAGATCTTTGAGTGTGGATCTCACGCAATTGAAGGTTGCAAGTTCCCAATACAAAAACCGTATTGGTTCCGAGCACCTTGTCAGGGTGCCGCCTTTGGGTTTCCCGCCGCCCATCATTACAACGGTTCGCCTGGGGTAATAACCTCAATCTATTCTTTGGGGTGGCCCCGGGCCCATTCATCATTGACGGGGTAGATCTTTGAAATGCGACCCTGCTCTCGTTGCGGTTTCCATCCAAGTGTCGCGGAGGCTTACTTAAGAAGGAAAGTATGCACAGTTTGAGGACTATTTACGCTTTCGATCAAACTCGCGCTTTGTTGACGGTTGTTATATAGCAATTTCATCCGTCAATTTAACTCAATTATGTGAAGGATTTGTCATTTCTTACACACATCACCTTTCTATATAACCCAATTCCACTTGGACTTGGAGAAATATGTGTATGCAGCATTTTATGCAGGAAGTGAGGAAGTGTAGAGGGACCAATCCTATAAAATATCATCCCAGCCAATCAGGCGATGACACGTGGCATCCCGTGGATCAAATGGCCCACAAACAGAAGTATTCGAGGAGATCCAACAGTGTATCACCCATATACATCAGTGGGACCCACCTGGCAACCACCTGGAGAAAGCACACGAGAAACGGTGCAATGACCAGGTCACCGAACCAGGGGGTCGGCCGACCTGGTCTTTGCACCAAACTCGGTCAGCCTCCACGAGTTGGCTCCTCCTGGCTCCTTGGAGTCAATGGCGACTGATTCACGAGCTTTTGGTGGCGAGAACCGATCTCAACACTAGTATAAATAGGACCCCCTACCCCTCACTTCAACACACACCACTTAGGCATCATTCTATTGTATACACTATCTTCCATAGTCCTTAGAGGAGTTAGGATGTAGAGAGGAGAGCCTCTAGTCCCAAGTCCAAATTGGGAAAGGAGTAGAAGGAGTCTCTCTTCCCAATTCCACATTGGGAAAGGTATGGCTTATGTATTCCTTCCTGTATTTGTGACTTTGTGCTCAATAAAGATAGTACCTTCAGTCTTCTTTTACACGTATACTTGGACAAAGCGTTTCTCGTTTGATTGTGAAGTCCATGTATGTGGAAGGTATAGTCTTTATGATTTCTCTCTCATGATCACATCTTATGGTAATAAACACTATAGACCCTCACTATAGTCTATGTAGTTATGATACGATTATGTTAATATGAATGACTATGCTATGCAATCAACATTGGTTCAACGATGTTTAGGTTAGTCATTGCCTTAGGATGGCTTGTGCCAAGGCTCTTAAGGTATTTTCTTAGTATGCTAGCGTGGTGCTGGAGTATTTAAGTAGTGTTGGATGTCTCGTAGACCCACGGATTGAAGAGGTAGGTAGTAGGTGGTGACAGCCCTATCTGTCCTTTGTAATCATCCACGTTCGGCTATGCCACAGGCTCTTGGCGGGAGTCGCCCTAGTATTGCCAGGGGTAAGCCCGTGCCCGATGTGTTGAATAGCATTGCATAGGAATTCATCATTGACGTGACCATTAGTATCTACCTTTGGCTATGTATATGTATTAGGAGCATTGTAGGAGCAACTCTCTAACTCTTAATCCAATCTCCCTCTAGGACCCATTTATCCTTTAAGAATAGATTGCCTAGGTTTGTGTCACACTACCCCTATTATCAACTTACCCCCTGTCCGGATAATTGATTAGTATCCCATAGCTTGACCATAAGAGTAGTATATACTTTACTCCATTGTCTTCCTTTGGGATAAATACGATACCCTTGGGAATACTCATGGGTGAAATGCTACAACGGTATCTTCCGTGCGCTTGCGGATCTAATCTCTTTACCGAAGATGATCTGTGGTGTTAAGAAATACCAACAATCATTTCTGTCGCCGTTGCCGGGGATGATTTTTTAGTATAACTTAGGATCCGTCAACAAGCATTTTTGGCGCCGTCGCCGGGGAAGGCAAAGGAAGTGAAGGATAGCTATCACTTGTGATTAAGCTATAGGTACTAATAGTTATTAGACAGGATTACCCTTGTTTGTTTTCTCCTTTGTGTGAAAACAGGGTAGTGTTGGCCAACCCATTGTATGGGATGGCCAACGAGGACGCAAGTGCTAAACTGCAAGATGATTTAAGGCCTACCTCAACAAATGTCCACTAGGCAACACCATTGCCTTTTGCGGGTGTCGGTGGTTTGGATCCGGCAGATCTACTGACACTACTAAAGTGTTAGAGGAGTTTGAGGTTCGGTGTGGGCGCGCGGAGATTCAAGAAGGTGAAGTGTAAATGACACAGTGGACAAGAAGATTTACGTAGTTCGGGCCGCCTGAGCGTAATACCCTACTCCACGGGGTGTGTTGGTGTTGTATTGGCTGTATCGAGAGTGTGTCCTGAGAGTGTCTGGAGTGTGTATCCAGTGTCTCCTATGTATTGTCAGCCTGTCCTTTTATAGTACAAGGGCAAGCCGTTACAAGTTAGCCTGGCCCGACATGTGGCCCCGGCGGTTACTGATATTGATACACATTCAACACATTTAATTACCCTTAATGACCGAGTTACGGGCTTTGACAGCAGCGTTATTGGTAGTTAAGGTCGTCCGATCGTGTGTCATTAATATAGTATTAATGACACTTAATCGGGTCTTGATGTCCTTGATTCCCCTTTGAAGATCCGGAGCCGTTGTGGAGACTTCCGGAGGTTAGAGGCTGAAGATCCGACGGTTGGACACGTGGCAGCTCTGGAGCATACTGTGGGAAACAGATAGGTCCGGAACTACCTGACACATGTCAGTTTCGGAGCTTCCCTCGGTCTGGGGTTAGGTCCGGGGGTGCCATTTCGGTACATAGCCCGGAGCTTCCCCCTTGTGGGCGGTAGCTCCGGTTTGATAGTACATGTGGCGATCCTGGGACTAACCATATTGGAGAAGCGGGTCCGATTATGTCTGACATGTGGGCCTCCGAAGGTTTTCAAATCAAGTAGATGAGTTTCCCTTGAGATCTTTGTAATCTCAAGGGGTGTACGGTTCCCAGGGCACCGACAGTGGCCCCCTGGGCCCACCTCCGGGGAAGACCCCTTGGGTGAAGTCATTCCGCCGGAGGTGGGTCCATCCTTGCAACTTTTGAACTGAGTCTTCAAGGGTCTTCGGATGTGCCATTTGCGATGGTTTGGAGTTAAATCCTCGCCATGTGGCGTATCCCGCGTGCGGTAGTTGAGATCTTTGGCGTGCGGATCTCTCGCAATTGAAGGTCGTCGATTCCCGATACGAAAATCGTATCGGTTCCGCGCGCCTTGTCAGGCCGCCGCCTTCGGGCTTCCCGCCTCATGATGACAACCGTTCACCTGGGTAAGAACATCGACTTGATCGTCGGAGTGGTCCTGGGCCCTTTTGTCATCGGCAGGGTAGGATTTTCGAGTAGTATTTTCGACTTCCTTGCGGTTTCCATCCAAGCGTTGCGAGGGCTTACTTAAGAAGGAAAGCGTGCATCGTCTGGAGTTCTTTACACCTCTCATCTGATCTTGCGCTCAAACTCCCAACTTGTGCTCGCTTTTCTTCTTTTGCCTTGCTGTGCTGCGATGGAGTTGGGTCTCCGCGAGAGCCGTTTGAAGACCGACGGTGACCTGAAGAAGGTCTCGGCCCTCATGGGATGGTCCCCGGACTTCTTCAACCGTCTGGTACGCGCCGGGGGAGAGCTCCCGTTTGAGAAGGAGCACGCCGACGAAATGGTGTACTTCTCTTCGTACGCCATGGTGGGGTTGATCCCACCTTTTTCCTCCTTTTTCTTGATGCTGCTAGACTTTTATGGTCTGCAGCTATACCACCTTGGTCCTCACTCCATCCTTCTTGTGTCTATCTTCGTCCACTTCTGTGAGATGTGGGTGGGCATCCCCCCTGCATTGAACTCTTCCGGACCTTCTTCACCATCCATACCACCGGTAGGAGCAATGAGTACCTTGGCTTCTACTACTTCGTGAAGCGCAAGAAGTGCCCATTCAAGTACCTTCGGTCTTTTCCCTCTGGGAAGTGGGATGATTGGAAGAAGGACTGGATAGTCATCCGGGTGGAGGAGCACGAGAGGCTGGAGCTGCCCGAAGGCCTCCCCAACATTGACACAACAGTCTGGAGTGAAGCTCCGGTGCTGGCGGACGCCTTCAACCCTATTTTGACCAGGATCCGCCAGTGCGTGGAGGGAGTATTAACCCCTCAGGCGGTGTTTTGTAACTTCCTGGTCAACAGGTGGGCACCGCTGAAGAGGAGAGAAAAACTCGCTTGGGCCCTCAATAGCGTGATAGAAGACGAATGGGTCGAGACCGGGCTGAAGTCCAACATGGTGGGGACAACCTTGGAGTTTCAACTCAAGAAGTTCCAGCATGGCATTGACGTCGCGGGTGACGACTTAACTCCGCCATCAGCTTTTCTCCCTCTAAACGTGGAAGTTGAGTTCAGCAGGGAGCTCCGGCGGAAGATGCCTGTGCTTGACGACCTTGGTGTCGTCGAGAGAAGATCGATCTCCAGGGTGGCGATCCCTGGGATTTCTGAAGGTGGCTCCGACCCTGCCCAGAAGCCAAGGGTCGAGGTCGTCGGCAAGGGCAAGGAGCCGGCGGACGAACCCTTGAGCCGGAAGAGGAAGCTGCAGCACGCCGACGGAAGGTCCGTCAGGCCTGCCACCTCTGCATCGGCTCCTTCTCCCCGGAGGGGGAGGTCTTCTACAACCGCGGCAACTGTACCCGCAGCAGCGTCCTCCCGGGGTGCTAGCTCCGGGCATGCGACTCCAGCACTAGGGCCGGTTGAGGCCTCTAGGTCCGGAGGTTCTTCCCGATTGATAGGGGCCTCGACTAGGGAAACGCCCATGGCTGCAACGAGTTCCGGAGGGCCTTCTGGAGCTTCCACGCCGGCGGCAGCTATGATCAGCCCAGAACGCCCGGGAAAGAGGTTCTGCGCAAGCTGGTGCGGAAGCCTCCCAAGGTAATTTTTAATCTTTACCTTGGACAATTGTTTAGTTGTAGTAACTAATTTTTAAGTTTCTTCAGCCATCATCTGCAGCGTTCCCAAGAAGAGGAGTGAGGCTCCACCCTCAGTCATAGCAGCTGAAGCTGTGAGGGCGGAAGCTTCTGCTCCTGTCCCGGTGCCGCCCCAAGTGGTGGCTGAAGCTACGACAGCTCCGGCACCGGCTGTCGTGGTCATGGACCTCGACTCATCCCCAGAGACTCCCGTGGTAGCGCCGGACCGCGGGAGAGAAGATGCGCCAGCGGCACCTGCCCCGGAGGTTGAAGCTCCGGGTCCTGGTGCAGAGATGATGGAAGCTCCGGCCGTTGAGCCGGAGGAAGCTGTAATTCCGGCCCCAGAGCCAAAAATTGTCGAAGCTCTGGCGGTTGAGCCGGAGGTGATTGAAGTCCCGGCGTGCGCGCCGAATGTTGAGGAAGTCCCGGCGATTGGGCCGGCTACCTCAGAAGCACCGGTCGCAGACCCGGTCGTTGTTGGAGCTCCGGCCGCAGGGCCGGTATATGTTGAAGACCTTCTGGCTCCTGAGCCGGTTGTTGCAGAGGCGTCAGCGCTCGAGCCCCCAGTAGAGGAGGTGCTCAGGCCAGAGCCAGAAGCAGCTCCTGCTCCAGGAGTGACGACGCCGGAGGTACCCGCGTCTGAGCCGGAGTGCTCAGAAGAGGTTGCTGACCCTTTGCCTGAGGGGGCAAATGAAGACCTGGCGGCGGGGCCTTCGGAACCACTTCCGGAGGTCGGAACTTCATCAGTGGGACCTTCCTCGATGGTGACTGAGGCCATCCCGGAGGACAGCCCTAGTGCCATAGATGCTCAGGGGACCACTCTTGTGGAGTGGGACCCAATTTTTGTAACTGAAAACCCGGTGAAACTAGCGGAGGAGACCCCAGCAGGTCCGGAACCTATCCCGTTGTCATTGTCTATTGACAACGCCTGCTCCAGTCTGCGTCAAGTTCAGCTGGCATTCTTCCACGACAGCAAGGCTCTTGAAGAGGAGCGCCAAACCCTTAGGCGGTGGCGTAACCAGCTCTACTTTGAGACCAAGCTGGCAAAGTCGAGGCTAGCAAATGACAAAGAATGGATCAAGCGGGAGAAGGTCCGCCTGGAATACTGGGGCAAATTATTGGATGACAGGGAGAGCATGACTCACGCCCTCGACGCTCAATCCCGGGCCATTTATGAGCAGGCCAAAGCAGCTAATAGTGCGGCTGATGAACGCCAAGAAAGGCTGGAAGCCATTAACACTACTCTCATCAAGCGCCGGGAGGCACTTGGGGAGAGGGAGAAAAGGCTCGAAGATGAAGAGCAGAAACTCCTTGAGCTGCAGGATGACGTTTTGAGGAGGGAGGAGGAGCTCACCGAAAAGGTGGCTCTGGCTGACAAGGGCCTCGAGGAGCGCGCCAAGAAATTGGAAGAGCACTGCACTGAGGAGGAGGAGAAGGCCTGGGTGCGGGGGCAGGAACTCTACGAGCAAGAGTGTGCCATCGCAGCCAGGGAGAAGAAAGTGAGGGGAAGGGAGAAGGACTTGGTTGACTGCCAGAACAAGATCCACCTCCGGGAGGAGGAGCTCGGAAAACTCGGAAAGCGAGTTGCTGAAAAGATTCAGCAAAACCCCAAAGAAGTTGAGCGCCTCGCTCGCGAGAATTCTGAACTGGTGGCGGCCAGAAGATCCTTGGAAGAATTGAAGGACTTGAGGACTACGGACTCCCTACAGATTTGGGACTTCCTGGGCAAGGCCAACGACACGCTGACACCGATGGGCTTCAGTCCCATGCGTCCGGATGATCCGGAGCCAGAGACGGACCTAGCGTTGCAGGCGTTGAGCTCGACAGGTATCAAACTCTCCAAGGTGGGCGATGTCATCGCGGACCAATTGGAGGTTGAGGGGCAATCCCTGGCGAAGAACGTCGTAGAGTATGTGCTGACGTGCTACACCAGTCGGAATCCCCAATTTCCTCTAAACCCGCTGCTTGAAGGCCCCGTTGAAGGAGAAGGTGAAGCCGAGCCAACGTGTCGGAGGTTGACCAGAAGGTCGCCCAGTTTTTCCATAGGGTCTAGGACCATCCCCGTAGCTCTCACTTGTATTCTCTCTTTTTCTTCCTCAATTTTGTAATCCCTTGTCTCCAGATGAATGAAATCCCCAAATTTTTGTGAATTTCACTTTTTGTCTTCAACACTTTTGTCTTCACTTGGCCCCCTGGTAGATGTACACAATTTGATTGTGAACATGTACCAAGAGTATATTGTGTTTTGTTGAAGACTCATTTGCTTCGAACTTGTAGAGTGTAGGTCCGAAGTCTTCGATAGTGAAGGCCCCCTGAGGTTGTCAGAGCTTAGAAGCTCCGGCATTGTCTATCGTTGTAGCTTAGTAGCTCCGGCAATAGTCCCTATCAACGCGTAGAGCATCGATAATTAGTCCTCCGGGGTGTCGGAGCTAGTAGCTCCGGTAGTGACCTTTGCCAACACGTAGTTTGTTGGCAGCAGACTCCGTTTGTGGGGTCTTCTCACCATCTTTTATTTAGCGTCGACGGCTGGCCCCCCTAGCTCTACCGGAGCTTGGTTGCTCTGGTGATGCTTGTTTTCAATGCTTAACATCGATTACAAGCCACCTAGGGGAGTCGGAGCTTTGTTAGCTCTGGCTTTTCTCCATCAACGTAGATTTTTTATTTTTCCTACACACTGAAGCCAAGAAAAATAGTAAAATTCGTTTCTTGCCTATTACTTCGTCACGGCTTACGATTCTCAAGAAAATTTTAGGTCAAACGCGATTCTAAATACAATCGAATGCGTTGTCTTTTCTTTTAGATCCAATTCTACTTGGACCCGCCTTACTTTGGCCTGCCGGGGTGTAGGTAGAGTGGCGTACTTAGGGTGCTTGACCAGACTAAGTCGATAGCACACTCCGGCCCTAGGTGGGCTTGGCGGCATTCAGGCGAGTGGGCCATGAACAATATTTGAATCCAAAAGAATCGACAATACAACTCGAATCGTATATGAACCGGTCGAACTAAAATTTCTTAAGAATTGCACGTCTTTGTTATAGTCAAGAAAGAGAAAAATAAAAAATGTTGAGCCTGTACAAAATAAATGCACGTGGAGTCTATTTCACATGAAGATGTCTTTCATTATAGGTCCAGGGTACAGGGGAAACAAGTACACTCTTAGGGTACGGAACCAGGCTAAGCGTGTTTCATTTCTCGTTTTGACCCAGGGTAGCTAGCTACACTTTTAGTCCTGAGACTGTGACAAGTGTTGCATGAACTTTGCGGACCTCACGGGAAAGGTCCGACTGTTCTCCCAGAGGAACTACCCGACTCTGTACAATGACTCTATAACATACACCTCAAGTTACTACAGACTCACCTCCGTGATATTAAGTGTAGAACTTACGGAGGTGCTCAATGTTCCAAGGATTTGGGAGAGGTGTCCCATCCTCGGTAGCCAAGCGAATGCTTCCGAGACGGGATACTTTAATCACTCGGAAGGGGCCCTCCCAGCTGGGGGAGAGTTTGTTTAACCCTTCTCTGGATTGTATTCTCCGTAGCACCAGATCGCCTTCCTCGAGCTGTCGGTTGTGTACATGCCGCTGATGATAGCGCCGAAGGGCTTGGCGGTATCGGGCATTCCGAACAGCTGCTTGACACCTTCCCTCCTCAAGGAGGTCTAGGTCTTCGCGCCGGAGCTGGTCCTGCATGGCTTCGTCGAAGGTCCGGACCCGGAGTGATCCCAAGGTAATTTCCGGAGGAAGGATTGCTTCAGCTCCATACAGCAAGAAGAAGGGTGTCTCTCCAGTTGACCAGTTTGGAGTTGTCCTGTTGGCCCATAAAGTGGGCGGAAGCTCTTTAATCCAGTTGGCTCCATGTTTTTTCAAGCGCTCATAGGTGCATGTTTTGAGTCCTTTAAGGATTTCAGCATTTGCTCTCTCGGCTTGGCTATTGCTTGCTGGGTGAGCTACGAAGGCGTAGCAAACTTGAATGTCGAGGTCTTCGCAATATCCTTGAAATGCAGAACTTGTGAATTGGGTCCCATTATCAGTGATGATTTTGTTTGGGACTCCAAATCTGCATACAAGGGACTGCAAAAAGTTGATACCAGATTGCTTGTTGATTGTCACAACTGGAGTTGCTTCCGGCCACTTGGTGAACTTGTCAATGGCAACGTACAGGAACTTGTAACCTCCGACGGCTCTTGGGAAGGGTCCCAAGTTGTCCATCCCCCACACAGCGAAGGGCCATGTAGGAGGTATCATTTGTAGGGGCTGAGCCGGTGTGTGAATTTGCTTTGCATGAAATTGACATGCTTCGCATTTCTTCACCAGCTCAGTTGCATCCTGGAGTGCTGTAGGCCAGTAGAAGCCATGCCGAAAGGCTTTACCAACCAGCGTTCTGGAAGACGCGTGGTTCCCACACCTCCATGGATTTCTGCGAGGAGCTCGCAGCCTTCTTCCCTTGTGATGCACCGCATTAGGATTCCTTTGGCACCGCGCCGGTAGAGATCCCCTTCTACCAACGTGTATCTTTTAGACAATCTGACTACCTGGTCAGCGGATACATCATCGTCAGGAAGGATGTTGTCTTTCAAGTAGTTCCAGATCTCCGAGATCCATGCATCGGAACTAACTTGAGCATTTGAGTCTTGCGTGCTGGGTTGCTCGGAGCTTCCGACAACACCTATGACCCTTGATGGCTGCCATGGTAACAGGGCCATCGGGACCGTCAGCTTCGAGATGCTGATCTCGCCCCCTTCGCTCAGTTCGGCACGCTGAGCTGTGGGTTTTGACAACCTCTGGACAAAAGTTCCATCAGGAGCTGGAGCTCTCGTTGACGCTTTCGTCTAGAGTTCATCGGCTTCAGCGTTGTGGGCACGCTGGACATGGGGGAGATCTAGGACTTCGAAGTCCTTCTGAAGCCTCTGGACTTCAAGGAGGTAAGCAGCTAGCTGGAGATTGTTGCAGGAGCATTCACCCTTCACTTGCTTAATGATGAGCTGCGAATCTCCTTTGACCAACAGTTGCTTGACACCGTATGACAGTGCCACCCTTAGTCCGTAAATGAGTGCTTCATATTCCGCCATGTTGTTGGTCGCCTTGAAGTCAAGGTGTACCATGTATTTTACCTTTTCTTCGGTTGGTGCGAGGAGAAGGATTCCAGCTCCGACCCCCTGCTTTTGCATGGAGCCGTCGAAGTAGAGGGTCCAATGAGGCTCGGTGAAGACCGGAGCTTTGTGTTCCGGCTTCTGCTCACTGGGGCCCCCAGGGTTTGATGGAGAGGGAGTCCATTCTGCCACAAAGTCCGCCAATGCTTGACTCTTGACTGCTTGCCTTGAAATGAATTCGAGATCGAATTCGGCCAATTCCGCTGTCCACTTTGCAATATTCCCAGTTGTATTGGGATTATGCAAGATTGCTCGAAGTGCGTAAGAAGTCACCACTGAGATTTTGTGAGCTTGGAAGTAAGGGCTAAGCTTCCTGGAGGCGATAAGAACTGCATAGAGCAGCTTATGCACCTCTAGGTATCGAGTCTTGGCATCATGTAGTACTTCACTGATGAAGTACACTGGGCGTTGAATGGTCCGGACCCTCTCGGAGGGGCCCGGAGCTTCCTCTTCACTAACCTGGATCCTCCCGGAGGGATACGGATTTTCTTCGGGGACCTCCGGGTCCTGGCTGGAGGATCCCGAAGCTTCTTCAGAAGTGACCTGGACCCTCCCGGAGGGGTCTGGGTCTTCTGAAGTAACTTCTTGTGGATTCGAGTCTGGGAGCTGGGACCCAGAATCGCTTTCAGGAACCTCCGGACCCTCCCGAAGGGGTCTAGATTCCTGAGTATGGGGTAGTTCTGGTCTCTCCGCAACCAGGACCATACTGACAACTTCATTAGTTGCTGAAATGTAAAGCAACAAAGGCTCACCAGGGTTCGGAGCTACCAAAATTGGTAGGGTGGTGAGGAACTGTTTTAGCTCATGGAATGCCTTTTCTGCTTCTTCAGACCATTGGAATGGTCCGGACTTCCTCAATAACTTGAAGAAGGGGAGTGCCCGTTCCGCCAGTCTTGAAATGAACCGGCTGAGGGCTGCTAGACATCCAGTTAGCTTTTGGACATCTTTGATGCGGGCTGGTGGCCGCATGTCTTCAATGGCCTTGATCTTCGCCGGATTAGCTTCTATGCCCCGGTGACTTACCAGGAAACCAAGAAGTTTTCCGGAGCTAACCCCGAAGACACACTTGTCGGGGTTTAGCTTTGTGCGGGTGACCCGCAGCTTATCGAAGACAGCCTGCAAGGTGTCAAGGAGTGACTCCTTGTTCTTGACCTTGACCACGATGTCATCAACGTACACTTCCACTATGTCTCTAATGAGTTCTTCAAAGGTTTTGTACATAGCTCGTACAAAGGTTGAAGTTGCATTCTTGAGACCAAATGGCATGGCTGTATAACAGTACAATCCATCTACTGTGATGAAAGAGGTATGCTCTTCATCTTCCCTAGACATTTTGATTTGATGATACCCAGAATATGCGTCTAGGAAACACAGTAATTAACACCCAGAGGTGGAATCCACTATCTGATCTATTCTAGGTAGTGGGAATGGATCTTTTGGACATGCCTTATTTAGTGTTGTGTAGTCGATACACATCCAAAGCTTCCCGCTGGCCTTGGGCACAACGACTGGGTTTGCCAGCCATTTTGGATGGAAGACTTCTCGGATGAATCCAGCTTCGAGCAATTTCTTCACTTCTTGTCGAATGAAGTTCTGTTGCTCTACGGATTGCTTCTGAGGCTTCTGATGCACAGGCCGGGCGTCGGGTAGATCTTCATATTGTGCTCAATCACTTCCCTGGGGATCCCAGGCATTTGTGACGGTTGCCAAGCAAACACGTCGACATTAGCCCGGAGGAAAGCGATGAGCGCGAGTTCCTTTTTGTCGTTCAATCCCCCCGATATACGGGTGGTCTGAGCGGCATTGGAACCGATTTGGACGACTTTGACGGGGATGTTGGTGTCGCCGCTTGGCTGCACACGAGGTGCAGAAGTCGAGCCTCGCTGACGAATGCTCGGGGGTTTTGGAGCTTGCTCCTGCCTGGAGTCCTCCTCTTGCGCCGCAGTAAGCGCATGGAGTTCTTCCAGAGCAGTTATTCCGACAGTACGATCTCCGCGGATTCGAAGAACGCCTACTAGTGTTGGCATCTTTAACACCAGGTAACCATAATGAGCAGCTGCCATGAATTTGTATAAGGCAGGCCTACACAAGATGGCATTGAAGAGTAAGTTGATCTGAGCAACGTCAAAGACCAACTTCTCGGTGCGATACTTCTCCCGGGTACCGAAGGTAACGGGGAGGGTAATAGCTCCGAGTGGGGTAATGGCTCCCGGACCTACTCCGGAGAAAGGTCGGGAGGGGTGGAGATCCGAAGGTCGGAGCTGAAGCTTGGTAAAAGCTTTGAAGCTTATGAGGTTGAGCCCCGAACCTCCGTCTACCATGACATGGTGGAGTTGGATGTTATTGATGGTACGAGATACCATCAAAGGTAACCGACCTGCTCCAACCATGCTTCGAGGGCAGTCCGAAGCATCAAAAGTGATGGTTGTGTCAATCCACTTCCGATGAGGCTCCGCCCTGGCTGTAGAGCTACAGCAGCCATGTCCCGACGCATAGTCTTGATGACGCGGCGGGAGGTGATGTCCCATGATCCACCAAAAATGGTGTTCATGGTCTTCCGACGCTCGTTGTCGGAGACGTCGGAATCGTCGTCAACGAGGTGTAGACGGCCTTCAAGACCTTTTTGGGATCCTGAAAACCTAACTCCTCTTCAGCCGGAGCTTCGTCGACTTTTTGTTTTCCTTCCCTCTGTCGGAAAGGAGCTTCTTCCCGGCGCTTGTTGTAGCGCTCGGCAAGGTTTTGGACCTCCCGGCAGTCTTCCAAACTGTGGCTGCCCGTTTTGTGAATTGGACACCACACCTTGGGTTTGCCACCGTCTTCAGAAGACGGTCGAGGTCGCTTCTCGGGGCGTGGCCCCCGACCACCCAGAGCTGCAGCAGCTGCAACATTGGATGCACCGGCCGACGGCTTCTTCTTGTCGTTGGTCTTCTTCTTCTTCTTGCCACTCCCGGAGGTAGCGGCTTCTCCTTTGGAGGATTTCTTGTGATCCTCTGTAGTTGGTTTGGAGTGCATTTCATGGCCCTCCGCAGCTCTGGCACATTTGTCGGCAAAACTGAAGAGTTCCGTGACACTGGTGATCTCCTTGATCGCCAGTTTCTCCAGCATCTTCTTATCCCGTACACCCTGTCTGAATGCCACAATGACAGAGGCGCTAGAGATAGAAGGGATAGTATTTCGTACCTGAGAGAATCTCTGAATGAATGATCGCAGGGATTCTCCCCCTTTTTGCACGACTGCAAAAAGGTCCAGTTCAGTGCCTGGTCAGGTGTATGAACTCCCGAAGTTGGCGGTGAACTGCCGGCACAGCTCCTCCCAACTGTTGATGGAGTTGGGTGGAAGGCTCATAAACCAGGACCTGGCGGTCCCAGTTAAAGCCACTGGGAAATAATTGGCCATTACGGCCTCATTTCCTCCAGCTGCCAAGATAGCAGTGGAGTAAATCTGAAGAAATTCGACAGGATTGACGGTCCCGTCGAACTTCTCCGGTAGGTGAGGCCAGAACTTCTGTGGCCACCTGACCATACGCAGATGCATGGCCAGGGCTGAACAGCTCCTCCTACTCCTTCAGGAGCAGGAACGTCTTGAGCTTCTCGTCTTTCACTAGCACGCTCAATATGGACCCGGCCGTCTTGTTGGCGATATCGGCGATCAAGCTCCGCCCGGAGGTCATGAGTTGAAAGCCTTGATACTGTGTGAGTGCGTCATGCCCCGGAGGGCAATGACGTCACCTGCTGTGATGCAGCACGTCTCCTGTTGTTGGAAACGTGCGGACCAAGTCTGCCAGACAAGGTCCGTCACTGCGATGGGGCCCGTCCCGAGGGAGGAGGACCCTGGTTGCTGATGCGGTCGGCTGCTGCTGCAACCAAATGTTCCACATCGACCCTCCACTGCTCGAGTGCATCCCGGGACACATCCGGAGGTGGTGGGCATTGAAGAAGAGCACGTGTTGCATGGAGCGCGTGTTCTGGGTTGTCATGATTTGCCGACGCAGTGATTGACGCCAGTGCACCATCGCGTTGTCCACCTTGATTTGCTGGTGGAGGCGGCGGTAGTGGTAGTGTGACTCCTGCTGGCACTGAGGCTCCTGCTGGTGGCTTCATATTGGAGGGATTGCGCCCAACAGCTTGAACAGCAGGATGACCGTTGGATGATCCAGCAGCTGAGTTCACCATTCTTGAAATCTCAGGCGCCCCCTACCTGGCGCGCCAACTGTCGGTGGTTTGGATCCGGCAGATCTCCCGACACTACTAAAGTGTTAGAGGAGTTTGAGGTTCGGTGTGGGCGCGCGGATATTCAAGAAGGTGAAGTGTAAATGACACAGTGGACACGAAGATTTATGTGGTTCGGGCCGCCTAAGCGTAATACCCTACTCCACGGGGTGTGTTGGTGTTGTATTGGCTGTATCGAGAGTGTGTACTGAGAGTGTCTGGAGTGTGTATCCAGTGTCCCCTATATATCGTCGGTCTGTCCTTTTATAGTACAAGGGCAGGCCGTTACAAGTTAGCCTGGCCCGACATGTGGCCCCGGCGGTTACTGATATTGATACACATTCAACACGTTTAATTACCCTTAATGACCGAGTTATGGGCTTTGACAGCACCGTTACTGGTAGTTAAGGTCGTCCGATCATGTGTCATTAATATAGTATTAATGACACTTAATCGGGTCTTGAAGTCCTTGATTCCCCTTTGAAGATCCGGAGCCGTTGTGGAGTCTTCCGGAGGTTAGAGGCCGAAGATCCGACGGTTGGACACGTGGCAGCTCCGGAGCATACTGTGGGAAACAGATAGGTCCGGAACTACCTGACACGTGTCAGTTCCGGAGCTTCCCTCAGTCTGGGGTTAGGTCCGGGGGTGCCATTTCGGTACATAGCCCAGAGCTTCCCCCTTGTGGGCAGTAGCTCCGGTTTGATAGTACACGTGGCGATCCTGGGACTAACCATGTTGGAGAAGCGGGTCCGGTTATGTCTGACATGTGGGCCTCCAAAGGTTTTCAAATCAAGTAGATGACTTTCCCTAGAGATCTTTGTAATCTCAAGGGGTGTACGGTTCCCAGGGTACCGACAGAGCCCATGAGAGGAATGGCATACTTCAATCCCAAGAAAATAACTGAGTATACCAAGATCTTTTACTGTAAAATCATCCTTAAGTTGTGTAAGGAGTCTCTCAGTAGCCACATAAGACGATCTGATTATAATAATATCATCAACATAGATAAGAATATATATGTGAATATCAGCCTTGTAAAAAATAAAAAGAAAGACATCTGCCTTTGAGACCGTAAATCCTAACTCCAAGAGTTTGGAGTTAAGGCGAGAAAACCAGGCACGTGGTGCTTATTTGAGACCATAAAATGATTTATCCAACTTGCAAAGATAATTGGGATGTTGAAAATCCACAAATCCAGGAGGTTGTTTCATATAAAAATCTCCATGAAGCAGACTATCGAAGTGTGAGAATGACACTTCCCCCGGTACTATCAAGTGTAGTCTGCGGAGGTCCTTGTATTGGTTTGGGCACGCAGAGATCAAGAACAAAATGATGACGCAGGGTATTTACGTGGTTCAGGCCACCTGAGCGTAATACCCTACTCCACGGGGTTTGTGTTGTTGTATTGAGTATCACTAGTATGCGTGGTGCTTGGATCCGATTGTCTGTATGTATCGTGTGGTGCAGTCCTTTTATAATCCAAGGACTGACCATTATAACGTTTGCCTGGCCCGACATGTGGCCCTGGCATATTTAATAGCCTAATACACTGTCTATGAGTATTAAGCATGGTTAATAGTGTGATAATGTGCCTTAATGGTTATGTTACCCCTATTAATAGTGCTCTGATCATGTGTCATTAATACATCATTAATGACACGTAATCAGGTTTTGTAACTGCTGCCTTAACTGTCCCGTGAATGTCCGTGCTTTTGGAGATCCGCCAGTATACTCGTTGGTCGTGTAGGTACGGAGGCTTCACACATGGCAGCTTTGGAGCTTCCCCTTGCGGTATGTAGCTCCGGAACCGCTATACATGTGTTGGCACTGATGAGTAGGTTTAGGCCCGATCTTCCAAAAGGTATGTCGATTGGGGTGGAGAACTCGACGTTGATGATCCGCGGCACTCGAGCGGTTCGAGTACCCCTGCAATCACTACACCACGGCTCCGTTGGTTATCAACCGTGCTGCACACGCTTGACCTCGCCAAGAAGGCTAATCTCTGCAAGTGCAATCGAGAACACGAGCAAGAACGTAGATGACACGATCGGAAATCGCGAAATTGGGGTCTCACAAACCGTAGAACGGCGATATTATTGATCTAAGCAAAGCCCACCGAATATGACCAGCGGCTGCAGTATTTATAGGCTAGGGTTCTACCAAAACATGATTAGACGCGTCCCTAATAGACTCTTATGGGATACAAGGCCCAAAGGCCCGATTCGGTGGCGCAGCACCGGACAGAAATCTGGACTCGACTTGTTTCGACGATTCCCAATGACTCCGGAGGAATTTTGAGGTGGGACCAGAACCATTGGAAAGTTTATCTTCTCCTCTTTCCGTGCATATGTAGAACGTCGAAAACAGAGTCCGTATGCCTCCTGGGCGTCTGTTTTAAGGTGGACTGCTCCTGGACTCCGAGTTGAACTCGAGTCCGAGTTGTAAACTGTTTCCATCTACTTGTGGACGTCCCAGGTGGTTCTCCACGCCCCCAAGGCCTCCTTCCTTCACTTGTTGATCTTTTCCATTATTCCTAATAACAATTAAATCATCACATAGGAATCTATTCTCAAACTCACATGCAAAAGAAGTTAAGAACGAATTCACCTGCTGATTTAATAACCGTGCCCGTGCTCTTGTGATTGGTCCTTGCAGTTCAATGCGCGTCTCTGCTGTTGTGATGTCCTCATCATCCTCCCCCTCTTGAATTGGAGTCGTCCTCGACTCAAGTTCATCTTCTTCTCCCAAGTACGGCCGCAAATCTGAAATGTTAAATGTAGGACTAACCCCAAAATCGGGAGGCAATTCAAGCTTATATGCATTATCATTAATCTTTTCAACGATCTTAAAAGGACCAGCAGCTCGTGGCATAAGTTTAGATTTTCTCAAGTCGGGAAATCGCTCTTTTCTCAAATGTAACCACACCAAATCGCCCGGTTCAAGTTTTACTTCTTTTCTACCTTTACTACCTGCAATCCTATACTTCTCATTCATCATTTCAATATTTTTATTTGTAGTTTCATGCATCTTAAGAATGAATTCAGATCGTTGTGTAGCATCCAAATTTATAGTTTCAGAAGGAGGCAAAGGTAGTAAATCAATAGGAGCACGGGGATTGAAACCATACACTACCTGGAATTGACTTACCTTTGTCGTGGAGTGAACGGATCTGTTGTAAGCAAATTCTATATGTGGTAAACACTCCTCCCACAACTTCAAATTTGTTTTCAAGACAGCCCGTAACATAGTGGATAAAGTACGATTAACTACCTCGGTCTGTCCATCCGTTTGTGGGTGACATGTAGTTGAAAACAGCAACTTGGTTCCCAATTTATACCACAAAGTTCTCCAAAAATGACTTAAAAATTTTGCATCACGATCAGAAACAATGGTATTTGGCACACCATGTAAACGAACAATTTCCATCATAAATAAATCAGCAATGTGTGAGGCATTATCATTCTTATGACAAGGTATAAAGTGTGCCATTTTGGAAAAACGATCAACAACTACAAAAATACTATCCCTCCCCCTCTTAGTCCTAGGCAATCCCAAAACAAAGTCCATAGAAATATCCTCCCAAGGTACACTAAGGCGAGACTTAGCTTTGTTGCAAGTAGTGCATCGTGACACGTAGCGCTCGACATCACGCCTCATCTTTGGCCAAAAGAAGTGTGTGGACAGCACGTCTTTAGTTTTCTTCACTCCAAAATGTCCCATCAAACCTCCTCCATGTGCTTCCTACAAAAGCAATAGACGAACGGAGCTAGCTGGAACGCATAGCTTGTTAGCACGATAGAGGAGACCCTCTCGCAGCACATATTTATTCCAAGTTCTTCCTTCTCTACAATTTTCAAAAGCATCTTTGAAGTCCAAATCAGTAGGATATAATGCTTTAATTGTTTCCAAACCAAAGATTTTATGATCAAGTTGGGACAGCATGGTATAACGCCTAGATAATGCATCGGCAATGATATTTTCCTTCCCTTTCTTATGCTTAATGATGTATGGAAACGACTCTATGAACTCAATCCATTTAGCATGTCGTTTATTCAGATTGGTTTGACACTTAAGATACTTCAATGATTCATGATCGGAATGTATGACAAACTCCTTAGACCAAAGATAATGTTGCCAAGTTTATAATACACGGACTAAGGCATACAATTCCTTATCATAAGTGGAATAATTCAGAGAAGGACCATGAAGTTTTTCACTAAAGAAAGCAACGGGTTTACCTCCTTGTATGAGAACGCCTCCAATACCAATGCCGCTTGCATAGCATTCTAGCTCAAAGGTCTTGTCAAAATCAGGAAGTTGTAGTAATGGTGCTTGTGTAAGCTTCGATTTGAGAGCATCAAAAGCTTGTTGCTGCTGTTCGCCCCATCGAAATGGAACTCCCTTCTTCGTTAGCTCATGTAGAGGTGCTGCAATGGTGCTGAAATCCCGCACAAAGCGCCGATAAAATCCTGCAAGACCAAGAAAACTACGAACCTGTGTGACGGTAGTTGGGGTTGGCCAGCTGGTGATTGCTTCAATTTTTGCCTCATCCATCTCAATTCCCTGCGAGGAAAAGACATAGCCAAGAAACAAGACTCGATTGGTGCAAAAAACACACTTTTCGAGGTTACCAAACAAACGTGCATCTCTCAAAACAGTAAAAACAGCACGTAAATGATCAAGATGTTCATCATATGACTTGCTGTAAATGAGGATATCATCGAAGTAAACCACCACAAATTGTCCAATGAAAGCACGTAAAACCTCGTTCATTAATCGCATAAAGGTGCTGGGTGCATTAGTTAAACGAAAAGGCATGACTAACCACTCATAATGTCCAAACTTGGTTTTAAATGCAGTTTTCCATTCATCTCCTAGTGCCATTCTAATTTGGTGGTAACCACTACGCAAGTCAATTTTTGTGAAGATGATAGCACCACTCAATTCATCAAGCATGTCATATAATCGAGGAATAGGATAACGATATCGAATGGTGATGTTATTAATCGATCGACAATCAACACACATGCGCCAACTACCATCTTTCTTAGGAACCAAAAGAACAGGAACGGAACAAGGGCTAAGGCTTTCACGAATGTACCCGCGGTCCAAAAGATCTTGGACTTGTCGCTGAATTTCCTTAGTTTCTTGTGGATTCGCCCTGTATGCTGCACGATTTGGCAAACTTGCTCCTGGAATCAAATCGATCTTGTGTTCAATGCCTCTCATCGGTGGTAAACCAGGGGGTATCTCGGAGGGAAACACATCCTCAAACTCCTGCAAAAGGTTAGCAACAGCAGGGGGCAATGCAATAGACAATTCATGAAGTGAAAACATGGCTTCTTTGCAAACTAAAGCATAGCACATCCCCTTAGCATCGAATAAATCAGCAAGTTCAGATTTAGTTGCGAGCAATGATGGTGATTTTAACTTAATAACTTGCTGTTTTTCATATTCTAATTTAGTTGCTTTGCCCTCACGAATTTTACTCTTCTCAAAATGCACAATTTCAGCAGGAGTCATGGGGAGCAAAGTGATTTTCTTTCCCTTATGCATAAGAGTATATTATTGGTTCTACCATGATGAATAGCATCTGTATCAAATTCCCAAGGACGACCCAATAAAAGAGAACAAGCATCCATAGGAACAACATCAAAATCAGCAAAATCATGGTATGAACCAATTGAAAAATGGATTCTCGCTGTTTGTGTTACCCGAACCTTACCGCTGTTGTTGAACCATTGAATGTGGTACGGATGAGGGTGTGCTCTTGTTGTCAAACCGAGTTTCTTGACGACGTCCGTGTTTACCAAGTTATTGCAGCTACCTCCATCAATTATAGTGTGTACACGACAATCCTTGACGACGAGAAACATGTGGAAGAGGTTGTGTCGTTGTAGCTTGTCGTCGGTCTCCACTTTGGAGCTCAAGGCACGCTGCACAATGATGCTCCTATAGTTCTCCGTCGCCGCTGTACCAAGTACCTCTTCTTCGGTGTGTTCGTCATTTGGATCTGTAAAGTCAGTAGCAAGAGAATATTCATCTTCAACATCCGAAGTACTATCATACCCGCCATCGTCACGTGCTATGTATACTCGTTTGCTCGGGCAATCTCTCATCATATGACCAAGTCCCTGGCAGCGGTGACACTTAATGTCGGAAGTACGACCCGTAGGAGTGGACGACGAAGGCTTGAATGATGTCGCCTTGCTGCCTTCCGCCACACGAGAAGGTGGAGCAGCAGGTATAGTTCGTTGGCCACCATTGGGTGGTGTAGTCGCTGCACGGGGGGCTGAAGATGGTGCTGTTTTGGATGGTGTAGTTGCTGCACGCGGCGTGAAGTTGCTCCTCGTGCGTTGTTGCTGTTGTTGTCGGCCCTGCAATTCTTTTTCTGCCAACATAGCAAGCTGAAACAATCTATTAACAGTATCATATTCTTTGTAATCAACAATGTCCTGAATTTCATGCCTCAACCCCCCATAAAAACGAGCTATTTTATCATCCATGTCCTCTACTACCCCACAACGCAGCATACCCTTTTGTAACTCTTGATAATACTCCTCTACGGACATGTTATCTTGGTCTAAACGCTGCAATTTTTGCGAAGGTCCCACTGAAAAGATGGAGGAACAAATCGAACACGCATAGCTTCCTTTAATCTATCCCATGTTGGAGGATCAGTTCTAGTTTTAACAAGTTCATTCCACCATATGACAGCAAAGTCCTTAAACTCACTAGTGGCTTGACGAACTCTATGTTGTTCAGGAACAAGATGGGAATTAAATTTTTGCTCTACTGTCATCTCCCAATCAAGATAAGCCTCAGCATCATAAGCACCAGAAAAAGAGGGTATAGTAAATTTCACTTTAGCAAAAGGATCATCAGGAGGGCGGTTATAATTGTTATGATTATTACCTCCTATACCTCGACGATAAAGTGGCAATCTTGGCTGATTACTGTGATCTTCCAGTTCATCATAAGCATTGTCTTCTTGTCTTCCAGCGAGAGGCAACCGAGCCTCAAAAGTATTCATCCGAAGAGCAAGGTCATCCAGTTTGCGAGTCAAGTTCGCCAATGACTCCTCCGTTGATGCGTTGTATTTGGCGAACATACCATGTAACTCAACATGTTGAATACATTCGTCATTATTTTCTTCTCCTGCCATTGTTAGTGAAACAAAAGACAACAAAAAAAATGTTATCCCTATCAACTACAGTGACAATGTGGAAGGTGGAAGAAAACAATCTCTCTCGCTCAAGCGTCTTACCACGCTCTTACAAGTGTTCTTACCGACACAGCAGGTGGTGTGGACGGTGAGATGAACCAATGAAGCGTGGGGTGATTGCAAAGGTACCTGTTATGCTCAAGAGAAAGGTGGAGCTTGGATGGCACAATATGGTGGCTAATAAGCAGAAAATCGTTAACAGCTAAACAAAGTTGAATAAGTATTCAATGTAGGAAACTATTGCTGGTCAACTGAGTGCCCTAGAGCCTAGCACAACACAAGGAAGTATCAAGGCAAAAGAAAGACAGAATGATATAACCAAACAAACAGCACCAAGTGGTATAGGCCAATTGCTTTAATATACGTGCTCTTCACTATTTTTTTTTTCTTTTTTGTAATATTTTTTTGATATTTTTCTTTACTCAGTAGCACAAATATAGGAAGCATACAAATTTGCAGCTCAATTGGATGTAATATGCGGCCTATAGAAAATCAAGAAGGTTCTTTAAAATTCGTGCTGAAACTTCGGAGGCCGGATAGCCTATCTTCCGAGGGGAATTTGGGCAATCTAATTTCGCCGAACGCGGCTACACGGCGGAAAATCAGATGCGAAATTTCACGTAGATGAATTTGAAAAAAAAAATTGCCCGATTTCGAGTTCGTGTGCGAAAGTTATGGCCGTTTTAAGGTAGGCTGTCCGAGTTACATTTTTTTGGATGTTGATTCCAACTCGGTTTGAGAACAGAACTCGCAAACGGATACGAAAACGATCGGGAATTTGCACAGCAACTAATGGGGTGGTGTGTGATGATTCAAGGATGAATGGCACAAAGATTTATCACCTAATCTAGGGCTGGCGATGCGGGAGTTCACGCAAGCCGGCTAGCTAGGGCAAACCGATGAACGTGGCGGATCGGTTTGTTATTTAGGGATTGTGGAATAGGTGTCGAATAGCAAGAAAACAAGGACGAAACACGATAACTAGGATCAAAAAACACAAATCTAAACCAGCAACAAGACTCAACCACACGAATGCAAACTCAACAATGCAAACTGAAAAATGAAACTGCAGGCACTATAGTCTGGGAAGTGGTAAAAACGATCTAATTTTTTTTTGTGGTTTTTTTGTGGACTCTAGGTACGAAACAAAATCGATCTAATGGAAGGAAGGAAAACAAAGATACCTCACGGGCAACCTGGAAATTTGATACCAATTGATGAGTAGGTTTAGGCCCGATCTTCCGAAAGGTATGTCGATTGGGGTGGAGAACTCGACGTTGATGATCCGCGGCACTCGAGCGGTTCGAGTACCCCTGCTATCACTACACCACGGCTCCGTTGGTTATCAACCGTGCTGCACACGCTTGACCTTGCCAAGAAGGCTAATCCCTGCAAGTGCAATCGAGAACACGAGCAAGAACGTAGATGACACGATCGGAAATCGCGAAATTGGGGTCTCACAAACCGTAGAACGGCGATATTATTGATCTAAGCAAAACCCACTGAATATGACCGGCGGCTGCAGTATTTATAGGCTAGGGTTCGACCAAAACATGATTAGACGCGTCCCTAATGGACTCTTATGGGATACAAGGCCCAAAGGCCCGATTCGGTGGCGCAGCACCGGACAGAAATCTGGACTCGACTTGTTTCGACAATTCCCAATGACTCCGGAGGAATTTTAGGTGGGACCAGAACCATTGGAAATTTTATCTTCTCCTCTTTCCGTGCATATGTAGAACGTCGAAAACGGAGTCCGTATGCCTCCTGGGCGTCTGTTTTAAGGTGGACTGCTCCTGGACTCCGAGTTGAACTCGAGTCCGAGTTGTAAACTGTTTCCATCTACTTGTGGACGTCCCAGGTGGTTCTCCACGCCCCCAAGGCCTCCTTCCTTCACTTGTTGATCTTTTCCATTATTCCTAATAACAATTAAGTCATCACATAGCAATCTATTCTCAAACTCACATGCAAAAGAAGTTAAGAACGAATTCACCTGCTGATTTAATAACCGTGCCCGTGCTCTTGTGATTGGTCCTTGCAGTTCAATGCGCGTCTCTGCTGTTGTGATGTCCTCATCAAGCACCAGAGCTTCCCTCTGGTGGGGGTTAGGTCCGGCGTCGTTATACACGTGTTGATTGTGAAGCTTCCCTGTGTTGGGAGTTTAGCTCCGGACTTACATTACACGTGTCAATCCCGGAGCTACCCATATGAGGGATGCGGGTCTGGAGTAGTATGACGTTTGGGGCCTGAGGAGACCTTTAACTTTGACAGGTGAAACTCTCTTGCACTTCTTGCGGTACCATGGGGTACCCGGTACGCAGAGTGCCGACAGTGGCCACCGGGCCCACCTCTGGGAGAAACCCTTTGGGTTAAGTTATTCTACCGGAGGTGGGGCCATCCTCAATTTCCGCGCTTCGACTTCAA
Organism: Tuctoria greenei; assembly: GCA_036927565.1. Classification (NCBI taxonomy): domain Eukaryota; kingdom Viridiplantae; phylum Streptophyta; class Magnoliopsida; order Poales; family Poaceae; genus Tuctoria; species Tuctoria greenei. The sequence goes on from JAYESD010000006.1 coordinate 135,105,532, forward strand.
AACTCTTCTGATGTGCCATTGGGGCGGTGGTTCGGGATTAAACCATCACCGTGTGGCTTGTTATGAGTGCGGCAGATGAGATCTTTGAGTGTGGATCTCACGCAATTGAAGGTTGCAATTTCCCAATACAAAAACCGTATTGGTTCCGAGCGCCTTGTCAGGGTGCCACCTTTGGGTTTCTCGCCGCCCATCATTACAACGGTTCGCCTGGGGTAATAACCTCAATCTATTCTTCGGGTGGCCCCGGGCCCATTCATCATTGATGGGGTAGATCTTTGAAATGCGACCCTGCTCTCGTTGTGGTTTCCATCCAAGCATCGCGGATGCTTACTTAAGAAGGAAAGTATGCACAGTTGAGGACTCTTTACGCTTTTGATCAAACTCGCGCTTTGTTTACAGCTATTATATACCAATTTCATCCATCAATTTAACTCAATTATGTGAAGGATTTGTCATTTCTTACACACATCACCTTTCTATATAACCCAATTCCACTTGGACTTGGAGAAATATGTGTATGCAACATTTTATGTAGGAAATGAGGAAATGTAGAGGGACCAATCCTATAAAATATCATCCCATCCAATCAGGCGACGACACATGGCATCCCATGGATCAAATGGCCCACAAGCAGAAGTATCCGAGGAGATCCAATGGTGTATCACCCATATACATCAATGGGACCCACCTGGCAGCCACCTGGAGAAAGCACACGAGAAACGGTGCAATGACCATGTCGACCGAACCAGGGGGTCGGCCGACCTGGTCTTTGCACCAAACTCGGTCAGCCTCCACGTGTTGGCTCCTCCCGGCTCCCTGGAGTCAATGACGACTGATTTGCGCGCTTTTGGTGGTGGGAACCAACCTCAACACTAGTATAAATAGGACCCCCTACCCCTCACTTCAACACACACCACTTGGGCATCATTCTATTGTATACACTATCTTCCATAGTCCTTAGAGGAGTTAGGATGTTGAGAGGAGAGCCTCTAGTCCCAAGTCCAAATTGGGAAAGGAGTAGAAGGAGTCTCTCTTCCCAATTCCACATTGGGAAAGGTATGGCTTATGTATTCCTTCTTCTATTTGTGACTTTGTGCTCAATAAAGATAATATCTTTAGTCTTTTTTATATGTATACTGTGACGCCCGGTTCTGAAAAATGAACCAAGCTAATGCATATGTGTGCCCAGGATGTTCATCACACATACACGAGTGCATTCACAAAAGAGTATATAGAAAATTACCACAAAACAAGATTAATTAACCAAATTTTATTTCACAAACCATATTATCCTCGAATACAAGCTCTAATGAATATTTATGACAAGTTCAACTAATGCAGCGGAAATAAACTAATTAAGCAACTAAGAAAACTAAGCATAAGGGATAGCGCAGCTCCAACCAACACAACAGGCAAAGCTGACGGTAGACACGGCCTAGAACTCCGCATTATCGCCATTAAACTCCCAATCATGACCTACAACTGTTGGGGAGGGGGATTGCAAGAGTGAGTACATGTCGTACTCAGCAAGTGTGGAAAGTGTGACATGCGGCTGATTCAAATGACGACAATAATAATGGCAAAGTGCTGAAAAGTACATAAAAACATTTGAAAAGCAATATATTACATGTATGTGAAATAAACCCATCATAATCATAAGTAATATCATAATACCAGTCTGAAGTCACTACCATCATCAATAATTCCAGATTTCACCATTGCCAGTAACCATATTCAATATCAGAAATAAATCCATAACCATCCATAGCCATTACCAAACCATAACCATCCCAAATTCCAATTTCCCTCTAATCATGGAAGTTGTCCAGGTGCTCATAACCGGAAGCACGGCTATCATGATAGTTTTATTTAACTCTGCAGAGTTTGTACCTCTTTACCCACGTGTTCGTGATTTCATCACCTTTCGGTGACTAAGAATCTCCCTTATGCCCATGACCCGTCGGTCATATTACACACTTCCGTTGGTGTGTGGCCAAGAGATAACAAAATAGCCTTTACAAAGGGATTACTAGCCTATTTAGACCCTATTGAGGTTTCACCGGTGGTGATGTCTCTCGCAGAGCACATCTTCAACCAAGGGCCCCCTCTTGAGCCATTCGGATCCCAGGGTAGTCCCACCAATCATCAACAAACCCAATCCGACTACCCCTTCCTCGAGCATCCACAATGGTCCAAACAGCACTGGCAAAGCCCTAATTAATCAGCTACGCCGCACCCATACTTGGCCTCGTGGTGGCACTGTAGTCCTGGCTTATTCTCGCATGAACCGGTCCTTAGATCTAAAGCAAGCAAACCACCATAATATCGAACCCATCCACATACCAGGCTTGCTTAGATCACCTATTACCGTATCATCTCAACCAGTTCACATTAACCAAAATATCATTAATGCTTAATTAAATGTGTAGTGTAGTGTTCCCATCCCAATTAATTAAGCGAAGCAAAAAGGTAAAAGCCCTTCCCGACTCTCTACCATAAATTCCAGGTGACAAGGGTGGTTAAACAATTCTAGTAAACTTCCTATCATAGGATTCCCATCAAATTGACACAAGCATGCAATTTTGCAAACAAAACATTTACTTAAAAACAGGATCAATATGCTTCAAGGACACTTGCCTTGCTCTTGCTGTTGATTAGGGTCAAAGCCTTCAAAATCTTGGTGCTGTAGATCCTCCGTGGCACTTTCTAGTGCAAATCCGTCTAATCCACACAATAAACATACAAGACAAGAAACACAATCAAAGAGTGCACAAATATTACTCAATACGACATGACATGCATGATTAATGCAAACGCAAGGTAGAACTTGTTACTAGATTGCTTTTAATGATCACTAACTAGTTCTAATAGATCTTAACAAGTTTATACATGTTTGGATTTGATTAGGTCAAATTTTAGAATTAATTTGATGCAATTTAACCAGAAAGATCGGACTAGTCCGCTAGGGACCGGACAAGTCCGCACTCTGCGAGATCAGCAGATTAGGGTTTTCTAGATCGACGTGAATTTGGAGATTAGTGGTTGAATTCACGTAAGGAAAAGAGAATAGAAGGTATACCAGGTGTTTAGAACTCCAATGAATCAAGAAACTTGGAGGTAGCACTTGGATCTTGATGATCTAGGGTTGGTGATGAACTTTGAGGTGAATTGGTGGTGAAGAACGAAACTTGGTGGAGATCTTGATCCTCTTTCGTTTCCTCCTCTTCTTCTTCTTGCCTGGGATCTTCTCCTCCCTCCTTGATGGTGGCTCCCCACGAACAAGGGTTTGGGTGGGTGGAAAAGTGGCAAATAGATGTCAATCCTAGGGGTGGGGCTGTTTATATAGAGGTGGAGGCTAGGGTTAGATGGATTTCGAGTTTGGGATGAGTAGAGGCCAGTTTAGAGTCTCACATGGGCTCTAAAAGAGATAGGAACGACGTCCCTAGGCCCACTTAACATGAAACCCAAGAAACAAGTCGTAAAACAAAAGATCAACTCGGAGTCACGAAATATCGGACAAGTCCGGACAGGATCGGACTAGTCCAAAGTCGTCCAGAGAGGAAATTGGACAAGTCTGGCCAAAAATCGGACAAGTCCGACTTTAAACAGAGAGGAAAACGGACAAGTCCGCTGGAACACCGGACTAGTCCGGAAAAGTCCAAGGACTTAGCAAATTTTCAAGGATTCTTGGAATATCGGACTATTACGCACAAAGTTGGACAAGTCCGAAGGTTTCTAGTGCCAAAAATCGGACTTGTTCGCAGCAAAACGGATAAGTCCATTTTTAGTCAGAGAGAAATCGGACTAGTCCTCAGTAAAATCGGACTAGTCCGCACTTTCCTGCGTTTTAAGTGCGGTTTTATTCCAAATAAATTTTAAACTCGTTCCTCTTGATGTGGATCAATGTTAAACATGTATATGAGTGCATGTAGGGATTGATGCATGAAAATGAGGGTGTTACAAACCTACCCCCCTTAAAATGAATCTCGCCCTCGAGATTCGACGCAGAAGAGAAGAGATAGGGAAATTCCTTCTTGAGATCATCCTCCATTTCCCACGTTACTTCTTTTTCTGTGTGGTGCTTCCATTGAAATTTACACCATCTAATAACTTTGTTCCTTGTGACTCTCTCCTTGGTTTCCAAGATTTTGATCGGTTGCTCAGCATAAGTCAAATCTTCCTCTAGCTCCAATCCTTCCACTGGCACTTGTTCTTCCGGTACTCTCAAGCACTTCTTGAGATGGGAAACATGAAAGACATCATGTACATCTGAAAGATGAGCTGGCATCTCCAACTTATACGCTACTTCTCCTCTTTTGTCCAAAATATTGAATGGTCCAATATAACGAGGTGCGAGCTTGCCTCTTATGTTAAACCTCTTACGACCTCTCATCGGCGACACCTTGAGGTAAAGAAAATCTCCTTTTTCAAAGGCTAATTTCCTTCTCCTATTGTCCGCATAGCCTTTTTGCCTTGATTGGGCTGCCCTCAAGTTTTCACGAATTATTTGGACTTGCTTTTCGGCTTCTTGCAACACATCCGGACAAAATACTTGAGTTTCTCCTACCTCATTCCAGAATAAAGGTGTCCTACAGTTCCTCCCATAAAGCGCTTCATACGGTGACATTTTCAAACTTGCTTGGTAACTATTGTTGTATGAGAATTCTGCGTATGGCAAGCTTTTGTCCCAACTCTTCCCATGCTTCAAAGCACAAGCTCTTAACATGCCCTCCAAAATCTGATTGGTTCGTTTGGTTTGTCCATCCGTTTGTGGGTGATATGCTGAACTAAAATTCAACCTTGTTCCCAAAGCTTCATGCAATTTTTGCCAAAACTTGGAAGTAAATTGAGAACCTCTATCCGAGACTATCTTTTTAGGGACTCCATGTCGACACAAAATATGCTCCATGTATATTTCGGTCAATTGTGCAGATGTATACTTGGTCTTCACAGGGACAAAATGAGCTGACTTGGTTAAGCGATCCACAATTACCCAAATTGAGTCATACCCGGACTGAGTACGTGGTAACCCAACTATGAAGTCCATACCGATTTCTTCCCACTTCCATTCCGGAATCTTCAATGGTTGCAATAATCCGGCTGGCCTTTGATGTTCCGCCTTGACTCGTTGGCACACATCACACAATGCTACATATTCAGCTATGTCCTTTTTCATGCCATCCCACCAATAGCAAGTCTTCAAGTCTTTGTACATCTTCGTACAACCAGGATGAATTGAGTAAGGTGAGTCATGTTCCTCCTTTAATATTGTCTCTCGAATATGCTTTACATTAGGCACAACGATTCTCTTTCCAAGCCATAAGGTACCATGTTCATCCTCGTCAAATCTGAATTCTCTCCCTTCTTCGGTCCTGTCCTTGATTTCCTTGATCTCTTCGTTTGCGGTTTGTGCCTCTCGAATTTCTTGCTCCAAGGTTGGGTTTAACTCCATCATCTCTATCTCATTTACAAACCCGAGGTTCAACCATTCAAACTCCTTGCATAACTCGGATGGTAACTCTCGAACTGTGAGTTGGTGACTTACTCCCTTTCCACTCAAAGCATCGGCCACTACATTGGCTTTTCCCGGATGATAGTTGATCCCCAAATCATAATCTTTGATGAGCTCCAACCATCTTCATTGCCTCAAGTTCAGATCCGTTTGTGTGGAAATATACTTCAAACTCTTATGATCCGTATAAATTTCACACCTATGTCCAAGAATATAGTACCTCCAAATCTTCAATGCATGTACCACAGTTGCAAGTTCTAAATCATGTGTTGGGTAATTCTACTCATGTTTCATCAATTGTCTTGATGCATAGGCAACCACTTGACCTTCTTGGATCAATACACGTCCAAGTCCTTGTCTTGATGCATCGCAATAAATGTCAAAACTCTTGCTTACATCCGGCAATACCAAAACTGGGGCTGTTGTCAACCTCTTTCTCCAACTCCTCAAAACTATTCTGACAAGCTTCAGTCCATTGGAACGCCTTACCCTTCATTAGCAACTCTGTCACAGGCTTGGCTATCTTGGAAAAGTCCTTGATGAATCTACGGTAATATCCAGCCATCCCAAGAAAACTCCTTATTTCCTTGACATTTTGCAGCGGTTCCCACTTCAACACGTCTCTCACTTTTCCGGGGTCAACCAATACTCCTCCTCCTGAGATGATATGACCCAAGAATGACACCTCTCTCAGCCAAAACTGACACTTGTTGAACTTGGCATATAATCGATGCTCCCTATATTTCTGCAACGTAAGCCTCAAGTGTTCCTCATGTTCCTTCTCATCCTTCGAGTAGATCATAATATCATCAATAAACACCACAACGAACATATCCAAGTACTCCATGAAGACCTTATTCATGAGGTACATAAAGTACGCAGGTGCATTTGTCAATCCAAAGGACATCACGGTGTACTCATAAGATCCATACCGTGTCCCAAAAGCTGTCTTGGGTACGTCCAATGGTCTAATCTTTATTTGAAAGTATCACGACCTCAAATCAATCTTAGAGAAGACACAAGCACCCTTCATCTGATCAAACAAGTCCACTATATGTGGCAAGGTATACTTGTTCTTGATTTTTACCTCGTTGAGAGCTCGGTAATCTACGCACATCCTTTGGGATTCATCCTTCCTGTCCACAAATAGAACGGGCGCCCCCCAAGGCGAAGAGCTTGGGCGAATGAAACCCTTCTCTAATTGCTCTTGAATTTGCTTCTTGAACTCCGCTAATTTCATAGGAGGCATCCTATACGGCCTCTTAGCTATAGGTGCATTTCCAGGTATTAAATCAATAACAAACTCAATGTCTCGATCAGGTGGCATACCTGGCAACTCGTCCGGAAAAACAACCAAAAATTCACACACCACCGTAATCTCCTCAATTGCGGCACCGTCCATATGATTTAGCTCCAATTGCTTCGGTGTGGTTTGAGATGCTTCAAATTCTACGGTGATCCCTTCCTCATTGGTCAACTTCACCGTCTTCGTGGCACACTCAATAACTCCATTGTGCTTCCTCAACCAGTCCATACCAAGTATAATGTCCAATCCTTGGGAATCCAAAACAACGAGGTTGGTGGAGAAGTCTACCCCCCTTATTCTAAGGCTTACTTTTGGACATACTATATTTGTCCTCATCTCTCCTCCAGGAGACTTAAACAATAGAGTAAACTTCATATGAGAGATAGGCAAACTATACTTGGCAACATACTTTGATGTAATGAATGAATGTGATGCTCCAGAATCAAATAACATAGTCGCGGGGTTGGAGTTGGCGAGAAACATACCAATGACCACGTCATCCGCTTGTTGAGCATCCTCCGTTGAGACATGGTTCACGTTGCCACTAGCAAAATTCTGTTGTCCACGGCTTCCTTGTGGCTCTCCTCCATTGGGTCTTGGGTTTTTCCTCGGTGCATTGCTTCCTTGACCAAGACCTGACTTAGGACATTGATGCACAAAGTGTCGAGCTTCTCCACAAGTATAACACTTCTTAACTCCACCAGAATTATTAGGACGAGCTTGGTTTTGAACATTAGCACCAGGAAAATTAGCACGAGGTGCATAAGGCATTGGAGGCCTAGGTGCTTGCATGACAGGGCGCTGCTGTACAAACTGAGTTGGGCGCGGTGCATAACCAGGGCATTGAGCAGGAATAGAGGAGCTGTAATGGGGCTCATTGGGTGGTGCAAGGCGAGGGCACACGTTACTTACTTGTTGTTGTCCTTGATATGGCGCCTTTCTCTTATTGTCTTGCTCCATCTCCCAAATCTTGTTCTCAACCACAATTGCTTTGTCCACAAGCTTCTGAAAATTTGCATAATCACAATTGAGTAGTTGCACTTGGATTTCATTGTTCAAGCCCCTCATGAACAAGTATTGCTTCCGGCTGTCCCGACTAACATCCTCAGGCGCATACCTTGAGAGTTGAGTGAATTTGTTGAGATATTCACTCACGCTTGATCTTCCTTGCCTTAAATTCTCAAATTCTTGCCTCTTCAAGATCATAACACCCTCGGGCACATAATGAGAATGGAAACTCTCCTTGAATTCTGCCCAGGTAATCCTCTATTGATTCTCGTGAGCATTGCAATAAGCATCCCACCAATCCGTAGCTGCTCCAACTAGTTGATGAGAAGCGAACAAGACCTTCTCCTGGTCACTGCATTGGACAATAGCTAGCTTCTTTTCCACGGACTTGAGCCAATCATCCGCATCCATAGGGTCGGCAGCTTGAGCGAAGGTTGGCGGCCTAGTCCTCATAAACTCTCCCAAACGATTATGAGGAGGCGGGGGTGGCGATGGAGGCATGTGGGGCTGATTGTTGATGTTGCCAGCCTGCAGCTGTCCCATAGTCTGTATCATGGTCTACATGAGCTGGTTTTGCATAGCCAAAAGCTGCTCAATGTTGATAGCTCTATGAGAAGGTCCTTGTCCAATGTTGTTCTAAGGCACTCTATTGTTCTCCTCCTCATCATTGTCATCCCTCTGGTTGTGAGTCCTCACCATCTGAAGAAAAGCAATAGGTAAGAATTAGAAAACGTCCCCAACTATATGCATCAAGGGATATGAAGCTAACCAACTAGCTATACTAGCCTAGGTGGACATGGCAATGCTAAGGCATCCCAAAATCCTCTATTAAGCACACAAGCGAACAATATATATAGCAAACAGCACACCAACCAAAATATATCGATTCCTGAGTGCTCCTATGTGCTCTAAAGTGTCCATTCTATCTAGGCTGCATCCTACATTCAACCTGTGGCTCTGATACCAATCGGTGACGCCCGGTTCCGAAAAATGAACCAAGCTAATGCATATGTGTGCCCAGGATGTTCATCACACATACACGAGTGCATTCACAAAAGAGTATACAGAAAATTACCACAGAACAAGATTAATTAACCAAATTTTATTTCACAAACCATTATCCTCGAATACAAGCTCTAATGAATATTTATGACAAGTTCAACTAATGCAGCGGAAATAAACTAATTAAGCAACTAAGCAATCTAAGCATAAGGGATAGCGCAGCTCCAACCAACACCACAGGCAAAGCTGGCGGTAGACATGACCTAGAACTCCGCATTATTGCCATTAAACTCCCAATCCTGACCTGCAACTGTTGGGGGGGACTGCAAGAGTGAGTACATGTTGTACTCAGCAAGTGTGGAAAGTATGACATGTGGCTGATTTAAATGACGACAATAATAATGGCAAAGTGCTGAAAAGTACATAAAAACATTTGAAAAGCAATATATTACATGTATGTGAAATAAACCCATCATAATCATAAGTAATATCATAATACCAGTCTGAATTCACTGCCATCATCAATAATTCCATATTTCACCATTGCCAATAACCATATTCAATATCAGAAATAAATCCATAACCATCCATAACCATTACCAAACCATAACCATCCCAAATTCCAATTTCCCTCTAATCATGGAAGTTGTCCAGGTGCTCATAACCGGGAGCACGGCTGTCATGATAGTTTTATTTAACTCTGCAGAGTTTGTACCTCTTTACCCACGTGTTCGTGATTTCATCACCTTTCGGTGACTAGGAATCTCCCTTATGCCCATGACCCGTCAGTCATATTACACACTTCCGTTGGTGTGTGGCCAAGAGATCACAAAATAGCCTTTGCAAAGGGATTACTAGCCTATTTCGACCCCACTGAGGTTTCACCAGTGGCGATGTCTCCTGCAGAGCACAACTTCAACCAAGGGCCCCCTCTTGAGCCATTCGGATCCCAGGGTAGTCCCACCAATTATCAACAAACCCAATCCGACTACCCCTTCCCCGAGCATCCACAATGGTCCGAACAGCACTGGCAAAGCCCTAATTAATCAGCTACGCCGCACCCATACTTGGCCTCATGGTGGCAATATAGTCGTGGCTTATTCTTGCATGAACCGGTCCTTAGATCTAAAGCAAGCAAACCACCATAACATCCAACCCATCCACATACTATGCTTGCTTAGATCGCCCATTATCGTATCATATCGACGAGTTCACATTAACCAAAATATCATTAATGCTTAATTAAATGTGTAGTGTAGTTTTCCCATCCCAATTAATTAAGCGAAGCAAAAAGGTAAAAGCCCTTCCCGACTCTCTACCATAAATTCCAGGTGACAAGGGTGGTTAAACAATTCTAGTAAACTTCCTATCATAGGATTCCCATCAAATTAACACAAGCATGCAATTTTGCAAACAAAACATTTACTTAAAAACCGGATCAATATGCTTCAAGGACACATGCCTTGCTCTTGCTGTTGATTAGGGTCGAAGCCTTCAAACTCTTGGTGCCGTAGATCCTCCGTGGCACTTTCTAGCGCAAATCCGTCTAATCCACACAATAAACATACAAGACAAGAAACACAAACAAAGAGTGCACAAATATTACTCAATATGACATGACATGCATGATTAATGCAAATGCAAGGTAGAACTTGTTACTATATTGCTTTTAATGATCACTAACTAGTTCTAATAGATCTTAACAAGTTTATACAGGTTTGGATTCGATTAGGTCAAATTTTAGAATTAATTTGATGCAATTTAACCAGAAAGATCGGACTAGTCCGCTAGGGACCGAACAAGTCTGCACTCTGCGAGATCAGCAGATTAGGGTTTTCTAGATCGACGTGAATTTGGAGATTAGGGGTTGAATTCACGTAAGGAAAAGAGAATAGAAGGTATACCATGTGTTTAGAACTCCAATGAATCAAGAAACTTGGAGGTAGCACTTGGATCTTGATGATCTAGGGTTGGTGATGAACTTTGAGGTGAATTGGTGGTGAAGAACGAAACTTGGTGGAGATCTTGATCCTCTTTCGTTTCCTCCTCTTCTTCTTCTTGATTGGGATCTTCTCCTCCCTCCTTGATGGTGGCTCCCCACAAACTAGGGTTTGGGTGGGTGGAAAAGTGGCAAATAGATGTCAACCCAAGGGGTGGGGCTGTTTATATAGAGGTGGAGGATAGGGTTAGATGGATTTTGAGTTTGGGATGAGTAGAGGCCAGTTTAGAGTCCCACATGGGCTCTAATAGAGTTAGGCACGATGTCCCTAGGCCCACTTAACATGAAACCCAAGAAACAAGTCATAAAACAAAAGATCAACTCGGAGTCGCGAAATATCGGACAAGTTCGAACAGGATCGGACTAGTCCGAAGTCGTCCAGAGAGGAAATAGGACAAGTCTGGCCAAAAATCAGACAAGTCCGACTTTAAATAGAGAGGAAAATGGACAAGTCCGCTGGAACACCAGACTAGTCCGGAAAAGTCCAAGGACTTAGCAAATTTTCAAGGATTCTTGGAATATCGGACTAGTCCGCACAAAATCAGACAAGTCTGAAGGTTTCCAGTGCCAAAAATCGGACTAGTCCGCAGCAAAAACGGATAAGTCCGTTTTTAGTCAGAGAGAAATCGGACTAGTCCTCAGTAAAATCGGACTAGTCTGCACTTTCCTGCGTTTTAAGTGCGGTTTTGTTCCAAATCAATTTTAAACTCGTTCTTTTTGATGTGGATCAATGTTAAACATGTATATGAGTGCATGTAGGGCATGATGCATGAAAATGAGGGTGTTACATATACTTGGACAAAGCGTTTCTTGTTTGATTGTGGAGTCCATGTATGTGGAAGGTTTACTCTTTATGATTTTACTCTCATGATGACATCTTATGGTCAAAAACAATATACACCCCCACTATAGTCTATGTAGTTATGATATGATTATGTTAATATGAATGACTATGCTATGCAATCAACTTTGGTTCAACGATGTTTAGGTTAGTCATTGCCTTAGGATGGCTTGTGCCATGGCTCCTAAGATATTTGCTTAGTATGCTAGCATGATGCTAGGGTATTTAAGTAGCGTTGGATGTCTCATAGACCCACGAATTGAAGAGGTAGACAGTAGGTGGTGACAGCCCTATCTGTCCTTTGTAATCCTCCACGTTCTGTTATGCCACATGCTCTTGCCGGGAGTTGCCCTAGTATTGCTAGGGGTAAGCTCGTGCCCAATGTGTTGAATAGCATGGCATTTGAATTTATCATTGACGTGACCATTAGTATCTACCTTAGGCTATGTATATGTATTAGGAGCATTATAGGAGCAACTCTCTAACTCTTAATCCAATCTCATTTTAGGACCCATTTACCCTTTAAGAATAGATTGCCTAGGTGTGTGTCACACTACCCCTATTATCAACTTACCCCCTGTCCGGATAATTGATTAGTATCCCACAGCTTGACCATAGGAGTAGTATATACTTTACTCCATTGCCTTCCTTTCGGATAAATATGATACCCTTGGGAATATTCATGTGTGAAATGCTACAATGGTATCTTCCGTGCGCTTGCAGATCTCATCTCTTTATCAAAGATGATCTGTGGTGTTAAGAAGTACCAACAAGCATTTCTGGTGCCTTTGTCGAGGATGATTTGTTAGTATAACATAGGAGCCGTCAACACGATCACAGCCTTCCAAACTCCGCATAGCTTTCCCTTCCTTTGCTCCACTTTGCCGCGATAGAGTTGGGTCTTCCCAAGAGCCGCATCCAGAGCAAAGACAATCTGATGAAGGTATGAACCTTCATGGAACTGTCCAGTGACTCCTTCAACCACCTAGTCCATGCCGGCAAGCTCCCTTTCAAAAAGGAGCGCTGTGGGGAGATGGTGTATTTTTTGACGTACGACATGGTTGGACTGATCCCACCATTCTTGAGCTTCATCCTGATGTTGCTGGACTTCTACGGTCTCCAACTGCGTCACCTCGGCCCGCACTCCCTTCTACTCGTTGTCATCTTCGTCCACTCCTGCGTGATGTGCGTGGGCGTGCCTTCCTGCGTTGAATTGTTCTGAACCTTCTTCACAGCTCATACCACCGTCAAGGGGATAAAGTTGGTTGGCTTATATTACTTCGTGAAGCACAAGAACTGCCCCTTCAAGTACTTGAAGTTGTTCCCCTCGGGAAAATGGGACAACTGGAAGAAAGATTGGATCGTCATTGCAGTGGATGAGAACTATGGGTTGGAGCTGCCTCAGGGACTCCCCAATGTCGACATCGAGGGCTGGAACGTAGTTTCGAAGATGTCGGATGCGTTCAAGCTTGTCCTGTCCACGATCCGAGAATGCGTGGAGGGTGGAGTGACCCGTCAGATTGTCGTCGGAAATTTCTTGGTGAACAGGTTGGCTCCACTGAGGAAGAGGGAGAAGCTCGCCCAGGCTCTCAATAGTGTGATGGATGACGACCGGATTGAAACCGGTCTGAAGTCCAACTATGACGACGAAGCTCTGAAGCTTCATCTCAAGAAATTTCAGCATGGGCTAGTCCACGGCGACGACTTGGCTCTGTCGGCTGCTTTCCTGCCCATGAACATTATTCCAGAGATCAACAGGGAGCTCCGGAGGAAGATGCCGGCGCTAGACGACCTCGGCGAGGTAGAACAACACCGGACCTCCAGGGTTGTAATCCCCGGAGCTTCCGAGGAGGTGGCAAACCCTGCTTCGAGCCCGAGGGTTGAAGATATCGGCAAGGGAAAGGGCAAAGAGCTAGCCAAACCTTCCAACCGGAAGAGGAAACTGAAGCATGCTGATGGGAGGTCCGTCAGACCTGCTCCATCCACAACAACCCCTTCTCCCTCGCGAGGGAGGTCTTCTACGGCTACACCTCCTCTGGTGCCAGCATCCTCGAGAGGCGCCAGTTTAGGACAGTCGACTCTGGTCCTGGTACCAGCGAGGGGCTCCAGGTTCGGAGGTTCTTCCTGGTCGAGGGAGACTTCGTCTAAGGCATCACCAACAACTACGGCAGGCTCCAGGCGACATTCCGCAGCTCCTTCCGTGCCGATCATGACAAGATCCGACTCTGATCCTATGGTGAAGAGGTTCCGTGCTGATTGGGACGGTAGCTTCCCAAGGTAAGCTTTGCTTTTTCACCTTGATTCGCCACTCTTGTTTTTATTATATTTTGAATCTTCTGATTCTTTTACTGCAGGGCATCAAAGTCGGGGTCTAAGGCTCCGGCCTCTATCGCAGCGACTGGGGTTGCGCAAGCTGAGGCTCCGGCTCCAACTATCAAGCCCCCTCAAGTTGTGGCTGAGGACACAGCAGCTGCGGCGCCAGCTGTCATGGTCTTAGGTCTAGAAGAGACGCCAGAAGCTCCCGTGGTAGCACCAGACCACGAGGGAGAGTTGAAGATGTACCCCTGGAGACAGCGACGGAAGTTGAAGGTCCTGTGCAGAAGTTGGAGATGTTAGAAGCTCCGGCATCTGAGCCAGAGGTTACCAAAGCTCTGATTTCCGCACGAGAAGTTGTCGTGGGGTCAGCGGCACCAAAAGCTCTAGCCCTTGAGCCGAAAGTTGTTGAATCCCTGGCCGTTGAGTCGGAGGCAATTGAAGCCCTTGCTACTGAGACGGAGGTGATCGAAGCTCCAGTCGCTGAGCCGGAGGAAGTTGAAGCTCCGGTCCTCAGACCAGAAGTTGTTGAAGCTCCAGCGGTTGAGCTGGAAGTAGCTGATGTACCGGCACCTTAGCCGGCGATTGAGATGGCTTCGGGTGAAGCCCCAACGACCACCCCGGAAATATCTGCTCCAGTGGTGCCCACGCCCGTGGCAGAACGCCATGAAGAGGCAGAGGCAGGCTCTTCCCCCGTGGAGCCAGCAATTGAAGTTCCTACAGCAGGACCATCGGCGTCGGCCCTAGAGGTAGGAGTTCCCCTAGTGGAGTCTTCCCCTGCTGTAGCCGAAGAACTTCCGGAGGGTAGCCCTAGTGCCGCAGGAGCCGAGGGTACCTCACATGTAGAGTGGGACCGTATTTTAGTTATGGAGAATCCCCTGGAGCCAGCGGAGTTGACCCCAGCAGGTCCAGAGCCCATTCCCTTGGCGTTGTCCATAGACAATTCCTGCTCAAGCCTCCGACAAGTTCAGCTCACCTTCGGTCATGAGAGCAAGGTCCTTGAGGAGGAGCTCCACACCTTGAGGCGTTGGCGCAACAGGCTCCACTTTGAGACCAGACTTGCTCAGACGAGGCTTTCTGATCAGAAGGAATGGGTGAAGAGGGAAACAACCCGGATGGAGTATTGGGGAAAGTGCTGGAGGAGAAAGAAGCTGCCATCAGGGCCCTCAATGCCAATTCTCGGGATATTCTCTAACGTGCTAAGGAGAGGAGTGATGCTACTGAAGAGCGTCACGAGAACCTCACTGCACTGAACGAGATTCTCCAGAAGTGTCGGGCAGACCTTGATGCAAGGGACGAAAAACTCCTGGAGCAATAGGAGGATATCTTGAAGTGGGAGGAAGAGGTCACCCAAAAATTGATTCTGGGTGAAGAGAATTTGGCAGATCGCAGCAAAAAGTTGGATCTGTGGAGTGAGGAGGAGAAAGAAAAGTACTGGCAGCTGGGGCAAGATCTCTCGAAGAGGGAGAGTGATATTGCCACCAGAGAAGGGAAGGTGAGGGGCAGGGAGAAGGACCTGACCGAACGGCGGAACCGTGTCCACCTCCGGGAGACGGAGCTAACCAAACGCGAGAAGCAGGTTGCTAAAAGTATGCAACAACATGCCAAAGTGGTGGAATGCCTTGCTCGGGAGAGTTCGGAGCTAGCGGCCGCCTGGAGGTCACTGGAAAAGCTGCAGAGCTTTAAGGCAACCGAGTTCCTGATGGTATGGGACATCCTGGGACATGCAAACAGGGCCCTTGTGCCTCTTGGTTTCAGTCTAGTATGCCCGGAGGACCCAGCGCAAGAGCTAGACCAGACGCTGGTGGCACTTGGCTCTACTGGCAGCAAACTTGACACGATGGGTAATGTTATCGCTGATCAGCTGGAGACAGAGGGTAAATGTTTGGCCAAGAATGTTGTCGAGTATGTCTTGGCATGTTACAAAAGTCGAGACCCCCAGTTCTCTCTTGATTCGGTCTTTTAAGGAATCATTGCCGAAGAAGAGGATGCCGCCAGAGCTAGTATCCAAGAAGCTGCTGAGAAGGTTGCTTCGTTTTTCCGCAGGACATGGATCCTCCAGTGGATAGGACTTTTTTTTCCTTTTGCCCCTTGTTTTAACCCTAATTTTATAATCCAGTACTTTTGATTAATGAAATCCTCCTTTCTGCCATGAATTTCGCTTTGTCTTAAATATGATGTGTTGTATCTTGTCTGCCCCCTGGTATATGTGCATAATTGGAGTGTGTACATGTACCAAAAGGATTTGACAGCATGTTGATGACTTGAACGCTTCGAACTTGTAGATTTTAGATCCAAAGTATTTATCTCCGATACGTCGACGGCTGGTCCCCTGGGGCTGCCGCAGCTTGGTAGCTCCGACGGCACCCACCATCAACATATAACACGTCAACAGCGGGCCCCCTAGGATTTATCGGAGCTTGATAGGTCCGATTGCTCCCAATGTCAACGCACGAATCATTGAAGGTAGGCCCCAGGGGTTGTTGGAGCTTTGTAGCTCCGACGCCGCCCACTGTCAACATATTAAGCATCGACAGCGGGCCCCCTTGGAGGATGTCGGAGCTTAGTAGCTCCGACGTCATCCACCATCGCTATGATTTTTTGTTTTTCCTGCACATTAAAGACAAGAAAAGAGTAAAATTCATCCTCTTGTCTATAAATAGTTTGTGACTTATTTTTCTTATTTGAGTTCTAGATCCGAAGAAGCTCGACATGATAACAAGTATATTGGTATAATCTTTCTAGATATGCATGCCTTTTTTAGTACTCACCCTACTGAGGCCTGCCAGGATGTAGGTAGAGTGGCATACTTAGGGTGCAGGACCAGGCTAAGTCGATAGCACACTCCGAACCTATGTTGGCTTGGCGTTCAGGCAAGTAGATTATGCAGCAATGTTAGGATCCAAAGAGACCAACAATAAAACTTGTAATACATATGAATCACTTAGACTAAATCTTAAAAAGAATTGCACAACTTCATTATAGACAAGCAGGGTAAAAATAATAATTTGATATATCGAGCCTTGTACAAAAAATGCACGTAGAGTCTGTTTTCACACAACAATGTCTTTCATTATAGGTCTGGATTACAGTGGAGACAAGGACACACTTAGGGTGTAGGACCAAGCTAAGTGCACTATACATCTTGTACTAGCCCTGGGTAGGTAGTTACACTTCTATTGTTGAGGCTATATGAAGTGTTACATGAACTTCCTGGACCTTCCCGGAGGGGTCCAGATGTTCTCCCGGAGGACCTACCCTTCTCTGTATATTGACTCTATAACATACATTGTATGTAATTACAGAATCACCTCTGTGATTCTAAGCATTAAACTTACAAAGGTGCTCGATGTTCCAAGGATTAGGAAGCGGAGTCCCATCCTCAATTGCCAAGCGAACGCATCCAGGCCGTGATACTTTGATCACTCGGAAGGGACCTTCCAAGCTGGGGGAAAGTTTGTTCATATCTTCGCGAGTTAGTATTTTCCACGGCACCAGATCACCTTCCTCGAGCTATCGGTTGTGCACATGCCTTTGATGATAGCGCCGGAGCGCTTGGCGATAGCGTGCATTTCGAACGGCTACTTGGCACCTTCCCTCATCAACGAGGTCAAGGTCTTCCCGCCGGAGCTGGTCCTGCGCGGCTTCATCGAAGGTCCAGACTCGGAGGGACCCCATGGTGATCTCTAGAGGAAGGACTGCTTCAGCTCCGTACACCAGGAAGAAGGGTGTCTCCCCAGTCAACCAGTTAGGTGTTATCTTGTTTGCCCACAATGTGGATGGAAGCTCTTCAATCCAGTTGGCTCCATGCTTTTTTAGACGCTCATATGTGCGCGTCTTAAGTCCTTTTAGAATTTCTGCGTTTGCTCTCTCGGCTAGGCCATTACTTGCTGGATGAGCTACTGAGACGTAGCTGAGTTGCATGCCGAGGTCTTCGCAATATTATTGAAATGCAACACTTGTAAAATATGTTCCGTTGTCAGTTATGACTTTGTTTGGAACTCCAAATCCGCATATTATGGACTTCAAGAATTTGATAGTTGATTGCTTGTTAATTTTCACAACTGGAATTGCTTACGGCCACTTGGTGAACTTGTCAACGGCGACATAAAGGAACCTGTAACCTCCGACGGCTTTTGGGAATGGTCCCAAGATGTCCATGCCCCACACAGCGAATGGCCATGTAGGAGGTATCATTTGCAATGATTGAGCCGGTGTGTGAATTTCCTTTGCGTGGAATTGGCACACTTCACACTTTTTCACTAGCTCGACTGCATCTTGGAGTGTTGTAGGCCAGTAAAAGCCATGCCGAAAGGCCTTACCAACCAACGTGCGGGAAGATGCATGGTTCCCACACTCGCCTCCATGGGTTTCCGTGAGAAGTTCACAACCTTCTTCCCTTGTAATGCACCGCATTAGGATGCCGTTGGCACCACGCCGGTAGAGATTCTCTTCTACCAGTGTGTATCTTTTAGAGAACCTGACGATATGGTCAGCGGATACACCATCTTTAGGAAGAACATTGTCTTTCATGTAGTTACGGATCTTCGAGATCCATGCATCGGAGCTAACATGACCTTCTGAGTCTTGAGTGCTGGGTTGCTCGGGGCTTCCAACAGCACCTATGACCCTTGGTGGACGCCATGGTAATAGGGCCACCGGGACCGCCAGCCTTGAGGTGTTGGTCTCACCCCCTTCGCTCAGTTTCGCAGGCTGAGTTGTTGGTCTTGACGACCTTCGAATTAAGATTCCGTTAGGAGACGGAGCTCCGGTTGAAGCCTTCGTCAAGAGTTCATCAGCTTCAGCGGTTTGAAGACGTTGAACATGGTGGAGATTAAGAACTTCGAAATTCTTCTGGAGCCTCTAGACTTCAAGAAGATAAGAACCTAGTTGGGGATTGTTACAACAACATTCACCTTTGACCTGTTTGATGATGAGTTGTGAATCACCCTTCAATAACAGCTGTTTGACACCATAAGATAGTTCCACCTTGAGTCCGTAAATGAGAGCTTCATACTCCACCATAATGTTGGTCACCTTGAAATCAAGGTGAACCATGTACTTGACCTTCTCCCCAGTCGGAGCAAGGAGAAGGATTCCAGCTCTGGCCCCCTGCTTCTGCACGGAGTCATCAAAGTAGAGAGTCCAGTGAGGCTTGGTGAATACCAGAACCTTGGGTTCCAGTTTCTGCTCACTAGGCCCCCAGGGTTTGATGGAGAGGGAGTCCATTCCGCCACGAAGTCAGCCAAAGCTTGACTTTTTGATTGCTTGTCGTGACACGAATTCTTGGTCGAACTCGGCCAACTACGCTGCCCACATTGCAATGTTCCTAGTAGAGTTAGGGTTATACAAAATAGCACGCAGTGGAAAAAAGTTACCACTGATATTTTGTGGTCTTGGAAGTAGTGATGAAGCTTCCTTGAGGCAATAAGAATTGCATAAAGCAACTTATGCACCTCAATGTATCTTGTCTTGGCGTCATGGAGTACTTCGCTGATGAAGTATACTGAGTGTTGGACGGTCGAGACCCACTTGGAGGGGCCCGGAGCTTCTTCTCCATCAATTAGGTCACTCTCAGAGGGGTCTGGACCTTCTTGTTGATCTTCCCGGACCCTCCGAGAGGGGTCCGAAACTTCTTCGTGTTCAAGCCGGACCTTATCGGATGGGTCCGGCTCTTCATGAACAGCTGTTATAATTCTCTCAGATGAGAGAGGTTGATCTTTTGGCACTCTGTCTTGAAGATCTATGTCTAGGAGCTGGGATCCAGACTCGCCTTCAGGTCGCTCCGGACCCTCCCGGAAGTGTCCAGGCTCCTGAACTGGAGGTGGCTACGGTCTTACCGCGACCAGGACCATGCTGACAACTTCGGTAGTTGTAGAAATGTAAAGCAGTAAAGGATCACCAGGATTCGGAGCTACAAAGATTGGTAGTGTGGTGAGGAGCTGTTTCAGCTCTTGAAACGCTTTTTCTGCTTCTTCAGACCAATGAAATGTTCCGGATTTCCTCAAGAGTTTGAAGAAGGGTAGCGCCCATTCTGCCAGTCTTGAGATGAACCGGCTGAGTGCAGCTAGACATCCAGTTAACTTCTAGACCTCCTTGATGCGGGTTGGGGGCCCCGTATCTTCTATAGCCTTGATCTTCACCGGATTTGCTTCAATTTTTTGGTGAGTCACCAAGAAACCTAGAAGCTTTCCAGATCTAACCCCAAAGACACATTTGTCCGGGTTCAACTTGGTGCGCGTGATGCACAGCTTGTCGAAGACATCTTGTAAATTGTCAAGGAGTGACTCCTTGTTCTTGATCTTCACGATGATGTCATCGACGTACACCTCCACCAAGTCTCTGATTAGCCCTCCAAATGTTTTGTACATAGCTCGCACAAATGTTGAAGCAACATTTTTGAGACCAAATGGCATGGTAGTATAACAATACAATCCATCTACTCTTATGAAGGCAGTATGTTCTTCATCTTCCTTAGACATTTGGATTTGATGATATCCAGAATATGCATCTAAAAACACAATAGCTCAAACCCAAAGGTGGAGTCCACTATCTGATCTATCCTAGGTAGTGGAAATGGATCCTTTGGACATGCCTTATTTAAGGTGGTGTAGTCGATACACATCCGAAGCTTCCCGCCAGCCTTGGGCACCACGACTGGGTTCGCCAGCCATTTAGGATGAAACACTTCCCGGATGAAACCAGCTTCGAGCAACTTCCTGATCTCCTGTCGGATGAAGTTTTGCCGCTCGATTGATTGCTTCTGGGGCTTCTGGTGTACAGGCCGTGCGTCGGGATAAATCTTCAAATTGTGCTCAGTAACCTCCCTAGGGATCCTAGGCATTTGTGATGGTTGCCAGGCAAACACATCAACATTAGCCCAGGGGAAAGTGTGATGGAACCGAGAGGGGTAATGGCCCTCGGACCTACCCCAGAAAAAGGTCAAGAGGGGCGAAGGTCCGAAGGTCGGAGCTGGAGCTTGAAGAAGGCTTCAAATCTTATGAGGTTCAGCCCTACACCTCCGTCCACCATTACATAGTGGAGTTGTATATTGTTAATGGTCGGAGACACCATCAACGGGAGTTGGCCAACTCTGATCATGTTGCGGGGGCAGTCCGAAGCATCAAAAATGATGGGAGTGTCCATCCACTTCCGATTAGGTTCCGCCCTGGCGGTGGGAGCTGCAGCGGCCATGTCCCGCCGCATTGTCTTGAGGATGCGGCGAGATGTGATGTCCCAAGAACCACCATAAATGGTGTTCAAGGTCTTTCAATGCTCATTGTCAGAGACGTCGGAGTCATCGTTGACGGTGTTGTATACAACCTTGAAAACCTTCTTGGGGTCCTGAAAGCCTAACTCATCCTCAGCCGGAGCTTCGTCGACGTTTTGCTTTCCTTCCCATTGACAGGAAGGAGCTTCTTCTCGGTGCTTCTTGTAGTACTCGACGAGGTTCCAGACCTCTCAACATTCATCCAGACTGTGCTTGTCCGTCTTGTGGATCGGACACCATACTTTGGAGTTGCACCATCTTCTGATGATGGTCGAGGTCATTTCTCATGGCGTGACCCCCAGCCACCCGGAGCTGCAGCAGCCGCAGCAGTAGGTGCGCCGACCTAAAGCTTCTTCTTGCCGTTAGGCTTCTTTTTCTTTTTTCCATCTCTGGATGTAGTGGCTTCAGTCTTGGAAGATTTCTTGTTAGCCTCTAGAGGGGGTTTGGAGTGCATCTCACGGCCCTCCGCAGCTTTAGCACATTTGTCTGCTAGGCTGAAGAGTTCCATGACACTGGTGACTTCTTTGATTGCCAGCTTCTCAAGCATCTTTTTGCCCAGAACGCACTGTCTGAATGCAACAATAACATGGGCACTCGAGATGGATGGGATGGCATTACGTACTTGAGAGAATCGCTGGATGAAGGATCGCAGGGACTCTCCGGTTTTTTGCTGGACAGCAAAAATGTCCAGTTCAGTGCCAGGTCGAGTGTATGAACTACCAAAATTAGCAGTGAACTGTTGGCATAGTTCTGCCCAATTGTTGATGGAGTCAGGTGGGAGGCTCATAAACCAGGACCTAGCGGTTCCGGTTAAGGCCACTGAGAAGTAGTCGGCCATCACGGCCTCGTTGCCCCCCGCCGCAAGTATAGAAGTGGAGTAGCTTTGGAGAAACTCGGCAGGGTTGACAGTCTTGTCGAATTTCTCCGGCAAATAAGCCAGAACTACTGTGGCCATCTGACCATGCATAAGTGCATAGCCAGGGCAGAATAGCCTCCCCCTACTCCCTGAGGAGCAGGGCTGTCCTGAGCCTCTTGCCTTTCGCGAGCACGCTCGATATGGACACGACCGTCCTCCTGCTGATAACGGCGATCAAGTTTTGACCGCAGAACATGAGTTGGAATCCTGGTGATGGTGTGGGTGTGTCGTGCCCCGGAAGGCAGCGAGGTCACCTTCTGAGATGCATCACGACGTCGGGGTTGTGACATGTGAGGACCAAGTCTTCCAGACAAGGTCCTAAGTTGAGTTGTTGCCTGCCTGGAAGGGGGAGGACCTTGGTTGCTGATGGCATCGGCTGCAGCTGCAACCAGATGTTGTACATCAGCGTGCCACTGCTCCATTGCACCCTGAGGTGCTCTGGGCGCTGGTGAGCGCTCCAACAGAGTTCGCGCAACAATTAGCGTGTTCTCGGGGTTGTTGTTCCCGATGCTATGACCGACACAAGTACCCCATCCTGTTGTCCAACATTATTTGTTGGGGCAGATGGTGGTGGTGGTGGCTTGACGCCCGGCGGGACAACGGCGCCTGCTGGATGTTGTATGTTGGAGGGATTGCCTGTAGTAGGCTGCTCAGCATGGTTGCTGTTGGAGGATCCTGCAGTGGAGTTCACCATCTTGAGATCTCGGGTGCCCCAACCTAGTGTGCCAAAATGTCGAAGTGTGAGAACGACACTTCCCCCAGTACTTCCAAATGTAGTCCGCGGAGGTCCTTGTATTGGTTTTGGCACGCAGAGATCAAGAACAAGATGATGACATAGGGGATTTACGTGGTTCGGGTCGCCTGAGTGTAATACCCTACTCCATAGGGTTTGTGTTGTTGTATTGAGTATCACTAGTATGCGTGGTGCTTGGATCCGATTGTCTGTCTGTATCGTGTGGTGCAGTCCTTTTAAAATCGAAGGACTAACCATTATAACGTTTGTCTGGCCAGACATCTGGCCCTGGCATATTTAATAGCCTAATATATTGTCTATGAGTATTAAGTGTGGTTAATAGTGTTATAACGTACCTTAATGGCTACATTACTCCTATTAACAGTGCTCTTATCGTGTGTCATTAATACAGCATTAATGACACGTAATCAGGTTTGTAACTGCTGCTTTAACTGTCCCTTGAATGTCCGTGCTGTTGGAGATCCGCCAGTATACTCGTTGGTGGTGTAGGTCCGGAGGCTTCATACGTGGCAGCTTCGGAGCTTCCCCTTGCGGGAATGTAGCTCCGGAACCGCTATACACGTGTCGGCACCGGAGCTTCCCTCTGCTGGTGGTTAGGTCCGGGGACGTTATACATGTGTTGATTGCGGAGCTTCCCTGTGTTGGGAGTTTAGCTCCAGACTTACATTACACGTGTCAATCTCGAAGCTACCAATATGAGGGATGCAGGTCTGGTGTGGTATGATGTGTGGGGCCTGAGGAGACCTTTAACTTTGACAGGTGGAACTCTCTTGCACTTCTTGTGGTACTGTGGGGTACCCGGTACGCGGGGTGCCGACAAAGACCATGTAGAAAAGCATTATGGATATCTATTTCTCGAATAGCCCAACCTCGAGATACAGCAAGAGACAATAAAAGTCA
The DNA here is from genome assembly GCA_036927565.1 of Tuctoria greenei. Lineage (NCBI taxonomy): Eukaryota > Viridiplantae > Streptophyta > Magnoliopsida > Poales > Poaceae > Tuctoria > Tuctoria greenei. Next base: position 135,129,353 of record JAYESD010000006.1, read on the forward strand.
AATAGTAGTTGGTTTAGCAACTGTACTGAAAGTATCATCATAATCGATTCCATATTGTTGTTTGAAACCTTTAGCAACCAGACATGCTTTGTAGTGGTCAATGGACACATCTAGCATTTGCTTCAGCTTGAATACTCATTTGCAGTCAACAACATTTATACCAGTACGACGAGGTACTAAGTTCCATGTTTTATTTTAAGCAGTGACTGTAATTTATCATTCATGGCGTGACGCCTTATGGGATGCTCCATAGCAGCAACATTAGAAGTAGGCTCAAAAGTAGAAGACTGTACCACAAAATATGTGACTATACCATCTGTACGTACCATTGGACGCCTAATATTATTTTGTAGGCTTGTACGGTACGGGTGGATGGAGGGTGCGTCAGCCTCGACACCTGATTGGGCCTCAATATCACGAAGCGCTTCCTGATTCACACCATTAACCGGCAGGCAATCAGCAGGTACGTTAGCTGCTCCCAAATCTAATTCATGTTGCATGGGTGATATAGGTAACAGCGGCATATCTAGAGTAGATCTCTGAGATTGAGATTCCTGATTATCTGCATCCCAAGAGTTAGCAGGCACAGATGCATGTATATGATCATTTTCCAAATTAGTATTGTTGTTTCTCAAATGCAACATGCGCAAATCAATATTACTATGTGTTGATTCCAAATTTTGGGAAGGATGGGGTGGAGTTCTTGTGAAAGGAAAAATATTCTCATAAAAAAATGTCTCTGGAAATATAGACACGACCAGAGTCAGTGTCAAGACATTTATACCCTTTATGTCAAGAGTTGTAGCCTAGAAAAACACATTCCTTGGATCGAAAAGAGAGCTTATGTTTGTTATAAGGACGAAGATGAGGCCAACAAGCACACCCAAAAACTTTTAATAGTGAGTAATCATGTGGTGTTTTAAATAGATGCTCCAAAGGGCATTTGTTATCAATAACTCGAGTAGGAGGACGATTGATGAGGTATGTGGCTATAAGGAAAGCTTCATCCCAAAATTTAAGGAGCATGCCTGCATGAGATAAGAGAGCAAGACCGGTTTCAACAATATGACGGCGTTTGCGCTCAGCAGAACCGTTTTGTTGATGTGTATGAGGACATGAAACACGGTGAGATACGCCAAGAGAACGAAAAAATGTGTTGTAAATTTTCTGGTATTCCCCGCCCCAATCAGATTGAACACACTTAGCATCAAGGAGACGCTCAACATGCGCTTGGAACTGTAAAAATATACGAGGAGCGTCAGTATGATCATGCATTAAATAGATCCAAGAAAATTTACTAAAATCATCAATAAAGTTGATGTAATACTTAAAACCGCCAACAGATTGGGGTGCAGGTCCCCATACATCGGAGAAAATGAGTTCCAAGGGTGATGTAGACCGATGAATAGAACTTGTGTATGGTAATTGATGACTCTTAGCTAGTCGACATGCATTACAAACCGGAAAAATGACTCACTAGGACATGAGATATTATTGAGATGCAAAATTGAGCGAACTACTTGGGATGAAAGATGACCGAGTTGGGAATGCCATTGGGCTTGACTAGTAGAATTCCGACATATATGGTAGCCAATATCATGCCTAGTATACTTCCGACATATATGGCAATCAATATAGCATACAAAATATTGATATAGGCTTCCATGTTTAACATGCCTTACACGGATTCCCCATTCCTTGAAACATAGGTTTTGAATATAAAGAAAGTAGGTGATGTTTGGACGCACATGATTACCATTGTTGGGACAGGTTCAGGTGGTTATAACCCATTTGCCCACGTGACCTGGTCTCGAAAGGTGAAGGAACTGCAGTAGTTGCTAGAACTCTTATTGTAACAAATACATACTGTATAGTTATTTTACTACCTTGTCGTGCTATTTTTGTGGTGAGGTCTGCCTTCTGTGGGAAGGTTTGGCAGGTTTGATAACCGGACACACCCATCCACCGGCCCAACCGATGGAAATGCATTCGCTAGTCGACCATTCTGGTCCGTGCACGCACGGTCGCACGCCAAAGGGTTTGGTAGAACTGGCTGGCCGTTGCATTGAAATAGTGGGAAGGTTAGTAGGGAGGGATGAAATAGGGCCGAGCTGGAGAGATGACGCACTGTGCAAAATGCTCCTATGATCGCCGCTCGGTGTGCAGTGGCCGACCGATTTTGTTGGCCCGACCGGACAGCTGAGGCGGCGCAACAGGCGCACGTGGGAGGAATTTTTTTAAAGTTTTAACTGATTATTTTAATCATTTAATAATAATAGCAGGGGGGTTATTTTACACAAATAGTAACCTTATCGTCCGGCTATCGGACCACCAGTGACATGGCAGCTACGTCAGCACAAATGGCTTGACTATCGGGTGATAGGCTGACATGTTGGCTTTGTTAGCACAAGTAACCCAGTAGTCGGGCAATTTGTTACCAACCACCTCAAGTGGCCATGTAGTCGGGAGATTTGTTACCACCTCTTTACCAGCAGAACTACAGAAATAGACGAGTTATGTGACAAAATTTTCCTAATATTGTATTTAATGTCATATTTGAATTTGATGTATGGACTTGTGATTTTGAACTATGAATCTTAGATCGAACAAATTAGAAAATTCAAATAGCAATCTATTTTTTTTCAAGTCTAAAGTTCAAAATTCAAATTTGATTTTAATTTGATGAAATCGAATTTAAATTTTAAATTCATTTTCAAACTTCAAGTTTTAAATTTCAACTTTGAAGTTTGATTGAAATTGGAAACAGAGTTTTGAATTTAAGATTTCATAAAAAAATTTAAAAAAATCGGATTCAAAATTTTTGTATCTCAAATCAAGTTCATATCTCAAATTCAAAGTTGTTGTTACATACAAAATTAATAAATTTCTCGTCACATAATTTGTCTACTTCATTTGGTAAAGTGTTATAGTCTTATTCCTGAGGTTATGGGTTTGATCTTGCAATAGCTAATATTTTTATCAAATTAAACAGGAGAATGAGGTGGCAGTTGACATTAAAATAGGAAAAAAATTGCAGCACTATCCTGATGTGGGACATCTGTCCATGCACAAATCTTGAAGCACCGCCTGCTTGTTTCTCACTACGCGATCTGTAGGCTCGCCAACTATCGCACACTCATACTGTTGCAAATCCACCTCCTTGCAGCACCTTTCTAATACATGACATCTGTCCACGCATGCATCTTAAGACATGTCCAGCTCAACTCCTCTCCGCACGAACCTCGAACTCGTCAACTATCGCGTGCCCATGCTCTCGGCTCGGCAATGCACACGCTGTGTTCGTGGCTTGTTTCGGTCCTGTCAGAGTTGTCGTAGCGGTGGGCAAAGAGCGTGGTGGTGCCACTTAAATTGTCAGATAACGAATCGAGTTGCGTCAATCTTTTTAGACATAAATGTTTGGCATGCATAAAAGTCCTGACTTTCGGCAATGGCACAAGAACTTGGAACTTTGCTCTGCTGTCACCGCTTTGTGCCTTGCCGCCACCGCTTTGTGCCTTGCCGCCGCCGCTTTGTGTCCTGCCACCGCGGATTTGCTCTACTGCCGCCTCTTTGCCCTGCCATCACCGCTTTGTGCCCTGCCGCCGAAGCTACGAATCTACGATGACTCTGGCAAGACAGAAATGAGCCACGGATGGAGCACATGCGTTGCGAGTAAAGCCGAGCCGAGTCAAGAGTATAGAAAATGATTTCTTGCTCGTTGACGCACCACGGCAGTCCTCTAGTTTCACCTTTCCAGATCAACGACTACCTGGTGGACGTGCCACAGCAGAACATAGTTCCTGCATCGCAGTTGGATGGTGCTCCTATTCCGACTGAGCCTTCACAGTAGTTTGAGACACCCGTGCTTGTGCAGCAGCGACGGAGGAGGGCAGCTCCTTCGCGCGTGTCTTACGATCGGGCTCATGTGAATGCAGCGCGTAGGTTCGACAACAAGCGTGGTAGACGTTAGTAATGTGTACCCATGTATGTGTGTGTTATATTGTATAAGAACTATGTTATGTTTTCTTTATGCACTATATCTTTGATCGTGACAATGCACTCTATCTTGTTAGGAGAATTTTATCCCCGACATCAATAGATACATGGCAGGCGAATCGCGTACATGAAAAGAACGACATTGCAGGCAAATCTTGTACGAGAGAAGAACGACCTTGCACTCATCGGCCTATATAAATACGACTCCTCATGCATCCTTGTGTTCATCACACCAATAATGACGAGTAGAGGTCGAGGTAGGCGCGAAGGTGAAACAATGGTGAGTACAAGTCGTGCTACGCGAGGAGGTAGAAACTTTAGAGCAGTGCCTAAAAATTACTTGATGGGAGGTCCAACTTGGTATGAACCACCATTAGATGAGTTCCCGCTTTTTAGTAAGAGTGATTTTAGCCTGTTTAATCCACTACGACCATACGATGGCAGCAAACAAGAATGGTCTAAGTGTTGTTGTGACCTGGATTATATTGTTCAAATGATGGACGAAGGAGACGACAGCAGTCGTCGATTCTTTCGTTATCCTATTGGTGGAGTAAGTACTACATATCATTTGCAAAACATATTTCATATATGCAGTTTTCATGACAATACTTTTTGTTTTAGGCTTAATATGATGATGAAAACTCTGGATATACACTCTGGGTTGATCCACCACCTATTAAGGCTACTCGAGAGTACATTAAATATGTACAACGTCACAATCAAGATTTGGTAGGTGAACTAGCTGAAATGGAACTTTATCCTGTTAAAAGTCAGACGAATGATAACGATGAAAACGGTGTTTGCAATAAAATGTCTTGCAACTGTCCGCATCACAAGTAGTAGCGAATTAGCGAAATATGTTTCGCATGTATTAGAAGTATGTTTCATATGTATCAGAAGTATGGTTCCCATGTATAACAACTATGTTTCGAGTGAGAATTTTGTTAAAATTACTTTGTCATCTTCGTACTTTGCGACTCGCCATACTACTTTCTACCTTCTCAGATGAATCTTGTAAGACGAATCTTATGTACATACAATACGACAAAAACTAACATGAAACTTATCCACGACATGGCAGGCGAATCTCATACAAGAGAAAAATGAAATTGCACTGCTCCATGTCAGGCAAATCTCGTACTCCATGTCAGGAAAATATCATACAAGAGAGAAATGAAATTGCACTGCTCCATATGTCAGACCCCGTGAAATGTAAGTTCACACTTATGCATCTCAATGATGAAATTTCTCGTACACTAGGTCCATACACCATCATCCGCTCGTCTATATAACACTCACCCCTAGTAACAGCTACAACACACACTTGCTACAATCATTCCATATACTTTACTACCATGGACGAGAAAACTCACCACCCACAAATAGAGAAAAAGTTCCAATCCCCGAGGGATTACAACCTCTAATGTGTTTCTGTGGCACTGATTGTAGGTTTGTAAGAGATCTTTGACCTGGTTACTTGTATGGTTGTCGGCTTTGGATGTGCGACAACTACGAGTACGATCCTCCTTACAGGACGTGTCCATTTATTTCAGGTGGTAGAAAACAGGTAATATGCAACATTATTAGTGTGGAAAATGATTTAGGAATGTAAGAAGCTGGAGAGAACTCGATACATGTAGAAGCACGTGGTGTGGCAGATGAAGGAGAGCACATTGAGAACATAGTTGAACAAATAAGGATCAAAGATATGGAACACGAAAATGTTCCAGAAATTGACTCTTCTGATGATGAGAATGAGAATGATACTGTTGTTCCTGCAGAGTGGAACAATCCAATCCCGAGTAATTTAGCAGCTACAGAAGAGTATTGTGGCTTATCAGGATACTATGAGAATCAGTTAACACAAGGAGATATCTTTAAAGACAAAGATAGTTTGAAGGATGCAGTGAAATATTGGTCTCTGTTTGTGCGAAGATCATTTACAGTTTACAAGTCAAGTAAGAAATATTATGATGTGAAATGTGTGTTCTCAAGTTGCCCTTTCCGGGTCCATGGTTTCAAAGGAAAGTGGACGAAACTATGGAGAGTATCAAAAATGATTGATCACACATGCGAGTTGCATGAATTGGAGAAGTGCAATAGTGCTCTTACATCTCAATTTATTACGAATCAAATGTACGCCCGAATTGTGGATAACATTCGGTTTGAACTGAAATCAATAATAAACACTATTGTGGAGGAGTTCAAGTACACTATAAGTTACTCCAGAGCATGGAAGACAAAACAGAAGGTGATTGTGAACAGATTTGATTCATTTGAAGCTTCTTATGAAAATATTCCGAAGTTATTGCAGACCATCCAGGAGAGGAATGTTGGTACTTACTATGACATTATGGATGTGCCGAACAGAGATATGCTTGGGAAGTTGTTTCTCCATCGTGCATTATTTGCATTAGGTCAATGTATTGCTGCATTCAGATATTGCAAGCCTATCCTCTACATTGATGGTACTTTTTTAACTGGAAAGTACAAAGGTCAAATTCTAACAGCTATTGCAATTGATGGTAACCAACAGGTGTTGTCTGTAGCTTTTGCTTTTGTCGAAAGCGAGAACATTGGGAGTTGGTATTGGTTTCTTAGTTGGGTAAAGATGGCTGTAGTGCAAGAATGGCCTGATGTTTGTCTGATACATGATCGTCATGCTGGCCTGCTTAAAGCAATATCTGACTTGAAACATGGTTCCTCCGAGCATGGGCAACAACCTTATTGTACAGAGATTCAATCAAGATATTGCATGAGGCATTTGGGCGCCAACTTTTTCAGTCACTTCAAGAACAAACAACTTATGAATTTTTTCAAGATGTTGTGTAGTCAAAATCAAGAGAGGAAGTTTATTGCTCTATGGCAACGTCTAGACGAATTGACTATGACACAAGCAGAGGCGTCCACAAGCAGAGACAATCCTAATGAAGTATCTATTCCATCTATAGGTTCATCTAGCCGAAACTTCTCTAGTTGGATTCGACGTGAACCGAAAGAGAAGTGGTCTTTGTTATACGACACTAATGGTGCTAGGTATGGCATCATGACAACTAATTTAGCTGAGGTGAGGTCCTTCTGTTACATTACTTCTATTAATTTTTATTTAGTCTTCTATATTTTACACATGCTAATGCAGTGGTACTCAATACAAATATACAACTGGGTGATACATAGTTTAAGAGGATTACCTTTGGTTGCTATTGTCGAGGGCATTTTATATGGGACATGCAAGTACTTTCATGAGTGCTATGCTACTGCAATTTCAGTAAGGAATGATGTAAATTTGGCTTATTCACCCTACATGTGCAAGTTCATGGAGAAGAAGATCCAAAAGGACGCATTTCATCGTGTGCGACCTATGGGAACTGCGGAGCACAAGTTTGAAATTCTGTGTAGGGACAAGAATCGTCGTGGTGCTAACCGTGAGAGAGTTGTTCAGCAGTGCATTCTCCATCAGGATGATTGCACGTGCATATGTATGAAGCCCCAACTCTTTCATGGGCCTTGTTCTCATGTTATTTCAGCTTGCTCATATACCAAGTTAACACCAAGTAATTACGTATCCTACTACTTCCAGAAAGAGGTTCTTGTGAGTACTTGGAATGCAGAGATATATGGGTTTGCTACTAAAGGCACATTTACCACAGATCCAGGACTAGATGCTTTGCAAGGACCTGACACCATGCGGTTGAAACAGAAAAGAGGTCGTCGCAAGACTCGTCGTATCAAAAATGATATGGATGAGTCCGAAATTGGCAGATTTCAAGGAACATGCAGCAAGTGCAACCAAACTGTACATACTTACAAAAATTGCATTACAAACAATGAGGCAAATGTGGCTGAAGTTGGACCTTCTGGGAATCCCAAGGATGGCTGGTGTCCTCGTGCATGCCGCACATCTATGTTTAGGGATGGCAATGCTATTTGATGTGCATTGTTATATTCAGATGTGCTACATTATGTAATATCTTATTATTATGAACTATAAATTTGTACGTGTAAATTAAGTTAAGTGTGTTGTATCGAACATTGACATATGTACTATTATAATATGTTGTTCATGTCTCTTATTTGAATATGTTGTCCACGTCGTTCAGTTGAATATGTTTTTCATGTTCTTCATCCTACTAATGTTATCCTTGTCATATATGGGTATGGCTGTAGAACAAGGACAGTGTCCTGAGTTACTTCAATTTCGGATTGATATAACTCACCGAACTTTCCGACTTTGGCGTGGTGAGGATTCGCCCGTTCTTTGTCCTCAGCTGCCTTCCAAGTTTTGAAAGATAGACGATAGATGGATTCCCAGGTACGTTCTTCTGTTAATATGAAAGTAAATTTGTTTTTATCATTCTGTAGATTTTAATTTATTGCTTGGTATGAAACAGGTTGAGTGCAGCTGGCTGCTTCCAATATGTAGGCTGCTTGAGGAGAGGCCGTATGATCGAGATGATCGAAAGTACCATTTCAGCCTCGACAGAGCCCTGCTGTCAGCTTTGACAGATCGTTTGAGTCTAGAGACCCACACGTTTCACTTGCCGTGTGGAGATATGACCGTCATGATGGAGGACGTGTCTTTCTTGTTGGGTCTTCCTATCGCAGGTGCCCCTATTTGCGCTCCTGAGGACTCTTCCACTTGGCGTGCAGAGATGTCTGCGCGGTTTCAGGATGTGGCATGACACCATGCGGCTGACCCTGTTTCTCCACTTCACAACGACCAGCACCATGGTCCAACAAAGAAGTGGTTAACATACTACGAGGTAATGTTTCATATTACTTAAGTGTTATTTCAATGCACATGAACCTTGTAATGTTATTATGTAATTTAAAATAAACTTACACTTTTTTGTTTTAAAATTGTAGGTGGATACTATGCATCCACACGCCGATGATGCCACAGTTACCAGATACTTGGAGGCATACTTGTTGTAGTTTTTTGGTGCGATCATGTTCACCAACACACGCGGTGACTCCATCGACAGACACTTGATTCTGTTTGCTCGACAGATAGCGGAGTCCATACCACAGGAGATGCCACAGTACAGTTGGGGTTCGGCTGTGTTGGCGGCCACGTACAGAGGACTTTGTGACGCTTGCACGAAGGCTCGAGGTAACGCAGTACTAGTTGGTTTTCCTCTACTTTTGCAGCTATGGTATACGAGCGGTTCATGATAGGTCGGCCGCAAGTGCACCCGGCACCATACAATCTTGATGAGTACGGTGAGACACCGGATGATGGCCCTACGATGGGTACTTTTTGGGTGCGCCGACAGGTACGGTAATATTTTAAGTGCACTCATATCATTCACGATTACAATAATATAGTATTGTGACATATTTTGTTCTTTGCGCAGCGTGAGTGGAGTAACAAGCAGATGCACAAGGTGTACCAAGGGTTCGTCAAGGAGTTTGATCGGTTAGATGCGGACGAGGACGTGCGCTGGACACCGTATGATATGGAGGAGCACGACCACCGAGCACCGAGGGGACTTGCGTATCTATGCTACAAAGACTCGGGTTACTGGCTTACAAGGAAGCCGCTGGTGTACGATATCTATGTCGAGGAGTACGCACCACAGCGAGTGTTGCGTCAGTTTGGCCTACACCAGGCATTTCCAGTGCCTCCACATTCTATTGTGCCTTCTGCGGTGCATACAAAAGTAATTCCCCTAATGAATCTTGAATACATTAATATTTATGAAATATTAATGTATTTATTTGTCCTAAAGGTATTGTCGTAAGGGTACCTCAGCGTCGGGACTTTGGTTGCAGCGCATGCATCTGTGGCTCCTACAGCGGACGGCTGCCTTACACGAGGTTGTGCAGGAGACACGACCGTTCTCACATGCCGTTTACCAGGAGTACTTACAATGGTACCTTCCTCGGACACGAGTTGTTCTCGCACACACACCAACCGAGCGACAGACGCACGTACCCTCGGTGACAGATATGTATCCGCGTCATAGAGATGAAGCTTCTTCAATGGCGGTAAGATCGAATTCTTTGAAGTACATTTGCAACGATTTAATATGTTATTTTCATGAAACACGACTAATTAATTGTTGTATGACCGATCACTTCGCACTTGTGAAGATGAGTCAGTTCCGACAGGTTCTTGCGGAGTCCTCTGCTGGACTACAATGACTGAGGCAGGGGATATCGATGAGTTCGTCAGAGATGGTGCACATGCTGCAAAGGATATACAACAACGCGAAAGAGGGGCTGAAGTTGGCTTCTTGTGCACAATCATGTGCACAAGACACTACTGTTCTGACCGCATGTAACAGTCCTCCAGTTTCACCTTTCCAGTTCGACGACTACCTGGTGGATGTGCCGCAGCAGGACATAGTTCTTGCATCGCAGTTGGATGGTGCTCCCATTCCGACTGAGCCTTCACAGCAGTTTGAGACACCGACGCCTGTGCAGCAGCGACGGAGGAGGGCAGCTCCTTCGCGCATGTCTTACGATCGGGCTCATGTGAATGCAGCGCGTAGGTTCGACAACAAGCGTGGTAGACATTAGTAACGTGTACCCATGTATGTGTGTGTTATATTGTAGAAGAACTATGTTATGTTTTCTTTATGCAGTATATCTTTCATCATGACAATGCACTTTATCGTGTTAGGTGAATTTTATCCACGATATCAACAGATGCATGGCAGGCGAATCTCGTACATGAAAAGAATGACATTGCAGGCGAATCTTGTACGAGAGAAGAACGACCTTGCACTCATCGGCCTATATAAATATGACTCCTCATGCATCCTTGTGTTCATCACACCAACAATGATGAGTAGAGGTCGAGGTAGGCGTGGAGGTGAAACAATGGCAAGTACAAGTCATGCTACACGAGGAGGTAGAAACTTTAGAGCAGTGCCTAAAAATTACTTGATGGGAGGTCCAACTTGGTATGAAACACAATTAGATGAGTTCCCGCTTTTTACTAAGAGAGATTTTAGCCCATTTAATCCACTACGACCATATGATGGCAGCAAACAAGAGTGTCCTAAGTGTCATTGTGACCTGGATTGTATTGTCCAAATGATGGACGAAGGAGACGACAGCGGTCGTCGATTCTTTCGTTATCCTGTTGGTGGAGTAAGTACTACATATCATTTGCAAAACATATTTCATATATGCAGTTTTCATGACAATACTTTTGGTTTTAGGCTTACTATGATGATTAAAACTGTGGATATACATTCTGGGTTGATCCACCACCTATTAAGGCTACTCGAGAGTACATTAAGTATGTACAAAGTCACAATCAAGATTTGATAGGTGAACTTGCTGAAATGCAACTTCAACAAATGGAACTTTATCCTGTTACAAGTCAGACGAATGATAACGATGAAAATGGCGTTTGCAATAACATGTCTTGCAACTGTCCGCATCACAAGTAGTAGCGAATTAGCAAAATATGTTTCGCATGTATCAGATGTATGTTTCATATGTATCATAAGTATGGTTCCCATGTATAACAACTATGTTTCGAATGAGAATTTTGTTAAAATTACTTTGTCGTCTTTATACTTTGCAACACGCCATACTACTTTCTACCTTGTCAGACGAATCTTGTAAGTCGAATCTTATCTACATACAATACGACAAAAACTAATATGAAACTTATCCACGACATGGCAGGCGAATCTCGTACAACAGAAATACGAAATTGCACTGCTCCATGTCAGGCGAATCTCGTACTCCATGTCAGGCAAATATTGTACAAGAGAAAAATGAAATTGCACTGCTCCATGTCAGACCCCGTGAAATGTAAGTTCACACTTATGCATCTTAGGGATGAAATTTCTCGTACACTAGGTCCATACACCATCATCCGCTCGTCTATGTAACACTCACCCCGAGTAACAGCTACAACACACACTTGCTACAATCATTCCATATACTTTACTACCATGGACAAGAACTCACAACCCACAAATAGAGAAAAGGTTCCAATCCCCGAGGGATTACAACCTCCAATGTGTTTCTGTGGCACTGATTGTAGGTTTGTAAGAGATCTTCGACCTGGTTACTCGTATGGTTGCCGTCTTTGGATGTGCAACAACTACGAGTACGATCCACCTCACAGGACGTGCCCATTTCTTCCAGAAGGTAGAAAATAGGTAATACAAACTCAAATCAACCAATCAAACCGAGAGAATCAACCAAGAGCTCAAGTGTAAGCACACCCTTCTCTCTTCTCTCTGAAATCTCACGAATCCTCAAGACTCGCTCTTAGGTCTCAAAAAAAATGAAAATAAAGGGCTAGGAGGGCACTTGGAAGGCTTTGGCGGCGCTTGGGTTCGAGAGCGGACCTTTGAGGCCTGGGGATCCCTTTTTATAATGGTCTTGGCAATTAGTCGTTACCACCAGAAAAAGTGCGGACAAGTCTGGTCTTGGACCTCGATCTAGTCTGGCTTGTGGGGATGTGACACCCAGTTCCAAATAATGAACCACGTGTGATGCATATGTGTCTCCAGGATGTTCAACACACATATACGAGGGATTCACAAATGATAAATAGATAATTACCACAACACAAATTATTAAATAAGTACTTTTATTACAATATTCAAATAATCCTCAAATTACAATTCTAATAATCATTAATGATAATATTGTTGTAGTGGAAATAATCTAATTAAGCAACTAAGCCAACTAAGAAAAAGGGATAGCGCGGCTCCAAGCAACACCACAGGCAAGTTGACGGCAGCACACAGCCTAATACTCTGCATTATCCTCAGGGTACTCCCAAGAATTACCTGAAACTCTTGGTGGGGGAATTGCAAGAGTGAGTACATGTCGTACTCAGCAAGTGTGGGAAAGTATGACATGTAGCTTAAACGAGGAACTGACAGTAAATAATGGCTATTTGCTGAAAAGGACATTAAAAATATGTAAAAAGGCATACTAAGATGTCTATGTGAATTAATACCAACATAACCCAAATGGTTGCTAATAACGAGTCTATTACCATAAATTACTATTATATCAAATCCAACAATGATTATCCATCGGGTGGTGATGCCTCCAACAGAGCACATCCAACCAAGGGCCCCCTCTTGTGCCATTCGGATCGTAGGGAAGTCCCACCACTATTGCAAACCCAACCGACTCCCATTGCCCGCTCCTCCAAATGATCTGAATTGATGCTGGTAATACTCCTAATTAATTGACTATGCCGCACCCATACATGGCCATGTGGTGGCACTGTTGTCCTGGCCTATTCTCGCATGAATTGGTCCTTAGATCCAAGGCAAGCAAACCACCATAACATCCAACCCAATCAAAAATCCATGCTTGCTTAGATATCCCAAGTCCCACATTACCAATTAGCCATATTCATCAATTCAAATCATCCATAGGTTGGAAAAAGTCTACTTAACCCCCTCAACTATACTCAGGGAATAATTTATCCCCCAAACTACAAAACCGGTTTATTAACACCCTAATCTTCCCTAAACCATCTACTTTACTCCCTAAGTTGGTTTTGTTGAGCGGTATTGCCACGTCACTAGCTTATGTGGCATCTCCTCGTCCGCTCCGTCAGATCCCCCGACCCTCTCCCTCCATTGCTGGTGGATCTGCAACCTCTGCTCCCCCCCCATTTGCGTCGTCGTCGTTGCAGGTACGAGTACCCTTTGCACACACGCTGGATCTGCAAGGGCCCTTTTTGCTTCTACCAATACTCTCTGCCTACCAGTCACTCACGAGGACCAGGAAGTCATCGGCCGGGCGGTCGAACGGGACAGGGATCAGGTCACGGCTGTGCACGCTAATGAGCTCGTAGCTGCCCGCCAAGCCCTAGATGCCGATGCTGGGGAAGTCGAAGAAGCTGCCGATCTGGTTTTTGGGCTGCCAGTGGTACGTGAAGTTCGTGTCAGTACTCTCCTCTCATAGGTCGATCTGCAAGCTTAGCTGAAGTTAATCGAATCTGCAAGTTAGCTGATGTTACTCATGTACTCCTATCTATCGTAGGAGGCCAATGGTGTGCAGGTTATTTTTTGTATTTACTCAATGACATGTGGGCCCCACCGTGGAAGGCATGCAGGAGCCGCCACATCAGCCAGCGACGTGGATATACTGCCCAACAAAACCACTTTAGAGAGTAAAGTAGATGGTTTAGGAAAGATTAGGGTGTTAAGAAACCAATTTTGTAGTTTGGGGGGTAAATTGTTCCCTGGGGTATAGTTTGGGAGGTTAAGTAGACTTTTTCCTCCATAGGTTCATTAAATCATGATTAAGCATTTTAGTTGTTTTCCCATCCCAATTAATTAGAGCAAAGCAAAAAGGTAAAAAGTCCTTCTTGACTCTCTATAATGTATTCCAAGCGACAAGGATGGTCAAACAAGTCTAGTAAACACGTATAAATGGGTTTCCCGTCAAATTGACACAAGCATGCAGTTTTGAAAACAAAACATTTAAAACAGGATCAATATGGTCAAGGACACTTGCCTTCCTCTTGATCTTGGTTAGGGTCAAAAGCTTTGAAGTTTTGGTGCTGGAGGTCCTCGGCAGCACCCTCTAACGCAACACCTTCTATTCCGCACAATAGACATACAAAAGAACCATTACAATCAATAAATGCTCATATATTACTCAGTATGTCATGACATGCATGATTAATGCAATTATGTGGTAAAACTTGTTAATGAGTTGCTATTAATGTTTACTAACTAGTTACAATGGTGTTTAACAACTTTGAACAGGTTTCGAGTTGATTTGAATCAAATTGGGATTAGTTTAGCCTGAAATAGATTCAAACACCGGACTAGTCTGTTGTCAAGGTCGGACTAGTCCGCCCTATACAAAATCTGCAATTTAGGGTTTTCTTGATCAACGAGAGTTGGGATTGAATTCACGTGGAAAAGTGAAAGTAGATGGTGTACCACGTGCTTAGAGCTCCAAGGGTCAAGAATTGGGTGCAACACTTGGATCTTCACGATTAGGGCTTGATGGAGATGGGTTGAGGGTGAATTGGTGATGAAGAATGAAAAGTCGATGAAGATCTTGCTTGGTTGATCTTCCTTTGTTTCTCCTCCTCCTCCTTGCTGTTGGATCCTCTCTTGATGGTGGCTCCTACGAACTATGCTATTGGATCCTCTCTTGTTGGTGGCTCCCACGAACTAGGGTTGAGGATTTCTTCAATTGTGGCAAAGAAGTGAAGGGGTGGGTGTTGGGGTGCTTATATAGGGGTGGAGAGGTAGGGTTTGATGAATTTCGAGTCTAAGGTGGGTGGAGGATGGGGTGGGGTCCACTTGGGCTACACAGGGGTTGGGCACGATGTTCTTGGGCCCAATTAAGGTAATTACCCAATTACAATTCGTGGAGTAAAAGATTGAATCTGAGTTGAGCACATCGGACAAGTTTGCTAGGGGCCGGAATAGTCTGATATTGAACAAACACATCAACAGACAAGTTCAGTGGGGTGGTAGAGACAAGTCCGTTTTGGAATAGAGACATTTCGAGACAAGTCAGTTGTGACTTAGGACATGTCCGATCTGAAATAGAAACAAAATCGTACAAGTCCGGAGCAATAGGTCGGACAAGTCCGGGATGGAAAAGAAAAGGTTTTCCGCACTAAAATTCAACAAGGAACAGACTAGTTCGATGGGGCCATGGACAAGTTCGAACAACATCAGAGAGCAAATTGGACTAGTCTGTGCATAGCGCCAAACAAGTCCGAGCTCTAGAAGAACTGAATTTCCTGAAGAAGAATAGGGTCACCGGACTAGTCTGGTGTTATGGCCAGACAAGTCTGCACCCTGATAGTTTTAAATTGTTGTTTAAGCCTACATTCATTTGATCTTGTTCCTTTTTACATGGCTTAATGTTAAACAAGTATAAGTATGTATGCCATGCATGATGGATGAAAATGAGGGTGTTACAAACCTACTCCCATTAAAATGAATCTTGTCCTCGAGATTCGATGTAGAAGGAAAGAGATAGGGAAATTCTTCCTTGAGTTCATCTTCTAGCTCCCAAGTTGCTTCTGATTTTGCATGATGCTTCCATTGTACTTTGCACCATTGAATCACCTTGTTTCTTGTGACCCTCTCCTTGGTTTCCAAAATTATGATCGGTTGCTCGGCATAAGTCAAATCTGCCTCTAATTTCAATTCTTCCATTGGCACTTGTTCCTTCGGTACCCTTAAACACTTCTTGAGCTGAGAAACGTGAAACACATCATGAACATCGGAAAGATGTGCTGGCATCTCCAACTTATATGCCACTTCTCCACGTTTGGCCAAAATCTTGAAGGGCCCAATATAGCGAGGCGCCAACTTGCCTCTGATCTTAAACCACTTATGATCTCGCATAGGTGATACTTTGAGATATACGAAGTCTCCCACTTCAAAGGCTAAGTTTCACCGCCTATTATCTGCATAGTCCTTTTGTCTTGTTTGAGCGGCTCTCAAATTCTCGCGGTTTATCTGAACTTGCTTTTCAGCCTCTTGCAACACATTTGGTCCAAATACTTGGTTCTCTCCTGTCTCATTCCAAAACAAAGGTGTTATACACTTCCTTACATATAGTGATTCATATGGCGACATCGTCAGCTGGCTTGGTAACTGTTATTGTAGGAAAACTCATCGTATGGAAAGCTTTTGTCCTAGTTGCGTCCATGTTTCAAGGCACAAGATCTCAACATATCCTCCAATATTTGATTTGTCCTCTCAGTTTGTGGATGATATACTGAACTGAAATTTAACCTTGTACCCATAGCTTCATGCAGTTTCTCCCAGAACCTAGAGGTAAATTGAGAACCTCAGTCCGAGACTATTTTCCTTGGAACTCCAAGTCTGCACACGATATGCTCCATATACAATTCTTCTAGCTTCACGGTGGTATATGTGGTCTTGAAAGGTATGAAATGAGCCGATTTGGTCAACCGATCCACAATAACCATATTGCATCATATCCAGACTGGGTTCGCGGTAATTCAACTATGAAGTCCATACCAATTTCTTCCCACTTCCATTCTGGAAGCTTTAATGGCTGTAATAATCCAACTGACCTTTGATGTTCAGCTTTGACTCGTTGGCATACATCACATAAGGCAACGTACTCTCCTATGTCCTTTTTCATGTTGGCCCACCAATAACATGTCTTCAAGTCCTTGTACATCTTTGTACAGCTGGGATGGATTGAGTAAGGCGAGTCATGTGCCTCCTTTAATATCGTTTCCTGAATATGCTTTACATTAGGCACAACAATTCTTTTCCCAAGCCATAAAGTATCATGTTCGTCTTCATCAAATCTTAATTCTCTCCCTTCTTGCATCCTTTCCTTGATTTCGTGGATTTCCTCGTCCTTGATCTGACCTTCTCAAATTTCTTGCTCCATTATCCCAATCTCATTCACAAATCCAAGGTTCAACCATTCAAACTCCTTGCATAGCTCGGAAGGCAACTCCCGAACCGTGAGTTGGTGGCTCACTCCTTTCCTACTCAAGGCATCGGCCACTACATTAGCTTTCCCTGAGTGATAGTTGATTCCCACATCATAATCCTTGATGAGCTCCAACCATCTTCGTTGCCTCAAATTCAAGTCCGTTAGTGTGAGAATGTACTTGAGGCTCTTATGATCCGTATAAATCTCAAACCTATGACCGAGAATGTAGTGCCTCCATATCTTCAAGGCATGAACTATGGAGGCAAGTTTGAGATCATGCGTGGGGTAATTTTGCTCATGTTTCTTCAACTGCCTTGATGTATAGGCTACCACTTGATCTTCTTGCATAAGCACACATCCAAGTCCTTGTCTCGATGCATCGCAATAGATATCAAAGCTTTTTCTCACATTTGGCAATACCAGCACAAGTGCGGTGGTTAACCTCTTTTTGAGCTCCTCAAAACTGTTCTGATAAGCTTGAGTCCATTGGAACGCTTTTCCCTTCATCAACAACTCAGTCATGGGCTTGGCTATTTTGGAGAAATCATTGATGAACCGATGGTAATATCCAGTCATTCCAAGAAAACTCCTTATTTCGTTGACATTATGCAGCGGATCCCACTTTAGAACATCCCTCACTTTTCCTGGGTCAATCGATACTCCTCCTCTCGAGATGGTATGACCCAAAAATAACACTTCTCTTAACCAAAACTGGCACTTGCTGAATTTGGCATATAATTGGTGTTCTCTCAGTTTTTCTGCAATATGAGTCTCAAATGCTCTTCATGCTCCTCTTCACTCTTCGAGTAGATCATGATATCATCAATGAACACCACCATGAACTTATCCAAATACTCCATGAAGACCTTATTCATGAGATACGTGAAGTATGCAGGTGCATTCATCAATCCAAAAGACATAACGGTGTACTCATAAGACTCATATCGTGTCCGGAAAGTCGTTTTAGGTATGTCTGACGGTCTAATCTTGATTTGGAAGTAGCCTGACCTCAAGTCAATCTTGGAGAAAACACAGGCACCTTTCATTTGATCAAACAAATCCTCTATACGGGGCATTGTATACTTGTTCTTAATCGTCACCTTATTAAGGGTCCGGTAATCCACACACATCCTTTGGGATCCATCCTTCTTCTCCACGAATAGCACTGGCGCTCCCCAAGGTGAAGAGCTTGGACGAATGAAACCCTTTTCTAGCTGCTCTTGAATTTGCTTCTTGAGCTCCACTAATTCCATAGGAGGCATCCTATATGGCCTCTTAGCTATAGGCGTAGTTCCAGGTATTAATTCAATAACAAACTCTATGTCACGATCAGGCGGCAATAGGCATACAAAACAACCATTACAATCAATAAATGCTCATATATTACTCAATATGCCATGACATGCATGACTAATGCAATTATGTGGTAAAACTTGTTAATGAGTTGCTATTAATATTCACTAACTAGTTACAATGGTGTTTAACAAGTTTGAATAGGTTTCGAGTTGATTTGAATCAAATTGGGATTAATTTAGCCTAAAACAGATTCAAACACCGGACTAGTCCGTTGTCAAGGCCGGACTAGTCTGACCTATACAGAATCTGCAATTTAGGGTTTTTTTTATCAACGAGAGTTGGGATTGAGCTCACGTGGAAAAGTGAAAGTAGATGGTGTACCACGTGCTTAGAGCTCCAAGGGTCAAGAATTGAGTGCGACACTTGGATCTTCACGATTAGGGCTTGATGGAGATGGGTTGAGGGTGAATTGGTGATGAAGAACGGAAAGTCGATGAAGATCATGCTTGGTAGATCTTCCTTCATGTTCTCCTCCTCCTCCTTGCTGCTGGATCCTCTCTTGATGGTGGCTCCCACGGACTAGGGTTGAGGATTTCTTCAATTGTGGCAAAGAAGTGAAGGGGTGGGTGTTGAGGTGCTTATTTAGGGGTGGAGAGGTAGGGTTTCATGAATTTCGATTCTAAGGTGAGTGGAGGATGGGGTGGCGTCCACTTGGGCTCCACAAGGGTTGGGCACGATGTTCTTGGGCCCAATTAAGGTAATTACCCAATTACAATTCGCGGAGTAAAAGATTGAATCTGAGTCGAGCACATCGGACAAGTTTGCTAGGGGCCGGACTAGTTCGATATTGAACAAAAACATCAACAGAGAAGTTCGGTGGGGTGGTAGGGACAAGTCCGTTTTGGAACAGAGACATTTCCAGACAAGTCCGTTTTGATTTCGGACAAGTCCGATCTGAAATAGAAACAAAATCGGACAAGTCCGGGGCAATAGGTCGGACAAGTCCGGGATGGTAAAGAAAAGGTTTTCTGGACTAAAATTTAACAAGGAACGGACTAATTCGATGGGACCATGGACAAGTTCGAACAACATCAGAGAGCAAATCGGACTAGTCCGTGCATAGCGTCAGACAAGTCCGGGCTCTGAAAGAACTGAATTTCCTGAACAAGAATAGGGTCATCGGACTAGTCAGGTGTTATGGCCGGACAAGTCCGCACCCTGACAGTTTTAAATTGTTGTTTAAGCCTAGATTCATTTTAATCTTGTTCCTTTTTACATGGCTTAATGTTAAACATGTATAAGGATGTATGCAATGCATGATGGATGAAAATGAGGGTGTTACAAACCAACCCCCCTTAAAATGAATCTCGTCCTCGATATTCGATGTAGAAGGAAAGAGATAGGGAAATTCTTCCTTGAGTTCATCTTCTAGCTCCCAAGTTGCTTCTTATTTTGCATGATGGTTTCATTGTACTTTGCACCATCGAATCACCTTGTTTCTTGTGACCCTCTCCTTGGTTTCCAAAATTTTGATCGGTTGCATGACATAAGTCAAATCTGCCTCTAATTCCAATTCTTCCATTGGCACTTGTTCCTCTGGTACCCTTAAACACTTATTGAGCTGTGAAACGTGAAACACATCATGAACATCAAAAAGATGTGCTGGCATCTCCAACTTATATGCCACTTCTCCACGTTTGGCCAAAATATTGAAGGGCCCAATATAGCAAGGCGCCAACTTGCCTCTGATGTTAAACCGCTTACGATCTTGCATAGGTGATACTTTGAGATATATGAAGTCTCCCGCTTTAAAGGCTAAGTTTCTCCGCCTATTATCTGCATAGCCCTTTTTTCTTTTTTGAGCGGCTCTCAAATTCTCGCGGATTATCTGAACTTGCTTTTCAGCCTCTTGCAACACTTTTGGTCCAAATACTTGGTTCTCTCCCGTATCATTCCAAAACAATGGCGTTCTACACTTCCTTCCATACAGTGCTTCATATGGCGACATCGTCAAGTTGGCTTGGTAACTGTTATTGTAGGAAAACTCATCGTGTGCAAGCTTACGTCCCAGCTGCATCCATGTTTCAAGGCACAAGCTCTCAACATATCCTCCAGTATTTGATTTGTCCTCTCGGTTTGTCCATTGGTTTGTGGATGATATGCTGAACTAAAATTTAACCTGGTACCCATAGCTTCATGCAGTTTCTCCAAAACCTAGAGGTAAATTGAGAACCTTGGTCCGAGACTATTTTCCACAAAACTCCATGTCGGCACACGATATACTCCATATACAATTCTGCTAGCTTCGCGGTGGTATATGTGGTCTTGACAGGTATGAAATGAGCCGATTTGGTCAACCAATCCACAATAACCCATATTGTGTCATATCCAAACTGGGTTCGCGGTAATCCAACTATGAAGTCCATACCGATTTCTTCCCACTCCCATTCTGGAATTCTTAATGGCTGCAATAATCCGACTGACCTTTGATGTTCAGCTTTGACTTGTTGGCATACATCACATAGTGCAACGTACTCTGCTATGTCCTTTTTCATGTTGGCCCACCAATAACATGCCTTCAAGTCCTTGTACATCTTTGTACAGCCGGGATGGATTGAGTAAGGCGAGTCATATGCCTCCTTTAATATTGTTTCCCGAACATGCTTTACATTAGGCACAACAATTTTTTTCCCAAGCCATAAAGTACCATATTCGTCTTCATCAAATCTGAATTCTCTCCATTATTGTGTCCTTTCCTTGATTTCCTAAATTTCCTCGTCCTTCATCTAACCTTCTCGAAATTTGTTCTCCATTATCCCCATCTCATTCACAAATCCAAGGTTCAACTGTTCAAACTCCTTGCATAGCTCGGATGGCAACTCCCAAACCATGAGTTGGTGGCTCAGTCCTTTCCTACTCAAGGCATCAGCCACTACATTAGCTTTCCCAGGGTGATAGTTGATTCCCACATCATAATCCTTGATGAGCTCCAACCATCTTCGTTGCCTTAAATTCAAGTCCGTTTGTGTGAGAATGTACTTGAGACTCTTATGATCCGTATAAATCTCAAACCTATGACTGAGAATGTAGTGCCTCCATATCTTCAAGGCATGAACTATGGCGACAAGTTCGAGATCATGCGTGGGGTAATTCTGCTCATGTTTCTTCAACTGCCTTAATGTATAGGCTACCACTTGACCTTCTTGCATAAGCACACATCCAAGTCCTTGTCTCAATGCATCGCAATAGATATCAAAGCATTTGCTCACATTTGGCAATACCGACACATGTGTGGTGGTTAACCTCTTCTTAAGCTTCTCAAAACTCTCCTGATAAGCTTGAGTCCATGGTCTTCACGCTGGAGCTTGTCCTGCGTGGCTTCGTCGAAGGTTTGGACTTTGAGACAACCCATGGTGATCTCCGGAGGAAGGACTGCTTCAGCTCCGTACACCAAGAAGAAAGATGTTTCTCCAGTTGCCTAGGTAGGTTTTGTCCTGCTTGTCCATAATGCAGACGGAAGCTCCGCTATCCAGTTGGCTCATGTATCTTCAAGCGCTCATATGTGCGCGTCTTGAGTCCTTTGAGTATTTCTGCATTAGCTCTCTCAGCTTGGCCATTCCTTGTCAGGTGAGCTACTAATGCGTAGCTGACTTGTATGTCGAGATCTTCGTAGTACTCTTGGAATGCTACACTTGTGAATTGGGTTTTTTTGTTAGTAATGACTCTATTCAGAACTCCAAATCTGCATACTATGGACTTCAAGAACATGATAGTTGATTGCTTGTTGATTGTCACAACTGGGGTAGCTTCCGACCACTTGGTGAACTTGTCGATGGCGACATACAATAACCTGTAACCTCCGACGGCTTTCGGGAAAGGTCCCAAAATGTCCACCCCCCACATAGGGAAGGCCACGTGGGAGGTATAATTTGCAGTGACTAAGTCGGTGTGTTAATCTGCATTGCATGGAACAGGAACGCTTCACACTTCTTTACCGACTCAACTGCATCTTGGAGTGTTGTAGGCCAGTAAAAGCCATGTCGGAAGGCTTTACCGAGGAGTGTGCGAGAAAACACGTGGTTCCCGCACTCGCCTCCATGGATCTCTATGAGACATTTGCGACCTTCTTCCCGGTGGTGCACCGCAATATAACGCCGTTGGCACCACATCGGTAGGCATCCCCTTCTACCAACATGTATATTTTAGCCAATCTGACAATTCGATCAGCGGAAGCACCATCTTCAGGAAGGATATTGTCCTTCATGTAGCTTATGATCTCCGAAATCCATGCATCGAAGCTAACTTGAGCTTCTGGATCTTGCGCGCTGGGTTGCTCGGAGCTTCCTACAAAGCCTGCAATCCTTAGTGGGCGCCATGGTAACAGGACCACCAGGACTGCCAGCTTCGAGGTGCTGGTCTTGCCCCCATCACTCAGTTCAGCGGGCTGAGCGGCAGGTCCTGATAGTCTTCTGACAAAAACTCCGTCCGGAGCTTGAGCTCCGGTTGAAGCCTTCGTCGAAAGATCATCAGCTTTAGCGTTGTTGAAATGATGGACATGACAGAGATCCAAGATGTGGAAGTCCTTACGCAGCTTCTGGACTTCAAGTAAATATGCAACAAGTTGGGGATTGTTGCAACTGCATTCACCTCTGACTTGTTTGATGATGAGTTGTGAATCACCCTTCACCATTAGCTATCTGACGCCCATCCTATATGGCCTCTTAGCTATAGGCGCAGTTCCAGGTATTAATTCAATAACAAACTATATGTCATGATCACGCGGCATATTTGGCAACTCATCCAGAAACACATCCAAGAATTCGCACACCACCGGAATTTCCTCAATTGCTGCACCGTCCATTTGATTCAGCTCCACTTGCCTTGGTGGGTTTTGAGATGCTTCAAACTCTATGTTGACCCCTTATTCATTTGTAACCTTCACCATCTTTTTGGCACATTGAATTATCTCATTGTGCTTCCTTAACCAGTCTATACCAAGTACTATGTTCAATCCTTGAGATTCCAAAACAATGAGGTTGGCGAAGAAGTCTACCCCCTTATTCTAAGGCTTACTTTTGGACATACTATATTCGTCCTCATATCCTCTCCAGGAGACTTAACCAACAAGGTATACTTCATGTGAGATATGGGCAAACTATACTTGGCAACATACTTTGATGCAATAAATGAATGCGATGCTCCAGAATCAAATAACATAGTCGCCGGGTTGGAGTTTGCGAGAAACATACCAATCACCACATCATCCGCTTGTTGGGCTTCCTCTGTAGAGACGTGGTTCACCTTGCAACAGAGAAATTTATACATTCCATGGTTGCCTTGTGGCGCTCCTCCATTTGGACTTGGGTTTTGTCTCGGAGCACTGTTTCCTTGACCAAGGTCTGACTTAGGACATTGAGATGCAAAGTGTCCCGCCTCACCAAAAGTATAGCATTACATTGTTGTACCAGAATTGTTTGGGCGAGCTTGGTTTTGAGATTAGCAGGAAAATTTGCACGGGGTGCATAAGGCATTGGAGGGCGAGGTGCTTGCATGGAGGGGTGTTGCTACATAGGCTTAGCTGGGCGCAGTAGAATAGCAGCACGATATGCAGCTGCAGAGGGGTTGTAGTATGGTGCATTTGGTGGTGCAAAGCAGGGCGAACATTACTTCCGTGTTGTTTTCCTTGATACGACACCTTCCTCTTATTTTCTTGCTCCATCTCATGAAGCTTGTTCTCAACCAGAATAGCTTTGTCCACAAGCATGTGAAAATTTGCATAGTCACAGTTGAACAATTGGACTTGAATCTCATTGTTTAGGTCTCTCATGAATAAATGCTGCTTGCAGCTGTCTCGGTAAACATCTTTCGGAGCATGCCTTGGGAGTTGAGTGAATCTATTGAGATACTCACTCACACTTGACTTTCCCTGCCTTAGGTTTTCAAATTCCTACCTCTTTAGGATCATAACGCCTTCCGGGACAAAGTGAGAATGGAATTTCTCCTTGAATTCAGCCCAAGTGATTCTCTCTTGGTTTTCGTGGGCATTGCATAGAGATTCCCACCAATCTACGACTGCTCCAACTAGCTAATGGGAAGCAAAGAGAATCTTCTCCCTGTCATTGCACTGGACAATAGCGAGCTCCTTCTCCACAGATTTCATCCAATCATCAGCTTCTATAGGATCATTGGCTTGAGCAAAAGTAGGCGGTCTGGTCCTCATAAACTCTACTAACCTATAATGAGGCGGTGGGGGTGGCGGTGGAGGCATGTGAGGCTGATTCTGATTATTAGCCTGCAGCTGTCCCAAAGTCTGCATCACGGTCTACATCAGCTGATTTTGCATAGTCAACAGCTGCTGAAGATTGATAGCCTCAGTCCAGGTTCATTCTTGTTGTTCTGAGGTGCCCCATTGTTTTCCTCATTCTCATTGGCATCCCTTTGGTTGCGGGTCCCCGACATCTGAAGAAAGAGCAAGAGAGAAGAGTTTAGAAAGTGTCCCCAACTATATGCATCAAGAGATATGAAACTAAGTACCTACCTATACTAGCCTACATGGATGTGGCAAGCGCTAAAGCATCCCACAATCCCCTATTAAGCACAAAAGCAAACAAGCAAACATCACATTACAATCAGCACACCAAGCAATAAAATCGATCCATGAGTTTTCCTATATGCTTTAAAGTGTCCATTCTATCTAGGCTGCATCCTACGGTCAACCTGTGGCTCTGATACCAATTTGTGACACCCGGTTCCGAATAATGAACCAAGTGCGACGCATATGTGTCTCCAGGATGTTCAACACACATACATTACCACAACACAAATTATTAAATAGGTACTTTTATTACAATATTCAAATAATCCTCAAATTACAATTTTAATAATCATTAATGATGATACTATTGCAGCAGAAATAATCTAATTAAGCAACTAAGCAAACTAAGAAAATGGGATAGCGCGGCTCCAAGCAATACCACAGGCAAGTCGACGGCAGCACACAGCCTAGTACTCCACATTATCCTCATGGTACTCCCAAGAATCACCAAAACTGTTGGTGGGGGAATTGCAAGAGTGAGTACATGTCGTACTCAGCAATTGTGGGAAAGTATGGCATGTAGCTTAAACAAGGAATTGACAGTAAATAAAGGCTATTTGCTGAAAAGGACATTAAAGCATGTAAAGTGGCATACTAAGATGTCTATGTGAATTAATCCCAACATAACCCAAATGATTGTTAATAATGAGTCCATTACCATCAATTACCATTATATCACATCCAACAATGATTATCCATCCAAATACCAAGTTCTTACCATTATCATCGACCATATTCAATTACCACAACTTAGACCATAACCATGACCAAACCATCCCAAATCCCAAGTTTCTCTCTAATCATGTAGGTCATCTAGGTGCTCTTAACCGGGAGCACAGCTATCATGATAGTTGTTAACACTCTGCAGAGGTTGTACCACTTTACGCACAAGTGATGAGTAGGTTTAGGCCCGATCTTCCAAAAGGTATGTCGATTGGGGTGGAGAACTCGACGTTGATGATCCGCGGCACTCGAGCGGTTCGAGTACCCCTGCAACCACTACACCACGGCTCCGTTGGTTATCAACCGTGCTGCACACGCTTGACCTCGCCAAGAAGGCTAATCCCTGCAAGTGCAATCGAGAACACGAGCAAGAACGTAGAAGACACGATCGGAAATCGCGAAATTGGGGTCTCACAAACCGTAGAACGGCGATTTTATTGATCTAAGCAAAATCCAATTGTTCATGGCGGCTACTATAGAGTATATATAGGTGGGAGGACGTCCAAGGGGGTGTTGGAGTCGTGACCTAACCCTAACACACGAAAATAATGGACTTATACTTGATACAAGGCCCAATGGCCCAATATGGTGGCGCAGCACCCTGACAGATTCTGTACTTGATTTTGTTTCGACGATTCCCGGCGACTCCGAAGGAATTTTGACATGGGACCGGTGCCATTGGAAAGGTTATCCTCTCCCCTTTCCGTTCATATGTAGAAAGTCCAAAACGGAGTTCGTATGCGTCCTGGGCGTCCGTTTTAGTGCGTACTTCTCCTGGACTCCGAGTTGGATACGATTTGGAGTTTGGTTCGGTTTCCATCTTCTTTGAACGAATTCTCTGGTCTTCCACGTCCCTAATACTCCCTCCAAGTAATCCTTGAACCTCTCCATGGATCCTAATCACAAATAAATCATTAAGTAGCAATCTATGCTCAAAAACATATAAGGAAATATATAAGAACGAGTTCACCTCTGAAATTAATTGTTGTGTATGAACTCTATTGATTGCATCTTGTATATTCAGTAGAGTGTTGTTTGTATCCATATAAGTGATGTCCTCATCATCCTCCCCTCCTTGAATTGGAGTCGTCCTCGACTCAAGTTCGTCTCCTCTCATGTGTTGGTCCAAATGTGCAACGCCATCAAATCTTCTTGTATGCATGAATGGAGGAGGCCAAGGTGGTGGACGACATAGTGCGCCATCTTGATCTTGTCCATCAAATAAGAGTGCACATTCACTTGAGCCAGGATCCCAAACAAATAAATATTGTGTCATGTTTGTAGGTGCAATAATAATGTGCATGATCTCATCATTCTCCCCTTCTTTATGACAAGCCGTCCTCGGCTTGCTCGTATGTCCAGCAAAGAGGCTTGCATTGGAGGTAGAGTAAGTGCTGTCCATAATGCACAACCACAGTGAATAATACTTTTGTTGTCCCTGCTGCAAGGAAAACATACTAGAAAAACTTGACAAGACATTATTAGCGTTAGTACATTCATTTACTTGACCATGTTGTTGCAGCACAAAAGGAGCTTCCTCATTTGAACATATGTAAACTTTATGCACCATAAACATACCACTATGTTCATATTTACCTATAGCATGAAAAATATTTCTACTTAACAAAGGCAATTCAGATTGAGAAAATATTATCTTCTCTACGATATCTAGATCACAAAGAGTGTCAAATTCAATATAGGCCAAAGTATTTAGAGAAGATAACAATTTCAGCTCATCCCTTTCACATGTAGTTGGGATCAAATGCTTAATTTCATCACAAGTGAGTGATAAAGTATCAAATTCATTTGGTTGTTCTAGCATAGGTATAATATAATTATCAGCACACAACTCATTTTTGTTATAAGAATCAGTGGAAAAATCAACTAATGGTAAAGTTGTATTATGAAAAGGTTCATCTTGTTGCTGCTCATCGATAGTATGATTGGTAGCAAAATTCAACACATCTGAAAATGTCATACCGTGGTTAACTGTAGAGCATTGTCCATTAACACTACTCTCATTTTCAGCAAGAAATTCAAATGCATTATGAGTTGATTCATCAAAAAATTCAGAAGAGTTGTTCAACACCTAACTCTCATTTGCATCTCCATTTATTTGTTCATGTTCCTGCAAAAGGTTAGGCAAAGGAGGAGGTACAACAAGAAAATTCTTCTCAAGTTCATGTATTTCATGTTTACAATTAGATACATTAGCAAAAGTTTCTCGCATAAGAATTTTCATATCTTTCCATTTTCGAGGTCTTTCTAAATCACTTAAGTTGTTCCACCAAGTCAATGCACAACCTACTAATGCACTTGCAACATTTCTAATATTTCTTTTCTCACACATATGACATTGTCCAAAAATTTTATCCAACTCTATTTCCCAAGCAATATATTCATCGTAACCAAAACCATCATAAGAAGGAAGAGATGGGAGAATGTAATTACTTCTTATGGAAGGTGTTGTAAAGGTGGTCTGAATGTCATGTGAATCATTGGTTGATGTTTGATTTTTAGTGAGCAACTCTATCGCCGTCTTCATCATGTCCATCATCTCAGCATACAATGCATGATTCTTGCTTTTACCTGACATTGTTAGTAGCAAACAGAAGACAACACAAAAAATATGTTATCCCTATCAACTACAAAGGATAATGGAAAAGTGGAAGTGGAATCACACACTCTCAAGCGTCTTACCACGCTCTTACAAGTGTTCTTACCGACACTGTAGGTGGCAAACGGTGGCCGGTATGAAGAAACCAATGAAGCGTGGGATGATTGCAAAGGTGTATCGATTCTGCTCAAGAGTAAGATGTAGCTTGGATGGCACTTTATTTGTAGCAAGGATTAGCAACAATAAAATCAGATAGTAAAGTTGAATAAGTGTCCAAAGTATTTGTCAAAGTTGCTGGACTAAATGTGTTCCTAGTAGTTCAAGCTAGCAAGACATGAGACAAAACTAGATGACACAAAGAATGCAAGCACTTCTGTTTTTTTTTGTTGTTTTTTTCTCCTTTTTTGTGCGGCTTTTGTATCTTCTTTTGCACTTGCCTTTTTCTTTTTTTTTTCAGAATGTGCTGCAAAAGAAGAATACAATGCAAACACTCAAAGATATCTCGTATGTCTGTTACAGATTTTCTGCTCAATATTCTAAGGACAATTAAGCACCTTTATAGTCCCCAAATCTAAAAACTTTGAACAGAAATATTATAGATCTATCTCTCCTCTTTAATTTCAGTATATGGAAGATCTATTTTGGATAAGAACAATGGGAGATATTGCCCCAGAAATACAGACTGTTCAGAATTTCTAGATCAATAACAGATTCAGATCTAATGCAATTTCGACATTGATAACTATATTTTCTGGGAAAATGATGAATAAGAAAGTTATAGAGAACTTCTTAAGCTTTCCAGAAAGTATAAGAACACGAAAATCCGAGTTCGTATGAGCTAGATATGATGAAAATAATGAACTGGACAGAGATGAATCTAATCTAGACGTGATGACGTGATTCAAAAAGATGAATCAACACAATGCAAAACTCAAACTAAGACTAAAAACACTTCTAAACCAGCAATATGACTCAACCACGGACACAAACTCAACCAAACCAAACTGAATAACAAAGTTGCAAAGGCTCAATGTGGTTTGGACAAAGTAATTAACAGATTTACGAAACTGCAAGTTTTTTTGTGGCTTTTTTGTGGACTCTAGGTATGAAAAACAAAAATAATGTAATGGATAGATGAATTACCTAACGGGCAACCTGGAAATCTGATACCAATTGATGAGTAGGTTTAGGCCCGATCTTCCGAAAGGTATGTCGATTGGGGTGGAGAACTCAACGTTGATGATCCGCGGCACTCGAGCGGTTCGAGTACCCCTGCAATCACTACACCACGGCTCCGTTGGTTATCAACCGTGCTGCACACGCTTGACCTCGCCAAGAAGGCTAATCCCTGCAAGTGCAATCGAGAACACGAGCAAGAACGTAGAAGACACGATCGGAAATCGCGAAATTGGGGTCTCACAAACCGTAGAACGGCGATTTTATTGATCTAAGCAAAACCCAATTGTTCATGGCGGCTACTATAGAGTATATATAGGTGGGAGGACGTCCAAGGGGGTGTTGGGGTCGTGACCTAACCCTAACACACGAAAATAATGGACTTATACTTGATACAAGGCCCAATGGCCCAATATGGTGGCGCAGCACCCTGACAGATTCTGTACTTGATTTTGTTTCGACAATTCCCGGCGACTCCGAAGGAATTTTGACATGGGACCGGTGCCATTGGAAAGGTTATCCTCTCCCCTTTCCGTTCATATGTAGAACGTCCAAAACGGAGTTCGTATGCGTCCTGGGCGTCCGTTTTAGTGCGTACTTCTCCTGGACTCCGAGTTGGATACGATTTGGAGTTTGGTTCGGTTTCCATCTTCTTTGAACGAATTCTCTGGTCTTCCACGTCCCTAATACTCCCTCCAAGTACTCCTTGAACCTCTCCATGGATCCTAATCACAAATAAATTATTAAGTAGCAATCTATGCTCAAAAACATATAAGGAAATATATAAGAACGAGTTCACCTCTGAAATTAATTGTTGTGTATGAACTCTATTGATTGCACACACGAAAATAATGGACTTATACTTGATACAAGGCCCAATGGCCCAATATGGTGGCGCAGCACCCTGACAGATTATGTACTTGATTTTGTTTCGACGATTCCCGGCGACTCCGAAGGAATTTTGACATGGGACCGGTGCCATTGGAAAGGTTATCCTCTCCCCTTTCCGTTCATATGTAGAACGTCCAAAACGGAGTTCGTATGCGTCCTGGGCGTCCGTTTTAGTGCGTACTTCTCCTGGACTCCGAGTTGGATACGATTTGGAGTTTGGTTCGGTTTCCATCTTCTTTGAACGAATTCTCTGGTCTTCCACGTCCCTAATACTCCCTCCAAGTACTCCTTGAACCTCTCCATGGATCCTAATCACAAATAAATCATTAAGTAGCAATCTATGCTCAAAAACATATAAGGAAATATATAAGAACGAGTTCACCTCTGAAATTAATTGTTGTGTATGAACTCTATTGATTGCACACACGAAAATAATGGACTTATACTTGATACAAGGCCCAATGGCCCAATATGGTGGCGCAGCACCCTGACAGATTCTGTACTTGATTTTGTTTCGACGATTCCCGGCGACTCCGAAGGAATTTTGACATGGGACCGGTGCCATTGGAAAGGTTATCCTCTCCCCTTTCCGTTAATATGTAGAACGTCCAAAACGGAGTTCGTATGCATCCTGGGCGTCCGTTTTAGTGCGTACTTCTCCTGGACTCCGAGTTGGATACGATTTGGAGTTTGGTTCGGTTTCCATCTTCTTTGAACGAATTCTCTGGTCTTCCACGTCCCTAATACTCCCTTCAAGTACTCCTTGAACCTCTCCATGGATCCTAATCACAAATAAATCATTAAGTAGCAATCTATGCTCAAAAACATATAAGGAAATATATAAGAACGAGTTCACCTCTGAAATTAATTGTTGTGTATGAACTCTATTGATTGCATCTTGTATATTCAGTAGAGTGTTGTTTGTATCCATATAAGTGATGTCCTCATCATCCTCCCCTCCTTGAATTGGAGTCGTCCTCGACTCAAGTTCGTCTCCTCTCATGTGTTGGTCCAAATGTGCAACGCCATCAAATATTCTTGTATGCATGAATGGAGGAGGCCAAGGTGGTGGACGACATAGTGCGCCATCTTGATCTTGTCCATCAAATAAGAGTGCACATTCACTTGAGCCAGGATCCCAAACAAATAAATATTGTGTCATGTTTGTAGGTGCAATAATAATGTGCATGATCTCATCAACAAGTTTGTGATTTCATCACCTGTCGGCAACTAAAGAAATCTCCCTTATGCCAATTACACTTCCTTAGTTGTATGGCCAAGAGATCATAAAATAGCCTTTACAAAGGGACTACTAGCATATTCAGACCCACTAAGGTTTCACCGATGGTGATGCCTCCAACTGAGCACATCCAACCAATAACCCCCTCTTGTGCCGTTTGGATCCCAAGGCAGTCCTGCCACTATTGCAAACTCAATTGAATCCCATTCCTCGCTCCTCCAAATGATTTGAATTGATGCTGGTAATACTTCTAATTAATTGGCTAAGCCGCACCCATACTTGGCCTTGTAGTGGCACTGTTGTCCTGGCCCATTCTCGCATGAACCGGTCCTTAGATCCAAGGAAAGCAAACCACATTAACATCCAACCCAATCCACAATCCATGCTTGCTTAGATCTCCCAAGTCCCACATTACCAATTAGCCATATTCATCAATTTACATCATCCATGGGTTCATTAAATCATGATTAAGCATTTTGGTTGTTTTCCCATCCCAATTAATTAGAGCGAAGCAAAAAGGTAAAAAACCCTTCCCTACTCTCTATAATGTATTCCAAGCGACAAGGATGGTCAAACAAGTCTAGTAAACGCCTATAAATGGGTCTCCCATCAAATTGACACAAGCATGCAGTTTTGCAAATAAAACATTTAAAACAGGATCAATATGGTCAAGGACACTTGCCTTGCTCCTGAGCTTGGTTAGAGTCAAAAGCTTCAAAGTTCTGGTACTGGAGGTCCTCGACAGCATCCTCTAGCGCAACACCTTCTATTTCGCGCAATGAACATACAAAACAACCATTACAATCAATAAATGCTCATATATTACTCAATATGCCATCACATGCATGATTAATGCAATTATGTGGTAAAACTTGTTAATGAATTGATATTAATGTTTACTAACTAGTTACAATGGTGTTTAACAAGTTTGAACAGGTTTTGAGTTGATTTGAATCAAATTGGGATTAATTCAGCCTAAAACAGATTCAGGCACTGGACTAGTCCGTTGTTAGGGTCAGACTAGTCCGCCATATACAGAATCTGCAATTTAGGATTTTCTTGATCAACGAGAGTTGGGATTAAATTCACGAGACAAAGTGAAAGTAGAGGGTGTACCACGTGCTTAGAGCTCCAAGGGTCAAGAATTGGGTGCAACACTTGGATCTTGACGATTAGGGCTTGATGGAGATGGGTTGAGGGTGAATTGGTGACAAAGAACGAAAAATTGATGAACATCTTTCTTAGTTGATCCTCCTTCGTGTTATCCTCCTCCTCCTTGCTGCTGGATCCTCTTTTGATGGTGGCTCCACGAACTAGGGTTGAGGATTTCTTCAATTGTGGCAAAACAGAGAAGGGGTGGGTGTTGGGGTGTTTATATAGGGGTGGAGAGGTAGGGTTTGATGAATTTCGAGTCTAAGGTGGGTGGAGGCTGGGGTGGGGTCCACTTGGGCTCCACAGGGGTTGGGCATGATGTTCTTGGTCCCAGTTAAGGTAATTACCCAATGACAATTCATGGAGGCAAAGATTGAATCTGAGTCGGGCACACCGGAGAAGTCCGCTAGGGACCGGACCAGTCCGATATTAAACAAAGACATCAACGGACAAGTCCAGTGGGGTTGTAGGGACAAGTCTATTTTGGGACAGAGACATTTTTAGACAAGTCCGTTGTGACTTCGGACAAGTCCTATCTGGAACACAAACAAAATAGGACAAGTTCACGGCAATGGGCCAGACAAGTCCGGGATGGCAAGGAAAAGGTTTTCCGGACTAAAATTCAACAACGAACGGACTAGTCCGCTTAGACCACAGACAAGTCCGGACAACATCAGAGAGCAAATCGGACTAGTTCGTGCATAGTACCAGACAAGTTCAGGCTCCGAAAGAACTGAATTTTTTGAAGAAAAATAGGGTCACTGGACTAGTTCGGTGTTATGGCCAGACAAGTCCGCACCTTGACAGTTTTAAATTGTTGTTTAATCCTAGATTTATTTTAATCTTGTTCCTTTTTACATGGCTTAATGTTAAACATATATAAGGATGTATGCAATGCATGATGTATGAAAATGAGGGTGTTACAAGGGACCAGTGATGTCACCCTTGACCAACCACAAAGTCCCCAGCCACCTTTTGAATTCAAACGGTCACAATACCACGGACTAGTCTGTTCAAGAAAGAACTAGTCCTATCTCACACAGAACCTTTCGTTCCGGTTGAGAAGAGACAAGTCTGGTCCACCGGACTAGTCCGACCCAAAAAGGCGGACAAGTCTGACCATCCATGGTCTAGTCCTAGCAGCCACCTCCAAGTCCACAACGGACTAGTCTGACACAAAACGGACTAGTCCGAACTCACACGAAAAGTTCTTTTATGGTCAAATACGGACTAGTCTGATTGGGCGGACTAGTCCCCCCCCCCCAGGGGGGACTAGTCCAGTCCTTCAGAACTTAGTCCCAGAAGAACTCAGACACACTCACCACGGACTAGTCTATCCACATACGGACAAGTCCAAACTTACACATAACTTCTTGCTCTGCCTAACATCAGATCAGTCTGATGTGCCCGGACTAGTCCAACCTTCCAGCCCGGACAAGTCCGACCATTTCCATAGGGTTGTCTCAACTCATCTCTCAATCTATCCTAACTTCGACTAAGAGCTCTTAGGGGATTCTCAACATTTTGACACATTGAACACACTCATTCTATGAGGCTAAACTCGATGCAAAGAAAATTCAAACTCTAAACTCTATTCTTCGAGTTTTTCGCGTTTTTCTTCTCTTTTTCCTTTTTGAGTGTATCATACTCCGTTCATTGTTTAATCACCTGTACTCACACTTGTAATGCTCATTAGTCCCTTAAGTGTTGTCATTAATTATCAAAACCCACGGGGATTAGCCTAGATGTATTTTCAATCTCCCCTTTTTTGGTGATTTGATGACAACACATTGAGGTTTTTGATAAAAATATAATGGAGTTGGTTTTCATAACGCACAAGTGTATAAAGAGCTCCCTCTAAATGTGTGCATGGTTGATTTGCAATAAAAGAAATGCATAAGAATGAGATCTATGAGAGATTTATATATTTGTGTGTTATGGTGGGGTGCCTATGTGTGATGCAAGCATTGAGATGTGATAAATGAAATTAAGCATGCATCTCAATTTGAACTAAGCATCATCACACATATTTAACAAGAATGATATTCAATAAGATCAACATAGAACTATATTCAACAAGATCAGCATAGAGTAGCATAGCATAAAAGTCATTATAATCCAAGTATGAAAATGTAGCAAAGTAGCGACATTACAACCCAAATTTTTCAAAATAATACAAATTCCGTGGATCTAGAGAGGTACTCCCCCTCAATCTCTCCCCCTTTGGCATCAAGACACCAAAAAGGAAAAAAGATTAAGGAGAAAAGAAGGGAGAGCTTATGTCTACTCGTCATCGCTCTCGCTCTCCTCACCACGGTTTGGGTCACTTTGGGTCTCCTTATCATCTTCCTCTTCACAATTGTTATCTTCTTCTTCCTCTTCAACCTCCTCAACAGCAGGAGCAGCACTAGAAGGGCCACCCCCACCACTAAGAAGAGCAACCTCTACCTCAGACAGCTACAAAAAAGGTGTCAAGTCTTCATCTTCGGAAGCCTCTGGGGACATAGTGATGTATGCCGTCTCACACAACTTCTTCAAATACTTGTCTTGTCTTTTTGCCATCCTTTGAGTTTTGCTTCAACTTTGCGATAAGAAGTGAATATGGACTTCAGGAATTTTAGAATGGCACTAGAAGTGTCACCGGGGGAGGAAGAGGCAGGAGCGGGAGGAGCAGGAGGAGGCACAAAAGAGGTACCCCTCCTCAAGGCTCCGCCAATCTTCAGCACGGGAGGAGGAATTTGAGGGTGGAGTGCTCTATGCTTGACGTCCTTTAAAAACTCCAACCCCGAGACTTTCTCTATCAAGCACATGATGAAGGGAGCATATCCACACGAGCAGTTGGGAGTGTGGGATATGTTGAAGATGTCGTTGTAGATATAGTCAAAGACATTGAATTTCTCATCTTCAACTATAAATCTCATCAAGTGCCTCAGGTTGCCTTGGATCATGCCTGTGTCCCCATCCTTAGGTGCTAGAGTCTTTCTCAAAAACGATTGAGCACACTAAAGAAGGGGTGGAGAATCTTTGTTGTGGGGGGATTGTAGAAACCACTTTCGTACATGAACTCCATCTCCCCCAAATCCATAGCCTTGAGGTTGTGAATGATCAAATCATGACTTAGGAACTCCTGAAAACCAAGAATCCTCGTGAACTCATCATGGAGGACGGAGCATTGGACTCCTTCGGTCAACCAAGTGATACCCCTATCTCCATAGGTGGACAAATATAATGTGGTGTAAAACTGGGCTACCACCTCTATGTTTCAATTGTACTTGAACCCAAGCAACTCCTTGAGTCCATGGTGCTCAATAGTCTGGAATCACTGCATTGAAAGCTTGATGGTTCTTCTTCTCTATGTAAGACCAATCCACCAACTGAGCGCCTGCCACTGGAGTCTTCATATTTAGGTAAACAAAGCGGTAGTAATCATAGTGAAAATCACAACAAAAATGATGATCCACAGTGGCATTCTCATACTCATAGGGATCATTCAATCTGAAATTATTTGTCTTTTCTTAGCCTTTCCCTTGAAAGATGTTGCTTGCAAGCTTCGGTTGCTGGTTGGGGTCATGCATAGGTGGGGTCATCACCAAGGGTCCAATAGGGTCTTGTAGAGGTCCACTTGACCCTACGGGACGGTCTCAGATGGCCAACCCCTTACCAGTAAGGGCTTTCTTCCTTGGAGGTGCCTTCTTGACTGGGACCTTCTTTGTTGGGACCTTTTCCTTGACTTTGGCATTAGCTGCCCTGCTCCCTCCAGTCTCATCCACAATTCATTTGCCTTTGTTGACCGCTTGAGCTCGTTCCTTCTCACCCATGGTAACTAGTCTCTTCCTCTGCCTCACTTGCTCTTCGGTTGTATGTGCTTGTGTTGCGTTTTGGTCATGCCTGTTTTTTGTTCTAGCTTCACGACAAGCTAGCTCTTGAGCTATAGCCGCATTCTCCGCGTCCCTTCGGTGATACACCTCTTGACAAGCCACCTCTTTTTTCCAGATCGGAAAGAGGAGAGTCATCGCGCTGAGACATGCTGAAAAGATGGTAACAAGAAGATATGAGATAGGAATCATCAAGGAATAGAGTGGAAGATGTGACAAGTTCAAAAAATTAGGGGTTCAAACTGTGTTGGTCGGACTAGTCCGTTCATTGGCTGGACTAGTCCATTCAGGAGTGAACCTGTTCGCTCCAGGTCCAGACTTGTTTGGACCACACAGTTTAAAACCCTAACTTATCTGAATTTGATGCAACTTGCAAAGTGATTCTACAATACTTTGTGCAAGGAATCACATAGCATAGTAGATTAGATACAAGTCCTAAGTTGCATAGGAAACAACCTAGGAAGCAAAGAATGGAAGAACCTAGGGTTTGGCTCAAAAGATACCTTGTGAGGTCAAAATTGAGCAAAATACCGGATTGGAGGGCGGAGAAGTTCAGAGATTGACTTCTCTAGGATTCAATGGGTTCTTCACGTGGATTCCTAGAGGGATTTGGTGGAGAGATCCAAAAATCACCTATGGGAGCGGTTTTTGAGAGAGGGGCACCCGTGAGATGTGTTTGAGTGAAGTGAAGGGTTGGGCCTGACGGTTGGGCTTTAAGTCCCCAAAGACACAGACTAGTCTGGTGGGATACCGACAAGTCCAGTAGCAAGCCGAACTAGTTAGATTTGGACTTGTCTGAGCCTGTTCGGACTTGTCCGGCCCCGAGGGCAGATTAGGCCGGTCCTAGACAACAAATTCTCATATATATTGCAACAAATGATCCATATGGACTAATGTTTCACAAAAATTCGCAATAAACAGGGCCAGTAAAGCACACAAATAGACATAAAATGACCATGATTCAAGGAGACAATAATCGAGAATAGTTTGATAGAAAATTGACGAAGGCAAGTTTTTGAAAGCATGCATAGTTTTGAAAAGAATAAACAACTAACAATCAGATGTGCAATATTTCAAGCCACATTTTGAGAATCAAGGATATTTTAGCTCATTCCTAAGTTTGCAAAAGCATTTTTCAAGTAGTGGCTTCGTGAAGATACCGGCTAGTTGTTTTTCGGTTTTCACATGTGAAATGACAATATCCCCCTTCATTGAATGGTCTTTCAAGAAATGATGTCGGATGTTAATGTGTTTAGTTATAGAGTTTTCAACGGGGTTATGGGCAATCTTAATGGCACTCTCATTGTCGCATAGGAGTGGAATATGGTTCATATTGAGACCATAGTCCCTTAGAGTTTGTCGCATCCAAAAAAGGTGTGCAAAACAACTCTCGGCTGCGTCATACTCCGCTTCGACTGTGGATAGGGTAATGGAACTTTTATTCTTAGATGACCATGACACTAGGTACCTACTCAAGAATTGGCAAGTCTCGGAGGTACTTTTCCTATCCACTTTGCATTCGGCATAATCCGCATCGGAGTATCTGATGAGACTGAACTTGGACCCTTTTAGATACCACAACCCTAGGTTAGGTGTACGAACTAAATAGTGTGAGATTCTCTTTACGACTGTCAAGTGACACTCCTTATGAGCAGCTTGAAACCTGGCACACATGCATACACTTAACATAATATCGGTCCTAGATGCACAAAGGTAAAGAAGGGATCCAATTATGGAACGATATACCTTTTGATCGACACTAGGGTTGTCTTGGTTGGGGTCGACATGTACATACGTTGCCATTAGTGTCTTGATGGGCTTGGCCTTCTCCATATCAAACTTTTAATGTATATTTTAAGTGTACATGGTTTGACACATGAAGGTGCCTTC
Organism: Tuctoria greenei; assembly: GCA_036927565.1. Classification (NCBI taxonomy): domain Eukaryota; kingdom Viridiplantae; phylum Streptophyta; class Magnoliopsida; order Poales; family Poaceae; genus Tuctoria; species Tuctoria greenei. The sequence continues at coordinate 135,168,205 of JAYESD010000006.1, forward strand.
CTTGAGTTGTTTCACTTGGAAACCTAGAAAGAACTTCAATTCTCCCATCATCGATAGTTCAAACCTCTCTGTCATAATTTTGCTAAACTCTTCACAAAAAGATTGGTTAGTAGAACCAAATATTATGTTGTCGACATAAACTTGGCATACAAATAAATCATCATCTATGTTTGTTGATGTTTCTTACGTGATAGATAAAAATCCGCAAGTGCACGGAAACTATCGAAGTAGCATTTCCCCTTAAAGAGTATTCCCAAGGGTGTCATTTATATTTTCCCAAAGGAAGGCTAAGTTGAAGTAAAGCAATCATCAAATGAAGAGGGTAGATTGGTCTAGGTAGGGTTCTAGTGAGGATGGGTAATAGATATGTGGAGGTAGTGTGAGACACACAAGAGTATCCTATTCTAAGGGGGGTAAATGGGTCAAAGAGGGATTAGACTAAGAGTTAGGTAGATACTCATATTATGCTTCTAGTATACATATACATAGCATAAGTTAGATACTAATCATCATAACAATGGTGAATTCTCATGCTAAGTTGTTCAACACATCGGTCACGGGTTTACCCCTAGCAATACTAGGACGACTCTGGCAAAGAGTCTGTAGCATAGCCAAACATGGAGGATTACGAGGACTGATAGGGTTGTCACCATCTACTGCCTACCTCTTCAATCTGTGGGTCTATGAGACATCCAACGCTACTTAACAATCCTAGCACCATGCTAGCATATTAAGTAAATACCTTAAGAGCTGCAGCACAATCCATCCTAAGGCAATGACTAACCTAAACATCGTTGAACCAATGTTGAAACATAGCATAAGTCATTCATATTAACATGATCATGTCATAACTATTTAGACTATAGTGGGGGTTTGTAGTGTTTATGATGGCATACTGAGAGTGGTATAGCATAATCATAAATACTACTCCTACCACATACATGGAATCCACAATCAAACAAGAAACGCTTTATCCAAGTATATGAATAAAAGAAGACTAAAGATATGTTAAGAATAAAGTCACAAATACAAATAGGAATATGAGAGCCATACCTTTCCCAATTGGGAAGGGACTCCTTCTACTCCTTTCCTACTTGGACTATAGACTAGAGGCTCTCCTCTCTATATCCTAAACTGCTTTAAACCTATGGAGAGTAGTGGATACAATAGAATGAATACTCAAGTTGTGTGTTTGTGTGAAGTGAGGGTAGAGGGTCCTATTTATAGGTGGAGAAGAGTCGGTTTCTGCCACCAAATGCGCGTGAATCAGTCATAATCATCTTCGAGAAGCTGGGAGGAGACAACATATGTCGATTGACCGAGTTTGGCGCCAGGACCTAGTCGGCCGACTAGGGGGGTTGGCCGACATGGTCAGGGCTCCGTTGGGGCTATGTTTTCTCCAGGTCCCTAACAGGTAGGTCCCCTTTACTGATATAGGTAATACATTATTGGATGGCCTCGGATAATTCTGTTTGTGGGCCATTTGATCCTTGGGGTGCCACATGTCGGTGCATGATTGGTTGGGATGATATTTTATAGGATTGCTCCCCCTCTTTTACCTCATTTCTTGCATAAAATGCATGCATGCACTATTTCTCCAAGGACAAGTGGAAATAGGTTCAGTAGAAAGGTGATGTGCAATAAATGGTATTTCCTTCATATAATTGAGTTATATTGACAGGTGAAATTGGTGTATAACAACCGTCAACAAACTCCTCCAAGCTTACCCTTTGCTCGTCCCGAGCAATGTCAAGACTTTAGGTTGATGATCAGCGGTTGCTACAATGTTCTATTTTTCAAATGTACCATGTGCACAACAAAATACTCTACCTAGTATGGCAAAAATTGGCATGGTACTTCACCCATCTCAAGTCATTATGGGGCTTATGCCTTCTCCTTCCTATTCATGGGTGGTTGAAAGATAGAACAACAAATGGAGTAGACATACCCTAAAGATCAAGTTCCACTCAAATTTCAGAGAGTCAATTTAGATTTTTGAGTACCTCAAATTGATTCTCTCAATCACTCCTTTGTGTGTAGTGGAAATACTTCCTCACCAAGGCATTTTTCCTATACACATCCTACCACTAAATAAGGCTTGTATGTGGATCTTGGTAGGGGATGCAGTAGGCATATTTCCAACACATAATATTGCTAAGTCAAAAAAGCAAGCCTTAGGAGAAATCAATTCAAAACTATTTGATTCAAGACTTGTGCATGTGTGATGGATTGGAAGTGGATGTTTGAGATGACTCCTACTTATGTAGACTCTCTTGTTTTGCAGGGATGAAACATGGCTACTTTTCTTTTCTTTCTCTTTTTTTCTCATGCTTATGATGTAAGCATGCATTTTATTTTTCTCTTTTTCTTGTAGTCATGTCTTCTACTCCCATTTTATGCAATAAACTTGGAGAGAGTACTAAGCATGAAGGGTATGAAGTTTCTCTTTCTATTGTGTAATGATGGTATCATGGAATTTTGCTTACTTCTAGTGTGGAAGCATAGCATGTGCAAGTGAAGTATTGAATTCAAAATGAAATGAATGAATTCTCTCATAGGTCTATACTAGTTTGACTAGGCTCAATGTGAAGACAAACAACATATGCATAAGGTCTATCAATGTAAAAATATCATATGGCTTTGGTAGGTATTTCCAATCAAATGAGAGTAACTTAAATCTTTTTAGAATTTCTCCGGAAATCTAAGTTTCACTTTCAAACTAGAAATAGCGGCCCTATTACTATGTCATATCTCACAATCTCTGAGGAGCTTGCGTACCTGATCTTCAACATCACTTTGTATGTCGAGGTCATCGTCCTGGAGAAGTTGACGCGGGTTGCTCCTCTCACTTATGGGAGTGTCCTCACATACACTCCTCCTCCGTGAACTTGGTGTAGCAACAGAAGAGGGACGTGCACTTGAGTATCCACCATGGCTTGAGCTTGCAGCCTCCTTCCTCTTCCCAAACAACCTCTTCATTCCTTTCGTGGCCACAACAAGCAAGAACACAACAAAGCAATAACTCGAAAAAGGTGATGTTAGTGAAAGCAAAAACCCCAATGAATCTTCCCTTGAAGAACATGAGAGCAAATTGCAAATGCAAACAAAAGAAAATCCTTTTGGGTCGGATTTGAGCAAGAGTGCTTCAATGCAGAGCAAGAAAAACAATGTGAGCAAACAGTTACTTTGGGGAGGTGTGAAATAAGGTCGAGTGTGAAGAGGAGTGCTCCTCACAGCCACAATTTATAGTGTACACTCCCCAACGGTCACAAGGGAATCAAATGTAGCCGTTGGAGGAGAGAGAGCAAAAATGGCCCCTCATCCTAGTCGGTCGAACAGGGGGGTCAGTTGAACTGAAAAGTGGGCCCCCCCTGTTCCCCCTTTTGGCAGGTGGCTCCCCAATGGCTATAAAATTAGCATGTTGGTGAAATGTCATATTTACAACTCAGAAAAATTGTTTTCCGAATAAAAACCCTTTTTTCAAAACCCAACAATTTTCTTTTTGTTAAAAATAAAAATAATAGTTGAGAATATAAGATTCTCAACTTTCTAAGAAAACTCGAATATGTAGTGGGGAAAATCAAACCAAGTGGGGAAAAACAAATGAAGAGAAAAGAAAAATCAAAGAAAAGATAACTACCAATTTAACCTATTGGCTAGGTCTCACCACCGTATGATTAGATGGGCATTCCTCCTTCTTCATTTCTTGACATCTGGGACCGAAGGGATGGGCTCGTACGGCTTGTCTTGCTTATTCTGCCATTCCTTCTTTAGAGGTTTGGTGGACTTGGAGCTTTGGGGAGGCTCGGACTTCTCCGTCTTATTGGGGTGTCGGCATGGACGATATGATGGGTTTTCTGCATAGATCAATTTCCTCATGAATGCAATGAGCGGATCCATCTTTGGAGGTGTGACTTCGACCTCTTTAATGTGTTTAAAATTTGGCCCATATTTGATATGAATCATGGAGCATTGCTCCAAGTTTGAGCGAAAGTCAAACTTCTCCTCCTTGCCATTGATATGGAAGTGGATTTCTCTAGCTCCCACATCTATGCGAGCCTTCGCGGTGCTAAGGAACGGGCACCCAAGAATGATTGGCGTATCCTTCTCGACCTCCATGTCAAGTACCACGAAATCCAAGGCTATGAAGCAATTCTGGATTTTCACCAGAACATCTTCAGCAAAACCTGTCGAATAACAGACCAAAGAGTAAGGCAGTTGGAGCTACATTGGTGTTGGAGTAAGCTTCATGAAGTTCAGTTGGTCGAAGACCACCTTGGGCATCACACTCACACTTGCTCCAAGGTCCCAATGTGCCTTGTAAAAGTAGTGAGCCCCAATTGAGAAAGATATGATGGCATATACAGGGTCCTTCAGTGAGTTGTCTCCCCGTAAAGAAATAATGTTGACATTTTCCATAGGAGGTTCGGGTTGTCCTGGCATCTTTCCATTCTCCACTGGTGGAACAGCAGCTGCCAGTTGATCCAACTGAGTTTCTAGCATCTTGTTGAATCTCAGATGATTCTTGAAGGCCGAGGATAGTCCTTCAATCTTGGCATTGATATTCTCTAGGGCCTTGTCATTAGCCGACAACTTCTTGGATAATGCATCATTGATCTTCAATTGGCTGATGGAAAGCTCTCTCAAGTTGGGTTGATCTTCATTGTTTCCATTGTTGTTTTACCCTCCTTGAAAGAATGGGCGCGGTTGGCCCCACCCTTGACCTCTTGGACGATAACCATTGTTGTTCCCATTGTTGGCTACATATAAGGCATCCTCACGGATTTCTGGGCAGTCATTGCCCAAATGGCCCGTGTTTCCACAGACTTCACATGCAATGTGAGGGTCTAGGGAATAGGCATTGCCGCATACATCACAATCGGCTTATCCATCAATCTTCTTCATGAGGAGGTCCAATTGGCAGCGGACATGTCCACCTCTTTCAAGGTGTGCATGCCTCGCTGATGGGTATGGAGACTCTCGTCCCTCCAACCCATGTTTGACACCATCTTCTCAATTAAGGCTTTGTATTTGGGAACCATCAATGAGAATAAGGCACCTCTAGCAGCAGCATCAACACGGTCACAGGCAGTAGGGATCAGCCTGTTGTAGAATTTTTGGATAATCAGACAGTCGTCCATCCCATGGTGTGGATAGGCCAGGATGTACTCCTGAAGCCTTTCCCAAGCCTCGGGAATAGACTCATTGGCATCTTGCTGGATGTAGAAAATTCTTCCGCGTAGGGCATTAGCCTTGCCCAACAGAAAGAACTTGGCGAGGAATGTTGTAGAACACTTCTCCCAAGTGTCTACAGCACTTCGGTTCACGTAGAACCACTACTTTGCCCTTCTAAGAAGAGAGAATGGAAATAGTCTAAGATGGACGGCATCAACAGATGCGTCCTTGATCTTAAAAGTGTTGCGGATCTCAAGGAATGTTGCAGGTGAGCACTTGCATCCTCATTAGCCTTCCCACAAAATGGGTTGCCTTGCACTATAGTGGTCTATAGGATCGAAGAGAACGTGAAAAGCTACCAGAAGGAGGGGTGAATGGTAGATTAAAACTTTTTCAGTGGAAGCAATTAAAACCCCTTGGTAAAAATCAATCTGTTAAGAAATCATGTGAGAGACTAATATAAACGTGATCAGTCATGACAAAACCAGTATAGATTGTGGAGAATCGATTCACAAAGGCACGAAAACAAGAATCACGAAAAACCGTTGAGAAAAACTCAAGTTACGATCGAAAGATCGAACAAAGGTCAATTTGGTCTACCTGAGAAAAACAGTTCTGGAACACTGCAAAGAAATTCGTGTAGATCTGAAACCACAAATCCAATGACCATGGCATTTTGAAAGATGATAGATAATTAAGTTTTGAAGACAACTCAAAAATAATCACATCAATTGGATTTTTAAAACTTGAGTTATGATAAAACCACCGAAGCAAGATAGTGTTGTGCAGAAACTCGACGAGAAAGACTTGACGAAAACAAGTCGGACGAACAAGGCACAAAAGTTCCTTTAAACTACGAATTTTATTGATCAAACCACAAGAGGAACAGCTCCAAAGTCATGCCCACGAGCTCTGGACTCCCTTGTTTATATAACCAGCCCTTTGGCCAACCCAATCCTAACTAGGACTCAAATCCTACTCAGATTCAAACGAAACTTTCCATAACTGCTCAAGACTCTTCCATACGCAGATAGAAGCAATCTTAAGACTTCCAAACACCTTAGAAATGTATCCCACATTCCTAAAACAACTCAACTTCGTGCTCACAAAGAAATCCTATCATAACCAACTCAAATCATTCAATATTTGAGTCAAACCCAACTCAGCCGCAGCCTGAGTCCATAACCTACTCGACTGGACCTTTCCGACCAATTCTTTACGTCCACATCACTTCATCATGCCTTGGAACCATGTAGACACGTCCATGCACTCATTGAACACGTGCAAACATCTTCCAACAACGTCCATGATACCATCATATGCATTGTTATTGATTCAAACATGTTGCGTGACTTCCCGATTAACTCAACCACAATTCCTCCCAAACTTGGTTGTTAAACCTCATCTTCTCCCTAAGATTAGTTCAATGGATCCCGTCAACAGCCATGTGTTGAACTCAAGCAACACCTGCACATGAACAAACAACCAATACTTCCGAGCACAAGTCCTCGACTTGACTCTCGTTAGTTCTGAAACCACAACACCTTACGTGAGCACCTCACATAAGCATCTTGCAAACCTTAGCAAAAATATATCAACCATAACCACCAAAACACACCAAAAATTTTGTAAAAGAATACTAAGAAAACTTTCCATAGATGTAAAGCAAGTTGGAATCAATTCAAAGTAAAAGCAGAACCATTGCAATCTAGCTCCAAACATTGCCAAAACTAATCATACCTTGAGCCAGAGCTTACCAAAGCTAGCAGGACCTAGCGTTGGAGCTTACTAAAGCTTAGTTGGACCTTGTCAAAGCACGTCGGACCTAGACAAAGAAGTCAGACCTAGCTAAAGTAAGTCGGACCTAGAGAAAGCAAGTCGAACCTTACGTTGGACCTTGCCAAAGCTACCCAAAACAAGTTGGACTTATTGTCGGACCTTGCAGGAGCTTGGACTTGGAGTCGGACCATGTTGAAAAAGATTTTTTGTGATATTCAAAACTTTTATCGCCATATCCAATGTATTCAGCACACATAGGTCTCACAATCTCTCCCTTGATGAATGCATTGGCAACACCACTTAAAATCCGAACATTGGCTTATTCCCATGAAAAAATTTGAAAAAACATTTCTCTCCCTTTTTGAAAATCAAATGAGATAGAAATAAATTTCTGCCCCTATACATATTTCTCCCCCCTTGCATACTTCTCCCTCTTTGACAATGTATTCAGCAAGGTACAAAAGAGAAATTTTAATTTGTTATGAGCACATTATAACATATACATGTAAAACAAATCTCATCCAAGTCATACTATCAAGTAACTTACATTATCACAAAAAATGAGATACATAAAGTAGTGTAAGCCATGCTAGAGATCAAATGTAATTTTCAATTTAAGCAAGTCATGATCTCACAAATTTAACTATTTCAAGACTTGAAAGCATGACACTTGTTGCTGCAATTTCATTTTCCTCTAGTATCATTTAAAGCTCAAATTTTGATCATATAAACTTTGCAAGAGATTATATACCGCATCTGCCTTATTCTAACCAACCAAGCCATGCCTATGTTATTTGACAATCAGAAGCTTAAGGACAAGGTTTTAGTCCTACACAACTTCTTCCAAGTTCATATCTAAGTGCAATGATAAGCCATCTCAAAAGAAGAAGTGTGATGCCTGCATATTCTCTTGATCTTTTCTCAATTTTTCATTTGATCATAAAAACTCAACATGTTAGTTGATTACTTGATTAATTCTTTATGATTAAAAGAACTTGTGATCATGCAACAAGTTCAAAACAGCAAGAAAGTTTGATCATGACCAGATTTAGTGTAAGTAATTATTCCAATTACTAGTCATGGCAAAAACTACAAAATGTATAACACGAGTAATGTAGTAAGAACTTTTAGCAAGTAAAAGGAATCACAAAGTCATATATGTATGGAATACTATGCTCATATTATTTAATTTCGGATTCACACATAGACTTCCCAAGTTTCAGAACTTCCCAAGCCATGAGGATGCATAACCCCTATTTCACTACGAATGAAACAAAAACGACTGAAATCCAAAGGTTTTGTAAAAATGTCAGTCAATTGTTGTTCGGTATCTACATGGTGAAGCACAATGTTTCTTTTTTCAACATTATCATGGAGAAAGTGATACCTAATGTCAATGTGCTTTATTCTCAAATGTTGCATGGGATTTTTAGCAATGCAAATGGCACAAGTGTTATCACAAAACAATGGAACACTATCTAGATCAACCCCATAATCCTTAAGAGTTTGAACAATCCAAACAATTTGTGAGCAAGCACTAGCAGTAGCTACATATTTACATTCGGTTGTGGATTGTGCAACTGAGCTTTGTTTTCTAGAGGACTAAGCAACAAGTGAATAACCAAGAAAATGACAAGCATCTGAAGTACTTTTCCTATCAATCCTACAACCTCAAAATCAGCATCCGAAAAAGCTTTCAAAGTAGCAGTTTAAGAAGAAGGAACAAAAATGCCAAATTATTGAGTTCCATGTAAGTACCTGAGTATCCTTTTGACGGCTTGACGATGTGAAGCACGTGGGGAAGCTTGAAATTATGCACAAAGACATACACTAAATTGAATGTCCGGTCTTGATGTCGTGAGGTACAAAAGTGATCCAATCATGCTTCTATATTCTTTTTGATCAACTGGGTCACCATATTCATCAAGTTGAAGTGTCGTTCTTGTACCCATTGGTGTTCGAGAAGGCTTGCTTTTGTCCCTGTTGAAGCGCTTAAGAAGGTTTGTTGTATACTTCGTCTGATGCACAAAGGTACATTCCTTAGTTTGCTTGATTTGTAGCCCCAAAAAGTACATGAGTTCTCCCATCATACTCATCTCAAATTTTGAACTCATCATAGCTGAAAACTTGGACACAAGATCATGAGAAGCACAACCAAAGATAATATCATCCAAATACACTTGAACGAATAATGAATAATTGCCATGCTTAAGTACAAAAAGAGTTTTATCAACCTTGCCCATGGTAAACCCCTTTTTAAGTAAGAATGTTTTTAACCCATCATACCATGCTCTAGGGTCTTGTTTGAGACCGTACAAGGCTTTGGACAGTTTGTAAATATGATTAGGAAAATATAGATTTTCAAAACCGGTGGTTGCTTGACATAAACCTCCTCATCTATGTAGCCATTAAGAAAAGCACTTTTAACATCCATTTGAAATAACTTGAAACCTTTAGATGTAGCAAAGGCTAACAATATTATTATGGCTTCTAACCTAGCAACAGGAGCAAAAGTTTCATCAGAATCTAGACCTTCAACTTGTGTGAAACCTTGAGCAACCAACCTAGCCTTATTCCTAATCACAAACCCATCCTCACTTTGTTTATTTTTAAACACCCATTTAGTTCCAATTAAAGTGTGACCTTGAGGTGGAGGTACAAGTTTCCAAACATTATTTCTTTCAAAATTTTCTAACTCTTCTTGCATGGCAATAATCCAAGATTCATTAGTGAATGCGTGTGATATATCTTTGGGTTCAAAAGAAGCAACAAAAGCAGAATGAGCATGAGAGTTTGGATCGCAAAACCTGGACTGTGTGACTCATTCGTGCAAGCTTCCAACAATTTGTTGTGGAGGATGACTTTTGAGAACCCGGAGGGGAGTGGACACTTCACAAGCTTATTATTCTTCATGTTCATCACAAATCGATGAGCTTGTGACTTGAGGACGATCTGGAGCAGCAATGGTGGTCATCGGTGCTGGTTGTGAATCAAAATCAGGAGCTGGAACAATGTCATTAGCTGTTGAATTTTTGGGCAGCAACACCTCTTCTTCCTCATCTTCAATGAAAATACTCTCCCCCTACAGATATGGATCAGGACCTGCAATATTTGAGCTAGTACCTGTGCTAGCTTCATCAAAAGAAACCTCACAAGTCTCCACAATTTTGTTCGTGTTAAGTAAGAGCACACGGTAGCCTCTAGTATGAGATGGGTAACCAAGAAACATACCATCAATAGATCTAGGTTCAAATTTATCAAGATTACCATGCTTCTTAAGAAAGCATTTGAAACCGAAGACCCGAAAGTGCGTGACACTAGGTCTATGTCCAAACCGAAGTTCATATGGTGTTTACCTAGCTTAGCATGCAAGAAAACACGATTTGAGACACAACAAACGGTTGCCATTGCATCAGCCAAAAATTTCCTAGGAATTTGATATTCATCAAGTATAGTCCTAGCCATCTCAACTAAGGTTTTGTTCTTTCTTTCTACAACACTGTTTTTTTGAGGTACATATGGTGAAGAAAATTGATGATCTATTCCATTTTCAGCACAAAAGTGATCAAAAGATTGATTTTAAATTCAGTTCCATTCACTTCTAATTGCTCTTAAAGATCATGTGTGATCAATTGATATCTAAGAAATAAAGTTCTAAAGTGACTAAAAGCTTCATTCTTAGATGCCATAAAATAAACCCAAGAGTATCTAGAATACCCATCAACAATCACAAGAACATACCATTTACCTCCGAAGAATTGAACATGTGAAGGTCCTATAGTGTCAAGATGCAAAAGTTGACCCGGTTGAGATGTCATGGTCATTGTGAGAGGAGCATGTGAACCTGCAAACATGTTAGCATGTTCAGAACACAATTTGTTTGTCCCCATTAAGCTTAGGCATCCCACGTATGTGATCAAGAACACTAACACGCGTTAGATGATCAAAGCCTACATGACCAAGTCTTTGATGCCAAAAATATAAGTCATTTGAATCATTAGAAACTAGACACCTATGCTTAGAGGATGACATATCAAAATCTGCTTTAAAAACTCTTCCAAACCGAGACATGTTAAAAATAAGCTCACTATTTGAATCTACAACTTTGTAGCAATTTTTTGTGAAAATAATTTCCAAATATTCATCTAGCAATTGTGAAACAGAAAGCAAGTTGTATTTCAAATTTTTAACAAGTGCCACATCTTTCAAAGTGTAGTGATCATTTACTTCGAACCTTTAGCAATTATAGGAGTTGAAGAATTATCGGCAAAAGTAACATTCTCTACACGTGACACAAAAGAGAGAGAGGAGAACCATTCTTTGTTACCGGTCATGTAGCGTGAGCAACCTGAATCCACAAACCAAATGATCTCCTTCCTCAAGTGTGTAACCTACATAGAAGCACAATACATCGATGACTCAATACTGGGATTAGTCAAAAGGCATTTAGGAATCCAGTACTGAGTCACACGATCTGCAGCAGGAAAAACACGCGAAAGCTGAGACAAAACAGCAGGTTTATGAGCCGATGTTTGAGGATTTTTGTACCCAGTTACTGAGTTATGAGGTGTTACATGTGTAGCATGAAAAACAGCAGTTTTGGTAGCAAACTTTGCATGTTTTTGACTCATAACAGCAAGTTGCATGTTCTTAATATTCGGTTTATCATGTGCAGCAAATGTTGCATGAGAATTATGAGATCTAGCTTGTATTCTTTCCTTTTTTTGTTGTTTAGCTAGTCTATAAAAAAATCTATGACATGACCATCTCTACCACAGTAGGTACAATGAAATTTAACTTTGTGTTCATGTCTAGATGAGCAAGCAACATGTTTATTAGAAACCGAATGAGATACCACTCCTGCAGATTTGAAAACCACTTCTTTTTGTTTAGGAGCTGTTTGAATCAAATCACCTCCTAATGACTTTACAATTTTAGGTGGATGTGTCTTAGCATGAGCATGGGAATCAAAACCTAAACCAGATTTATCATTGCAAGACTTGGACAAATTCAGCAGCAAGTTTAGGTTCTTATTTGCATTACAAAATCGATCTAATGTCATATGCATGTCATCAAGTTTATTGGACAGATCAATACAATTTTCACATAAAGTTTTTCCTTTTAATTTGCAATTAGAACAATTTTTAACTTCATGAGCACGTAAAGCATTGTTCAAAAAAGAAATTTCATTCATAGCATTTTGTAGTTTCTTATCAAGATCATCACAAATAGAACAATGCAAATCAATTGTACAACAGCTAGCATCTTTCAAGGTTTTATCTTTAAATGCAGCAAGCTCTCTGTTCTTTTCAATTTCTAACTCAAGTTTATCAAGTGTGTAGGTGTGCGCACTTCTTAATGAGGATAATTGTTCATATATTAAATCACATGAGAAACAAGAATCATTACTAGGAATCTAGGATTTCAAACGATTAATTTTATATTCTAGTGATTCAATTTTAATAGCATTATCCCTAAGCTTTTTGTCCTTTTTCTTAACTATAACAGTGGAACGAGAAATAGCATCACACATTTCTTCGCAGGTAGGACATACCTCTTTATTATCGCTGTTGTGTTCTGCCTCCTCCATACTCGATCTTGATTTGCCCGCCATGAAACACAAGTTTACCAAATCATCTTCATCTTCGTCACTTCCAATGTCCACGTCGCTTGAGCCAAGTTCCTGACGTGCGAAGATAAAACTGCTCACCAGTTGGCGTCCTGTAAGACTCTTCTTCTTTATTTTATCGTTAGTAGAAGAGTTTCTTGTCCTTGTTTGTTTTTATTCCCGAGAAGTAAGACCTGAAAGGTTAGGACAATCCAAATGAAAATGTCCCGTCTTACCACATTCGAAACATCATTGAGGTCTGGAGCTTCCTCTTCTTCTAGTTCTCACATTTTGCAATGCTTTTGAGAACCTAGTAGAGATAAGTGCTAGCTCCTCCTCTGGAAAATCCTCAATCTGTTCAAGGGTTAGAGACGACGACAAAGCAAGTGTACCAAAAGATGAAGATTGGTCGGAGCTAGGCATGTCATGTTGAGAAACATATGCAAGAGACTTGTTGGAGTTCTTATGTGAGATTATGTTAAGTACTCATGACAGTAGATTCATGAATAGATGTGACTTTCATCTCTCAAATTGACATATCTAATGCACTTAACAATTGCCTAGCATTTTCAGCATCTGAAAAATTAACATTGTCACTACGCAAGTTGCTGAGAATTTTATTAAAGCAAGCAAATAAATCATCGATGGACTCACCTGGTTCCATCTCAAAGCGCATGTATTCCTTTTTGAACATATCTTGCCTTACCTCCTTGATCGTGTTGGATCCTTCGTGGTAGTCGCAAAGTGCTTTCCACACATCGTCTGCAGATCGGAGGTGTGCGACATGGTCGAAGTCACTTTGAGTTAACCCTTGTATGATCAAGTTTCGAGTCTTATTTTTGTTGTCGACATCTCTCAGATTCATAGCTGTAACTTGATCATTTGGCGGCACTTCATAAGGTTTGTACACCTTTTCCAATATTGCAAAGCCCTGCGCCTGGATGAAGGCTTCCATACGCGCCTTCCAAACCTGAAAATCAATACCACTAAACACACAAGGTTTTGTGGAGTATTTCTCCATGATGATTAGTCAAAAATACGTGCAAATCTCAAAGATTAGAGCACCGTGGCTCTGATACCAACTGCAGGATCGGAGAGCACATGAAAAGTTACTAGAGAGGGGGTGAATGGTAGATTAAAACTTTTTTAGCGGAACCAACAAAAATCCCTCAGTAGAAAATCAATCTGTTAAGAAATCGTGTGTGCAACTAATAAATGTGATAAATCGTAACAAAACAAGTATAGATTGTGGAGAATTAAGTCACAAAGACACGACAACAAGAATCACAAAAAAACATCGAGAAAAACTCAATTTACGATCGAAAGATCGAACAAAGGTCAATCGGGTCTATCCGAGAAAGACAGTTTTGGAATACTGCAAAGAAACTCAGTTAGATCTGAAACCACAAATCCAATGACCATGAAATTTTCAAAGATGATAGAAAATCAAGTTGTGAAGACAACCCAAAAAGAATCACGTCAATTGGATCTGTAAAACTCGAGTTATGATAAAACCACCAAAGCAAAGTAGTGTTGTGCAGAAACTCGACAAGAAAGACTTGACGAAAATAAGTCAGACGAACAAGGCACAAACTTTCTTTTAAAATACAAATTTTATTGATAAAACCACAACAGTAACAGCCCCAAAGTCGTGCCCACAAGCTTTGGCCTCCCTTGCATATATAACCAGCTCTTAGGCCAACCCAATCCTAACTTGGACTCAAATCCTACTCAAATTCAACCGAAATATTCCATAACTGCTCAAGACTCTTCCATACGCATATAGAAGCAATCTTAAGACTTCCAAATACCTTAGGAATGTATCCCGCATTCCTAAAACAACTCAACTTCATGCTCACCACGAAATCCTATCATGACCAACTCAAATCTTTTCATATTTGAGTCAAACCCGACTCAGCCGCAGCTTGAGTCCATAACCTAGTCGGTTGGACCTTTCCGACCAATTCTTTACGTCCACATCTCTTCATCACGCCTTGGAACCATGTAGAAACATCCATGCACTCCTTGCACACGTGCAAACATCTTCCAACGATGTCCATGATACCTTCATATGCATTGTTCTTGATTCAAACATGTTGCACGACTTCCCGATCAACTCAACCACAATTCCTCCTGAATTTGGTTGTTGAACCTCATCTTCTCCCTAAGACTAGTTCATTGGATCCCGTCACTCTCCATGTCTTTAACTCAAGCAACACCTGCACATGAACAAACAAGCAATACTTCTGAGCAAAAGTCCTTGACTTGACTCTCGTTAGTTCCGAAACCACAACACCTTACGTGAGCACCTCACATAAGCAGGTTGCAAACCTTAGCAAAAAGATATCAACCATAACCACCAAAACACACCAAAAACATAGTAAAAGAATACTAAGAAAACTTTCCATAGATGTAAAGGAAGTTCAAATCAATTCAAAGTAAAAGCAGAACCATTGCAATCTAGCTCTAGACCTTGCAAAAACTAATCACACCTTGAGCTGGAGCTTACCAAAGCTAGCAGGACCTAGCGCCGGAGCTTACTAAAGCTTAGTCGGACCTTGTCAAAGCAAGTCGGACCTAGACAAATAAGTTAGACCTAGCCAAAGTAAGTTGGACCTAGACAAAACAAGTCGGACCTTACGTCGAACCTTGTCGGAGCTACCCAAAACAAATCAGACCTATTTTCGGACCTTGCTGGAGCTCGGACCTAGAGTCGAACCATGTTGAAGAAGGTGTTTTAGTGATATTCAAAACTTTTGTTGCCATAGCCAATGTATTCAGCACACATAGGTCTCACATGGTCAGGCCAGTCTTGATTTCGAAGTTCACGTCTCCCATGTTAACAGTGGGCCCAACAGGCACATTGTTAGCACAGGGAGCCAAAAACTCACAAAGGGTCTTATGTGCCATTGACATTTCGGTTGCTAGTGCAGTTGCACACGAGGTCGATCTCTCAGAAGGGATTTGGGATCTTCAACAATGTTTTCTGACAAGACATACACTATCATTTTTTCACATAAAATGTCAAAACAAAAAGGGTTATCCTACTAAAACCTACCTAGGGTCCTATCCTATTCACTCTAACATTTTTTACATCATAGATAGAAATCCGCAAGCACACGAAAACTTCTGAAGTAGCATTTCCCCTTAAAGAGTATTTCCAAGGATGTCATTTATATTTTCCAAAAGAAGGCTATGTGGAAGTAAAGATCATCAAATGAAGAGGGTACATTGGTCTAGGTAGAATTCTAGTGAGGATGGGTAATAGATATGTGGAGGTAGTGTGACACACACAAGAGCATCCTATACTAAGGGGGATAAACAGGTCATAAAAGGATTAGGTTAAGAGTTAGGTAGATACTCCTACTATGCTTCTAGTGTACATATACATAGCCTAAGTTAGATAATAATGATCATATCAATGGTGAATTCTCATGCTAAGTTGTTCAACACATTGGGCACGGGTTTACACCTAGCAATACTAGGACCACTCTCGCAAAGAGCCTGTGGCATTGCCGAATGTGGAGGATTACAAGAACAGATAGGGTTGTCACCACCTACCGCCTACCTCTTTAATCTGTAGGTCTACGAGACATCCAATGCTACTTAACTATTCTAGTATCATGCTAGCATATTAAGTAAATACCTTAAGAGTTGCAGCACAAACCATCATAAGGCAATGGCTAACCTAAACATCGTTGAACCAATGTTGAAACATAGCATAAGTCATTCGTATTAACATGATCATGTCATAACTATTTAGACTATAGTGGGGGTTTGTAGTGTTTATGATGGCATACTGAGAGTGGTATAGCATAATCATAAATACTACCCCTACCACATACATGGAATCCACAATCAAACAAGAAATGTTTGATCCAAGTATATGAACAAAAGAAGACTAAAGATATATTAAGAATAAAGTCACAAATACAAATAGGAATATGAGAGTCATGTCTTTCCCAATTGGGAAGGGACTCCTTCTACTCCTTTCCTACTTGGATTATGGACTAGAGACTCTCCTCTCTATAGCATAAACTCCTCTAAACCTATGGAGAGTAGTGGATACAATAGAATGAATACTCAAGTGGTGTGTGTGTGTGTTCTCGCCACCAAATGCGAGTGAATCAGTCATAATCATCTTCAGGAAGCCGGGAGGAGCCAACACATGTCAATTGATTGAGTTTGGCACCAAGACCTAGTCGACCAACTAGGGGGGTCGGCTGACCTAGTTAGGGCTCCGTTGGGGCTGTGTTTTCTCTAGGTCCCTGACAGGTGGGTCCCCTTTACTGATATAGGTGATACACCGTTGGATGGCCTCGGATACTTCTGTTTGTGTGTCATTTGATCCATGGGGTGTCACATGTCGGCGCACGATTGGCTGGGATGATATTTTATAGGATTGCCCCCCTATTTTACCTAATTTCCTGCATAAAATGCCTGCATGCACTATTTCTCCAAGGACAAGTGGAAATAGGTTAAATAGAAAGGTTATGTGTGCAAGAAATGGTATTTTCTTCACATAATTGAGTTATATTGATGGGTAAAATTGGTGTATGGTAGCTAATAGCTGTCAACAATATTCTTAATAAAGAGTGTATGGTCGGCCTTTCCTATATGAAAGTCATTGTCAATGAGAAAATTTCTAAGGCACTCATGCCAAGCTCTAGGAGCTTGTTTGAGGCTGTAGAGAGCTTTATGAAGCTTAAAGACATGGTTAGGATACTTATCGTCCTTGAAGCCAGGCGGTTACTCCACATACACCTCCTCCTTGATCGGACCGTTGAGGAAGGCATTTTCACGTCCATTTAATACAACTTGAAATTGTTGTGAGTAGCATAGGCCAATAATATACGAATAGATTCAAGCCTAGCTACAGGAGCAAAAGTTTCATGAAAATCCAAATCTTCGACTTGTGAGTATCCCTTGGCCACAAGTCTAGCTTTGTTTTTTGTCACCACGCCATGCTCATGTATCTTGTTGCGGAAGACCCACTTGGTGCCTACCATGTTGGCTTTAGATCTTTTAACAAGCTCCCACGCTTTGTTTCTCTTGAAGTTGTTGAGCTCTTCTTGCATGGTCATCACCCAATACGGGTATCATAGGGCATCTTCAACCCAAAATGGCTCCAAGGAAGACACAAAGGAATAGTGAGCACAAAATTTAGTCATGCGAGAATGAGTCTTACCCCCTTGGAGATGTCTCCAAATATGTTGTCAACAGGATGGTCTCGTTGAACACATTGATGGACTATTGGGTGAGGTACACTGGTCTTGAGTCAACTTCTTCATCTCCCTCATCTTCATTTTCTCCCCGTTGATCATTGCCACCATTTTTATCTCCATTTTATTGATCATGGTGATCTTTATCTTGTTCTTGATCTTTGGGATCTTGGGCTTGATCCTGTGCTTGGGGCACCTCTTGTGATGGGGATGGGTCACTTGGGATTTGTTGCTCCTGTGGTCGTATGTCACCAAGTGCCATCCTTCTCAACATCATACAAGGTGCCTCTTCTTCATCTAGCACACATTGATCAACTTGGGAGCCATTAGTTTCAACAAACACCATGTCACGTGTGATTTCAACACACCTAAAGGTTTTGTTGAAGACACGATAGGTGTAGGTGTTCGAATCATAGCCAAGCAAGAAACCTTCATCGGATTTTGAAGCAAACTTTGAAATTCGAGGCTTCTTGTTAAGAATGTAACATTTACTGCCAAAGACACTAAAGTAGGTGATATTTGGTTGGTTACCTGTTAGAAGTTCATATGGAGTCTTCTTCAATAAGTGATGGAGGTAGAGACAATTTGTGGCACGACAAGCAGTGTTAACCGCTTCCGCCCAAAACCGATAGGATGTTTTGTACTCATAAAGCATGGTCCTTCACATATCCATTAGAGTTTGGTTCTTCCTTTAGGACACCCCATTTTGTTCGGGTGAGTAGGGTGCTGAAAACTCATGCTTGATGCCCTCCTCGTCCAAGTACTCTTCAACTTGAGTATTCTTGAATTCGGTGCCATTGTCGCTTCTTATCTTCTTTATTCTTAAGGAGAACTCATTTTGAGCTCTCCTTAAGAAACTCTTGAGGAAACCTTGTGTTTCACCTTTGTCATACAAGAAAAACACCAAAGTTAAGCGGGAAAGGTCATCAACAATAACTAAGCCATATTTGTTACTGCCAACACTTAAATAAGCAATGGGACCGAAGAGGTCCATGTGCAGCATCTCCAATGGTCTTGTGGTTGTCATCACATTATTGGTAGGATGAGATGCTCCGACTTGTTTCCCAGCTTGTCACGCGCTATAAGGCATAACTTTCTCAAAACAACATTCTTAAGACCTCGGACGTGATTGCCTTTTAGAAGTTTTTGAAGATTCCTCATACCAACATGATCTAGTTTATGGTGCCACAACCATCCCATGTCGGTCTTTGCCATCAAGCATGTGTCAAGTTGAGTTTTATCCGCGATAAAGTCCACGAGATAAAGCTTTCCCTTGAGCACACCCTTGAAGGCAATTGAGTTATCAATTCTTCTAGTGACAATAACTCTCTCATTAGTGAACAAGCAATTATATCCCTTTTTGCATAATTGAGAAATGGATAAGAGATTGTAATCTAGAGACTCAACATGCATGACATTAGAAATAGTGGTGTGGAGAAATAGAGATTTTATCCATACCTAGTACCTTACCTTGGCTATTGTCGCCAAAGTAGATACCTTGATTTGGATCATTGTTTTCTTCATACTCCAGAAACATTTTTATCGCTCTGATCATGTGGTTGGTGCATCCACTATCTAGCACCCACTTTGTACCATCGGAGGAGTAAGCCTATAAAAAAAGTTCAAGCTTTGGTATTAGGTACCCAAGCTTGGTTGGGTCATTTGAGGTTAGTAACAAGGCATTTGGGCACCCACACACAAGGCTTTGGGCTCTTGCCGAGTGGCCCAACATATTTAGCACAGGCACAATCAAACTTGTTTCTCATAAGCAGATAAGATGCATCAAAATCATGAAACATAGTCAAGTTGGCATTTTTAGCATTTTGGACATCCTTGTTATATATTACCATTTCAAGAGAAGTGGATGCATGATGTTTGTTCTTGGCTTGATATGGGCCTTCCTTGAAAAACTCAATTCGCATCTTGTTACTCTTGGGAATTCTAGTGTTTTGCTTTCCTCCCCTTGAATAGTCAAGATCATCTATGAACAAGGGAGATATTTTGATCGAGTATGCACTACGTGCATACTTGATCTTCTCCTTGTCAAAGATGCCACCCTTAGGTGTACTCTTGATCTTTGCCATGTTAGGCTCATTTTTCAAGTCAAGCACAAGGTTAGCACATTTGCAAGTTTTAGTGTTCACCTCCATATTAGGAAAGCTTGAGCTTGTTGAGATGGAAGAGGAAATACTTGACTTGAGAGTTGCAAATTGTGCCTCAAGATTCTTGTGAGCTTTGTTCAAGCTCACAAGTTCATCTTTGAGCACAACATTCGAACTTTTTAGGCTTGAGGAAGCCTCCTTGCATTTTGCAAGTTCAAGTTCCTTGTTCTTCTCCCTCTCAAGCTCGAGGAGCTTCTCAAGGTCAAGATTATTTTGCTTCTCTTTGACAAGCAATTCATCTTGTTCCTCAAGAAGTTCCTCCTTGTCTAAGATTTCATCGGGGAGCTTTTTCGTTTTAGTTATGGAACTTTTACTCAAACCTTCAAACATGTACTCATTCTCACTAGCACTATCAAAATCCTCATCTTTAATAGAACGTAAGGAGAGTTTAGATTTAACCTTTCACTCATCCTCCTTCGCCATGAGGAATGTATGGCTTGAGCTATTCCACTCTCCCTGATTTGGCAAGAGAGACTTCTTCATCATTGGCTTTTTTGATGGCAACAATTGCCACTCCCATCTCATCATCGGAGGAGGACTCATCATTGGAGTCCCACTCCTTGCCAACATGAGTGTGCCCATGTGCCTTTTTCTTTTTGAACATATTCCTCTCTATAGGATTCTCATCCTTTTTCTTCTTCTTCTTGTCTGCTTCCTTTTCATATGGGAAATTCACAATGAAGTGCCCATACTCGCCACATGTGTAGCAAGCTATATTGGTTCTTGACTTGCTCTTATCCTTCCCTTTGCTCTCATAGTTTGACTCTCTTCTTTTCTTCATATTTCTTTTGAATATTTTGATGAAGAAGTCCAACTCCTCATCGTTCGTGTCGGTGCTTTCTTCTTCTTCACTTTCATCATCATTGCTGGAAGCTTTCACCTCTTTGCCTTTGGACTTGGGTGAGGCTTTGAGAGCGACACCCTTCTTCTTGGAGGATGTGACCTTGGAAAGGTCGTTGACATGGCGTGCTTTCATCTCCATCATCTCGTGGTTGATTATCTTGCCAAGCACCTCATATGGAGTCATTTTGTGGAAATTTGAACTCTCGCGGATGAGGATGCAAAGTGTCACATTGCGAGGCATGGAAGCTCTTATCATCCTCTTGACCACTTCATGGTCCGTCCAATTCTTGCATCCATACGCCCGACTCCTAATGAGGGTCTTGAGTTGGTTGTACATCTCTTGAGGGGTTTCACCTTATTCCATGGAAAATATACCAAGCTCCCCCTCCATCATCTCAATCTTGGCTTCCTGCACGGACCGGTTGCCTTCATGTGCAATCTTGAGCATGTCCCAAATCTCTTTGGCTTTCTCCAACCCGTCCACTTTGTTGAATTCTTCTTGGCTCAAGGACGAGTTGAGCATGGCCGCTGCTTGAGCATTAGTGTGGATTTGTTGTCCTTGCTTCGGGGTTAGCTCTTCATCATCTACGGGGATATCCACACCTGTACAAACAGTATGCCAAAGTGTAGGATTGAGAGAAATAAGATGCAACTTAATGTTGTGTTTCCACATGGTATAGTTAGTGCCACCAAAATGTGGAGGTTTGCCCATAGGAATAGATGGGTAGTTGGAATGTGTGTTCAAGTGCTCATAGTTAAAATGATATCACATGTAGTTGTAACACCCTCATTTTCATGCATCATGCATTGCATACATCATTAAATATGTTTAACATTAATCCACATAAAAGGAACAGGTTTAAAATGAATTAGAAGCAAAACTGCGCTTAAAAGTTCTGAGAAGTACGGACTTGTCCGATTTGCCACAGACTAGTCCGGATTTCTCTCTGACCCCTTTTCGGACATGTCCGTTTTCCTGCGGAGTAGTCCGGTATTCCGATTCCTTGAAATTTTGCCAAGTCCCCGGACTTGTCCGATATCTAGCAGACTTGTCCGTGTTCCTCTCTGACTAAAATTGGACTTGTTCGATTTTGGCGAGACTCGTCCGTTTTTCCTCTCACTAAGTTCGAACTTGTCCGATATAGTCCAAACTTATCCGATGTCTCTCTGAGTAGCGAACGGACTAGTCCGGCCAAGTGCGGACTTGTCCGAAGATCGCGATTCTGAGTTGATCTTTTGTTCCACGATGTGTTTTTTGGTTTTACTTTAAGTGGGCCATAGGACATAATGTCTAACCCTTTTGTAGCCCATGTGGGACCCCACGCGAGCCTCCACCCACCCCAAACTGGAAATCCATCAAACTCTAATCATCCGCCTCAATATAAACAACCCCACACCTCAACTTTACATCTCTTTGCTACTTTCAAAACACACCCAAACCCTAGTTCGAGGGAGCCGCCACAAAGGAGGAGAACAAGATCCAGAGAAAAAAGAAGAAGAGGAGGACACGAAAGAGGATCAAGTGATCAAGATCTCCATCATGTTTTTGTTCTTCATCAACAAGTCACCTTCAAGTTTCTTGTCCAACCCAAGATTGTCAAGATACAAGTGTTGTCTCCAAAACCCTTGATTCTTTGGAGTTCCAAACACCTGGTATACCTTCTACTTTCTATTTCGCACGTGAATTCAACCCTGTTTCTCCAAATTCACGTCGATCTAGAAAACCCTAGCTCGCTGGTTCTGCGTAGGGTGGACTAATCCGGCCCTACAGCAGACTTGTCCGGCCTCTAGACCTAACTACTGTTAAATTGATTCTAAATTTAATTGAATCAACTTGAACCTATTAAAAATTGTTAATAACCATTATAAATGATTACTAAACATTAATAGTAACTCATTAACTTGTTTCACTTGGCATTTGCATTAATCATGCATGCCATGTCATATTGAGTAACATATGAGCATCTATTGATTGTGATTCTTGTCTTGCATGTTTGTTGTGCGGATTAGACGGATTTGTGCTAGAGGGTGCTGCAGAAGACCTCCAGCACCAGCACTTTGAAGTCTTTGATCCCAATCAAGACCAAGAGCAAGACTAGTGTCCTTGAACATATTGATCCTGTTTTAAATGTTTTGTTTGCAAAACTGCATGCTTGTGTCAAATTGATGGGAAACCCAAGATAGGAGTTTACTAGTCTTGTTTGACCACCCTTGTCGCTTGGGATACATTGTCGAGAGTCGGGAAGATTTTTTTACCTTTTGCTTCACTCAAATTAATTAGGATGGGAAAACAACCAAGTTACTTAATTATAGATTATTGAGATGATGGATAATGTACACTGATGAACATGGTTAATGGTAACATGGTAATGGGTAATCTAAGCAAGCATGGTATGTGGATGGGTTGGATGTTATGGTGGGTTTTGATTTCTTTAGATCTAAGGACCAGTTCATGGAGTGACCATCCAGGATTTATAGAGCCACCACGAGGCCAAATATGGGTGTGGCATAGCTGATTAATTAGGATATTGCTAGTATTGCATGGATCATTTGGCGCACCTGGAAAGAAGAGTCAGATTGGGTTTGGATTTGTCGCGGGACTCCCTGGGATCCGAATGGCATAAGAGGGGGACCTTGGTTGAAGATGTGCTCAGTTGGAGGCTTCGCCACCGGTGAAACCTCAGTGGGTTTGTACATGCTAGTAATCCCTTTGTAAAGGCTATTTTGTGATATTTTGGCCACACACCAACGGAAGTGGGAGACGGCATAATAGAGGTTCTTAGTCACCGAAAAGTGATGAAATCATGAACATGTTGGTAAAGTGGTACAAATTCTGCAGAGTCTTAAAAACTATCATGATAGTCGTGCTCCCAGTCATGAGCAATCTGGACCCTCACATGATTAGAGAGTTTTGGTATTGGGATGGTTTGGTACTGGTTATGGTTGATAATATGGTTATGACTGGTTATGGATTGAATTATGATATTGGATATGGTTAGTGGTAATGGTGAAATCTGGCATAATGGTGATGGGTATGGAATATGGACTTATACTGTGATAACCATTGTGGTATACGATGATTTTACTTCACATACATATAATATATTGCTCTTTAAATGTTTTAATGTACCTTTCAGCACTTAGCCTTTATTATTGTCATCATTTGTATCACCTACATGTCATACTTTCCCACACTTGTTGAGAACGATATGTACTCACCCTTGCAATCCCCCGCCCCCCAACATTTGCAGGTCAGGATTGGGAGTATCATGATGTTAATGAGGAGTTCTAGGTTGTGTGCTGCTGTCAGCTTTGCCTATGGTGTTGCTTGGTGTTGCGCTACCCTTATGCTTATTTTGCTTAGTTTGCTTAGTTGCTTAATTAGATTATTTCCACTGCAGTAGTTTTCAGAACTATTAATATTGATCATTAGAATTGTAATATGAGGATTTCTTGAATATTGTAATTAAAGTACTTTCTTAATAATTTGAGTTGTGGTAATTATCTGTTTATCATTTGTGAATCACTTGTGTATGTGTGTTAAACATCTTGGACACGCATATACTACACTTGGTTCATTTTTCGGAACCGGGTGTCACAGTAGTCCTCTTCGGGCTTCTTGATCTTCTTCTCCTTCTCAAGTCTTCTCTGCCTCTTGACTTCGTCTCTTGCATTTTGAAGAAGGTCTGCAAGACGCTTCACTTCTTCATCTTCATCTTCGCTCTCGCCATTGAAGGGAGGAGATGTAGACTTGTCCTTGTTCATGTTGTTGGTCTTGGGTCCTTGTCTGCCGCTGTCGTTGTTCTAGCCGGTGCTGGGGCCGTCGAGGATCGGCAAGTCCTTCTCACCATTTTCCACCATCTCCTCTCCAAGCGATTAAGCTTTTAGAGGGATTTAGGCTCTAATACCAATTGAAAGTTGCCTAGAAGAGGGGTGAATAGGCAGAAAACCTGGAATTTAACTTTAAAAAAAAAGGTAATCAGTAAGCAGAGTGCGGACTAGTCTGGTCTAGGGGCGAACTAGTCTGGTCACAGAAGAATAATGTGCAAAGGGTGAGATTTTTAGGAGTTTCTCAACGATCTACGAAATGAACTATGAAGAACAATAACCTAGCAATTTGGTGTAGAAGTTGCACGAAGAATAAACGACTAGATCTAGGTGGATTGCAAGATTGAGGTGAAGAACGTGAAGAACCCTAAAGTGTTCTAGCGAAGAAAAGAAGACAAAGCAATAGCACAACACACAAGATTTATCCCGTGGTTCAGCTTCACATAGAATCCTACATCCACGTTGAGGAGCCCAAAAAAGGGTTGGGTTTCACTCAACCATTTCCTCCCCAAGCCACCACAAAGGTCGGTTTGTACTTCCACTAAATCACAGGGAAATCACAAGGTCCGCGGTGCAACTCACAACCTTAGGCTCCCACAAAGTTACAGCTCAAAGAGATCACAAATCAACACCCACACGAACTCAAGTCAACGCATCAAACCAAGAGAATCAACCAAGAGCTCAACTCAAAGCACACCCTTCTCTCTTCTCTCCCAAATTTTGCAAATCCTTAAGATTCTCTCTCAAGACTCAAAGAATTGAAGAGGAAGGGCTAGGAGGTCTCTTGGAAGGATTTGGCGGTGCTAGGGTTCGAGAGTGGACCTTTGAGGCCTGGGGGATCCCTTTTTATAGGGGTCCTGACAATTAGCCATTGCCACCAGAAAAAGTGCGGACTAGTCCAGCCTTGGACCCCAGACTAGGCAGCCACCTCCAAGTCCACAACGGACTAGTCTGACACAAAACGAACTAGTTCGAACTTACACAAAAACTTTTTTTTGGTCAGGTAAGGACTAGTCTGATTGGGTGGACTAGTTCGGGCCCCCAGAGCGGACTAGTCCGATCCTTCAGAACTTAGTCCCATAAGAACTCAGACACACTCACCGAGGACTAGTCCGTCCACAGACGGACAAGTCCAAACTTACACAAAACCTCTTGGTCCGCCTAACATCAGATCAGTCTGATGTGGTCGGACTAGTCCGACCTTCCAGTCTGGACAAGTCCGGCCCTGTCCTTAGGTTTGTTTCAACTCATTTCTCAGTCTATCCTAACTTGTACTAAGAGCTCTTAGGATATTCTCAACATTTTGACACATTGCACACACTCATTCTATGAGGCTAAACTCGACGCAAAGAAAATTTAAACTCTAAACTCTATTCTTCGAGTTTTTCGCCTTTTTTCTCCTATTTTTCCTTTTTTAGTGTGTCCAATGTCATCCATTGTTTAATCACATGTACTTACACTTGTAATGTTTATTAGTCCCTTAAGTGTTGCCATAATACATCATCCCGTGTCCAATCTCATCCTCTCTGTTCCCGTCAGTTTCTCCCTCAACTACCACTGCCGGTTTTAGTGTGCCAACCTTGCCACGTTGCCTGCCAGTCTGATTCCAACCTGTCTTTCTATTCACGGAACCGCGTTCCACCTCCCCCCATTCCCCGCTCCACCCGCACGACGACCGCCGCCGTTGATTCACCCGCAGTCCCCACGAACTCGATCCCCTGATCAACCCGCTCCATCCGTGCGACCCCCCCCCCCCCCCCCCCCGACCCGTGAGGAGGAAGACGACGACAATGGCACGCTGCGCCAGCCCGATGAGGGTCACCAGCACCGCCATGCCCTTGAGGAGCAGCCCCCAAGACCACAAGTAATCCTTGTGTGGTGTCGTCGGGGAGAAGCTGGCGTCGTTGGAGGCCTCCTCCTCGTCACCACCGATGCCTCGTCAAGACTTGAGAGTGCCCGCCGGCTTCATACCCCTTCGCGATCTGACGTTGATGTGGCCGGCCTGACCCTTTTATTTCACTTGATAGAGTTTCTTCTCACCTTTGGTTTTGCATTTCCCATGATGAATTCACAGTTAAAACATTGCTTCCCTTTCCTGAATGTTCATATACATATTTGGGACTACATTTAGCCCAATGAGAGGCCATTAACCAGCCCCACGAGCTAGGGATATATCCCTGCGTGATTATACCTTATTTGAGACAAAATGTCTGATCAAATTTGATCTACCGAAGGCCTCTAACATTTTATCTATCTTACACGAAGGTTTTTTTATTTTCCATGGTTTCAAATTCGCTTGCTGCTTTTATTGATAGAGATTCTGATCAAACAATTGCAGTTAATCGAATAAGGATATGAACTTGTAGAGCCAAGTAATACCCTAAGAAGTTTTACATTAATATGATATTTTATCAGTTTTATAAAGATGCTAATCTTAAGTATTTGGATTTGTCAGTTTTATTTCTTTTCTAGGCTTCAGTTATTTGTTTCATGTGTGTTATCGTTATGACTTAAGGACTGATACACTCTTCTTACTAAGTGTTTTACAGCTGATTATGTCGTTATGGCATGTGAAGTGTGACCACCACTTGTTTTCTGTGATTGATACACTCTTCTTATTAAGTGTTTTGCAGCTGATTATGTCGTTCTGGCATGTGAAGTGTGACCACCACTTGTTTGCTGTGATGATGATAGTTGCATACAAACACAGGTAATGAAGAGATTAAATTTGTGGTCCATGTTATCTGGTGATCACTGATCAAGGAGGCAAGGCAACTGCATTGAGGCTCTGTACAGGAGGCTATTTTTTTCTTGGGGTGTGGTGGTGGTGATGTGGGTTAATGCGAAAGATGAGGTCAACTGTTATGATGTCTCCATCGTTGGAGTACTGGTGCATCTAAAACACAAAGCCCGTTTGATGCTTTCTTGTGTCTGCACATGGGAGCTCATCCAGCTGTCTTCATGCTTGTTATGGTTCCTGGCAAAGCTGTCTTCAGCATTGTTGATGTTGATGTTGATCCAGCAGCCATATTAGACAGAATTTTAGTTACCTCTCTTGCACAGGTGACTTGATGCAGCAGAAGAATGTTGCTGGCATATAGTCTGGTAGAACTGGCTGCTTATTGTTTGTCACTTTAGCTAATTAGATGTGGTATGATTCAAGGAGGCATTCAGTAGCTAATACACTATTCTTTTGTTCTCATGGCAGTTTTGATTGTATCGACTTTAAACTGTACGAATAGATGTTTAGACTTGGGTCTTTATTTGTTTGTAAATGATGTGTACAAAAGTTATGTTTTTCGTTGATATATGTGACACATGGCTGTTATAACTCAGTTCTTTTCGTTGGCCGGGTGCATTTACCATTCATGGGCAGTTAGGTGTTACAACGAAGGTCCTCATGCAGCTGGACCGGCTTAAGCGTGCCACATGATGCATGTCCCGGCTGGTGCATTTTTTTTTTCTTATTCATGCCACAGGTACTCAGTATACTTTTCACAGATTCAGCAAGCTTGTCACAAATTTGCAGTACGAGGGAGGCCACAAATAGACTTGATGTTGTCAACAACGGAGTTTATATGTGCATGTGATGCTACAGTCTCAGCAAACTTCAAATGTTTTTGAGATTCAGCTCGGTCAAAGTAGAAAGCTCCTGTTGCTAATTTCTCCATTGGCTGCAAAGCTAGCCAGATCACAGTATCAGCCCCCTCATCGTTTGATCTCATGTTCCCTGATAACCTGACATATTAATTGATTATATTAGGATAGTATTCTCCACGTACCGGTGGATTTTATGACTATAAAAGAATAACTACTTCAGAAACGCCTACTTCTCTGATAATCCTGATTGGCTATTGGCGACTCCAGGTGTATCAGCCCATCCAGGATGCATGGAGTAGTAACCAACTCCTTTATCTCTGTATTTCTCAGTACACCATTGAGTGAGTGCGACCTGAGAGTATCCATGAGCATATCAATACCTTGATCTCACATATACTTATGTAACGCGAAAACATATTTTAATCTTGATGGACCTGAACTTTTTTGTTTCGAGCATACTGTTTTGTCCCATCAATGTTGCCATCGTTGAACTGAAGTGTTAAGCATTGTAAGGTAGTATGAATAAGATGGGTAGTATGAAGTGTGAAGATGCATAGTTCTTCATTATTCTGCTCAAAACTGAATATGCCATTTTCAGAGTAAATTGATAGGCTTGATTCGCAATTACTTATTACACTTTCATTCATTTAAGCAACTTAAAGAAAGTACATCTGCCCCCCCCCCCCACCCCCACCCCAGCACCACCACAACACACACATAAACAATCAGTTCCCTCAAGAATGTAGGTTCATCTTCACAAGTCAATTCACAATCATCCTGCCTCTCAATCTCATCAGATTCTATTGTGCTGTATTCTAGCAAGAAAAAACATTGTAACATTAGTCGGATGCCCATTTTTAGTAAATAAGTATAAACTTACTTGTTATTCAGGTTATTTCAAATATGTAAAGATGGAAATAAACCAAATGGTGAGAAACAGAATCGAAGACTTACTTGTTATTCAGGATATTTAATTATAACTTGATTCTCGTTCAGACCCTCCTGATGCATTTGATCTTGAATAACAAGGTGAGCTAATACTTTCCAGCTCATCCCACTTTACAAACAAGTAGATTAGTTTTGGAGCTACGGATAGTACAGGCTACCATGTCCATACAATTTATTTGTTTAATGAAATTAAACATTTGGTACACCAATATGTTCTTCTTCAGAGCGGATTAACATAGCTGTGATAGGAATCTCAGAAGCTGCAAGGGAAACTTCAGTTACAAATGTACTCCCTCCGTCCCAAAAATCTTGTCGCTTTGTAGTTCATTTTTAAACTACAAAGCGACAAGCTTTTTGGAACAGAGGGAGTATTTAGTAAAATAGTAGAAAAAAATAAGTTTAGTCAGTCACAGAATAAATTCGTTCACTGGGCCACATAATAATTAAAATCTCCACACCAGGTTCTACAATACAAAGAAAAAAAGGTGAATCAAAACTCAGAAAAAAAATCTGCAGTTTAGCATAAAAAGATCAGTGTTCATCAGTGATGCCTCAAATTTTTATAGCGTAAGCATGCATATGCAAGAGACCTGTTAGCATATGTTACTATGACTTCACAAGATTCTAACATTTTTGCAAATATACATTCTACATAATTCAAAAAGTTAACACTTGACTCAGCTTTAAACTCAAATGATGGGCATATACAACTTTCTTAACTGATAGCTACAGAAGGACAACCACCAATAAGCCATCAACCTAAGTATTGTAGAGGCAACGAATTTTGATTGTTGTTTGTACAAGACAGCCATGAATTAACAATAGTTATGGTACTCTCATTAGTGTGAGAAATCAGACAAAAAATAATTAATTACAAAGCTACTAGAGTCAATCAGCATTCCTTATGATGTAGGCCAGGAGAAAAAGAGTATACAGACTAAATTCTTTCAGTGAGGCACATACAGAATATAGATCTACACACCAGTTTTTCCAGTACAAAGAAAAGAGAATGGTGAATCAAAACTCAGGAAAAAGTTCAATCAATTCATCACCTCGTGATTACTGATTAGCACCATTACATGAACCACGGACTCTCCTGGCCATTGGGGGCGGGGGCGCGGGCGGCTGGGGTGGGGGCGGGGGCGCCGCAGGCTGGCGCGCCATAGTATTCCACGGCGGGCGGGTTCTTCGTTCGCCAGACTCGGCGGTTGACAGTGGATTTGGTGCACTCGCAGCTGCGGTTGACGCCTCACAAATTTTTCGTCGTGGATCCATGGAGGGACCGAGGTCATGGGGTAGATTCCTGGAGGCGCCGGTTGTGCGGGTTGGATGTTGGCCTGAACATTGCAAGGTTGGGAACACAGATTGAAGACATGGCTACAGAATGAATATTCTATACCTAGCTTCAAAATATACCTAATATATATATATATATATATATATATATATATATATATATATATATATATATATATATATATATATATATATATATATACTTGGACCTTGTACTACCCTATTGCATATATACAACTATGGATGGCAATTGGACCCGCGGGTTCGTGTCCCCGTCGGGTTTGGCACCTGGCGGGTGCGGGTTCGGGTTGAATTTTGCACCCGCGAGTTAGACTCGCACCCGACTCGACATTTTGTGGGTTTGGGTTTATTTTTTCACCTGCGAGTCCCCGTCGGGCGCCCGAATTAATGTCAAAATATTTCGTCCCACTAAAAAAGCCCAACAGCCCGCATCGCACCCTAAACCCTAGCTGCTCTGCGCCGGACCTTAGCCCCCGACCGGCTAACCCTAGCCGAATTATGCCGCCGCCAGTCTCAATCCCCGCGAACCCTAGGCCGCTCGCGCAGTCACGTTTCGCTGTGCTACGCGTCTAGTGGTAATGATCCATGACCTCTGTACTCGCATGTTTTCTGGGTGATGTGGTAGAGTTGCTAGAGTAGTGTACCGCCTATTTCCCAACAGTGGCATCAGAGCCAACTTGCGTAGTTTTTGGTCTGGATCTTCTTAGTAGATCTACTGTAGACATGTTCATACGATGAATTTTTTGCACGGTTTTTGGGGGTTTGGAATTGGTTAGAGTAGATTGCGATCGTATATGACTAAAGGGTCGGTTCGTGCTCCTTCTCTGCTGTGTGCGCAACCTGTCCCTACCAGCTGGAATCACCATCGGGACTATTCACGTACATAGCTAACAGATTGAGCCAACAGACCACGGTCACGAGTCACGATCTACTCATGAATAACCAGTCACATTGGAAATTGAGTCATTCTGAATGGCTCGGATTCGGGTTGATTTGATCAATCTGATGAGATTTTAATAGTGATTTCATAGATGTGATTTATGTAATTCCGTTTGGTGTTCGGGGCGCTGCCCTGAAACCCGCGGGGGATGGCTCCCCCCTCGACCCCCGCCCACTAACCGGATATAGCGATTACATAGTATAGTTTCACGCTAGAAATCGTTCTACGCTTAACTCGTTTTTGCAGGGAATGATGTGAATGGTATGGCCTTAATGTGATGTGATGATTTGTGTGTAAATTCGTGCAGCCTGCGTGTTGCAAATTTAACACAACTAGGTTGAGGTTGTCACATAATTGTATAACGACATGTGTATCGACCTGTGATGCTTGATCTCTCATGTAATTTATTTGGTATCTATTAGTTGTATTAGCTTCTTTTATTATCATGGAGATGTCTTCAAGCATGGTGGAGATGGAGATCACCACAAGAAGGGAGGCATGGCAGCTCAGATCTTGATGGAACCATGGCGATGGAGACCATTATGATTCTAAAGGCCATACTATTCACAATGTGATATGATCATATGCCTGTGATGCTTATTACTATCCTTTTCATTCTTTTCATATGGTGGATGTTTTGTCATGATGGAATAGCTTCCCTCACAAAAGTTGAGCATATGATGCCATTTACCAATAGCTGCACTTATGATATTTTGATCGTTGTATGGTAGGTTTTCCAAAGCAAAGTACCATCATTATCATAATTCATAGGGTGAATGTTGGACATTCACATGCATAGTGTTGGTTTACTCAACAAAGCTATCAAAACGGTTTTGGGCTTTATGGCATAGAGTTGGGAGCCAGGGCATTGGATGTCACCCAACAAACAAGAGTCATATAGGGATATGATTAACAATGGTTGTTTACCTGTGTCACTAATTTCCTAGAAGTGGTGCCAAAGCTCACTAGGAATTAGTGAATATGGATCTTGAACCACTATATGTCGTTAGAGGGAAGACGATGATCATATAGTGGTGATATCTTTTATTAAACTGTTAATAGAAGATTGGTACATAACATAGTTCTAAACCTTGCATATTTATTTTCTGTTGTAGATTATGTCTGCTAGTAACAATTCTGGTTCAATTTGCAATCTGTGCTTGAGAAGGAAAATCTCAATGGAGCTAACTTTATCGATTGGTACCGCAACCTGAGAATCATTCTTAGGCAAGAGAAAACCGAGTACGTTTTTCTGCAGCCTTATCCTGATGACCTTCCAGCTGATGCAACTAATGCAGCACGTAGAGCTTATACGAAGCACTGCAATGATGCGCTTAATGTAAGCTGCCTCATGCTCGCCACTATGTCCCCTGATCTGCAAAAACAGTATGATCATACAGATGCTTATTCTATGATTGAGAGACTGTGTGGAATGTTTGAGAATCAAGCAAGGGCTGAGAGATACAACATCTCAAAGTCCTTTTTCTCATGCAAGCTGGCGGAGGGTAGCCCGGTCAGCCCTCATGTAATCGAGATGATTGGTTACATTAAAACTTTGGGCAAACTTGGTTCTGAACTCAAGGATGATCTGGCTATTTACGTCGTTCTCCAGTCGCTCCCACCGAGCTACGAGTCATTCATATTGAATTTTCAAATGAATGGCATGGAGAAAACTTTGGTTGAACTGCATGGGATGCTTAAAATAGCCGAAGAAAGCATTAAGAAAAATGCCACTCATGTGATAATTGTGCAAAAGGAGAATAGAAAGAGGAAGCGTATGATGCATCCTAAAGGTAAAGGCAAGGGAAAGGTTCTCGATGAGCCTTCAAGCTCAAAGTCTAAAGCAAAGGGCAAATCTGGCACTTCTCCTGATGATGAATGCTTTCACTGTCATGGTAAGGGACACTAGTCTAGGAACTGTAAGAAGTACTTGGAGGATATGAAGAAGAAGAAGGGAAGTGAGACTTCCACTTCAGGTATAAATGTTATAGAAATTAACCTTGCATTATCTTCTAGTGAATCATGGGTATTTGATACCGGATCGATGATTCACACTTGCAAATCGTTGCAGGGTCTAAGTGAGACTAGAAGATTTACAAAAGGCGAGTTGGATGTTCGTGTTGGCAATGAAGCAAAGGTTACGGTCATGGCTGTCGGAACCTACCACTTGTCATTACCCTCAGGATTAGTTTTGGAATTGAATAATTGTTATTGCATTCCTACTTTGAGCAAGAACATTATCTCTTCTTCGTGTTTAGAAGAAGTTGGTGGTTATGAGATTGTAATAAAGAACAAATGTTGTTCTATTTATTACAATAATATTTTCTATGCTCAATGTCCATTGGTGAATGAATTATATGTTCTCGATCTTGAGGATAAAACTGTCTGTAACATTAATACCAAAAGGGCTCGACGAAATGATCTAAATCCCACTTTTATTTGGCATTGTCGCTTAGGTTATATAAATGAGAAATGCATTGAAAAACTCCATAAAGATGGATTACTAAGCTCATTTGATTTTGAATCACTTAACACATGTGAATCTTGTTTGCTTGGGAAGATGACCAAAGCACCCTTCACTGGTCAAAGTGAGAGGGCGACTGACTTGTTGGAACTTATACATACAGATGTATGTGGACCAATGAGTTCAATTGTCAGAGGTGGTTTTCAGTACTTCATCACATTTACCGATGACTTTAGTAGATATGGTTATGTCTACCTAATGAGGCACAAGTCTGAATCCTTTGAAAAGTTCAAAGAATTTCAGAATGAAGTACAAAATCAATTGGGCAAGACAATTAAACTTCTACGATTTGATCGTGGGGGTGAATATTAGAGCCATGAATTTTATGATCATTTAAAACAATGTGGAATTGTTCCACAGTTGACTCCACCTGGAACGCCTCAATGGAATGGGGTGTCCGAGCGGAGGAACCGAACCTTGTTGGACATGGTTAAGTTGATGATGAGCCAAGCAGATCTTCCACTATAATTTTGGGGTTATGCTCTTGAAACTGTTGTGTTTACACAAAACGAGGTCCCAACTAAGTCTGTTGAGAAGACATCATATGAGATATGGACTGGGAAACGTCCCGAATTGTCTTTCCTCAAAGTTTGGGGGTGTGATGCTTATATCAAACGTTTGACGTCAGACAAACTCACTTCCAAATCAGACAAATGCTTCTTTGTGGGATATCCTAGGGAAACCAAAGGATATTATTTTTATAATAAAACTGAAGGTAAAGTGTTTACCGCTCGCAACGGTGTCTTCTTGGAGAAAGAGTTTCTCTCAAAAGGAGTTAGTGGGAGCAAAGTGCATCTTGAAGAACTTCAAGAAACACCTGAAAATGTTTCAGCATCCACTAATCCTATACAGGATGTACAAGATGTTGTACAACCAGTTGATGAAACACTAGCCCCACGAAGGTCTACGAGGATACGTCGTGCGACTGAAAAGTTAACGCTTCTAACCATGGAGCAGCATGACATGGTATTGTTGGACAATAATGAGCCCACGACCTATACCGAAGCAATGACGGGTTCCGACTCTGAGAAGTGGTTTGGAGCCATGGAATCCGAAATTGAATCCATGCATGAAAAACAAGTTTGGAACTTGGTTGATCCAATTGAAGGTGTGAGACCTATTGATTGTAAATGGATTTTCAAGAAAAAGACTAAAATGGATGGAAATGTTCACATCTATAAAGCGCAATTGGTGGCGAAAGGTTTCAAACAAATTCAAGGTGTTGAATATGATGAAACTTTCTCACCCGTTGCAATGCTTAAGTCTGTTCGGATTCTTCTAGCAATTGCTGCATATTTTGATTATGAAATATGGCAGATGGATGTCAAAACAGCCTTTCTTGATGGAAGTATGACTGAGGATGTGTACATGACACAACCTGAGGGTTCTGTCGATCCTAAAAATGCTAGTAAAATATGCAAGCTTCAAAAGTCCATCTATGGGTTGAAGCAAGCATCTCGGAGTTGGAATCTACATTTTGATGAAGTGATCAAAGGGTTTGGTTTCATCAAAAATGTAGAAGAACCTTGTATTTACAAGAAGTTTAGTGGGAGCGCATATGTATTTCTGGTCCTATATGTGGATGACATATTATTGATCGGAAATAACATTCCAATGCTTGATGATGTTAAATCCTCATTAAGAAAAAGTTTTGCAATGAAGGATTTAGGAGAGGCAGCATACATTTTGGGCATAAAGATCTATAGAGATAGATCTAAAATGCTAATTGGATTAAGCCAAGATACATATATGACAAGATATTGAATAGGTTCAATATGCAAGATTCCAAGAAAGGTTTCTTGCCAATGTCACATGGCATTACTCTAAGCAAGACTCAGTGTCCTTCAACACCTGATGAGCAAAAGAGGATGAGAGTGATTCCTTATGCTTCAGCTATTGGATCCATCATGTATGTCATACTATGTACACGCCCAGATGTATCTTATGCTCTAAGTATCACGAGCAGGTATCAATCAGATTATGGTGAGGCTCATTGGACCGTTTTCAAAAACATCCTTAAGTACTTGAGAAGAACTAAGGATGCATTCTTAGTGTTTGGAGGTGAAGAAGAGCTCGTTGTAAAAGGTTACACCGATGCCAGCTTCCAAACTGATAAGGATGATTCTAGATCGTAATCCGGTTTTGTATTCTGACTCAATGAAGGGGCAATGAGCTGGAAAAGTTCCAAGCAAGATACAGTAGCAGATTCAACCACAGAGGCGGAGTATATTGCAGCTTCTGAAGCTACAAAGGAAGCTATTTAGATCAGAAAATTTGTTTCTGAGTTGGGTGTTGTTCCTAGCGCGTCCAGTCCTATAGATCTCTACTGTGACAATAGTGGTGTCATCGCATAGGCAAAGGAGCCTAGATCACACAAACAATCCAAACACATATTACGACGCTATAACCTCATTCGAGAGATCATCGACCGGGGTGATGTGAAGATATGCAAGGTGCACACGGATTTGAATGTTGCAGATCCGTTAACAAAGTCTCTTCCACAATCAAAGCATGAGGTGCACACGAGATCTATGAGTATTAGATACTTACATCAGTGATCATAGTGTGTAGTGGGAGACTTGTATCACAGCTATGTTTATGTACTATTAAATAAATTGTTATATGAGTAATTATTATTTACATTGATCATCAAGTATGTGACTTGTTCGTGAAACTCTTTGCTAATAGTAATGTTACTCCAGATGATCCCTAGTCTATATCATTATATGAGATAATGATTGCATACAGACTAGCACATGTATTAATTGATGATCACGTTTCACAGATCATAGATATGGAGATATCGAATTAATAATGTGAACACATGTTAGTGAACATGGTGTTAGATTGACCCACTCCGAGACACTTTTGGGATTGTTATTTCCATATGTGCCACCAGTTGGTCTTGAGTGATACACCTGCTAGATCCTTAGACCTGAGATCGACATTGTTTCTCACTATGCGTAGTTGTGTACTTTGAGACCACCAAACGCTACTTCGTAAATGGGTAGTCATAAAGTAGTCTTCGGGTAATTAATGAAACATAGAATGGGATGTGCACGAATAAAGATGGGATTTGCCCCTCCTTAATAACAGGAGAGATATCTCTGGGCCCCTCAAGATAGTTAGATTTGAAAGTGCATGGTCATGCCAAGGTGATTAATGGTTAATCACGGTGACTAAAAGTTATTCACGAAACGAATCCACTATTTGATCGAGTTAATGGTCGAGCTATCACAAAGATGGAATGCATCTCGCCTTGAGCTTGACTGGTATCGTGAGGCAAAGGGATTAGTATGTTGAATGTATCTAGGTTCGGCCGATATGATCTTTATGTACATTCGGGAGTCAGTATGTCCTGCTAGGTACCTCTACTGACTTGTGGTTGGAAACGGTTTCCATACACAACCGACTGCATATGAACCTAACAGGTCACACACTTAAGGAGTTGGAATATCAAAATCTTGGCTAGATGATTGTCTCTAGTGCAAGTGGGAGATTGTTGGTGATGTGCCCAAGAGGCAATCATAACAATTCGGGTTAAGGCCTATTAGATATTTGATCCATAAGCAATTAGGATACTAATGGGCCTGCGACCTAAAAGCACATTAGTACGCCTATAAATATGAGGGGTAGGGTTAGGGGCTAATGAATCCCACCACGTGACAGCCCTAGCCGCCACCCCTCAAAGGCCTCACTGAAAGCATCTAGGCCCCCATGAGGTATGGTTTCAGTGATTAATGACAACCGTTGGATATTACTAATGAGTTTGTGGATGCAAGGTCTCTCATATCACTCATCACACTTAATGAACTCTATATGTATATCATCTACTGCTCATTGGATACAATTGGACACCCCTCAACAAATTATTTTATGAGGTCAATTGATTTTTGTGAAGACTAAAAGAAAAGGCACATATTTCAAAATTATTCCATCAAAATTGGCAACACTCAAGACTTGGTCATCATCAGAAGAACATTTCAAACCAATGTCTTAGAGGTCTCTCGAACATATTCCAAAAGAATCACTTAGAACAAGTCGAAGCAGACAAAATCAATTCACCGAATCAACCGATGTATCCAGAAAACATTACAATGGTCGAGTTGGCTCTGAACAGAAGAAGACCTCAGTCTTAAGTATACACCAGATCATCCGATGATGAAGCAAGTGTTACATCGGTCGATCATTCCAATAAGCAATTTACCTGGACCAAGTATAACACCGGATCATCCGATGTACAATTATGACATATCGATCAATCATTCCAGTAAGCATTATTTCTGGACCATTCTGGATCAAGTGTCATCGAATCATCCGATGATGAGGCAAGTGTTACATCGGTCGATCAACGGTCATATCTAACACGGTGACATCAGCTAATTTGTATTCGACCGATGACAACTGAAGGGAGAACTTCGGATCATCCGATGTTTGCAGAACAGTAATGTCAGCCTACTTTTCCAACGGCTATTTCGTGGAAGCTAGCTATTTATACCCCTTCAACCAGTCATTTCGATATGTCTTGATGCCCAGAGCTACTCTACACATTACCAAGCATTCAAGATATTGAGCAACCACTTCCATATCATTTACACCACTTTTACACCAAGAGATAGGCTAGAACTAGCTGGAGATGATGCTTGTGTGCTTCCATTCTTGGTGATTGGAGTCTCTAGCCTAGTGAGAGCTATAAGGGAGTGTCTCTTGGTGATTGCATTCACCGTGTAACAGTCGGTGATTAGAGAGAGCCTTCCGGAGCTTGCCAAGTCGGTTGTGGAAGCCCGAAAGATCAAACTTGTACAAGGCTTGAGCTCCACCTTGCCGGAGTTGGCGAACGGAGGCTTTTAGTGAAGATCCCTGGTCTCGGTGACTTGGGAGTGTCTATACCCTTTGGTGGGTGCCACAACGTGGATGTAGGAAGGTCTTGATGATCTTGCCGAACCATGGGATAAATCACCGTGTGTTCGTGTCTCCTCAGGAGTTTGCACACTCTTCCTTTCCCGTTACACTTATGCATTTCATATACCGCAAAATTATTATTCACTTGAATGTATAGGTTGTTTGCATAGGGAATTGGGCTTTTAATAGTTAAGTTTTTTATTGCTTTAATTTTTGAAAAGAAGCCCAATTCACCCCCCCCCCCCTCTTGGGCATTCGATCCTTACAATTGGTATCAAAGCCAAGGTTGCTCATTGGATCATTCTAGCTTCACCACTAGAGAGCTAAAATGGCCAAGATTGGGGGTTCGGTTCCCATCTTTGAGGGCAAGAACTTTGCCTATTGGAAAGCACGTATGCGTGCTTATCTCGAGGCCATTGCTCCTGAGGTGTGGGAAGCGACCCATGCAGGGTTTGGTGAGCATAACTATATAGGTGATCAAGTTAAGTGGGATGCAAAAGCTAGAAATGCTATTTACGAATGCATTAGTCAAGATTTGTTTGCTAGGATTGCTAGCAAAGAAAAGGCTTTTGAAATTTGGGCTTGCTTGATTGAAATTCATGAGGGTTCTTCTCGCGTTAAAGAACTAAAGTATCATATGCTCAAGGCCAAATACGTTGAGTTCAAAATTCTACCTCATGAAACTGTCAATGAAATGTTTTCTCGCTTGAATGTTCTCATTGAGGAAATTAATGCTCTTGATATTGCTTCTCTTGGCAAGGGACTCATCAACCGCAAGATTCTTATGTTCCTTCCTAAGACAAAGTACAACATCATCAACTCCATGCTTCAAAAGGAATCTCTTGATCACATTGAAGTTTCGGAACTTATTGGAGAGATTCACGCTCATGAGATGAGTGTGCTTGGGATGATGGAGGAATCATCTTCAAAGACAATTGCTCTAAAGGCTTCCACCAAGGAAAAAAATCACAAGAAAAAGAAAGTGGTCGAGTCTAGCTCAAGTGAAGAAGAGCAAGCATCAAGTGAAGATGGCGATGATGAGCTTGCATTGATGATGAGAAAATTCTCTCGCTTGAACTCCAAGATTGCCAAGAAGGGATACACCTTTGATCCCAAAAAGAAAGCATTTCTACCAAGAAAAGATGACAACAAGACATGCTATAATTGTGGTGATCAAGGCCACATCTCCTATGATTGTCCAAAACCGGACAAAATAAGAGAGAACCACAAGGGCAAGCATCGCAAGCTTGAGGGTAGTGAGGATGATGATGAAGAGGACAAGCCCAAACCAAGATTCTTTGGGAAGAAGAAGCATGACAAAGGCAAAAAGGCAAAACTCTTTCCAAGGAAGAGAAAAGGTCCACAAAAGGTGTTCATATGTGAGGCAAATGAATGGATCACCGACGAAGAATCTAGTGATGAAGAGAGTGAAGTTGAAGAAGAGAGCTTGGCCAGCCTTGCCATTGCCAACAATGATGATTCATCTCTTTGTCCACCTCCCATGTGCCTCATGGCAAAAGGTAACACCAAGGTATGTGATGACTCTAGCGATGATGAGCTTTCCCCCGATGACTTAGCTTCATTGATAAATGAATACCACACTATCATTAAAAGGGAAAAGAGTAAGGTCAAGGCTCTTGAAGAAGCTCGTGCTAAGCTCGAGAGTGCCAACCTCGATTTGCTTGACAAGTATGAAAGCATACTTAAGGAGCATGACACGCTCAAATCTCATGTCAAGCAAGTTGAGGAGGATAAGGCTCAAATCAAGCTAGATCATCATGAGCTTGACTTAGCACACCAAGCACTCTTGGGAAAGCACAATGAGTTAATCCAAGAACATCAAGTACTTAACCTTGCTTATGAAGTCCTTGATCAAGAATTGAAAACTATAAAGAAAGAAACCCTTAATGATAAGGTATCTATTGTTTCTCATGCCACTAATGTCTTGCATAAGTCTTTGCCTTTGAAACGGAATGTTAGGGAGAAGGATTTGTTGGATGAAATTGAAAGTCTCCGCACTAGTGTGGCAAGACTATCTAAGGGAGAAGTCAAGCACAAAGAAATCCTCTTCCAACAAGCAAGGGCCTTCAACAAGAGAGGACTTGGATCCTTCTCGGTGCCTAAAAAAGGAAAGGTGCCCTCACCGGAGCTTAAAACGAGCTTCATCAAGGAAGTTGGTTCTTATTGCCAACATTGTGAGGTCACCGGTCACCATACAAGGGAGTGTCCTCTTCCTAACCGGCCTTCTCCAAAATTGCCTACTAACTACAAGTCTACCTTCAATGATCACTATTATCTCTTGAGTAAAGTAGATGGCAAGGTGAAGGCAAGGTTCATTGGCAAGGACATGAAGGGCATGAAGGGGAAGCTTCCCAAGCAACTTTGGGTCCCAAAAACACTTGTATCACACATACAAGGTGTAAGGATCGAAACGCCCAAGAGGGGGGGTGAATTGGGCTTTCTTTCAAATTTTAAGACAATTAAACACTTAACAACGTAAAGCCCAATTCCCTATGCAATTAAACTATGCAATCAATATAATTTAAAGTTGCGGAATGAAGATTGCATAAGAGTAAAAAGGAAGAGGGATGCAAACGCTCAAGGGGACACGGA
The DNA here is from genome assembly GCA_036927565.1 of Tuctoria greenei. Lineage (NCBI taxonomy): Eukaryota > Viridiplantae > Streptophyta > Magnoliopsida > Poales > Poaceae > Tuctoria > Tuctoria greenei. The sequence continues at coordinate 135,209,666 of JAYESD010000006.1, forward strand.
GTTTATCCCGTGGTTCGGTGAGATCACAAGGATCTTCCTACGTCCACGTTGTGGCACCCACCGAAGGGTTTTGCCACTCCCAAGTCACCGAGACTAGGGGCTTCTTCACTATTCTTCTCCGTTCGTCAACCTTGGCAAGGTGGAGCTCAAGCCTTGTACACTTTTGGGATCCTCCGGGCTTCCACAATCCTCTTGGCAAGCTCCGGAAGTTGCACACACCAAGAGTCACTCCCTTTGGGCTCTCACTACACTAGAGACTCCAATCACCAAGAATGGAGGCACCCAAGCACTATCTCTAGCTAGTTCTAGCCTATTTCTTGGTGTACAAATGATGAACAAATGATGTGAAAGTGGTTGATCTATTGCTTGAATGCTCTAGAATGTGTAGAGTATGTCTGGGCTTCAAGTCTTGTCGATTTGACAGGTTGAAGGGGTATAAATAGCCAGCCTCCACGAGATAGCCGTTGGAAAAGTAGGCTGACATCACTTCTCTGCGAACACCGGATGATCCGATGTCTCCCCTTCAGTTGTCATCGGTCAAAGCCAAATTAGCTGATGTCACTGTGTCAGATATGACCGTTGTTAGACCGATGTTGATCTCTCTACTCATCGGATGATCCGGTGGCTCTTCCTCCAGATTTTTGCTTGATCTTGAGGCTCACTGGAGTGATTGACCGATGTATGTAGTTCTGCACATCGGATGATCCGGTGCTTCACTTGGTCCAATGGTATTGCATTCTGTGATGATGGACCGATGTCCCTGAGCCACTCACATCGGATGATCCGGTGAGTGCATTTGTCTGAGGTATTCTTCTTCAATTGAACCAACTTGACCGATGTAGTTAACTCATAGAACGTCGGTTGATCCGGTGTGTTCAACTTGTTGACTTCGAGTTGTTTTGAGTTGTTCTTTTGGAATTTTGAACTTGTGACCTCCTTGACATTTGTTTGAAGTGTTGTTTTGATTGTCTTCAAGTCATTGAGTGATATCAAGTTAGAGCCTTCACTTTTTGTCTTCATATGATTTGATTTGATCTCATTCATTGATTTTATATGGGTCTCCAATGTAATTTTGATTTCGTTTGATTGAGTGTTATTGAGACCTTGCATTCACAAATTCATTAGTAACACCGAATGGTTGTCATTAATCACCGAAACCGTACCTCATGGGGCCTAGATGCTTTCAATCTCCCCCTTTTTGGTGATTGATGACAACACAATATTTTAAAGCGCAATGATAATGAATTTGATGAAAATACTCAAGAATATATGCAATGAATACAGCATAGGACACATTAAGCTTGTAAAACGCATAAGAGAATGGTGGGCGAAAAACTCAATCGATTAAAATCATAAGCAAATGAGACAAGTGAAAGAGTGCTTAATTAAAATTACAAAAGAGTACTCAAGCATGAATACAAAGGATAAGCACACACTCACACTCCCCCTACACACACACTCCCCCTGAGACTGCTACTACCACTCCCCACTCCCCCTAACTCTTCTACATCTTCTCCCCCTTTGGCATCAAGACACCAAAAAGGGATCAGAACGCCTACAGTCCCTGAGAGCTGGGCGCGAGGACGAACTGGGCACCGTCGCCGTCGTCGGAGCTGGAGTCGCCGGTCGAAGGAGCTGCCGGAGCGGCGGGAGCTGGAGGGTCCGCTGCCGGTGCTGGAGGAGAGGAAGCAGGTACTGAAGGTGCTGGAGGAGCTGGAGGAAGTGGAGCGCTCACCACGGACGCCGGTGTCTGCTGGAACAAGGTCGTCGCCGGCAGTGGTGAGTGAATCGGTGCGCTAGATGCCAGGAGTGGTGACATACTGATGGAAGGTATGGGAGTAGTAGGCACCTGAGCGACACCTGGAGCCAGTCCCAGTCCAGGCTGCTGTGAAGGAAGGGCGATCCCGGTCTGAGTGTAAAGGTTGGTGATCAACCCTAGGATCCCCATCATGGCCTGCTGGGTCTGCTGCTGCTGGTCGAGGGTACGGCGGTGCATCTGATCGACCAGGTTGGTGAACCGGTTCGTATCCTCTCGCCTCTGACGGGCGATCTCCAGCTGGAGCTCCTGCTGCTGCCGCTGCAGCTGTGCCAGGTGAGCAGCCTGCTCTGCCCTGGCCTGCTCAGCAGCGAGCCTGTCCTGGCGCTGCTGCTCGATCATCTGCTGAAGAAGGGAGGACAGCTCCGACGGCTGTGACACCTGCGCCTCGGACACAGGAGGTGGAGTCGGTGGCGGAGCAGCTGATCCTCCTGCCTCGGCGTCGTGCTGTCTCGGTGAGGGTGGAGGTGGAGGGAAGTACTCCTCAACACTCTCGTCTGTGTCGCTCTCGGACCAGACGTGCTGCAAGTCTCCACCTTGAGCTTCTGCCTCAGCCAGACGCTCATCTTCCTTCTCGAGGTCAGACCAATCCTCCTCAGTCAAGCGGGCCCTGACCTGGCGCTCAACTGGACGGCCAAGGCGGCGGTCTCCAGGAGCGGACGCACGGTAGTGACCGAAGCGGGTCACGCTCTCGTCAGCAAGTCGGGCCTGTGCTGTATGTCCTTCTGGCACCACCATAGAGCAAATATAACTGATCCAGTGCCCGTATGCTAGCTGCCTCATCATGCCCACTCCATCTGTAATGATGTCCTCCATCTCGCAGAGGAGTATGTCCACTATATCAAAATCCATCCCATTCATTATGTAGAACAGGAGGGTCTGCTGGAGACTCGTGAACCCCTCCAAGTAGCCTGACCTCGGCAGGAGCGTGCGGCGCAAGGCGAGGTGCACAATGCGCGCAGCTGGGGTCAGGAGGGCTGGGACTCTAGGCTGGTCCGGAGAGAAAGAGGGGCCAAACAGAGAGCGGATCTCGTCCAGCTGTGGTGCTACCCCTCCAGTAAGTGGCCTCCTCGGTGGATCTGCCTGCCCATAGACCTTCTCGTGTATGCTGGTGTCGTGCAGGTCCAAACCAAGAATATGCCCCAAAGTCTGCCTCGTGAGATGGTAGTGCTGACCATTGAACATGAAGGCAATTGATCTTCTGCCCTCTGAGATGTACAGGGTCGCGTAGAAGACACGGACCCATTCTTCCACATACGCACTTCTCTCATAGTCCAATAGCTCCACCAAACCTCTGTATCTTTCAAAGAAGGGGCGGACCTCAGTCTCCGCTGCCACTGCAAGCTGCCTCCAGTCCAAGTGGTTGTGCTGAAAGAGCTTGTGCCCCCGGCGCTTGTAGGTCTCATAGAGAGACGCCTGGGTGACAGTCCAGAAGCGACTGTCAACAAGAAGCTCTCGGGGCTGTGGGAACCACTCCTCAAGAAGAACACTCCATCTGAGCTTCCGGAGTTGCTTCGCCTTCATCTTCCGGTAGTCCACAAGACGGACTCCTTCACCGACCCGGACGGCCGTGTCCATCTCATGGATGTCCCTCTCAGCCTCCCTGTCCTCACGACGGTCGGCGGCCGTCGGTCTCGGACGAGGAGCAGCCTCGACGTGACCCCCACGCGTCCGGGCTGAGCGCCGGCGGACGAGGGGCTCAACTGGCTCCTCTTCGGCGTCGGAGTCGTCGACCACTGGAGGCGGCCTCGGACGGGCCTCACGGATCCTCAAGGACCCTCCTCGGCCACGCTCACGCTCCTCGGCGGCGCGAGCGGCCATCAAGGCCTTCTTCTCATCCTTCGATAATTTTCGCTTCTTCGCGGCGGGCTCCGCGATCGCTTTTCCCTTTCCTTTGCGGTCGCGACCCATCTAGACGACGGAGAGATTGGGTTAGGCGACGATGAAGGAAGAACGGTGAGAGAAGCAACGAGAGACGTCGCGCGGCACGAAGCTCACCTTAGCGACGATGATCAACCGGGCCGAGAAACCCTAGCGAGGAGGAGATGGCCCGGAGATGGCGCACGTTGGTGGTGGAGAAGGGCGGCGGCGAGGCTTGAGTGCGGTGGTGAGTGGCGGCGGTGATGTTTGGGCGCGAGGGTGGAGGAGGCGGCGCGGGCGTGCGGCGGCGGCGCTGCGAATGGTGGCGGTGCTGGGCGGCGGCGCTGTGGGCGGCGGCGGCCGGGGACGGCGGCGGCGGCACCTAGGGAGGCGGTGCTTGGGTGCGGCGGCGGAGGTGGCGGCGAGTAGGGCGAGCGACGGCGGCGAGAGAGAAGGATCGGGGAGAGAGAGCGAACGGCGGCGGCGCGGGTGTTTAAATAGTGGGGCCCAAACCCTAGCCGTTTTTTAAACATCGGATAGACCGATGATAGATGCAGTGAACATCGGTCGATTGCCACAGAAAGGATATTCAGGGAATGCTGTTGACATCGGATGGACCGACGTTTAGGGTTTTGAACATCGGTCGATTATCACAGTAAGGGTGTTCAACCGAGTGATATTGACACCGGATGATCCGACGTTAGAGGGAGGTAGACATCGGTTGAATAGATCACAGCTCCAGTAGAGTGAACATCGGATGGACCGATGTTTTCCAGGATGAACGCGTCGGATCATTTGAGGTTCTGACAGAGTTGGGCTTTGAGGATTGAACACCTATTTGACCGATGAGGGATTGACAGGGGCATCGGATAATCCGATGACAACAGAACGAAAACATCCCATATATGTCCTTTGACCAAACAAACAATCGAGGAGAAACACATGTCTTAGGACTTTTTGGGCAACCCCTTACCCCTCAAGAAGCTAATATGCCAATAGCTTGGCTAGACCTTAACACAAACGGAACACCAAGAAAAATGGAGGAAAAATATCCAAATAAAATGTAAGGCCCATGCTTTGTGAGGTAGAGTATGAAGACTACTATCTCAATGAAGCATGTTCCTCTAGGCATTAACGTACCTAACATTTTGTTCTTTCCACCTTATATGAGTTGAGATATTGCATTTCAAACAAGTCTCCTTCTCATGAGGTGGGTTCCCCTTTGTGACAATCTACCGTTATGCAATGCCAAACAAATTATAATGCAAGATATTGAATGAGTGCAACTTTATATGGCAGGGATCATGCAAGGCATAAAATAAATCTATCTTGCCAAGTTTGAACCTTCCAAAGGCTTCCTCAGGGAAAACTACTTCTAGCTTGCCCCTATCCTTTGGGAGTTAGACAAGACCTATATGTTATGCATCCTTACATGAACATGGCAACTTACATGACGTTAGATGCATCTAGCACATTTAATTCACTTCTAAGTCTAGAAAAGGTTTTCTCATCAAGTGCGGGAATGGGGTTTTTAGCTATCTTAACCGCACTTTCATTGTCACAAAGGTGAGGCACATAATCATACAAGCATTCATTCATTTAACATGACATGGGGCCTAGATGCGGAAAGATATAGCAATAGACTATTTATGGAAAGGTAACTTGATTTGACAATAGGGTTACCGTCCATATCCGCGTTGGGCTCCCATTCTCAACTTTCTTCAAGAGGTTCTTGGTAGATTTTCTTTGATGGTGGAGGTCCCCTCTTGAAGTCACCTCGTGGGCGCTCACGTGTTCTTGACTTTAGGCACCCAAGCTAGCTTTGGTCCTTGTATATGTGATACAAGTGCTTTTGGGACCCAAAGTTGCTTGGGGAGCTTCCCTTTCATCCCCTTGGCGTTCATGCCAATGAATTTTGCCTTCACCTTAGCACCTACTTTGCTCAACAAATAATAGTGATTCTCAAAGGTAGATGTATAGTTAGTCGGCAATTTTGGGGAAGGTCGGTTAGGTAGAGGGCACTCCCTTGTATGGTGACCGGTGACCTTGCAATGTTGGCAATAGGAGCCAACTTCCTTGATGAAGCTTGTTTTGAGCTCCGGTGAGGGCACCTTTCCTTTGTTGGGCACCGGGAAGGATCCAAGTCCTCTCTTGTTGAAGCCCTTTGCTTGATGGAAGAGGATTTCTTTATGTTTATCTTCTCCCTTAGATAGTCTTGCTAGGCTTGTGCGGAGACTTTCAATCTCCTCCATCAAGTCCTTCTCCCTAGCATTTTCTTTCATGGGCAAAGACTTGTGAAAACGGTTAGTAGCACGAGACGTAATCTCATTATCAAGGGTTTCTTTCTTCATAGTTTTTAAATCTTGATCAAGAACTTCATGAGCAAGGCTAAGTACTTGATGTTCTTGTTTTAACTTGTTGTGCTCTTCTAAGAGTGTTTGGTGTGCTAAGTTAAGCTCATGATGATCAAGCTTGATTTTAGTCTTTTCTTCCTCAACTTCCTTGACGTGAGATTTGAGCGTGTCATGCTCCTTAAGTATGCTTTCATATTTGTCAAGCAAATTGAGGTTAGTATTCTCTAGTTTAGCATGAGCTTGTTCAAGAGCCTTGACTTTGTTCTTTTCCCTTTTAATGATGGTGTGGTATTCATTTATCAATGAAGTTAATTCATCGGGGGAAAGCTCATCATCACTAGAGTCGTCACATACCTCATTGTTACCTTTTGCCATGAGGCACATGGGAGGTGGACGAAGAGGTGAGTTATCCTTGTTGACGACGGCAAGCCCCGCCAAGTTTTCTTCATCTTCACTCTCTTCGTCGCTTGACTCTTCATCCGTGATCCATTCATTTGCCTCGCACATGAAGACTTTTTGAGGCCCTCTTCTTTTCTTTGGAAAGAGTTTGGTCTTCTTGCCCTTTTCAAATTTCTTCTTTCCAAAGGAGCGCTTGGGCTTGACCTCTTCTTCTTCATCACTTTCTTCTTGCTTTTGATGCTTGCTCTCGTGGTTCTCCCTTCTCTTGTCCGGTTTTGGACAATCGTAGGAGATGTGGCCTTGTTCACCACAATTATAGCAAGTCTTGCTATTTTCTTTCTTGGGGAGGAAGGCTCTCTTGTTGGGATCAAAAGTGTATCCCTTCTTGGCAATCTTGGAGTTCAAGCGGGAGAATTTTCTCATCATTGATGCAAGCTCATCATCATCATCTTCACTTGATGTGTGCTCTTCTTTGCTTGAACTAGGCTTGATCATTTTCTTCGTTTTCTTGAAAGCCTTGAGAGCAATTGTCCTTGTAGAGGATGAACTCTCCATCATCCCAAGTACACTCATCTCATGAGCGTGTATTTCTCCAATGAGCTCCGAAACTTCAATGTTGTCAAGTGATTCCTTTTGGAGCATGGAGTTGATGATGTTGTACTTAGGCTTGGGAAGGAGCATGAGGATCTTTCGGTTGATAAGTCCCTTGCCAAGAGATGCAATGTCACGAGCATTAATCTCCTCAATAAGAACATTTAAGCGTGAAAACATTTCATTAACATTTTCATGAGGAAGCATTTTAAATTCATCGTATTTTGCTTTAAGCATGTGATATTTAAGTTCTTTAACACGAGAGGAACCCTCATGAATTTCAATTAAGCATGCCCAAATTTCACAAGCTTTTTCTTTACTAGCTATTCTTGCAAATACATCTTGACTAATGCATTCATAAATGGCATTTCTAGCTCTAGCATCCCATTTAATTTGATCACCAATATAGGCATTATCTCCAAATCCCGCATGGGTCGCTTCCCAAACTTCGGGAGCAATGGCCTCTAGGTAGGCACGCATGCGTGCTTTCCAATAGGCAAAGTTCTTGCCCTCGAAGATAGGAACCGAACCCCCATTCTTGGCCATTTAAGCTCTCTAGCGGTGAAGCTAGAATGATCCAATGAGCAACAAGGCTCTGATACCAATTGTAAGGATCGAAACGCCCAAGAGGGGGGTGAATTGGGCTTTCTTTCAAATTTTAAGACAATTAAACACTTAACAACGTAAAGCCCAATTCCCTATGCAATTAAACTATGCAATCAATATAATTTAAAGTTGCGGAATGAAGATTGCATAAGAGTAAAAAGGAAGAGGGATGCAAACGCTCAAGGGGACACGGAGTTTATCCCGTGGTTCGGTGAGATCACAAGGATCTTCCTACGTCCACGTTGTGGCACCCACCGAAGGGTTTTGCCACTCCCAAGTCACCGAGACTAGGGGCTTCTTCACTATTCTTCTCCGTTCGCCAACCTTGGCAAGGTGGAGCTCAAGCCTTGTACACTTTTGGGATCCTCCGGGCTTCCACAATCCTCTTGGCAAGCTCCGGAAGTTGCACACACCAAGAGTCACTCCCTTTGGGCTCTCACTACACTAGAGACTCCAATCACCAAGAATGGAGGCACCCAAGCACTATCTCTAGCTAGTTCTAGCCTATTTCTTGGTGTACAAATGATGAACAAATGATGTGAAAGTGGTTGATCTATTGCTTGAATGCTCTAGAATGTGTAGAGTATGTCTGGGCTTCAAGTCTTGTCGATTTGACAGGTTGAAGGGGTATAAATAGCCAGCCTCCACGAGATAGCCGTTGGAAAAGTAGGCTGACATCACTTCTCTGCGAACACCGGATGATCCGATGTCTCCCCTTCAGTTGTCATCGGTCAAAGCCAAATTAGCTGATGTCACTGTGTCAGATATGACCGTTGTTAGACCGATGTTGATCTCTCTACTCATCGGATGATCCGGTGGCTCTTCCTCCAGATTTTTGCTTGATCTTGAGGCTCACTGGAGTGATTGACCGATGTATGTAGTTCTGCACATCGGATGATCCGGTGCTTCACTTGGTCCAATGGTATTGCATTCTGTGATGATGGACCGATGTCCCTGAGCCACTCACATCGGATGATCCGGTGAGTGCATTTGTCTGAGGTCTTCTTCTTCAATTGAACCAACTTGACCGATGTAGTTAACTCATAGAACGTCGGTTGATCCGGTGTGTTCAACTTGTTGACTTCGAGTTGTTTTGAGTTGTTCTTTTGGAATTTTGAACTTGTGACCTCCTTGACATTTGTTTGAAGTGTTGTTTTGATTGTCTTCAAGTCATTGAGTGATATCAAGTTAGAGCCTTCACTTTTTGTCTTCATATGATTTGATTTGATCTCATTCATTGATTTTATATGGGTCTCCAATGTAATTTTGATTTCGTTTGATTGAGTGTTATTGAGACCTTGCATTCACAAATTCATTAGTAACACCGAATGGTTGTCATTAATCACCGAAACCGTACCTCATGGGGCCTAGATGCTTTCACAAGGACCTAAGTTGGCTTGGGTGCCTAAAATCAAAAATTGAATTCATGTGTGTAGGTGAACTACAAAGCCGCGGGAAAGCATTAGGTACTCGATAGCGGGTGCACTCAACACATGACCGGCAACAATGGTATGTTCACCTCCATAGAGAAACCCGGCAATCATGAACAAGTCACCTTTGGTGATAACTCTAAAGGGAAGGTAATTGGGTTGGGTAAGATTGCAATTTCAAATGATTTATCTATTTCAAATGTATTGTATGTTAAGTCACTTAGTTTCAATTTGCTTTCTATTGCACAATTATGTGATCTTGGACTAACGTGCACCTTTAGCAAGAATGATGTTGTTGTGACTAGTGAAACAAGCAAAGAACTAATCTTCAAAGGGTTTCGGCATGGACATCTCTACCTAGTAGACTTCTCCGACAAGGATGCTAGCTTGACCACTTGTCTTTTCACCAAGACGAGTTTGGGTTGGCTATGGCATCGACGCATCGCTCACATTGGAATGAGCAAGCTCAAGAAGTCATTCAAACTCGGGATGGTGACCGGCGTGAAGGATGTCACATTTGAAAAGAACAAGCTTTGTAGCGCTTGTCAAGCCGGGAAACAAGTTGCTTCACACCACCCGATGATGACAATGGTGTCAACCTCCAAGCCACTTGAGTTGCTCCACATGGACCTCTTCGGACCGTCCGCATATCAAAGTCTTGGTGGTAATCTCTATTGTCTTGTTATAGTTGATGACTACTCTCGCTATGCTTGGAGTTTGTTTCTAGGTGACAAGAGTGAAACTTCGGAAGTGTTCAAGACCTTCGCCAAACATGCTCAAAGGGAATTTCAACTTCCCATCATAAAGGTCTGGAGTGACAACGGCACCGAATTCAAGAACTACAACATTGGGGAGTGGTGTGATCGTGAAGGCGTGAAGCATGAATTTTCAGCCACATACACTCCTCAACAAAATGGTGTCATTGAAAGGAAGAACAAGACTCTCATCACTCTTGCACAAGCAATGCTTGATGACTATGGAATGTCCGAGAAGTCTTGGGCCGAAGCAATCAACATGGCGTGCCATGCCACAAATTGGGTCTATCTACACCTACTACTTCAAAAGACCTCGTACGAACTCCTCATTGGGAGAAAGCCCAACATCTCCTATTTTTGAGTCTTCAGATGCAAGTGCTACATCCACCGCAAGAAAAGGCTCGGTAAGTTTGAAAGAAGATGTGATGTTGGTATCTTTCTTGGTTATGCATCAAACTCAAAAGCATACCGAGTATTCAACCAAACCTCCGGTTTAGTTGAGGAAAGTTGTGATGTTGAGTTTGATGAAACTAATGGCTCCCAAGAGGAGAGTTTAGGTCATGATGAAATAGATGATGAGCCTCTACGAGAACCTATGAAGAACATGACCATTTGAGACATCAAGCCTAAAGTTGAGGAGAGCCATGATCAAGGGAGAGCTTCAAGTTCCAACATCAACACATATATGGCACCTCAAGTTGACGAAGAAGAAAAAGATGATCCATTGCCGACACAAGATTCACAAGCCACACAACATCAAGAAGAAGAACAAGTCCATGATCAAGTCCAACCACAAGAAGAGCAACACGCATCACCACCGTCAAGTGCTTCACAACCACTTATGAGGCATGGATGCATCTCCAAGGCGCATCTGATTGATCAAATTATCGGAAGTTCGTCAAGGGGAGTAAGTACACGTTCTCGCCATTTCTCTATGTTTTGTGAGCACTACTCGTTTGTTTCATGTGTAGAACCCACTCACATTGAGGAAGCACTCCAAGATCCAATTGGGTAATGGCCATGCAAGAAGAACTCAGAAACTTCATCTGCAATGAAGTTTGGGTGTTGGAGGAGCGACTCAAGGACAAGAACGCCATCGGGACAAAGTGGGTGTACCGCAACAAATAGGACAAGAACGATGTTTTGATCTGCAACAAGGCAAGACTTGTGGCCAAGGGTTTCTCGCAAGTTGAAGGACTAGACTTTGGAGAAACATTTGCTCCGGTCGCTCGACTAGAAGCCATTCGAATACTTCTTGCTTTTGCATCACATAATAATATAAAGCTTTATCAAATGGATGTGAAAATTGGCTTTCTTAATGGTTATATTAACGAGCTTGTCTATGTTGAACAACCTCCCGGGTTCGAAGATCCGAGGAATCCTATTCATGTGTATAGGTTATACAAGGCGCTCTACGGGCTCAAGTAAGCGCCTAGAGCGTGGTATGAACGACTACGGGATTTCTTGATCATGTAAGGATTCAAGATCGGGAGGATGGACACTACACTCTTCACCAAAGGCATCGATGGAGAACTGTTTGTTTGTCAAATTTATGTTGATGATATTATTTTTGGTTCAACTAACCAAGCTCTTAGCCATGAGTTTGGCAAAATGATGTCTAGGGAATTCGAGATGTCGATGATTGGAGAGCTCAACTTCTTCCTTGGATTTCAAATCAAGCAACTTCGAGAGGGGACCTTCATCTATCAATAAAAGTATACCAAGGACCTCTTGAAGAAATTTGAGATGGGAGATTGTAGCTCAAGAAGTACTCCAATGGCAACAAATTATCATCTCAATGCGGATAAGGACGGTAAACTTGTTGACCAATCTAATTACCGTTCTATGATTAGTTCATTGCTTTATCTTACGGCATCTAGGCCCGATACCATGTTTAGTGTATGCTTGTGTGCTCGCTTTCAAGTGGCACCTAAAGAATCGCATCGGAAGGCGGTCTTTAGGATACTTTGGTATCTCAAGCATACCCCTAGTGTAGGCTTGTGGTACCCCAAAGGTGCTAAATTCCATCTCTTGGGTTACTCGGATTCGGACTTTGCCGGATGTTGTGTGGATCACAAGAGTACCTCCGGAGGGTGCCACTTGCTTTGGCGTTCCCTAGTATCTTGGTCTAGCAAGAAGCAAAACTCCGTTGCTTTGTCCACTGCGGAAGCGGAATATATAGCGGCCGGTGCATGTTGTGCCCAAATCCTTTATATGAAGTAAACCCTTTTGGACTTTGGTGTTAAACTTGGTTGTGTGCCTCTCCTTTGTGACAATTAAAGTGCGGTTAAGATTGCTAAAAACCCCGTTCAACACTCCCGCACTAAGCACATTGATATTCGCCATCATTTCTTGCTGGACCATGAAGCTAAGGGAGACATCTCCTTGTGAGGTGTTAGGTCCGAAGAACAATTGGTGGATATCTTCACTAAACCACTTGATGAGAAAACCTTTTCTAGACTAAGGAGTGAATTAAATGTTCTAGATGCATCGAACGTCGTGTAAGTTGCCATGGTCATGTAAGAATGCATCACATATAGGTCTTGTCTAACTTTCAAAGGATAGGGGCAAGCAAGGGTTAGCTTGGGATGGAGGTTCTTTTGGGTTTCCCCAAGTCTTGGAGAGTGGCTCTCCCTGAAGAAGCCTTTGAAAGGTTCAAATTTGGCAAGATAGCTTTAATTTATGTCTTGCATGATGCCTGTCATATAGACTTGCACTCACGTTTTATTTCCTGCATTAAAAATTGTTTGGCATTGCATATGGTAGATTGTCACAAAGGGGAACCCACTTCATGAGAAAGAGACTTGTTTGAAATGCAATATCTCAACTCCTATGATGTGGAAAGAACAAAGTGTTAGGTGCGTTAATGCCTAAAGGAACATGCATTAAAGAGATAGAAGTCTTCATCCTCTAACTCACAAAGCATGGGCCTTACATTTTATTTGGATTTCTTTCTTGATTTTTCTGGTGTTCTATTTGCTTTAGGGATTAGCCAAGTTATTGGCAACTAGTGTTATAATCTTTTTGAGGGGTAAGGGGTTGCCCAAAAAGTCCTAAGACTTGTGTTTATCTTTGATTGTTTGAGTTAAAGGACATATATGGGATGTTGCTGATCTTGTGTAGTCATCGGATTATCCAATGCTTAGGCCAGAAGCTTCATCGGATCAGTTTGTGCTTGAGTGCAAGGGTCAGCTCAGTCAGAAAGTCAAATCAGCCGATGAGTTCATTCTGAGAAACATCGGAGCATCCGATGTTCACATTTATGGAGTTGTGCCAAATTCAACTGATGCTAACCGTTTCCACGTCGGATCATCCGATGCTGAAGGTGCCTCTGGAATACCCTTACTGTACCATTCAACCGATGCACCTCTCATCTGACGTCGGATCATCCGATGTTAAAATTTGAGCTAGGGTTCGGGCCCCACCTATTTAGCGACTCTTCGTTTTCGTTTTTCTCTCTCCCCGACATCGAACCTCCCCGACTCCGCTCCGTGCCCTCCCCTCCGCCGCCGCTCCTTGCCTTCGCCCTGTCGCCGCCCTCCAGCTGTCGCCGCCCTCCGGCCGCTGCCGCCCTCTGACCGCCGCCGCCCTTCACTGCCACCACCCTTCACCGCCGCCGCACCACTGTCGCTGCCCTAAGCACCGCTGCCACCCTACGCCACCGCTCATCGCCCGCCACTCCGCGCGCCCAGCCGCGGCATTCCTCTTCGCCGCTAGGGTTCGCCTGGCCGCGTCGTTCTTTGCATCGCCATCTCGTGCGACCGGCATCGTTGTCCCGCGACCTCATCTTAGCCGTTGTCACTCGTCTCATCGAGATGGGCCGTGACAAGAAAGGAAAGGGCAAGGCTATTGAGGAGCCGGCAACTAAGAAACAGAAGCTGTCGAAAGAGGAGAAGAAAGCTCTAATGGCCGCTCGCACCGCTAAGGATCGAGAGCGTGGCTGAGGAGGATTGCTGAGGATTCGGGAGGCCCGACAGAGGCAGCCACAGGTGCCAGAGGGGCCAGAGGAGACTGAGGTGCCGCTTCTTCGCCGGCGCTCAGTCAGGACCCATGGAGGTCATCCAGCTGCAGCCCTGGGACAGAGACCTTCTGCAGCTGAGCTTCGGGAGGACAGGGTGTCCCAGAGAGCCGTCTATGGGATGGACACCAATGTCCGGGTTGGTGAGGGTGTCCGCCTGACTGACTACAGGAAGTTGAAGGCAAAGCAGCTCAGGAAGCTTCGATGGAGCATTCTACTTGATGAGTGGTTCCCGCAGTCCAGAGAGCCACCTGTAGCCGCTTTTGGACCCTGACACAAGCGTCGCTGTATGAGACTTACAGACGTCGGGGCCATAAGCTCTTTCAGCACAACTTCCTTGATTGGGATCAGCTTGCACTTGCAGCCGGCACTGAGATTCGCCCTTACTTTGAGAGGTGCAGAGGGCTAGTGGAGCTGATGTCTTACCAGTGGGGTGCCTATGTGGAGGACTGGGTCCGAGTGTTCTATGCCACACTCTATGTTTCAGAGGGCCGCAAATCCATTGACTTCATGTTCATGGGCCAGCATCACCATATGACTCGACAGACCTTGGGACAGCTGCTAGGCATGGATCTCCATGACACTTGCCTGCACGAGTTAGTCTATGGACAGGCTGACCCACTGAGGAGGCCGCTTACTGGAGGTGTGGCACCACCTTTTGAGGAGATTCGATCACTATTTGCTCAGCCCTTCTCACCTGACCAGCCGAGGGTACCTGCTTTACTCACTCCAGCTCTGCGCACTGTGCACCTTGCCTTGCGCCACATGCTTCTACCCAGGTTCGGATATCTTGAGGGGTTCACCAGTCTGCAGCAGACCCTCCTGTTCTATGTCATGAATGGAATGGAGTTCGACATCGTGGATATTCTCATCTGTGAGATGGAGGATGTTATCACCGATGGAGTTGGGATGATGAGGCAGCTTGTGTTTGGCCACTGGATCAGTCACCTCCTCTACTTGTTGGCTCCATAGGGGTCAGCCGTGCGTGACAGTCTCACCGACGAGAGCGTCACTTGGTTCGGACACTACCGTGCTCCAGCTCCTGGAGACCGCCGTCTTGGCCGCCCAGTTGAGAGTGAGGTCCGAGCTCGCCTTTCAAAGGAAGACTGGTCAGACCTGGAGAAGGAAGATGAGATCCTAGCACAGGCTGAGGCTCAGGGAGGAGATCTATAGCACATCTGGTCAGAGAGTGACACTAGTGACAGTGTCCAGGAGTACTTCCCACCTCCTCCGTCACCCAGGCAGCACGACGCGGAGGCTGGTGGCTCGACTGTACCACCTCCTACTCCACCTCCGGTGTCCGAGGCACAGGTCTCTCAGCCATCTGAGCTCACTTCTCTACTTCAGCAGATGGTTGAGCAGTAGCGATTGGATCGGCTTGCAGGTGAGCAGGCCAGAGCTGAGCAGGTTGCGCGTCTTTTGGAGCTCTAGCAGCAACAGCAGGAGATGCAGCATCAGATAGCCCGCGAGAGGCGAGAGGACACTGACAGACTCACTGGACTGATTGATCAGATGCATCAGCATTCTCTTGACTAGCAGCAGCAGACGCAGCAGACCATAATGGGCATCCTGGGGTTGATCACCAACCTCTACACTCAGACCGTGATTGCCCTGCCTTCATAGCTTCCGGGTCTAGCTCCAGTTCCGCCTGCTCTAGCACTAGTCTCAGCACCACTGTCGACTATGCCGATACCGACGATCAGCATGTCATCACTGCTTGCTCCAAGCGCACCGATTCACTCTCCCCTACCGGCTTCGACACTCTTCCAGCAGACTCCGGCTTCAGTTGTCAGTGCCCCCTACCAGCAGTCCAGACTCAGGAGGCACCGACAGCAGCTCCCGCAGCCCCCGTCTCCTCCACTCCAACCTCAGCAGCAGCAGGCAGCAGCTCTGACGACAGCACCCCCGACGGTGACCAGTTCGTCATCGCCCCGAGCGCTCAGGATCCTTAGGCACTCGGGTTCCCTTTTTGGTGTCTTGATGCCAAAGGGCAAGAAGAGTTAGAGTTAGGGGGAGGATTAGCATAGTCCTTGGGGGAGTCCTAGTTATAGGGGGAGTATTTATTTTGGGAGTCTTTTGTAATTTGGGAGATTTGCTACTCTTTTGCTATTCTTTGAGTATTCGTGTGCCACTTAATTCTCTCATGTGTTATTGATCGCTTTTTGAGCCTTCGAGTTTCGTGTGTTGTATCTTGTACTTGTTGCATATCCTTTTGAGTATCGTATTCTTAAATTCATTACTATTATGCTTTACTCGTCGTGTTGTCATCAATCACCAAAAAGGGGGAGATTGAAAGCATCTAGGCCCCCATGAGGTATGGTTTCGGTGATTAATGACAACCATTGGATATTACTAATGAGTTTGTGGATGCAAGGTCTCTCATATCACTCATCACACTTAATGAACTATATATGTATATCATCTACTGCTCATTGGATACAATTGGAGACCCCTCAACAAATTATTTTACGAGGTCAATCGATTTTTGTGAAGAATAAAAGAAAAAACACATATGTCAAAATTATTCCATCAAAATTGACAGCACTCAAGACTTGGTCATCATCAGAAGAACATTTCAAACCAATGTCTAAGAGGTCACTCGAACAAATTCTAAAATAATCACTTAGAATAACTCGAAGCAGACAAAATCAACTCACCGGATCAACCGATGTATCCAGAAAACACTAATTCGTTCAAGTTGGCTCTGAAAAGAAGAAGACCTCAGTCTTAAGTATACACCGGATCATCCGATGATGAAGAAAGTGTTACATCGGTCGATCATTCCAGTAAGCAATTTCCCTGGACTAAGTGTAATACCGGATCATCCGATGTACAATTATGACACATCGGTCAATCATTCTAGTAAGCATTATTTCTGGACCATTCTGGATCAAGTGTCATCGGATCGTCCGATGATGAGGCAAGTGTTACATCGGTCGATCAACGGTCATATCTGACACAGTGACATCAGCTAATTTGTATTCGACCGATGACAACTGAAGGGAGAACTTCGGATCATCCGATGTTTGCAAAACAGTGATGTCAGCCTACTTTTCTAACAGCTATTTCGTGGAAGTTGGCTATTTATACCCCTTCAACTAGTCATTTCGATAAGTCTTGATGCCCAGAGCTACTCTACACATTACCAAGCATTCAAGACATTGAGCAACCACTTCCATATCATTTACACCACTTGTACACCGAGAGATAGGCTAGAACTTGCTAGAGATGATGTTTGTGTGATTCCATTCTTGGTGATTGGAGTCTCTAGTCTAGTAAGAGTTGTAAGAGTGTCTCTTGGTGATTGCATTCACCGTGTAACAGTCGGTGATTGGAGAGAGCCTTCCAGAGCTTGCCAAGTTGGTTGTGGAAGCCCCGAAGATCAAACTTGTACAAGGCTTGAGCTCCACCTTGCCGGAGTTGGCGAACGGAGACTTTTAGTGAAGATCCTGGTCTCGGTAACTTGGGAGTGGTTATACCCTTTGGTGGGTGCCACAACGTGGATGTAGGAAGGTCTTGATGATCTTGTCGAACCACGGGATAAATCACCGTGTATTCGTGTCTCCTCGGGAGTTTGCACACTCTTCCTTTCCCGTTACACTTATGCATTTCATATACCGCAAAATTATTATTCACTTGAATGCATAGGTTGTTTGCATAGGAAATTGAGCTTTTAATAGTTAAGTTTTTTATTGCTTTAATTTTTGAAAAGAAGCCCAATTCACCCCCCTTGGGCATTCGATCCTTACACTCACGCCGAGACCCTAGCCGCGCGCGTGGTGCTAGCACATCGGCGCACGACGTTCCTCTCCGTACGTGTGGACTCCGTGGAGGCGCTACTGCTACTGCTGCGATGATCGGCTACGACGATCGTGATCGTCTAGCTGCTGCTGTGACGAGGACGAGGAGGAGACGAACGAGATCGTCTATTTTTCCTACCACGGCGCGCATCTACGTTCTGCTGTGTTGCGCGTCTAGTGTTAATGATCCATGACCTCTGTACTCGCATGTATCCTGAGTGATGCGGTAGAGTTGCTAAAGTAACGTACCGCCTATTTCCCAATAATTGTCATACCTATATACAACCCTAGTTGCTTCATACCTATATACAACGCTAGTTGCTTCATACCTATATACAACGCTAGTTGCTTCTACCCCATATGTGGTCCAATGAAATGATCAGAGGTTTACTTAATCGTGGTCGTGTGATGCACAAGGTAGTATAAAGTAGGGCCTGTTCTATGAAAGCAGGACAGCTCTATTATGAGGGCCACCAGCTCCCCTTGAGCTATCATGAAACCTAATAGTTGATTAATTAGTCTCTATATGTAGATGATCTGATTACCTCCCGTACGAACTATAATAGCTTAGCTTTTTTCGTTATTCTACCATTTTACTGCTTGTGCATGAGATATTTTGTCGCGACTGTGTTACGTTGCGATCCTGCCACCTATTTTACGGCCACCACCAATTTGTTGCGATGTGGCTATATATGTACACAAACATGCATCAGCAAGTGGACAAGTTGCCTCGCAAAAGTTAAATAAATAACTAGACCAATTGATTAGTACAAATACCATGGCACTCAGACATGTAAACACTTGTTATGCAGTAAACGTCATTCCCGTGGGTATAATTTTAGGATGTGTCTAAATTTCAGATGCCTGAAATTTAGAGAAAAAATCAGACAATGGGAAATTAATAACTAATTATTATCATAACAACTAGTTATTGTAGTTAATCTATAATCTTTATTTCAAAATTATTTTATTTCAATATTTTATAACTAATATAATCCTTACAATTTAAACAAGATTAAAACATATTCTTAAGAGAAAAAGCCAATTAAACCAACCATACCTCGGCTGCTCTGGCGCCAACAGGATAGCCTTTCCGATAATTTTATATTGCCCAGGCGGGGCATGAGAGCTTATTTTTAAGTGCAGTATCTGTAGATTTGCTCTGCTATAAGGCGATCTGGAGCTGAGTCAATAATGGATTTTGGTCATGTTTGGCACAGCTGAAGCTTGTTGCAGAAGCAGCTTATTTGAAAAGGTAGTGGAAAGCAGCATCTGCTTATATCCAGTTTTTAGTTCATTCTGAGAAGCAGCTGAACTAATAAGTTGTTATAAAATCTTCCTGTTTAGCACACCCTCAGCTTATTTTTATGAAGAAGTTGCAGCAGAAGCTGTGCTAAACAGATCCTTTATCTCTACTTCTCTAGTTGGATTCCAGCATTAACTAATAATCAAGCCTCAAATCAGTGGTTCATCTGATGGGACAGTTATTTAATTGAAAGCATTAGCTGGTTGTCTTTGCAAAGTGGCAACAGATGAATTCGCGACTAAGAAGGTCAGAACCATCATGAGTAGCTCAACTCTCTCCATTTATTATGTGTTACTTTGTGCACACAAAACGGTACTGAAGGAACCATATCATTAACGACGATCGATACTCTCTGCAAAAGCTGAGCGCATGCGTATCAAATCATAGCTATTGGTTTAGTTGCGCATCATTTTATACTAACATTTTGTGCGGTGAATTTTGCTCGACACTCCGGGCCAAAGTTGCCCTTGTCGCAGGGTTTCGTTCGTCAGTCTTCAGATGCCCTCAGGGTGTATTGTATCAGAAGAAATTTTATTTTGGACTTTTAACGTTTCATTTCAGCTACATTTGTTAATACGTTCACCGTTATGATCGCGTGCTCGGATAGCTGGGAAAGGGAAGTAACTACCTTAAATCCAAACAGCTTTACGAAATAATACAAATCTTACAGCGAAAGCTGAAACGCAAGGACGAATTTGAGAAGAAAAAAAAAAAGTCCAGGGGCTTGATGGAAGGCCGGCTCGGATCCGGCAGCGTCACTGTATCACCCGGTCCGTCATGGACAACGACTGGATCGCAGCACGCACGTAAGGTTGAAGACTGATGGGCCCGCATTACGGCGAGGAAAGGGTCCAACCGCGCGTCAGGACAGGACGGTGTGCGGGCGGGTGGGGAGGGGGGGGGCATTATTGAATATACAGAGAACGTACCCTCACCGGCTCCTGTCCTGTCGCTTTTGAAACAGCTCACTGCCACGCGGGCCCGTCACCGGGCTGGGAGGTAAACGAACGGAGGCCCCACGGCCGGGCCGCAGGCCATGGTACGTGGGCCGGGGCACGCGTCAGCGTCACGTGGGCCCGACCTGACGGGGTGCTTCCCTGTAGTGTAGCGGGCGGCGAATGACGAGCGCACGCGTGGGCGAGGGCCACGACCTGACAGGGTGGACTTCCCGGTGGCCAAAGGGCCGGTCGCTATTTGGCCCGAAAAGACAGAGATGTCCCTTCTGATCCTGAGACAAGGTCTCTGGTAATGCTCTGCAGATGCATGAAATTCTGATGAAAAATGGGAAAGAAATACAAAAGGTGAAAGTGATTTGAAAGAGATGGATGGAATGGAGTAGACAACTGCAGTTTCCTTTGTTCCGGGCCTCCTGGTACACAGATTGACGCAAGATTCCAAGGATTTTTTAGGTAGCTCCAGCCTCCCGTGCACGGATGCACATGCACTCGTCCATTGTTATGAGAGTACGGGTGGGATTTATTGGTTCTGGCGAAGGATGAAGAGGAGTACTCCCTCCCAATTCTAGAAACCATTATATTTGAGAAAAGATTTTGATCTATTTGAAGGCAAGCGGCAGAATCCTCTGATTTGATCTATTTGAGACTAGAAAAAGAAAAACAATCCAAACATCTTACAACGGCTTCCCTCGCAATGAATCGAGCTATCAGCTGCAAGTTGTTACCGCCGCTAGGAGAAAGGAAGCGCACTATCAGGACATTGCAACACAGTTCGATAGGAACGGATCATGTCTTACTCATTGATTACTGACTAGTACCGTATTACAGAGCTGTACTCCCGTTGAACGCGCTTCAGTCCCTCTATATTTCCAGCTACAGCTATCGTCAGCAGCTGCGGCATGGAATCTGTAATTTTGATGGATCGAAATCATATTATTTAATACTCCTTCCGTCTCAACTTAACTCTATTTTTTGATAAACTCAACTCTGACCAATAATTTTTATAGATTCGATTAACTTCAATCACATCTAAATAGTATATTATAAAAATATTTTTATGGTAAATCCAAAAATACAATTCTTAGATTATTAAAATTGATCAAAATTATATAAATTATTGGTCAAAACGTAAATTTGACTAAACCTCAAAATAGAGTTCAAGGAGGTAGTATCCAGTCACTGACACGTAGATTTCATTCACACGTTACCAATCACGCCTTAGACTACTCGCAGTGGGCACCTATAAACCCACCACTATACGGATATAGCGATCCCTCGGTGAAAAAGTCACCTGCAGCGGTGCGTTTGGAGGGATCTGTAAAATAGGTTTTTGAACAGTATTGCATCACAGGTAGAGGGATCGCTAAAATGAGGAAGAATGCTCGACGGTTGCTTCGTGCGTGCTGGCCGAGGGCGAAGACAGGAGCGGTGTCCGACGGCGAGCGCGGCAACCATGGACGACGGGAGGCGACACTCGAGCGGGAGGAGAGGGAATGGCTCCTGACGCGCGGCGGAGCGGGAGGGGCGGCGGAGAGGGAGCAGGGGCGGGCGGAGGCAGGGAGACGGGGAGGCGAGCACGGGCGGGGGGCGTGCGAGGCGGGGCGGTGGAGAGGGAGCGGGAGGGGCGGCAGAGCGGGAGCGGGGGCGGCGAGGCAGGGAAACGGGGAGGCGAGCACGAGCAGCGGCGTGCGAGGCGGGGCGGTGGAGAGGGAGCTGGAGGGGCGGCGGAGCGGGAGCGGGGGCGACGAGGCAGGGAAACGAGGAGGCGAGCACGGGCGGTGGCGTGCGAGGCGGGGTGGTGGAGAGGGAATGCCTGAAATGTTCAGGGGAAGAGATAAGTGAAATAAGAGAGAAAAGAAAAAAAGAAAAATGGTAGAAAAAATATAGAAAATAAAAGGAAATAAATAAAAGAAAAAAAAAGAAAAAAAGATGAAAAAGAACAAAATAATAAGAATAAAGATGAAATAGAGAATAATGAAAAAGAAGAGGCAGTTGTATGATATATTATAAAATAGATAGAAGTTGGTATAGAGGTAGAATATAGAGGTGAACGAGCGTTGCGAACGAAACTATAAAGGACGGAATCTTTTTAGGTATAGAGGTGAGATATAGATGTGAACACTCCAACGGTCTTGTGTGGCCGTGTGACTGTGCTAGGATGAAAGGTACCGAACCAGAAAATCCGAGCCTGTCAGAGCGCGGTATCGGCGGGTCCCGGAGGAGCGGACGGACACGCGTCGGCTTCTTCGCGCGCCTCCTCCGCGTTGTCGCTCTAGAAGGTTCAAAGTGGCGGGAGTGAGGTCTGATCCATTATTTTAATCGGGCTTTGTTTTTATTTTAGCTCGTCCAGTAGAGTTTGTTCGTCGGTATGATCGGGAAGGCATAATTTTTGAATTAATGTTCTGAAAGAGACACGTTTATATTGTCTCCCCCGTTGATAGAATAGTTTTTTACGGCGTCATGTTGTCTGTTAGTGGCTGAACAAATTTCTTCTTTGAAATTAAATTTGAAAACGCAGAAGGCTGATCTTCACTCGTCACTTCACTCCTAGGATTGGCTTAAAAAGAAACTTTTTTTACCGTCGGGCGAGGTTTGGGATCGCAATTACTTCCTCCGTTGTATAAAAAGTGTTATTCTTTTTACACGGAGTAATACTATCAGTAAAAAGAAAACTGGCTTATTAATGGAAATCAGTAATACAAGTCTGACCGATCAAATCAATAGCCACTTCTGTCCTGCTAGTCAGCTACCCCACCATATGAAACAGATGATATCATGCAGCTACAGTAGTAATCAGTTTGCATACTACTACTTCCGTCCCAACGGAACCTTATTTCTAGACAAGAAAAATTGTCCCATTGTCCCACTCAAACTCTATCTTTAACTGCTGATGTTGTCTGCTCTGTTCTTTCCGTTCAAATCTATTCTCTCTCTCAACATGCTATGCTTACGTGTTCTTTTCAGTTTTCTTTGCCCATGAATACAACTTGGTTCTAACTTTGCATTAAGTGTAATGTGACAGCCTGTGTTCCGATCTTGCAACTGCAAATTACTATGCATTCGTGAAGTGTACTGAAGTAATTTTCTTTTTTCACTAATAAGCTATTTGAATCTTAAAAACAAGATTGCAACGGGACAGAGAGAGAGTATTTATGAGAAGCAGTACATTACACACATGAAGACCAGATCTACCCTTGGATGCTATGAAGTTTGGAATGTACATCTTCTTCGGACTCCAATCTGCATGAGCTAGCACGCTGCACACCACCTACTAGAGCAGGAAATTGGGCCATGTCGGGCTGACACGACACGACTCAATCGTGCTTTGGGTCGAAACGGTCCATGGCCCGAAAGCATGGCAGGTCGCTTCTTACCGGGCCGATCGGGCCGAGGATCGAAAATGCGCTCAGGCACAGCCCGGAGCACAACGGACCTCCTTCGGGCTGTGTTTGGTCCGAGCACGGCCCAATACTGCTAATTTTGTACCACAGACAATGAAATTTGAACTAAGACGAAGTTTTTTATTGAATACATGGACAAAAAAATCATAAATATGAAAAATTACAGAAAGTTAAGAGAGTTGAATTACATGTGCCCATTGAATTCGAAAAACCTCATAAATTGATGAGAACAAAAAACAAATAAAAAAGTTTCTTTGTTATTTTTATATCTTGAAAATATAATGATTTTTTGAGTGAATTTTTGTATGGAACTTTTGAATGATAATACCAACCTCCATGATTTTTTAAAGATTTTTTAAATTTTGTTTGAATGAATGTGTGCCTGAATTTGAGTGAATGCCATATTTGATATGAGCTTTTGAGTTACATGTGGAGAAATGTGAAGTTACACATGTCCGAGTGCTTGAAAATAAATTATATAAAATTCCAATGTGTACAAATATAGAATGTGTACATACATACCACATCGCAGCTGAAGATTTTTTTAAAGAGATACAAAAAAGTGAATATGTACAAACGATTTACATAAATATACCAAATTGAGATATAGAATTTTGATGATAATGGCTCCAAGTGACAGGGCATAATTTTTGAAGAATTTAGAAAAAGAATAATCAAATTTTGACAAAATTTGCGTAAATTATACAAGCTTCAAGTTTCAGTTTTGCAATCTAAACAAAAAATTCGATTGTGGGCCGTGCACGACAGTGAAATGAAAAGTGCGGGTGCAGCCCGTGAAGAGCGCGCTTGGTCGGCCCATAAAGAACAGCCACTTGTTATTTCCTCTCTTCGACTTTGGGTTGTGTTCTATGTTGATCCCGCGCATTTGCGGCCCAGTGAGGCTTGCTTTGTTTGGTAGCCTTGGGCCAAACTTTTTCCAAATCCGGGTCGTGCCAGTGGGTCAGTTCGATGGGCTTAATTTCATGCCGAATGAAAACCAGGCCGAGATCATGCCGTGACATGACGATCATCGTGCTCGAATTCCAAACATAGCACGACCCGAGGCTTCGAGTCTGTCGGGTCAGACCGGGGTTCGTACCGTTGGGTCGTGCTTCGGACTGTCCGATTTCAGCCCGGCCCAATTCCAACATACCTCCGCTAGCAATATGCAAGTATTTTTGGACATATATCAGGTGCATGAAAGATGATATAAATCTAAATGAGTATTTTTCCGAATACATGGAAGATGATATATGAAATGGACTACTACTGCCTAAGTATTTTTGTCAAATATCAGGTGCATAGAAGATGATATAAATCTGGATGATTACTTGTCCAAATACATGGAAGATGATATGAATCTGGATGATTACTTATCCAAAGACATGGAAGATGATATGAATATGAATGATTATTTGTCAAATGAGTACTGAGTAGTACACTAATGATATTGAGTACGTACTCCTACGTTACTCCCTCCATCCCAGATGAAGTTGATTTCTAGCAAAAAAAATTTGTATGATTACATCAACATCTCTCCTCTCCATTTTACTGCTCTCCCAGTGACATTTAATCTCATCTTCCTCTCCCTCTTTAACTCCCGTGCTCTTCACATGGGACGGAGGGTGTTGAAGTAATTTTGTGTGTTCACTAGTATATAGTTTGAATCTTAAAAATAAAGACCACTTGAGATGAAGACAGTATTTTTCATCCATCAATTACTGCAGCGTCACGAGTGGCAGGAACAAGAAGCGAAGGAGTAAATGAAAAGAACAAGGTGACATGACGTATTGGGGCGTGGCAGACTCCCATGCCGAGCTACCAAAAGCCAGGTAGCCCACCATTTTCCAAATCTATGGTTTTCGGCAAAGAGGTTGTTGCCTCCCTGATTCCCTCTCCACCATCGCTTTCCGCTCTATGGACCAACTGCTCCACTCCGCTACATGCACACCAGTCTCTTACACGGAAAATACCGATAATATTAAACAAACAAAATTATATTTTGGATAAGCCTAGCAGGAGCAACATATATGGTTTCATATTCTAAAATCATTATGTTAGACAATTAAAGAACAAGTATTTATATTTTACCAAAAACTTTTTTGAGTTACCTTTTTCCTCTCTTGGTTGCAGTATGAGGAGAAGGCAAAAGATACATCCACATGGTGGATAGGTTGTTGGTGACAATTGTGTTGGAACTATTTGTTGGATTGATCTCGGGTCCAACTTGATAAAAAGAAATTAATGTTAAATAAATAAAGAAATAAATAAAAAGTAAAAGGAGATCGGTAACCGACGTTATCGATTCCTCCCGTGCGTAACCGCCCCGATCGGAGGCGCCCCTAACCAACTTGCCCCCCCCCCCCCCCCCCCCCCCCGCTGCACGCTCTATAAAAACAGGAGAAAGAGGTAATGACGGTTAAAAACACTAATCACTCTTTATTCCCGAACGCAAATACCGATCAAAAGGAAGAGCGGTGCCGGCGGGAAGGACTGAGACCACAGATCCACACACATGAAGATCAAGGCGACAGAAGAAGGCAAGATCCAAGTAAGCGTTGCCAATCCATCATTAGGTGCATAATTGGTGATTAGATTTATGATTATGTTCAATTCGAAAAGGATTAAGATCTATCAGTAGCATCAGAGCCTTCCTAACCGTCTTTTATGCCCTTGAATTTACGGGTTAGTGATTAAGATTAGAAAAGTAGAATGAAGATGCAAAATCCCCAATTACGTGATCCCTAAACCTACACTGTTGATTCCCCAACTTAAATCCCATCGATTCAAACCAAAACGCAATGAAGATTATGGAAATTGATTTGGGATCTTACAAATTAATGGGCGAGTGCGCCACCACCATCAATCGACGGGAAGAAGAAGAAGAAGCACCGAGCGCCGCATTGTACAGACCAGCGTCTCGGGCGCACGAATCGGCCGACCACCACTGGAACGCGTGTTGTGCGTGTGCTGCTCATCACGAATCGCGCGCCCTGGCGCAGGTACCACACGCTGCCACTGCACGTCCTTGCTCACAAATGCTCGATCGCCAATCGCACTGCTCACACGAAGCAGGGTCATGCCTGCACCCCCATGTGCCCAGTGCCGCACGCCGTTCGTGTGCGCCATTTCCCTGGGTGCCGCACCTTGGCCACGCCTTCATGCATCTTCAGGGCTCGATTGAGGCACGTGCTGGCGGCGAGCGCGTGCTGGCCATGCCGCCCGCCAACCCGCGCGAACGATGCGCCGCCAGGGGCTCTCCTCTCCCCGATCCGGATTTTCTGTGGAGAGAACAAATGAACTGGACTAGGGTTTTGACCAGACGTCGGTTTTTGTCCCTTCCAAAAACGTCAACAGCCGTCGATTTATGATTAACGGTCTAGATGAGGCGGCAGCATTGTTGGGCTGCGCCTGGGGGGGGGGGGGGGGGGGGGGGGGGGGGAGGGGGCTAAAAGGGTCGTTTGCGGCACTGGCTTCGTCTCAGATTTCTTTTGACCCAGCAAGTATTATTGATTTTTCTGCTGGGCTGACCTTTTGTAAATGGGCCTTCATTCGGCCATGGGCCTCGGCCCAAATAACTTCAATCCAGCTGAAATGATTTATTGAACTAGTGGGTTGGGTAGTATTTAGCATTTTACCGAGGTTTTGGGCCCACGAATGTTAGAATATTTCTCCGTTTATTTATTTTTTAGTACACAATAATGCTTGAAGTTATTTACGGTTTAATTTCTGCATTGATTTAATTAGACAAATTTGTTCATATGAAGTTATGTTTAAGCATGTTATTTAATCTAAATGAAATCTTAACCAACAAGATGATTTTATTTGGATGATATAACATGTATATTAAGTTTTATCATTTAAGCATCAATAAATAACATAATTTATTTAATGTTTATAATGGATGCTTAATTTGAGAATGTTGACTCTGAAATTATTCCAGACCAATGTCGATTTAATGTTTGAGTCATATTTATTAAATCTTATGTTTAATTATGTTAGACAATTTTGTGTTATTTTCTGCCCAACGGTGATATAACACAAAATTTGTTAAGAATTTTGACTTTGAAATTATTTTGACCAACGTTAATTTAATTTCATGAGTCATTTTATGTTTAGTGCTCATATTCTATTATGTCTTACATATTTATGCTATTTTCTACCCGGTGGTGAATTATCGTGAAATTGAAAGTTTTTGAGCATTTATTGACTCTAAGATTAAATCTGACTGATTTAATTGAGTCATATTATGTATAATAATGTTTTGTGATTCTTGACATTTTTGCCCAATGGTGATATGTCATAAAGTAGCACTATAATTGCATGATGATTTATTTACCGATGTAAATTTATTTTCATGCAGTCTTTCTGATGACAACCACTATAATGATATTTCGATATGAAAATATCGAAAATCTTATGAGCAGTGAATTCTCTCGTTGAATGAACTGCATTAAGATTTACTTGGAAACCAATGGATCTTTTATATGTCCATGTAATAATGTTGTTTTAAGTGATATTATGAGGCCAAGTTAAGAAAATTAGAAGTGCTCCGGACCTGATGTCCCTCACACAATAAACTTCTTAATGTCTTCGGACATTGTGGATGTAATGTCATAAAGAGAATATTGTCATAAAGCTTCTCATGACAATAAAAGTAATTTTTAAAAGGATTTCAAAATACTAATGCTCATAAGATTTTGATAAATGTTATGAGAAATATTGAGAAGATAAGAATGTGGGAGAGCATATTATGAATAAAGTGTTTTGCTTATTCAAAACTTTATGTTCCGGATTAAGCAGAATATTACTAATGAAATAATGTTTGAGTATCTCCCAAATATGAGTAATCAAAATTTCAACTATAGTTCTCTCAAAAATATGATTGTACTTTCTGAAATGACTCTTGAAGTTATTCAAGATGAACGGAGAATTATAAAGGAAATTATGAATCAAGACATGAATGTTAATTCCTATCAGATAAAGATAAAATGTCTTGTTCCATGTTCTTACAAGCCTCATATAATGACTTTTAAGAACCAATCAAGCTAAATTATGACATGTGCGATTTTAGCACTATAAGTTTTCGCTGCGTAAAGATCGTTTGTATGCAACTACTGCAATAGCATAATAATGATGAAGATTATGTTTCTACATAAATCATATTGTATTGATTTTCTAGAAAATTTTAGTGGATTGAATCAAATGAAAATGTTCATTCCATGCATACGACTCAAACCATGAGGTGAGGGGAAAGAACAATTAAAATGGGAAACCGGAAACACACAAATGTCAAAGCTGAGGTAACTCATGCTGAAGTACATTCCATATTTTCATTCGATAATATTTTTACCCATTTTAAGTACGTATAATATGTTGGTGTCATGCTTAGGAGATAATTATGAGTATATGTTTTGTCTCGTCTTCAAACAAGAAAATTCTACGTATTATCTCTCAATGACTCCATTTGGCATGTGAATAATTTTTATATATTACTGATATTAATGAAAAATTTGACATTGAGAAGAAATAGAAAAATGCGATTAATTCTTCGAAATTGTGACACTGTTGTATATGCCACATTTCGAGGGAGAGAATCGAATGTTTAATTAAAGATACGTTTTCTCCATTAGCCTTCTCAAATACCAATAGGTACGATGATTGAATTAAAGAGAAGCACGTGAAAATAGTTAATGGAAAATAAGATCCACATATGCCGACCTTTTAACGTTAAATCCATGAATTTTGACTCATTCTTAATATTTATGGATAATTTCTTCCGCTATGGCTATACTTATCCTATATGCGATTGTTGTATCGCGGGGGAGCATGTCTGGTGTGAAAGCATCTAGGCCCCCATGAGGTATGGTTTCAGTGATTAATAACAACCGTTGGATATTACTAATGAGTTTGTGAATGCAAGGTCTCTCATATCACTCATCACACTTAATGAACTCTATATGTATATCATCTACTGCTCATTGGATATAATTGGAGACCCCTAAACAAACTATTTCACGAGGTCAATCGACTTTTATGAAGACTAAAAGAAAAAGCTCATATGTCAAAGTTATTCCATCAAAATTGACAACACCCAAGACTTGATAATCATCAGAAGAATATTTCAAACCAATGTATAATACGTCACTCGAGAAAATTCCAAAAGAATCACTTAGAACAACTCGAAGCAGACAAAATCAACTCACCGGATCAACCGATGTATCCAGAAAAGACTACATCGGTCGAGTTGGATCTGAACAGAAGAAGACATCAGTATTAAGTACACACCGGATCATCCGATGATGAAGCAAGTGTTACATCGGTCCATCAGTATAGTAAGTAATTTCCCTGGACCAAGTGTAACACCGGACCATCCGATGTATAATTGATAACACATCGGTCAATCACTCCAGTAAGCATTATTTCTGGACCAATTCTAGATGAAGTGTCACCGGATCATCCGATGATGAGGCAAGTGTTACATCGATCGATCAACGGTCATATCTGACACAGTGACATCAGCTAATTTGGATTCGACTGATGACAACTGAAGGGAGAACATCAGATCATCCGGTGTTCGCAGAACAGTGATGTCAGCCTACTTTTCCAACGGCTATTTCGTGGAAGCTGGCTATTTATACACCTTCAACCAGTCATTTCGATAAGTCTTTACAACCAGAGCTACTCTACACATTACTAAGTATTCAAGACATTGAGCTACCACTTCTACATCATTTACACCACTTGTACACCAAGAGATAGGCTAGAACTTGCTAGAGATAGTGCTTGTGTGCTTCCATTCTTGGTGATTAGAGTCTCTAGTGTAGTGAGAGCTGTAAGGGAGTGTCTCTTGGTGATTGTATTCACCGTGCAACAGTCGATGATTGGAGAGAGCCTTATAGAGCTTGCCAAGACGGTTGTGGAAGCCCGGAGGATCAAACTTGTACAAGGCTTGAGCTCCACCTTGCCGAGGTTGGCGAACAGATAAGTTTAGTGAAGATCCCTGGTCTCAGTGACTTGGGAGTGGCTATACCCTTTGGTGGGTGCCACAACGTGGATGTAGGATGGTCTTGACGATCTTGCCGAACCACGGGATAAATCTCTGTGTCTTCGTGTCTCCTCGGGAGTTTGCGCTTTCTTCCTCTCCCGTTACACTTATGCATTTTATATACCGCAATCTTACTATTCACTTAAATGCATAGGTTGTTTGCATAGAGAATTGGGCTTTTAGTTGTCAAGTTTTTATTGCTTTAATTTTTGAAAAGAAGCCCAATTCACCCCCCTCTTGGGCATTCGATCCTTACAATTGGTATCAGAGCTTGGTTGCTCATTGGATCATTCTAGCTTCACCGCTAGAGAGCTAAAATGGCCAAGATTGGGGGTTCGGTTCCCATCTTCGAGGGCAAAAACTTTGCCTATTGGAAAGCACGCATGCATGCTTATCTAGAGGCTATTGCTCCCGAGGTATGGGAAGCGACCCATGCGGGGTTTGGTGAGCACAACTATATAGGTGATCAAGTTAAGTGGGATGCAAAAGCTAGAAATGCTATTTATGAATGCATTAGTTAAGATGTGTTTGCTAGGATTGCTAGCAAAGAAAAAGCTTGTGAAATTTGGGCTTGCTTGATTGAAATTCATGAGGGTTCTTCTCCTGTTAAAGAACTAAAATATCATATGCTTAAAGCCAAATATGATGAGTTCAAAATGCTACCTCATGAAAATGTCAATGAAATGTTTTCTCGCTTGAATGTGCTTATTGAGGAAATTAATGCTCTTGACATTACTTCTCTTGGCAAGGGACTCATCAACCGCAAGATTCTTATGCTTCTTCCTAAGCCAAAGTACAACATCATCAACTCCATGCTTCAAAAAAAATCTCTTGATCACATTGAAGTTTTAGAACTTATTAGAGAGATTCACGCTCATGAGATGAGTGTACTTGGGATGATGGAGGAATCATCTTCAAAGACAATTGCTCTAAAGGCTTCCACCAAGAAAACAAGTCTCAAGAAAAAGAAAGTGGTCGAGCCTAGCTCAAGTGAAGAAGAGCAAGCATCAAGTGAAGATGACGATGATGAGCTTGCATTGATGATGAGAAAGTTCTCTCGCTTGAACTCCAAGATTGCCAAGAAGGGATACACCTTTGATCCCAAGAAGAAAGCTTTTCTACCAAGGAGAGATGACAACAAGACTTGCTATAATTGTGGTGATCAAGGCCACATCTCCTATGATTGTCCAAAACCGGATAAAAAAAACAAGGGCAAGCATCGCAAGCTTGAGGATAGTGAGGATGATGAAGAGGACAAGTCCAAACCAAGAGTCTTTGGGAAGAAGAAGCATGAAAAAGGCAAAAAGGCAAAACTCTTCCCAAAGAAGAGAAAAGGTCCACAAAAGGTGTTCATGTGTGAGGCAAATGAATGGATCACCGACGAAGAATCAAGTGATGAAGAGAGTGAAGCGGAAGAAGAAAGCTTGGCCAGCCTTGCCATTGCCAACAACGATGATTCATCTCTTCATCCACCTCCCATGTGCCTCATGGCCAAAGGTAACATCAAGGTATGTGATGACTCTAGCGATGATGAGCTTTCCCCCGATGACTTAACTTCATTGATAAATGAATATCACACTATCATTAAAAGGGAAAAGAGTAAGGTCAAGGCTCTTGAAGAAGCTTGTGCTAAGCTTGATATCTCTCACCTCGATTTGCTTGACAAGTATGAAAGCATACTTAAGGAGTATGACATGCTCAAATCTCATGTCAAGCAAGTTGAGGAGGATAAGGCTCAAATCAAGCTAGATCATCATGAGCTTGACTTAGCACACCAAGCACTCTTGGCAGAGCACAATGAGTTAATCCAAGAGCATCAAGTACTTAATCTTGCTTATGAAGTTCTTGATCAAGAATTGAAAACTATAAAGAAAGAAACCCTTAATGATAAGGTATCTATTACTTCTCATGCCGCTAATGTCTTGCATAAGTCTTTGCCTTTGAAAGTGAATGCTAGGGAGAAGGATTTGTTGGAAGAAATTGAAAGTCTCCGCACTAGTGTGGCAAGACTATCCAAGGGAGAAGTCAAGCACAAAGAAATCCTCTTCCAACAAGCAAGGGCTTTCAACAAGAGAGGACTTGGATCCTTCCCGGTGCCTAACAAAGGAAAGGTGCCCTCACCGGAGCTTAGAACAAGCTTCATCAAGGAAGTTGGTTCCTATTGCCAACATTGTGAGGTCACCGGTCACCATACAAGGGAGTGTCCTCTTCCTAACCGGCCTTCTGCAAAATTGCCTACTAACTACAAGTCTACCTTTAATGATCACTATTATCTCTTGAGTAAAGTAGATGGCAAGGTGAAGGCAAGGTTCATTGGCAAAGACATGAAGGGCATGAAGGGGAAGCTCTCCAAGCAACTTTGGGTCCCAAAAACACTTGTATCACACATACAAGGACCTATGTTGGCTTGGGTGCCTAAAATCAAAAATTGAATTCATGTGTGTAGGTGAACTACAAAGCCGTAGGAAAGCATTGGGTACTCGATAGCGGGTGCACTCAACACATGACCGGCGACGATGGTATGTTCACCACCATAGAGAACTCCGAGAATCATGAACAAGTCACCTTCGGTGACAACTCTAAGGGGAAGGTAATTGGGTTGGGTAAGATTGCAATTTCAAATGATTTATCTATTTCCAATGTATTGTAGGTTAAGTCACTTAGTTTCAATTTGCTTTCTATTGCGCAATTATGTGATCTTGGACTAACATGCACCTTTAGCAAGAATGATGTTGTTGTGACTAGTGAAACAAGCCAAGAACTAATCTTCAAAGGGTTTCGGCATGGACATCTCTACCTAGTAGACTTCTTCAACAAGGATGCTAGCTTGACCACTTGTCTTTTCACCAAGACGAGCTTGGGTTGGCTATGGCATCGACGCATAGCTCACATGGGAATGAGCAATCTCAAGAAGTCATTCAAGCTCGGGATGGTGACCGACGTGAAGGATGTCACATTTGAGAAGAACAAGCTTTGTAGCGCTTGTCAAGCCGGGAAGCAAGTTGCTTCTCACCACCCGATGAAGACAATGGTGTCAACCTCCAAGCCACTTGAGTTGCTCCACATGGACCTCTTCGGACCGTCCACATATCAAAGTCTTGGCGGTAATATCTATTGTCTTGTTATAGTTGATGACTACTCTCGCTATGCTTGGACTTTGTTTTTAGGTGACAAGAGTGAAACTCCAGAAGTGTTCAAGACCTTCGCTAACCGTGCTCAAAGGGAATTTCAACTTCCCATCATCAAGGTCCGGAGTGACAACGACACTGAATTCAAGAACTACAACATTGGGAAGTGGTGTGATCGTGAAGGTGTGAAACACGAATTTTCAGCCACATACACTACTCAACAAAATGGTGTCGTTGAAAGGAAGAACAAGACACTCATCACTCTTGCACGAGCAATGCTTGATGACTATGTCACGTCTGAGAAGTTTTGGGCCGAAGCAATCAACACGGCGTGCCATGCCGCAAATAAGGTCTATCTACACCGACTACTTCAAAAGACCCCGTACGAACTCCTCATTGGGAGAAAGCCCAACATCTCCTATTTCCGAGTCTTCGGGTGCAAGTGCTACATCTACCACAAGAAAAGGCTTGGTAAGTTTGAAAGAAGATGTGATGTTTGTATCTTTCTTGGTTATGCATCAAACTCAAAATCATATCGAGTATTCAACCAAACCTCCAGTTTAGTTGAGGAAAGTTGTGATGTTGAGTTTGATGAAACTAATGGCTCCCAAGAGGAGAGTTTTGGTCATGATGAAATAGATGATGAGCCTCTATGAGAAGCTATGAAGAACATGACCATTGGAGACATCAAGCCTAAAGTTGAGGAGAGCCATGATCAAGGGGGAGCTTCAAGTTCCAACATCAACACATCTATGGCACCTCAAGTTGACGAAGAAGAAAAAGATGATCCATTGCCAACACAAGATTCACAAGCCACACAACATCAAGAAGAAGAAGAAGTCCATGATCAAGTCCAACCACAAGAAGAGCAACACACATCACCACCGTCAAGTGCTTCACAACCACTTATGAGGCATGGACGCATCTCCAAGGCACATCCGATTGACCAAATTATCGGAAGTCCATCAAGGGGATTAAGTACACATTCTCGCCATTTCGCTATGTTTTGTGAGCACTACTCGTTTGCTTCATGTGTAGAACCCACTCACATTGAAGAAGCACTCCAAGATCCAAATTGGGTGATGGCCATGCAAGAAGAACTTAACAACTTCATTCGCAATGAAGTTTGGGTATTGGAGGAGCGACCCAAGGACAAGAACGTCATCGGGACAAAGTGGGTGTACCACAAAAAACAAGACGAGAACGGTGTTGTGATCCGCAACAAGGCAAGACTTGTGGCCAAGGGTTTCTCGCAAGTTGAAGGACTAGACTTTGGAGAAACATTTGCTCCGGTCGCTCGACTAGCAGCTATCCGTATACTTCTTGCTTTTGCATCACGTCATAACATAAAGCTTTATCAAATGGATGTGAAAAGTGCCTTTCTTAATGGTTATATTAACGAGCATGTTTATGTTGAACAACCTCCCAGGTTCGAAGACCTGAGGAATCCTAATCATGTGTTTAGGTTGCACAAGGCGCTCTACAGGCTCAAGCAAGCACCTAGGGCGTGGTATGAACGACTACGGGATTTCTTGATCATATAAGGATTCAAGATCGGGAGGGTGGACACTACACTCTTCACCAAAGACATCGATGGAGAACTATTTGTTTGTCAAATTTATGTCAATGATATTATTTTTGGTTCAACTAACGAAGCTCTTAGCCATGAGTTTGGCAAAATGATGTCTAGAGAATTCGAGATGTCGATGCTTGGAGAGCACAACTTCTTCCTTGGATTTCAAATCAAGCAACTTCGAGAGGGGACCTATATCTATCAAGAAAAGTATACCAAGGACCCCTTGAAGAAATTTGAGATGGGAGATTGTAGCTCAAGAAGTACTCCAATGGCAACAAATTGTCATCTCGACGCGGATAAGGACGGTAAACCTGTTGACCAATCTAATTACCGTTCTATGATTGGTTCATTGCTTTATCTTACCACACCTAGGCCCGATATCATGTTTAGTGTATGCTTGTGTGCTCGCTTTCAAGCGGCACCTAAAGAATCGCATCGGAAGGCGGTCTTTAGGATACTTCGGTATCTCAAGCATACCCCAAGTGTACGCCTGTGGTACCCTAAAGGTGCTAAATTCCATCTATTGGGTTACTCAGATTCGGACTTTGCCGGATGTCGTGTGGATCGTAAGAGTACCTCCGGAGGGTGCCACTTGCTTGGGCGTTCCCTAGTATCTTGGTCTAGCAAGAAGCAAAATTTCGTTGCTTTGTCCACTACGGAAGCGGAATATATAGTAGCCGGTGCATGTTGTGCCCAAATTCTTTATATGAAACAAACCCTTTTGGACTTTGGTATTAAACATGGTTGTGTGCCTCTCCTTTGTGACAATGAAAGTGCGGTTAAGATTGCTAAAACCCCCGTTCAACACTCCCGCACTAAGCAGATTGATATTCGCCATCATTTCTTGCGGGACCATGAAGCTAAGGGAGACATCTCCTTGCGAGGTGTTAGGTCTAAAGAACAATTGGCAGATATCTTCACTAAACCACTTGATGAAAAAACTTTTTCTAGACTAAGGAGTGAATTAAATGTGCTAGATGCATCGAACGTCATGTAAGTTGCCATGGTCATGTAAGAATGCATCACATATAGGTCTTGTCTAACTTTCAAAGGATAGGGGTGAGCAAGGGTTAGCTTGGGACGGAGGTTCTTTTGGGTTTCCCCAAGACTTGGAGAGTGGCTCTCCCTGAAGAAGCCTTTGAAAGGTTCAAATTTGACAAGATAGATTTAATTTGTGTCTTGCATGATGCCTATCATATAGACTTGCACCCACGTTTAATTTCTTGCATTAAAAATTGTTTGGCATTGCATACGGTAGATTGTCACAAAGGGGAACCCACCTCATGAGAAAGAGACTTGTTTGAAATGCAATATCTCAACTCATATGATGTGGAAAGAACAAAATGTTAGGTGCGTTAATGCCTAAAGGAACATGCTTTAAAAAGATAGACGTTTTCATCCTCTAGCTCACGAAGCATGGGCTTTACATTTTATTTGGATTTCTTCCTTGATTTTTCGGTGTTCTATTTTATTTAGGGCTTAGCCAAGTTATTGGCAATTAATCTTTTCGAGGGGTAAGGGGTTGCCCAAAAAGTCCTAAAACATGTGTTTCTCCTTGTTTGTTTGTTTGAGTGAAAGGACATATATGGGATGTTGTTGTTTTGTAGTTATCGGATTATCTGATTCTT
This sequence comes from Tuctoria greenei, assembly GCA_036927565.1. Lineage (NCBI taxonomy): Eukaryota > Viridiplantae > Streptophyta > Magnoliopsida > Poales > Poaceae > Tuctoria > Tuctoria greenei. Next base: position 135,246,338 of record JAYESD010000006.1, read on the forward strand.
AGGGCAGAAGCATCATCGGATCAGTTTGTGCTTATGTGCAAGGATCAGCTCAGTCAGAAAGTCAAATCAACCGGTGAGTTCATTGTGAGAAACATCGGAGCATCCGATGTTCACATTTCTGGTGTTGTGCCAAATTCAACCGATGAGAATCCTTTCAACGTCGAATCATCCGATGCCAATGGTGCCTCTGGAATACCCTTATTGTACCATTCGACTGATGCTCCTCCCAACTAACGTCGGTTCATCCGATGTTAAATTTTGAGCTAGGGTTCGAGCCCCACGTATTTAGCGCCTCTTCATTCTCATTTTTCTCTCTCCCCGACGCCGAACCTCCCCGACGTCGCTCCGTGCCCTCCTCTCCGCCGCCGCCGCTCCTTGCCTCCGGCCACCGCCGCCCTTCGGCCGCCACCACCCTCAACCCGACCTCGCAGCGCTGCCGCCGCCACCCCACACAGCGCCGCCGCCGCCACCCCACGCAGTGCCGCCGCCGCCCTGCGCCGCCGTCCTAGGCATCGCGCCGCCGTGCTGCCATCCTCCGGTCGCCGTGCTCTCCGTCGCACCGCCGCCTCCTCTTCGCCGTTAGGGTTCGCTGGCCGCGTTGATCTTTGCATCGCCGTCTCGTGCGCCCGACATCGTTTGTCCCGCGTGCTCATCTTCGTCGTCACTCGAGATGGGTCGTGACAAGAAAGGAAAGAGCAAGGCTATTGAGGAGTCGGCCGCTAAGAAGCAAAAGCTGTTGAAGGAGGAGAATAAAGCCCTGATGGCCGCTCGCGCCGCTGAGGAGCGAGAGCGTGGCCGAGGAGGATCGCTGAGGATCTAGGAGGCCCGATAGAGGAAGCCTCCGGTGCCTAAGGAGCCAGAGGAGGAAGAGGAGCCTGAAGTGCCACTTGTTCACCGGCACTTAGTCAGGACCTGTGGGGGTCATCCAGCTGCAGCCCCGAGACCGAGACCCTCTGCAGCTGACCTTCGGGAGGACAGTGCGGCCCAGAGAGCCGTCTATGAGATGGACACCAATGTCCGAGTTGGTGAGGGTGTCCGCCTGACTGACTACAGGAAGTTGAAGGCCAAGCTGCTCAGGAAGCTCAGATGGAGTATTCTACTTGAGGAGTGGTTCCCGCAGCCCAGAGAGTCACTTGTGGATAGCTGCTTTTGGACCCTAACACAGGTGTCACTGTACGAGACTTACAAACGTCGTGGCCATAAGCTCTTCCAGCATAACTTTCTTGACTAGGATCAGCTCGCACTTGCAGCCGGGACGGAGATTTGCCCTTACTTTGAGAGGTACAGAGGGCTAGTGGAGCTTATGTCTTACCAGCGGGGTGCTTACATGGAGGAATGGGTCCAAGTGTTCTATGCCACACTCTACGTCTCTGAGGGCCGAAGATCCATTGATTTCATGTTCATGGGCCAGCATCACCATATGACTCATCAGACCTTGGGACAGCTGCTAGGCATAGATCTTCATGACACATGCCTACACGAGAGAGTATATGGACAGGCTGACCCACTGAGGAGGCCGCTCACTGGAGGTGTGGCACCACCTTATGAGGAGATATGATCATTGTTTGCTCAGCCTTTCTCTCCAGACTAGCCGAGGGTACCAGCTCTACTCTCTCCAGCTGCGCGCACTGTACACCTTGCCTTGCACCGCACACTTCTACCCAGGTCCGGATACCTTGAGGGCTTTACAAATCTGCAGCAGACCCTCCTGTTCTATGTCATGAATGGGATGGAGTTCGATATTATGGATATTCTCATTTGTGAGATGGAGGACGTCATCACCGATGGAGTTGGGATGATGAGGCAGCTTGTGTTTGGCCACTGGATCAGTCACTTACTCTACTTGATAGCTCCAGAGGGGTCCACCGTATGTGACAGTCTCACTGACGAGAGCGTCACTCGGTTCGGACACTACCGTGCTCCAGCTCCTGGAGACTGCCGCCTAGGCCGTCCGGTTGAGCATCAGGTTCGAGCTCGACTTTCTGAAGAAGATTGGTCAGATCTGGAGAAGGAAGATGAGATCCTAGCACAGGTTGAGGCTCAGGGTGGGAATCTACAACACATCTGGTCGGAGAGTGACACTAGTGACAGTGTCGAGGAGTACTTTCCACCTCCTCCCTCACCCAGGCAGCACGACGCGGAGGCTGGAGGCTCGACTGTGCCACCTCCTACTCCACCTCCGATGTCCTAGGCACAGGTCTCTCAGCCATCTGAGCTCACTTCTCTACTTCAGCAGATGGTTGAGCAGCAGCGACTGGATCGGCTTGCAGCTGAGCAGGCCCGAGCTAAGCAGGTTGCACGTCTTTTGGAGCTCCAGCAGGAGATGCAGCGACAAATTGCCTGCGAGAGGCAAGAGGACACTGATAGGCTCACTGGACTGATTGACCAGATGCATCAGCGTTCCCTTGACCAGCAGCAGCAGACCCAGCAGGCCATGATGGGCATCCTGGGGTTGATCACCAACCTCTACACTCAGACCGGGATTGCCCTGCCATCACAGCTCCGTGGTCTATCTCCAGGTCCGCCTGTTCTAGCACCAGTCTCAGCACCAGTGCCGACTACGCCGATCCCGACGATCAGCATGTCCCCACTGCTTGCTCCAGGCGCACCGATCCACTCTCCCCTGCTGGCTGCGACACTCTTCCAGCAGACTCCGGCTTCTGTTGTCAGTGCCCCTTTACCTGCAGTCCAGACTCAGCAGGCACCGACAGCAGCTCCCGCAGCATCCGTCACCTCCACTCCACCCTCAGCAGCGGCAGGCAGCAGCTCCAATGACAGCACCCCCGACGACGACCAATTCGTCATCGCCCCGAGCGCTCAGGATCCTTAGGCACTCGACTTCCCTTTTTGGTGTCTTGATGCCAAAGGGGGATAAGAGTCAGGGGGAGGGGGATATCTTAGTCCCAGGGGGAGTCCTAGTTGTAGGGGGAGTATCTTTGGGAGTCTTTTGTAATTTGGGAGATTTGAGCCTTTTGCAATTTGGGAGATTTGCTACTCTTTTGCTATTCATTGAGTATTCGTGCGCCTCTTAATTCTCTTGTGCTTTATTGATCGTTTTTGAGCCTTCAAGTTTAATGTGCAAAATCTTGTACTTATTGCATATCCTCTTGAATATCGTATTCTTAATTTCATTACAATTATGCTTTACTCGTTGTGTTGTCATCAATCACCAAAAAGGGGGAGATTGAAAGCATCTAGGCCCCCAGGAGGTATAGTTTCGGTGATTAATGACAACTGTTGGATATTACTAATGAGTTTGTGGATGCAAGGTCTCTCATATCACTCATCACACTTAATGAACTCTATATGTATATCATATACATTGGATATAATTGGAGACCCCTAAACAAACTATTTCACGAGGTCAATCGATTTACATGAAGACTAAAAGAAAAAGCTCATATGTCTAAGTTATTCCATCGAAATTGATAACACCCAAGACTTGATAATCATCAGAAGAATATTTCAAACCAATGTATAAGAGGTCACTCGAGAAAATTCCAAAAGAATGACTTAGAACAACTTGAAGCAGACAAAATCAACTCATCGGATCAACCGATGTATCTAGAAAAGACTACATCGGTCGAGTTGGATCTGAACAGAAGAAGACCTCAGTATTAAGTACACACCGGATCATCCGATGATGAAGCAAGTGTTACATCGGTCCATCAGTACAGTAAGCAATTTCCCTGGACCAAGTGTAACACCGGACCATCCGATGTATAATTGATAACACATTGGTCAATCACTCCAGTAAGCATTATTTCTGGACCAATTCTGGATGAAGTGTCACCGGATCATCCGATGATGAGGCAAGTGTTACATCGGTCGATCAACGGTCATATCTGACACAGTGACATCAGCTAATTTGGATACCGATGACAACTGAATGGAGAACATCGGATCATCCGGTGCCCGCAGAACAGTGATGTCAGCCTACTTTTCCAATGGCTATTTTGTGGAAGCTGGCTATTTATACCCCTTCAACCAGTCATTTCGATAAGTCTTTACAACCAGAGCTACTCTACACATTACCAAGCATTCAAGACATTGAGCTACCACTTCTACATCATTTACATCACTTGTACACCAAGAGATAGGCTAGAACTTGCTAGAGATAGTGCTTGTGTGCTTCCATTGTTGGTGATTGGAGTCTCTAGTGTAGTGAGAGCTGTAAGGGAGTGTCTCTTGGTGATTGTATTCACCGTGCAACAGTCGGTGATTGGAGAGAGCCTTCTGGAGCTTGCCAAGACGGTTGTGGAAGCCCGGAGGATCAAACTTGTACAAGACTTGAGCTCCACCTTGCCGAGGTTGGCGAACGGAGAAGTTTAGTGAAGATCCCTGGTCTCGGTGACTTGGGAGTGGCTATACCCTTTGGTGGGTGCCACAACGTGGATGTAGGAAGGTCTTGACGATCTTGCCGAACCACGGGATAAATCTCCATGTCTTCGTGTCTCCTCGGGAGTTTGCGCTTTCTTCCTCTCCCGTTACACTTATGAATTTTATATACCACAATCTTACTATTCACTTAAATGCATAGGTTGTTTGCATAGGGAATTGGGTTTTTAGTTGTCAAGTTTTTATTGCTTTAATTTTTGAAAAGAAGCCCAATTCACCCCCCTCTTGGGCATTCGATCCTTACATGGTGAAATTTAACAAGACGGATATCTAAGCATCACAACCACCTTTTATGGTGGTGAATGTACTTAGTAATGCAAGTTTACTAGAATTGAAGTCATATGATGCATAATAAATTTGACTGTTATAAATTATATACCAAACACACCCTATGTGATGCTTATGGGAAAGAGCTAAGGCTGATTTATTTACACATTTGTGATTATGTATCACATGGAAAAGTATTCAATCCACGAATTAATATAATTATATTTCTAAATGTTATACTCGCAAAAGGAACGAAATAATGATGTCACGTATGTCAGGAAGATTAATTCTTTGCAAGAAGCATGTTTTGTTTTGTTTTTTGTGATGCTCAAATGATGGCTCATCATGTTTTAGAGTCACTGCATATTGTTGCAAAGGTACATCAATGTTATATGACCAAATCGAAAAGACAAGTGGTATGTCATTTGAATATGATCATGTCTTGAAGCAAGCTTTGAGATAATAATGATTCAAGTTCGATAAAGTTATCCGAATTGTTGATCTTACGAATAATGTTGTGAATAAGTGTAATGATGTTAATAATAAAGGCATAAATATGCATTTATAGTCCTATATGTGGCTGATGTCATTCAAAGTATCATAACGAAAACTCATACGTCTTTGACTTTGAGATTATGAAGTTGTGTCCATTTTCACATTAGGACTATTTATAATCATACTTTGGAGAGTGCTAAAGAAATTCAGCATGCTCAAGTGCTCTCCTACGCCTGCTGTTATGGTCAGAGAAAATGAATTCTGGACATTAAGATGTATGTGGAACCAAAATGAATCTGATCGGATAAAGTCGGTTCCTTATGCTTCAGTTGTCAGAAAGCATTATATACATCTCTGACATAAATTATGTAATGGTAATGTTAGGCAGTTTCCAAATAAATCCAGAACTGGACCACTGAAAGGCCAAAAATAAAGTCTTATGTTGTATATAAGATTTTAAAGATACCATGCTAACATTTTAAAATTATTTGATAACCTTAAAGTAATTGGTTATTCATATATTGATGTTACTGGGTATGTGAATAGCAAGTAATCCATGATAATGTTATCTATTCACATTCACCCATGAATTCATATCGTGGAAATAACTCCAAACGAACGACGAAATGCGTACATCGTAGATCATAATTGTGATCGATCATTAAGTGTTGTCGAAGTGTGTAATACGACACTTCCCCCAGACCCGCTGAGAAGCAGCCCGCAGAGGTTCTTTTATGGTTGGGGCACGCAGAGATCAAGATCAAGATAGCGACCTCAGAGATTTACGTGGTTCGGGCCGCCTGAGCGTAACAGCCTACTCCATGGGGTTTGTGTAATTGTATTGAGCGAGTGCATTTGCTAGACTCAGGTTGAATCCCATCGGCCTCCGATGTTCGTGCGGTGCAACCCTTTTATAGTTCTAAGGACTGACCGTCACAAAACTGGCCTGGCCCGACATGTGGCCCTGGCGTGTTAAGTACAATTAATAGTGTGGTAACGTGCCTTCATGGCAGCGTTACCCCTATTAATGGTGCACTGATCGTGTGTCATTAATATGGTATTAATGACACATTATCAGATCTTGTAACTGCCGCTTTAACCATCCTTGAATGTCTGTAATGGTCATGATCGGCTTGTATTTCTGTTGGTGACGAAGGTCCGGAGGCTCCACACGTGGCAGATCCGGAGCTTTCCCTTGCAGGAGGGTAGGTCCGGGGTTGCTGTACAAATGTCGGTACCAGAGCTCCTCCCTGACGGGGGCTAGGTCCGGGGCTGTTGTACACATGTAGTCGCCGGAGCATTCCTTGGTTGGGAATTTTGTTCCGGTCTTATTTTACACGTGTTAACCCGGGAGCCAGCCATATGAGGGGTGTGGGTCCGGTGCAACATGACATGTGGGACCTGCAAGGGCCTTTGACTCTGACGGGTGGAACTTTCTTGCATTTTTTACGGTATCGTGGGGTACCCGGTACGTAGGGTACCGACAAGTGTAAATGATTTATCTACGACGTGCGCTTATTTAGTAGCATGATATAAGGCCGATGAGGAGGCTTTATGGCTAAATATTTCATTCTCGAGCACGAGTTGGATGATAGCGTTAATTAACCACTTGTGCTATACTGCGATAATGAACACGCAATTTTCTATGCGAGTAACAACAAGTCAATTGCTACTGTCAAACATGTTGACATAAAATGTGAATGTTGTGAAAGATAGAATCCAGAATCAAATATAAATGATGAGCATATAGTACGATTTATATGCTAGGATCCAACGATAAAGGTTTACCACCCAATACAAATTATGTTGCCGGCATGGGATTAATAGAAGCCTTGTGATTCTGGAGAGTAGAGACTATCAAAGGAGCCACTTCTATAAAGAAAAATGTTTTTCATTTGAAATCAGTTGATGTATCATAAGTGTTGAATTGTAGACCATTGTAACGCTTCACTTTGTGCCATATACTTATTAAGAATGGATAAATAAGGTTGAACCAGGCGATCAAGAGGGAAAATGTTGGGTTGTTCTTGGGTCCAACCTGAGAAAAAAAGAATTAATGTTAAATAAATAAAGAAATAAAGAAAAAAGTAAAAGGAGACTGGTAACTGACGTTACCGATTCCTCCCGTGCGTAACCGCCCCGGTCGGAGGCGCCCCTAACCAACTTGGCCCGATCCCCCCACTACACACTCTATAAAAACGGGAGAAAGAGGTAATGACGGTTAAGCACACAAATCACTATTTAATCCCAAATGCAAATACCGATCAAAAGGAAGAGCGGTGCCGGCGGGAAGGACGGAGACCCCAGATCCACACACATGAAGATCTGAGAAGCTGATTCTCAGGCAGAATCTGAGAAGCTGTGCCAAACACTGTTTCTCAGGTTAAGCGATTCCTGGCTGATTCTGTGAAGTGATTCTATCCTGATTCTATAAGTTTATTCTAAAGAATCGTATAGAATCATTTTCAGTCATAGAATCATTTTACCAGAGAATCAGGAGTGAATGTAAAGAATCAGCTCCGTGGAGCTCTACCAAAAGGGGTCTCAGTGTGTTTCATTCTTCCAACAAAGTGCATATGATGTTTGATTTGTGACAAATACATATGATTCCTATTGTAAATAGCTCAACTAAATTACAATAAGTACAGTCATTCTATATTTTCTTTTTAGTCTTATCATTATTTATTGTGTGTATTATTTTATTTTTTCCTAATCACATACTCCCTCCGTTTTATTTTAGTCAAAATTAAACTAATCGGTGTCAAATAAAATGAGAGAGATATATATTTGTAGAAACAATAAGATGAAGGTGATGAAATATACTAAATATTAACACATTTACATGTTGAGATATAACTAGAAAAAGAAAAACAGAAACTGAAACGTTAATTAAAAAGGGTTCCATATACCAAGATTACTAGTGAAAATGCCAAACATTGCAAGTATGCAACCCTTCCACTTCCACCGTGTTCCCCTAGCCGCACATGTAGAGGTGGTAATGGATCGGATTCAGGTCAGGTCGAGCGAAAACCCACCCGAATTGAAAAAGCCCGCGGGTGGATTTTCAAACCCGCACCCGCGGGTGGAAAACCACACCCGAACCCGCACTCGACGGGTTTCAGGCGGGTTTCGGGTGCCCGTCGGGTTTGGCAGAAAAACATAAAATTATTCCCATATTAATATTTATACAGAGAAAAAACCGATTCAAAGTAAATATTAAAATTGCAGTAAATATTGGTACTACAGACAGTTCCACAATGAGTACATAAATTTAATGAGTACTAATAAGTCTTCAACAGATACAGACTACACAAATTTAGCACACACTTAAGTACTTAACACAACTTCAAAGTCTCAAGAGATTACAAAAACAGATTACAGAATTCTGGTGCAAAAGCAAATTACAGAATTCTGGTGCAAAAGCAGAACTTCATAACTTCAAAGTGAACTTCCAGACTAGAACTTCATTTCCTCCAGGATCAGGACTTCTTTCCTACAAGCACAACATTACAGTCATTTTTAAAACATGAATCGGGACCTTCACAATCATTCTAGGATGAGAACCTTTACGATTTTACTAGAATAACACCTTCTGCAGGTCATCAATCATCAATGGTCGATGAAGGACCATCCTACAATAGAACAGTCAAGTGAAATTAAAACATGACAATTATCACAAACAAAATTACCAAAACAGTACAATAAAGAGTTACCATTTCTTCTTCTTCGTCCTCTATATAAGTCATTTGTTCACTAATAAAACAAAACTGCTCTCCAAACATATCAGCACGAGACCAAGCTTGCATACACCGGGAGACGGTCGCCGGGGTGGACCAGTGGAGGTGAGAACTGGATCTCGATCTGGGACTGGGAGGGAGGAGTGGAGCAGGGGAGCCGACTCGATCTGGGACTGGGAGAGGAGTGGAGCAGGGGCACCGGTCTGGAGTGTTGCGGCTAGGGTTCTCTCACGGTTGGAATATCAGTTATATACATTTTAGTGAACATGGGCCTGAGTTGTAGTGAGCTATATTGGGCTGTTCGGGCGCCCGACGGGGACCCGCGGGTGCAAAAACAAACCCGAACCCGTAAAATGTCGGGTCGAGTTCGGGTCCGACCCGCGGGTGAAAAACTGGACCTGCACCCGAACCCGTCGGGTGCCAAACCCGACGGAGATCCGAACCCGCGGGTCTGATTGCCATCCCTACGCACATGAAAACAAACAAAAACTGCTTTTCAAAGCGAAAATACTAACAAAAATAATTGAACTAAAAGAAACCCTGAAAACAAGAAACCGCCGTTGTGGAGGACTACGGGCCTGTTTGGTTCAATGCCTAACTTGCCTAAGCCTAATGTTAGGCATGCCACACTGTTTTAGGCGGGCGTTTGGTTGTTAACTAAAGTTAGGCGTGCCACAGAAGTTAGGCAACTTTTGCTTCCATTGCCTAACAAAAAACTGCCTCAACTGTGGCGCTCAAATCAACCGCCTAAGCTTAGCTATTTGCCTAAGCTTAGTTATGGTAACAAAACAAACACATGCCAAACTTTTTTAAGCACGCCTAAATTTAGGTTATGGTAGCAATCCAAACACATGCTAACATTAGTTAGCTTAGGCGCGCTACAAGTGTGGCAAGTGGCTAAGCTTAGACTTAAATAAATTAACCATCATCCAAACAGGCCTTACATCTACAAATACAGGAAACCGGTACACCCTCTTCTCCCACTTCATCCACCCTCCTCCAGCGGGTTCTCCTCTTCTGTGTCCCCCCTCCTCTGGACAAAAGCCAGAGGGGAGCAGCCAACCGCGCCACGGGAGCAAAGCCAGGAACTTCCTCTTCTTTCCTCCTACAGCGAGGCATGGTGGAAAAGTCGAGAGCCATGGCCCGCCAGCTCGACATCCCTGCCCCTGCCGGGACGCGGTCGCCGTGGAAGTCCGACGGCCTCTCGTCGCCGAAGGGCCCGCTGGATCGCGGGGCCGCGCTATCGCCCCGCGGGTGGCATCTCCGTGACGCCGGAGGCGTCGGGCTCGGTATCCTTGCGGCGCTCGAGGCGCAGCCCTCCGCCGCGGCGTCGGCGCCCGTCTCCATCGCGCGCCGCGCCGCGCGGCTGGAGGTGTCGGAGCTAGGGTGCAGCGGGCAGTGTGCCACCAGCCTCTGCGGCGGCGTCGGCGGACCGTCGTCTTCCGCCCGGCCCGCCGGCGCGGCGTTCCGCGTGTCGGAGTTCCTGTCGTGCTGCGACATGTGCCGGCGGCCGCTGGACGGGAAGGACATCTTCATGTACCGTGGGGAGCGCGCCTTCTGCAGCATGGAGTGCCGGTACGACGCCATCGTGAGCGGGGAGCTCCAGGAGGAGAAGGAGCGGAAGCGCCTTGCCGGCGCCGCCGTGGCCTCCCTCAAGAAGACGGACGTCACCGCTGAGTTGGCCGGGTCGCCCTGCAACGGCGGCGGCCAGATCTTCTTCACCACCGGCATCGTCGCCGTCTGATGGAACCAAGCCAACGAACCATCTAGAGGATCGGCCGGCTGTAACATCTATCTCAATTAGGATAAGTGACAAGTAATTTGAGATGTAGAGATAAATAAAAAAATAACTATGGGTGTGTATGTGTAGATAGATGGTGGGAAAAATTTCGTGTTCCTCTTTGCATGAGGAAGTAGGGAGGCATGAATTTTGCTTTTCTCAAGTTTTCAAAGATTGTTGCTTCCTTCATGTTCCTCCACTGTCAAGGAATAAAAAAAAACATCTGCCCCTCTTTGTCTATTCCATGGTGTGCAGAGATTATTGAATTGAGTACTGTTCATCATTGGATTAATTTGATGTACTGGGCCTCAAAGCTGAAAAACTGAGAACTTTGATGTTCATTAAGATACTACTGGTTTGTTCAGCAGCATGACAGTGGCTTGCAGATCAACCATGACTAACGAACAGAACAATCGTTAGTGTTCTCTTGTTCTCCATCTGTTTACTCTGATAAACTCGTCATGGTGAACAGCAACACCATTAGACCACCCGCAATGGTTCATTGTAAAGTTTACTAAACTGTAAATATAGAGTAAATTACTGGAAGTATAAAGTACGTGTCCAGATTGAAATGGCGGAAGTATAGAGGATATTCTAGAAATATAGAAGGATAGAGTAAGTTTTAAAAGAAATTGCTGCGATGGTCTTACAACATAACCTGCAACAGTAGAATTTCAGAGATCCTATCCTGAAAGTCTCCGCATCATCATGGCTGGTCCTTGTTGGGGAAAGAGAAGCCAGAGCTCAATATTTGGCAGACCCATCTACCCTGCTCCATAGAGTAGAGTTGTTGGATTTCCCATTTCTGCACTGCACCAAGTGCTGTTTCTAGCGTACCAGTAGATCTAATGGCCGCGCATTTGTGGGCTTCTGCCGCGCCGCGACCATGATCAATTTTTTTTTTCCAATTTAGAGTAGAGGAAACTGGAGTGAAAGTTGTTAGATGATGGTTTGTGAAATTTTATCGTCTCTGAAACAGCGAGCATGTGTAGAATTTGCTTGCGTTACTCACAGCCATGAAATACTCAATTACGTACGACGAATGGTATGGAACGCAAATTTCATCTCAAAGGATGTTTGGATCAATGCAAGGACGAATGCAGCCTACAAATTTCATTTCAAAGGATGGCTCTTGCTGGTGACGCGGCAATATTAAGCTATCCGCACTCGTCTACTCTATACTTTACTCTAAAGTCTAATCATACTTCATATTCTCTATAATTTCCTCTATATACACTCTGTATATCTATTCTAAATTTTCCAATAGCCTTTTTAATAGATTTTCCAGTAAGCTTTACGGTGTACCACTGCAGACATGACTGTCTTAGGCAGTTGAGTTGAGTGGACATGCGACTTGGACAGCTAGCGACTTCGCTCGATTTTTTCAAGAATTGTTTTGCTATTGAGACGACTGAACAAATTTCATTAACTGGGGTTCGTAATCTGCTACAAATATCACCGAGAAAGTGAATGACCTTTTCTAGCGCACTACTGATGCTGCTTGTTAGGATCGTCTGTGCTCAATTAATTGCATTTCAGTATATATCTAACAATAATAGTAGAAACGAGTTGATTCATACAAGGAAAAAATCCGGAACTTTTAACCACTCAGCTTTAAATCCCCTGAACTATATAACACTATTCATAGATGAGCTTTCTGGCGTTTATGCCGTTGATGGATGTCAGGTTATCATGACATGTGTGGAAAAAACTTAAAAAAGTGCATATTTCATGATTTCGGAAGGAGAGCAAAAGAAAAACAATGACTTGAAAGAGTTCCTGCTTTCTCCGCTACATCGTGACATTTTTTAAGTTCAGCTATAGATGTTGCTTTATTTGTATCCTCACCGATAAAAAAAAACTTGTTGTTTTGTAGTTCATTTTTGAAGTACAAAACGACAAACCTTTTGAGACGGAGTGAGTGTTAGAATAAAGGATGCAGCCACATGCAACAGGTTGATGCTGAGGATTCTCGTGTTAAGTCGAGAAAGTTCACGATTGAAGTCTAGAAGGATGAAGATCATTAGTTCACGTAATATTAGATACAGAAGATTGTAATCAACTGTGAAGGATAGAAATTATAAATTAGGATCGGTGAGTTAGAATCTCAACTGATTGTGATCGGCCGCACAACCTTTTGTTTTTATTTATCTGTACATTGGCCGCACCCCTCTTATCAACACATAAACCAGGAACTACTCAAGTTTGAGAGTCCTGACTTCCTTCCAACGCCAGCTTCAGTCTACCAATTTTAACATGGTATCAGAGCTTGGTTACTTCTCCACCGAGAAAGATTCAGGCGACCAAGGGCGATGGCGTCGAACTCGTCCTCTCCTTTTGGTGCTGGGTTCAACACCCTAAGTCACCATGTTGAAAAGCTAACACGAGACAACTTCTTGTTGTGGAATGCTCAAGTTTTACTGGCGGTACGTGGTGCGCAGCTGCACGGCTTCCTCGACGGCACAAAGTTGCAACCAAAGAAGGAGATCATGGTTGAAGCAGTCGACAAGACCATGCAGAAGGTCATCAACCCGGAGTACACCTCATGGGTAATTCAAGATCAGCAGTTACTTATCTACTTGAATTCCACAATGTCAAGATAGGTGTTCGCTCAAGTTGCCACGTACGATACATCGGCAGAAGTATGACATGCCATACAAGAGAGTTTTGCCTCTCAGTCTCGTGCATGCATTCTGCATCCACGTGCCAGATTATCGAGCACAAGGAAAGGCGACATGAGTGTGAAAGCATCTAGGCCCCTATGAGGTATGGTTTCGGTGATTAATGACAACCATTGGATTTTACTAATGAATTTGTGGATGCAAGGTCTCCCATATCACTCATCACACTCAAATGAAATCTATATGAATATCATCTACTGCTCATTGGATATAATTGGAGACCCATAAACAATCGTTCTATGAGATCAATCAATGTTTATGAAGATTAGAAGTAAAAGCTAACATGTCAAAATTATTCAACCAAAATTGACAGTACTCAATGCTTGATAATCATCAGAAGAATATTTCCAACCAATGCATAAGAGGTCAATCGAGCAAATTCCAAAAGAATCACTTAGAACAACTCGAAGCAAACAAAGTCAACTCACCGGATCAAACGATGATTCAGAAAAAAACACATCGATCGAGTTGGTTCAGCAGAAGAAGAAGACCTCAGAACTAAGTACTCACCGGATCATCCGATGATGAAGGGCATGTCACATCGGTCCATCAATACAGTAAGCAATCTCCCTGGACCAAGTGTAACACCGGACCATCCGATGTACAACAATGAACACATCGGTCGATCACTCCAGTAAGCATCAATTCTGAACTAATTCTGGATGAAGTGCCACCGGATCATCCGATGAGAAGGCAAGGGTAACATCGATCTAGCAACGGTCATATCTGACACAGTGACATCAGCTAATTTGGATTTGACCGATGATAACTGAAGGGGGAGCATCGGATCATCCAGTGTTCGAAAAACAGTGATGTCAGCCTACTTTTCCAACGGCTATTTCGTGGAGGCTGGCTATTTATACCCCTTCAACCAGTCTATTCGCAAAGTCTTGACAACCAGAGCTACTCTACACATTCTCAAGCATTCAAGACGTTGAGCTAACACTTCTAGATCATCTACACCACTTACACACCAAGAGATAGGCTAGAACTTGCTAGAGATAGTGCTAGTGTGCTTCCATTCTTGGTGATTGAAATCTCTAGTGTAGTGAGAGCTGTAAGGGAGTGTCCCTTGGTGATTGTATTGGAGAGAGCCTTCCGGAGCTTGCCAAGACGGTTGTGTAAGCCCGGAGGATCCAACTTGTACAAGGCTTGAGCTCCACCTTGCCGAGGTTGGCAAACGGAGAAGTATAGTGAAGATCCCTGGTCTTGGTGACTTGGGAGTGGCTATACCCTTTGGTGGGTGCCACAACGTGGATGTAGAAAGATCTTGACGATCTTGCCGGACCACGGGATAAGTCTCCGTGTCTTCGTGTCTCCTCGGGAGTTTGCGCTTTCTTCCTCTCCCCTTACACTTATGCATTTCATATACCGCAAAGTTACTATTCACTTGAATACATAGGTTGTTTGCATAGGGAATTGGGCTTTTAGTAATTAAGTTTTATTGCTTTAATTTTTGAAAAGAAGCCCAATTCACCCCCCCTCTTGGGCATTCGATCCTTACGGAGTGTCATCGTTTACTTCTCCAAGATGAAGGAATACACCCATGAGATAGTGGCGACCAACAAGAGATTAGAAGATGCCAATGTTGTGGCATACATTCTGGCCAGATTGGATGCTGATTACAATTCGCTCGTTAAAATTGTAAGTACAAGAGCCAAGTCAATTTCTCTTTCTGATCTATTTGCTCAGTTGTTGGCGACAGAGGCAAGATTGGAAAGTCAAAATCAGTATCAAATGCATGCAAATGC
The DNA here is from genome assembly GCA_036927565.1 of Tuctoria greenei. NCBI lineage: Eukaryota > Viridiplantae > Streptophyta > Magnoliopsida > Poales > Poaceae > Tuctoria > Tuctoria greenei. Next base: position 135,261,447 of record JAYESD010000006.1, read on the forward strand.
GGCCACCCGTGGAGGTGGTTTTCGTGGAGGATCAAGAGGAGGACAAGGCCGTGGAGGTTCTGGTCGTGAAAGAGGTTCTGGGGGTGATGAATCTGAACCGAAACCTATATGTCAGCTACGCGAGAAGGTCGGACATACAGTGGTATGCTGTTATAAAAGATTTGACAGAGGCTTCAAGACCGATGAAAGATCTGTGAACAGTGCTACAATGTCATATGGAGTAGACATGAACTGGTATATTGATACTGTAACACCCAAAATTTTCAAAATTTGAAAACCAGGAAAATGTACTAGGAATGCATCATGAATGTTTGCATTTGATAGAAAATTCAATTTCAAAAGGCGCTAGAATTCGTTTGAAATTTGAAAAGGAATTCAAATTGTAAAAAAAAAGAAAATGAAAAAGAAAAGAGAAAAAAACAAAATAAAAAGAAAAACGCCGCTTGGGCCGAATCCTTGCTGCCGGCCCAATCCTTTCCCTCCCCTTCTCCTTTTCTTTCCCCGCCAGCCCAACCCCGCAGCAGCCCAGCTTGGCCCGCGCCCCCTCCCCCTCTTTCCTTTTCCTCCCTCTCACTGCGCGCTGGGACCCGGCCGTCAGGCCCTTCCCTTTCCTTACGCCGCGCGCGACCACACCCCGCCGATTCTGCCTCGGTTCAAATCGTCGGCAAGGAATCCCCCCCCCCCCCCCCCCATAATGGCTCCGATTGCTTTCCTTTGCGCGGGATCGCCTTCCATACTCCGCCGCCCTCGTTCCCCCTATAAAATCCGGCCGACACCCCCATTTTCCCCTTCCCCGAAGCTTAAAACCCTAGCCGCTGCCGGTGCAAGGTATGTCGCCGCCGTTCCCATCGACTCGCCGACGTTCTCTCCCTCCCCCTCGGCCTAACGCATGCGCCATGCCTCCAGGAACACGCCGGACACCATCTTTTGTGGAATTGGCCGTCGCTTCACCAATTCGACGAGCGCCGCGGGAGTCCGCCGCCATACACCGTTGCCGACGTCCCTCCGGCCACAATCCGAGCTCCGCGACCCCCTCGGTGAGCTCCCCTCGCCACCCTCTCGCTTTTCCACCGCCTCTGTCGCCCATGGGGCGACGTGGCCTAATCTCGGCCGCCCATCTAGGGCCGACGGCCGAGATTAGAAGGGGCGTACCCCTTCAGTTATTTAAAATCTGGGCCGCACACTTTAGATCCAACGACCCAGATTCAAATGCATTCAACCGTTGCCAGTTTTGCACATGACCCCCCTGCGCAAATTTAATTTAATTATAGATAGGTCCTGGAATTTAGGAAATAGCCCCTGTACTTTAATTTAATTCTGTCAGCACTGTTAAATTGAATACGCATTTTAGCCCCTGTTTTCACCATAAATTATGTTTTTAGCCTCTGTAAATTATGATTAACCCCTGGTGATGTTATAAAATATTTCTAGGCCTCTGTTCATGTCTGTTTTGCATAAAAGCCCCTGTATTAATTGTAAATTACATAAAATCACATGAGAACTCTCTCTTTTTGCACAAATCACTTAGGGTATTATTTTATTATCATTTCCTAATCTCTTTAGGATAGAATAATGCATTTAATTTGCTGATTGTGCTGAATTCCTAATAAACCCATATAGGCACTAAAATCCACACTTCCACCCACACCACTAAATAAAGTCTTAACTAAGGACATGGTGTTAGCGACATAATTGCGTAGGTTTTCTTTTGTGTTTACTTATTTGTGGTGTGCATTTATTCTCTTCTTCTTATTGTGTGCTGCTACTTTCCGTTCCGCATGTGATGATGTATTTAGAGTCGGTTCCCGAGCCAACTTACAATCTTCAGGACTACCACTTCACCAACCCACACTCCGAAGAAGGCAAGTTCCTTGACCATTTTGCACCTGTTTTATTAAGTTTTAGTTAGTTGCATGTTTAATAAATTGAATCCTATTTACTGTACCCTTCCATATAATTCCTTGTCCCCGGGTTGGTTTGGGTAGATGTTATTATTTCTTTTACGCTTAGCCATGCTTAGTATTTGGGAGGGAATTTCTCTACATACATGTTATACTATTAATTGTTGTGATCAATTATTGAGATTTGGTGAATTGAATTGCAGTAGATAGGAATCTGGCGGGTTGGTTTGTTTGGGATGGTGCAGTACGCACGAGACCCGAGTTTTGGGGTATGAACCTTGCCGGATTCTAAGGACCGGTTTATGGAGAGAGCCACTAAGCCTTATAGTATCGCCACAAGACTGAGTATGGGGCAGCTTGGTCAACTAATTAGGCCTCTCCCGGCGTAGTACTAGTGATTGGATAGTGCGGGGAATTAGTTCAGGGTGTACTGCCTTGGGATCCGCATGGCTCAAGAGGGGGCAACTGGGGTGTTGAGTCGTGGTGTAACGGCTCACACTTTTGTACAGGGGTGAAACCTCAGAGGGCTAGTACGCGTCGGGAGGATCCTTTGTAAAGACCTCGTAGTGATCTCCTGGCCTCACACCAAAGGAAGTGTGCAATGTGGTTCGCGACCACGGGCATCAGGGAGGTTTCCTTAGTCCACCTGGCAATAGGGGATGAAATCACGGCTTGTGGGTAAAGGGTACATTCTTTGCAGAGATTTAGAAACTGTCATGACAGCCGTGCTCACGGACAAGAGCAGCTTGGTGTCCAATTCATAATTAGTCAAAGATTGGGAATGGTGGTTTGGTTGGTTGGGACTCGGATTACAAATGGGTTATGGTTGGGTTCATACACTTAGAAGTAGGTGCTAATGAAAGCTAAGGATAGGATGTAATGATGTAGTGCTTAACCCAAAGTTGGCCTTCCTTTCTAAACACCCTCATGTCATCTCTTTCCCACATGCTGAGTACCATTGGTACTCAAACTTGCTTGTTGCTTATCTTTCCTCAGTCTACAATGGAGAAGAGGTGGAGAATGAAGACTTCTTCACTGATCCGGAGGAGACATTCTAGGTTGGCGCAACCCCCAGGCAACGCCTGTGCATGGAGCCACACTAGTTTACTTTTCCGCTGTCATGCTTTGTAATCTTATTTTAGACCTACGGGTCATTATTGTAAGACATTTATGTACTCGAACATGGCTTGTAATAAATGATATTACACTTTTGTCTACACATGTATGATGAGAATCGATCCTGACATACATGTGAAAGCCATCCGGTTGTCTTGTTGGGACCGGGTGTGACAAAGTGATATCAGAGCCGTGTTGCCCGTAGGACGCAAGCCTAGTTAGAAAGGGATGACTTAAGGACCCTATTATATTCTAAAAAGTAATTTATAAAGTTGCTTTGTATTCCCTACCTTGTCTACTTGTTTTATTTACTCCTTTATTTATATGTTTTGTAACTGACACTCTCCTGTTTTCAAAATTTGTAGATGGCCCGCACCAAGACGACCCCCCGTAAGTCGACCGGTGGACTTGTGCCCCCGCGTAGGCTGGCCAGTCGCTCTCCAACCATCGATCCCCGTCACCCCGTGGTGATCCGTTCTGACGGCAGGGCCGCAGGACGACTGCGACTTCGTCTCGGGGCCCTACTCCGTGAGGTTGTCTACCGTCACCACAGCCTCTCGCTCTCCTACCACACCACTGGAGTGCAGCGCCCCAGCAGGAAGGAGTGGAGCTGCAAGATCTACATCTACTATGGTGATGAGTTGGTGAAGACCCACAACAGTCTTGCTTGGAGGAGCTCCTGCCGATATGCGAAGCAGGATGCTAGCTGGGAAGCAGCCACCTTTTGGAGTCTTGCCCGCCGTTTCCGTCTGGAGGACACGGTGCACGCCTTCGTTCCGCAGTGTCCCAATGGCATTGCGGGCTTTGTCTCCAGGCACGTGGAGGGACCCCTGGACCTCTCGCAGTCTCGTCAGACTGTTGACGATGTGGCCCAACTTAGTACCCGACTTCAGAGGGCGCAACAGGAGATTCAGGATGGATGTGACCTCGCCCAGCGCCACGAGGCGGTGATTAGGAGGTATCGCCGGATCATCGACGAGGACCTAGACGACTACGCGTCTGACACCTTGACGTGGACCCCAGACTCTCCAGACCGTTGTGGCGGCCAGCGTGAGTCGTCTTTTGAGGAGTCTTCTCACGAGGAGCCTTCCAGTGTGGCGTCTGTCGCACCACCGCTGCCTGCTGCCTCACCACCACAGGACCCCGAGGACCCCGAGGACCCCGACGACGACGACGATGACGAGGACCCAGAGGAGTTCCTGCTTGACGACGAGTAGTCCTCGACCTTTGCCACGACTCAAGGATAGGCACACCCCCATTAGTTAAATAAGAGCGACGTAGACATACTTGTGTGACCTTGAGTTGTGTTACTTCTTTTTATGATTTTCGACTTGGTGTGTTGTGTGAGTTGTGGAACGCCTTAACGACTTGTCCACAACTGCACCTTTTTGGTACTTCTTTAATTAGTGAGCTATTAATAAAGAATTTTCGTTTATACGCATGTTTTCTGTGATTTTTGCATATAGTAAGGGTATCGTATAGTAGTCTTCCACTAGTTATAGTAGTATGTAAGACTCTATTCTCTTCGTACTCAGATGGTAGGCAGGGGAAGATGCCGTGGACGTGGCCGTGGTATGCCCCTTGGTAATGATGAAGCTGGATTCCAGCTACCGCAATGGAACGGGAGAGGTGCCCGTGGAGCACCTGCAATGAATCATATGCAACAAATGATGGCCATGCAGATGCAAATGATGCAGAATTTAACACAAGTGGTGGCCAACATGCAGCAATCCCAGCAAGCCCCTCCACCTCCACCAAATCCGCCTCACCCACAGCCAGCACTAGGACCCCGATCCCACATGAAGACTTTCTCAACACCCATCCACCCACCTTTGCCACTGCTAGTGAGCCAATGGAGGCCGAAGATTGGATGAGAACAGTTGAGAGCAAGCTAAGAATTGTCCAATGCGAAGGACGAGAGAAGGTACTATTAGCCTTGCACCAACTTCAGGGACCTGCATCCGATTGGTGGACTGCTTTCACCGAAGCCCATCAGGACCCGAATAATATCACATGGGATGAGTTCAAGATTTACTTCCGCAGTCATTTCATGCCCGAGGGAGAGGTCCAGGCGAGACGTGAAGAATTTCTCATGCTGAAGCAAGGCCGCATGAGTGTGCGACAGTATCTGAATAAATTCACACAATTGTCTCGCTATGCAGCCAAAAACGTGGACATTGACTCAAAGAAACAGTTTCGTTTTAAGAAGGGGCTTGACAAGGAGCTGAAGTTCGCTATGGTTTCCGGTGACTACAACAATTTCCATAAGTTGGTGGACAAGGCTTTTGAAGTGGTTAGAACCAAGAAAGAGTTGGATGATGATGACAGGAAGAGGAAGCTGGCACAAGCACACAGTTCTGGAAATAATGTGCGCCCTCGCTATGCCCCTCAGCCTGCGGCGCCTATGACTCGTCCCATGAACTCTCACATGGGACAAAGGTACCCAAACTCCTCCTACAGAGCACCCACACCATACAACCAGCAGATGCGCCAACCACCGCAGCCTCCACGCCAACCAATGCAACCCCCTCGCCCAGCAGCTCCAGCACCCCGTCCTAATGGTCAGCGGCAACATAACCCTCAAGGAGGCAATAGATCCCAAGGTAACAACGCGGCTGTGCAGTGCTATAACTGTGGGGAGATGGGACATTTCGCCAATCGTTGCCCGAAGAAGCCGTAGCAGCAACCTACACGTGGGAGAGTTAACCACGTGGCACTTGAGGAGGCGCACAATGCACCAGATGTGGTTGTTGGTATGTTCCCTGCTGACTCTCATCTAGCTACAGTGTTGTTTGATTCTGGTGCTATGCATTCATTCATATCTAAGGAATTCATGAGGAGCCATGACATGGTAGTGCAATTAATGACTCACCAACTTATAGTTCACTCCGCTGGGGGAGAAATGATAACCCGGCAAGTATGCCCTAATGTAAGGCTAGACATAAGGGGGGGTAGTTTTCCCAACAAACATTATTGTTCTGGAATCTCAAGGGCTAGATATTATCCTGGGGATGGATTGGTTGACCAAGTACCATGGGGTGATCCACTGTGCCACAAGAACAGTCTCCTTGACCCATCCCGATGGCACCAAGGTTGAGTTCTCTCCAGATCAAGCTCCAACACAGAGGATCAGGCTAAATCAAACTGAGGTCACCGAAGAGATCCGTGTTGTCAGTGAATTCCCAGACGTGTTCCCTGAGGAGTTACCGGGTATGCCCCCTAATCGTGAAATTGAATTCATCATTGACCTAGTGCCTGGAATGGCCCCGATATATAAGAGGCCATATAGAATGGACGCTAATCAGTTAGCCGAGCTAAAGGATCACATCAAAGAGTTGTTGGAGAAAGGATACATCCGCCCTAGTTCATCGCCTTGGGGTGCTCCTGTCATATTCGTGCCTAAGAAGGATGGCACTCAAAGGTTGTGTGTGGATTATCGTGCATTGAATGCAGTGACCATCAAGAATAAGTATCCACTGCCAAGGATCGAAGATTTGTTTGATCAGCTGTGAGGCGCATGTGTATTCTCTAAGATCGACCTTCGTTCGGGTTATCACCAGTTGAAGATTCGACCGTCGGGCATTCCCAAGACTGCGTTCGTCTCTTGATATGGTCTTTATGAGTATACCGTTATGTCTTTCGGGTTGACTAATGCTCCAGCTTACTTCATGTACCTCATGAACAAAGTATTTATGGAGTACCTGGATAAATTTGTGGTCGTATTCATCGACGATATCCTGATATTCTCCAAGAGTGAAGAAGAGCATGAGGAACACCTGAGGTTGGCACTAAAGAAACTTAGAGAACACCAATTGTATGCTAAATTCAGTAAGTGTGAGTTTTGGTTGAAGCAGGTATCATTCTTGGGACATGTCATATCAGAAGGAGGAATATGAGTGGATCCGGGTAAAGTGGCAGATGTTCTCAAGTGGGAGACGCCAAAAAATGTGGGACGCATCAGAAGCTTTCTGGGAATGGCTGGTTATTATCGACTATTTATTGAGGGATTTTCAAAGATCTCTCGGCCACTAACCAATCTACTCGAGAAGGGAGCTACATTCAAGTGGACACCGGAATGTGAAGCAAGCTTTGCCGAATTGAAGAATAGGTTGACCACTGCCCCAGTGCTTGTCATGCCGGATATGCAAAAGGAGTTCTCGTTCTATTGTGATGCTTCCGGACAGGGGTTGGGATGTGTGTTGATGCAAGCACGACATGTGGTGGCTTACGCCTCGAGACAACTCAAGAAGAATGAGAAGAATTATCCGACCCATGATCTGGAATTAGCAGTTGTGGTTCACGCACTGAAGATATGGAGACACTACCTGATCGGAAAAAGGACAGAGATCTACACCGACCACAAAAACTTGAAGTACATATTCACTCAGCCAGACCTTAACCTTCGCCAACGAAGGTGGTTAGAGCTCATTAATGACTTTGATGTTGGGATTAACTATCACCCTGGAAAGGCGAACGTGGTCGCAGATGCTTTGAGTAGGAAAACCCAATGCAACAGCATGACGATCCAGGCTTATCAACCGCAGCTATGTGAAGAGTTTACAAGATTAAACCTGTGCATAGGGTCTAATGCAGATGCAGTAGTTATGGAAGTGGACTCCACGTTGGAACAAGACATTAGAGAAGGCCAAAAAGAGGATAAGAAGATCCAAAAACTTAAGAAGCTGATGAAGGCTGGCAAAGCCCCAGATTTCAGGGAAGATGAACATGGAACCCTGTGGTTAGGAAAGAGGATATGCGTGCCAAATGTCAAGGGGATCCGAGAGTTGATATTGAGATAAGCCCACGACTCGTACTACTCTATTCATCCTGGGAGTACCAAGATGTACCAAGACCTTAAGGATCGATACTGGTGGCTTGGTATGAAGCATGATGTGGCCGAGTACGTGGCTCTGTGTGACATGTGTCAGTTAGTCAAGGCGGAACATCAGATACCTGCTGGACTACTTCAACCACTCAAGATACCCGAGTGGAAATGGGAAGAGATAAGTATGGACTTTATTGTGGGATTGCTAAGGACCCAGTCAGGATACGACTCCATATGGGTTGTTGTGGACCGGTTGACTAAGGTCGCTCACTTCATTCCAGTCAAGGAAAGCTACAATGGTTCACGGTTGGCGGAGCTATACATGGCAAGAATTGTGTGTTTGCACGGTGTTCCAAAGAAGATCGTGTCTGATCGAGGTACCCAGTTCACTTCAAGATTCTGGCAGAAGCTACATGAGTCAATGGACACTCGTCCTAATTTCAGCTCAGCGTATCACCCGCAAACAGATGGTCAGATAGAACGCACCAATCAAATCTTGGAGGATATGTTGCGAGCATGTACCTTGAAGAATAGTAAGAGTTGGGACAAAAACTTGCCTTATGCGGAGTTCTCTTATAACAACAGCTACCAAGCTAGTCTCAAGATGTCCCCGTTTGAGGCACTTTATGGGGGAAAGTGCAGAACACCTTTATTCTGGAATCAGACTGGGGAAGGTCAAGTGTTTGGACCAGAGATACTCAGAGAGGGCGAACGACAGGTACAAGAGATCTGGAATAATCTGAAAACGGCGCAGTCAAGGCAGAAGAGTTACGCAGATGCTCGACATCGTGATCTAACCTTCGAGGTAGGAGACTTTGTATATCTCAAGGTATCACCAGTAAGAGGTCTAAGATGGTTCAAAGTGAAGGGAAAGCTAGCACCATGTTATATTGGTCCGTTCAAGATATTGGAGAGAAGAGGAGAAGTAGCTTATCGTCTCGAGCTACCTTTTCAACTGTCAGATGTACATGATGTGTTTCACGTGTCGCAACTAAAGAAATGCTTAAGAGTACCAGGGGAACAGTTACCCATGGAAGCTGTGGATTTGCAAGAGGATCTGTCCTACGCAGAACGGCCAGTCAGGATCCTAGAGACGTCAGAATGTGTCATGAGAAACAAGACGATTCGCATGTGCAAAGTGCAGTGGAAACATCACTCTGAGGCAGAAGCAACATGGGAGAGAGAAGAAGACCTCAAGGCCGAGTTCCCCGACCTTTTCTCTTAGGACGTCCGAATCTCGAGGCGAGATTCCTTTTAAGGGGGGTAGAGTTGTAACACCCAAAATTTTCAAAATTTGAAAACCAGGAAAATGTACTAGGAATGCATCATGAATGTTTGCATTTGATAGAAAATTCAATTTCAAAAGGCGCAAGAATTCGTTTGAAATTTGAAAAGGAATTCAAATTGTAAAAAAAAGAAGATGAAAAAGAAAAGAGAAAAAAACAAAATAAAAAGAAAAATGCCGCTTGGGCCGAATCCTTGCCGCCGGCCCAATCCTTTCCCTCCCCTTCTCCTTTTCTTTCCCCGCCGGCCCAACCCCGTAGCGGCCCATCTTGGCCCGCGCCCCCTCCCTCTCTTTCCTTTTCCTCCCTCTCGCTGCGCGCTGGGACCCGACCGTCAGGCCCTTCCCTTTCCTTACGCCGCGCGCGACCGCACCCCGCCGATTCTGCCTCGGTTCAAATCGCAGGCAAGGAATCCCCCCCCCCCCCCCCCCCCCCCATAATGGCTCCGGTTGCTTTCCTTTGCGCGGGATCGCCTTCCATACTCCGCCGCCCTCGTTCCCCCTATAAAATCCGGCCGGCACCCCCATTTTCCCCTTCCCCGAAGCTCCAAACCCTAGCCGCCGCCGGTGCAAGGTATGTCACCGCCGTTCCCGTCGACTCGCCGACATTCTCTCCCTCCCCCTCGGTCTAACGCGTGCGCCATGCCTCCAAGAACACGCCGAACACCATCTTTCGGGGAATTGGCCGTCGCTTCACCAATTCCGACGAGCACCACCGGAGTCCGCCGCCATACACCGTCGCCGACGTCCCTCCGACCACAATCCGAGCTCCGCGACCCCCTCGGTGAGCTCCCCTCGCCACCCTCTCGCTTTTCCACCATAGCCGCATAGCTTTGGGCAATGGTTTGGCCGTTCCGGCCAACTCCGGCGACCCCCGCCGCCGTGCGACGCCAGGACCGGCGCGCGCGCCGCCTCTGTCGCCCATGGGGCGACGTGGCCCAATCTCGGCCGCCCATCTAGGGCCGACGGCCGAGATTAGAAGTGGCGTACCCCTTAAGTTATTAAAAATCTGGGCCGCACACTTTAGGTCCAACGGCCCAGATTCAAATGCATTCAACCGTTGCCAGTTTTGCACATGACCCCCTGCGCAAATTTAATTTAATTACAGATAGGTCCTTGAATTTAGGAAATAGCCCCTGTACTTTAATTTAATTCTGTCAGCACTGTTAAATTGAATAAACAATGCATTTTAGCCCCTGTTTTCACCATAAATTATGTTTTTAGCCTCTGTAAATTATGATTAACCCCTTTGTGATGTTATAAAATATTTCTAGGCCCCTGTTCATGTCTGTTTTGCATAAAAGCCCCTGTATTAAATTGTAAATTACATAAAATCACATGAGAACTCTCTCTTTTTGCACAAATCACTTAGGGTATTATTTTATTATTATTTCCTAATCTATTTAGGATAGAATAATGCACTTAATTTGCTGATTGTGCTGAATTCCTAATAAACCCATATAGGCACTAAAATCCACACTTCCACCCACACCACTAAATAAAGTCTTAACTAAGGACATGGTGTTAGCGACGTAATTGCATAGGTTTTCTTTTGTGTTTACTTATTTGTGGTGTGCATTTATTCTCTTTTTCTTATTGTGTGCTGCTACTTTCCATTCCGCATGCGATGATGTATTTAGAGTCGGTTCCCGAGCCGACTTACAATCTTCAAGACTACCACTTCACTGACCCACACTCCGAAGAAGGCAAGTTTCTTGACCATTTTGCACCTGTTTTATTAAGTTTTAGTTAGTTGCATGTTTAATAAATTGAATCCTATTTACTGTACCCTTCCATATAATTCCTTGTCCCTGGGTTGGTTTGGGTAGATGTTATTATTTCTTTTACGCTTAGCCATGCTTAGTATTTGGGAGGGAATTTCTCTACATACATGTTATACTATTAATTGTTGTGATCAATTATTGAGATTTGGTGAATTGAATTGCAGTAGATAGGAATCTGGCGGGTTGGTTTGTTTGGGATGGTGCAGTACGCACGAGACCCGGGTTTTGGGGTATGAACCTTGCCGGATTCTAAGGACCGGTTTATGGAGAGAGCCACTAAGCCTTATAGTATCGCCACAAGACTGAGTATGGGGCAGCTTGGTCAACTAATTAGGCCTCTCCCAGCGTAGTACTAGTGATTGAATAGTGCGGGGAATTGGTTCAGGGTGTACTGCCTTGGGATCCGCATGGCTCAAGAGGGGGCAACTGGGGTGTTGAGTCGTGGTGTAACGGCTCACACTTTTGTACAGGGGTGAAACCTCAGAGGGCTAGTATGCGTTGGGAGGATCCTTTGAAGACCTCGTAGTGATCTCCTGGCCTCACACCAAAGGAAGTGTGCAATGTGGTTCGCGACCACGGGCATCAAGGAGGTTTCCTTAGTCCACCTGGCAACAAGGGATGAAATCACGGCTTGTGGGTAAAGGGTACATTCTCTGCAGAGATTTAGAAACTGTCATGACAGCCGTGCTCACGGACAAGAGCGGCTTGGTGTCCAATTCATAATTAGTCAAAGATTGGGAATGGTGGTTTGGTTGGTTGGGACTCGGATTACAAATGGGTTATGGTTGGGTTCATACACTTAGAAGTAGGTGCTAATGAAAGCTAAGGATAGGATGTAATGCTGTAGTGCTTAACCCAAAGTTGGCCTTCCTTTCTAAACACACTCATGTCATCTCTTTCCCACTTGCTGAGTACCGTTGGTACTCAAACTTGCTTGTTGCTTATCTTTCCTCAGTCTACAATGGAAAAGAGGTGGAGAATGAAGACTTCTTCGCTGATCCGGAGGAGACGTTCTAGGCTGGCGCAATCTCCGGGCAACGCCTGTGCATGGAGCCACACTAGTTTACTTTTCTGTTGTCATGCTTTGTAATCTTATTTTAGACCTACGGGTCATTATTGTAAGACATTTATGTACTCGAATATGGCTTGTAATAAATGATATTACACTTTCGTATACACATGTATGATGAGAATCGATCCTGGCATACATGTGGAAGCCATCCGGTTGTCTTGTTGGGACCGGGTGTGACAGATACAGGGGCTACAGATCATATCACAAGAGAGTTGGACAAATTGTCAACTAAAGAAAAGTACACCTGCCAAGAACAAGTTCACTGTAACACCACCATTTTCATCCATTATGCATTGCATACAGTCCTATACATGTTTAATATTAAGAAATATAAAAAGGAATAATTTTAAAATGAATTAGAACCAAAACAACATTTAAAATCCTGTATTTGTGCAGACCTGTCGGATTTGGACCCCGAACTAATCCGGTTTTCCTTTCGTTGTCTCTCCAGACTTGTGCGTCCTGACTGCGGATTAGTCCGATTGAGTTTCTGTTGTTGTCCAAACTTGTCCGTTGTTGAGTACGGACTAGTCTGTTTCTAGCTACTGGAACTATTCGGAGTTGTTCGGTATATCGCTCTTTTGATCCGATTTTTGGAGAAATTGTCAAGCCTCCGGACTTGTCTAACTTTAGATCGGACTTGTCCGTTTAACTCTCTGGAACTTTGTTTTGCCTACGAACGGACTTGTCTGGCTTGATACCGGACTTATCCGTTCAACTTTCTAACTTCTAACAGACTTGTACGCCTCCTAGCGCACTTGTTTGGTATGCCCGACTCGGATTCAATCTTTTCCTCCACGACATGTTATTGGGTATTTGCCATATTTTGTCCCAAGAACGGCATGACCAACACCCGTGGAGCCCATGTGGGACCCCTACATGGCCTCCATCACCTTGAACTCGAAATCCATCAAACCCTACCACCTCCACCTTTTTATAAACACCCCAATACCATCCTCTCACCCCCTTGTCACAATTGAAGAAACCCCAAACCCTAGTTCGTGGGAGCTGCCATCAAGAGAAGATCACCGCTGCCAGGAGAAGAGAAGGAGGAAGGGGAAGGATGAAGTAAGTTCGATCTTCGTCAACTCGTTGACATCATCGTCAATTCTCCACCAAATTCTCCATCTTCTTAGGATATAGAAGTAAGTTCTCAAAGCCCGACCTTTGGACCCTTGGATTCGTGGTAAATGTCTTAGATGCACCTTTTCTACGTAAAATATGATCCTATATTAACTAAAACCATGCTCTAGTTGGAAATTTGCCAAAAATCCTAGCCAAGCGGACTTGTCCGGCCCTATGCGGACTAGTCCGATTGACTTTCTGGTCCAGGACGGACTAGTCCGGTCCCCAGTATAGACTTGTTCGGCCACCTGAATTTGAAGTTGCTGAATTAAACCCAATTTGACTCAAATCAATTTGAAACCTATTCAAACTCGTTGAAAACCATTGTAACTAGTGAGTAAACATGAATGGCAAATCATTAACAAGTTTTACCACATAATTGCATTATTCATGCATGTCATGGTATATTGAGTAATATATGAGCATTTATCGATTGTAATGTTTGTTTTGTATGTTTGTTGCGCGGAATAGAAGGTGTTACTCTAGAGGGTCCTGTCGAGGACCTCCAAAACCAGAACTTCGAAGCTTTTGACCCTAATCAGTCTCAAGAGCAAGGCAAGTGTCCTTGATCATTTTTATCCTGTTTTTAAATGTTTTTTTGCAAAACTGCATACTTATGTTAAATTTATGGAAAACCCGAGATAGGTGTTTACTAGACTTGTTTGACCATCCTTGTTGCTTGAGAAATGCTTGTTGTAAAGCCTATTTTGTGATCTCTTGGCCATGCACCTAAGGAAGTGTAATTGGCATGAGTGAGATTTCTTTAGTCGTCGACGGGTGACGAAATCACAAACTTGTGGGTAAAGTGGTACAACCTCTACAGAGTGTTAAAAACTATCATGATAGTCGTGCTCCCGGTTAAGAGAACCTGGATGACCTAGTGGAACTTGGGATTTTGGATGGTTTGGTTATGGTTATGGATTAGATGGTGATAAATGTATATGATTAATGATGATGGTAAGAATATGGTATATGGATGTATAATGAATGATGTATATGAAATATTATGTTTAATTGGGTATGATGGGATAAATTTCACATAGACATTGTAAGATGCTTTTCATATGTTTTAAATGTACTTTTCAGTAAATAGCTATTATTATTTATCATTCCTTGTTTAAGCTACACGTCATTATTTCCCACACTTACTGGTACGACATGTGCTCACCCTTGCAATTCCCCCACAAACAGTTTCAGGTGATGTTTGGGAGTACCCTGAGGATAATGCGGAGTACTAGGTTGTGTGCTGCCGTCAGCTTGCCTGTGGTGTTGCTTGGAGGAGCGCTATCCCCTATGTTTAGTTTGCTCAGTTTAGATTATTTTTGTTGTATTAGTTTCAGATTTATTAATAATGATGATTAGAGTTATAATTTGAGGATTATTTGAATATTGTAATAAAAGTACTTGTTTACTAATTTGTGCTGTGGTAATTTTTTGTATATCGTTTGTGATGCACTCGTGTATGTGTGATTGACATCCTGGGCACACATATGCGTTCACTTGGTTCATTTTCGGAACCAGGTGTCACAAATTGGTATCAGAGCCACAGGTTGACCGTAGGACACAATCTAGATAGAATGGACACTTTAGAGCACATAGGAACACTCAGGAAGCATTGTGGGTTGTTGGTGTGCTGAATGCTATGTAATGGTTGCTTGTGTGTTTGTGTGCTTCGTAGAGGATTGTGGGAAACTTTAGCGTTTGCCACATCCATATAGGCTAGTATAGGTAGTTGCTTAGTTTCATATTCCTTTATGCATATAGTTGGGGATTCGTTCTGTCTCTCTTTACTATCTCGCTCAACCTCTACTTCAATGGAAGATGGACACAACTAGAAGATTCACTGTCTTAGATGAAGTTGTATGGAAGATGAGAACAAAGATAATATGTCCAAAAGTAAGTTTCAAAATAGGGGGGGGGGTAGAATTCCTTGCCAACATGATTTTTTTGGATTCAGAAGGATCGAACATAACACTTGGAATGGATTGGCTACGAAAGCATAATGGAATGATTCAATGGGACACACGGGCAGTGCAATCGAAGATTAACGAGGGAGTCCGTTAGAATTCAAGGCGGCTCAGTCAACAACTGGAAAGACAATGTTGAACCATGTAGAAGGTGTGACATTGGAGAAAACTCCAGATCTCCGCATTAAATTTGAGATATCACAATACACATCGAAGAAGTATTTAAGTGGAACCCATGGCAGAACATGAAGGATATCAAAGTTTTCTTAGAATGGCTGGATATTACCATCGGTTCATCAAGGATTTTTCCAAGATAGCCAAGCCCATGATAGAATTGCTAATGAAAGGAAAAACATTCCAATGGACTCAAACTTGTCAGGACAGTTTTGAGGAGCTAAATAAGAGGTTAACAACAACACCTGTGTTAGTATTCCCGGATGTGAGCAAAAGTTTTGATATTTATTGTGATGCATCAAGACAAGGACTTGGATGTATGCTCATGCAAGAAGGTAAAGTGGTAGCCTATGCATCGAGGCAGTTAAGGAAACATGAGCAGAACTACCCTACACACGATCTTGAACTTGCAGCCATAGTGCATGCTTTGAAGATATGGAAGCACTACATTCCTGATCATAGGTGTGAGATTTATACGGATCACAAGAGTCTCAAGTAAATTTTCACACAAACGGACCTGAATTTGAGGCAAAGTAGATGGTTGGAGCTCATCAAGGATTATGATGTTGGGATCAACTATCACCTGAGGAAGGCTAATGTAGTGGCCGATGCCTTGAGTAGGAAAGAAGTAAGCCACTAACTCACAGTTCGAGAATTGCCATTCGAGCTATGCAAGGAGTTTGAACAATTGAATCTTGGATTTGTGAATGAGATGGGAATAATAGAGTTAAATTCGACCTTGTAGCAAGAAATTCGAGAAGGGCAGACCAGGGATGAGGAAATTTAGGAAATTAAGGAAAGGACCCTGGAGGGGAGATAATTCATATTCAATGAGGACAATCATGGTACTCTATGGCTTGGGAAAAGAATTGTTGTGCCTAATGTAAATCATATTCGAGAAAAGATATTAAATGATGCACATGATTCACCTTACTCAATCCATCCCGGCTGTACAAAGATGTACAAGGACTTGAAGACATGTTATTGGTGGGCTAGCATGAAAAAGGACATAGCTAAGTACCCCCTTCGTCCCAAAAAGCTTGTCGCTTTGTAGATTATTTTTGAACTACAAAGCGACAAGCTTTTTGGGACGGAGGGAGTATGTAGCTTTGTGTGATGTGTGCCAACGAGTCAAAGATGAACATCAAATACCAGCTGGATTATTGTAGCCATTAAAGATTCCAAAATGGAAGTGGGAATAAATTGGTATGGACTTCATAGTTGGGTTACCGCGAACCCAGTCCGGGTATGACTCAATATGGGTTATTGTGGATCGGTTGACCAAATCAGCTTATTTCATACCTGTCAATACCACATATACCACCGCAAAGCTAGCAGAATTGTATATGGAGCATATTGTGTGCCGACATGGAGTTCCGAAGAAAATAGTCTCGGACCGAGGTTCTCAATTCACCTCTAGGTTCTGGGAGAAACTGCATGAAGCTATGGGTACAAGGTTAAATTTCAGCTCAGCATATCATCCACAAACCGATGGACAAACCGAGTGTGACACCCGGTTCCGAAAATGAACCAAGTGAACACATATGTGTGCCCAGGATGTTCAACACACATACACGAGTGCAATCACAAAAGGATATACAAAAAATTACCACAAGATAAGATTAATTAACCACTTTTATTACAAAATTTAGAATATCCTCAAATACAAGCTCTAATGAATATTAATGACAAGTTTGAACTAATGCAGCAGAAATAAACTAAACTGAGCAAACTAAACAGCATAAGCAAACAGGGTATAGTGTAGCTCCAACAACACCACAGGGAAAGCTAACGGCATATACGGCCTAGAACTCCGCATCATCATCGATATACTCCCAATCCTGATCTGCAACTCTTGGTGGGGGAATTGCAAGGGTGAGTACATGTTGTACTCAGCAAGTGTGGAAAGTATGACATGTAGCTGATTCAAATGACGACAATAATAAAGGCTAAGTGCTGAAAAGTACATCAAAAAATTTGAAAAGCAATATATTATACGTATGTGAAGTAAACCCATCATAAACAACAATAATTATCATAGTCTAAGTCCATATTCCATATCCATCACCATTACCATTGACCATATCCAATGCCATAATGCAATCCGTAACCAGCTATAACCATAAGATTAACCATAACCAGTACCAAACCATCCCAAATCCCAAGTTTCCCTCTAATCATGTGATGGTCCAGGTTGCTCATGACTGGGAGCACGGCTATCATGATAGTTTTTAGACACTCTATAGAGGTTGTACCGCTTAAGCCACGTCTTTCTGATTTCATCTCCTTTCGATGACTATAGAATCTCAATTATGCCATCTCACACTTCCTTGGGTGTGTGGCCAAGACATCACAAAATAGCCTTTACAAAGGGATTACTCGCATGTACGGACCCACTGAGGTTTCACAAGTGGTGATGTCTCCAACTGAGCACATCTTCAACCAAGAGCCCCCTCTTGTGCCTTTCAGATCCCAGGGAGTCCAGTCGACCATATCCAAACCCAATCCGACTCCCCTTCCCCAGTGCGCCAAATGATCTGCTCAATATAGCAATACCCTAATTAATCAGCTACGCCACACCCATACTTGGCCTCGTGGTGGCACTGTAAATCCTGGTTGGTCGCTCCACGAACCGGTCCTTAGATCTAAAGGAAGCCAAACCACCATAACATCCAACCCATCCACATGCCATGCTTGCTTAGATCACCCATTACCATGTCATATTAACCAGTTCATATTAACCATAATCTTATTAATGCATAAATAAATAATATAGTTGTTTTCTTATCCCAATTAATTAAGCAAAGCAAAAAGGTAAAAAGCCCTTCCCGACTTTCTACCATGAATTCCAGGTGACAAGGGTGGTTAAACAAAGCTAGTAAACTTTCTATCATAGGATTCCCATCCAATTTGACACAAGCATGCAGTTTTCCAAACAAAACATTTATTGTCAAAACAGGATCAATATGTTCAAGGACACTTGCCTTACTCTTGGGCTTGATTGGGATCAAAGACTTCAAATTCTTGGTGCTGGAGATCCTCCGCGGCACTCTCGAGCGCAAATCCGTCTAATCCGCACAATAAACATACAAGATAAGAATTTCAGTTAAAAAGTGCACATATATTACTCAATATGTCATGACATGCATGATTAATGCAATTGCAAAGCAAAACTAGTTAATGAGTTGTAAATGATGTTTACTAACTAGTTCTAATAGTTTTTAACAAGGTTGAATAGGTTTAGAATTGATTCGTAACAATTTAGAATTATTTCAGTAGGAAACACATTGCAAAATCAGACTAGTCCGCCCTTCGCAGGAACATCAGATTAGGGTTTTCTAGATTGGCGTGAATTTGGAGAAACAGGGTTGAATTCACGTGAGGAATAGAGAGTAGAAGGTATACCAGATGTTTTGAACTCCAATGAATCAAGAGTTTTGGAGGCAACACTTGGATCTTGATGATCTACGGTTGATGAAGAACTTGATGGTGGATTGGTGATGAAGAACGAAAACTTAATGGCGATCTTGATTCTCTTTCGTTTCCTCCTCTTCTTCTTCTTGCTTGGGATCTCCTTCTCCCTCCTTGGTGGTGGCTCTCCATGAACTAGGGTTTGGGTGGACTTCAATTGAGGCAAAAGTATGTTAAGTCAAGGGGTGGGGTTGTTTATATAAGGGTGGAGGCTAGGGTTTCAATGAATTTGAGTTTGAGATGGGTTGAGACCGATTTGGGGTCCCACATGGGCTCAAAAAACATTTAGACACGACGTCCTTAGGCCCACTTAAGATAAAATCCAATAATAAGTCGTGAAACAAAAGATCAACCTAGAATCACGATTTACCGGAAAAGTCCGAAAGGTGCCGGACTAGTCCGAAGTTAGACAGAGATATATCGGACAAGTCAGAACTTGGTCAGAGAGAAATCAGACAAGTCTGGCAAAAACAGGACAAGTCCGATTTTAGTTAGTGGGAAAACGGACAAGTCCGCTGAAATACCAGATAGGTCCAGACAAGTCCAGGGACTTAGCAAAATTTCCAATGAATTGGAATAACGAACTAGTACGCAACGGACCGGACAAGTCCAAAACTATACAAAGGCAAAATCCGGAATAGTCCGCAGCAAAATGGACAAGTCTTTAGATCATCCTCCAGCTCCCAAGTTGCCTCTGATTCTGTGTGATGCTTCCATTGAACTTTGCACCATCGAATCACCTTGTTCCTTATGACTCTCTCCTTGGTTTCCAAGATTTTGACCGGTTTCTCAGCATAAGTCAAATCTGCCTCTAATTCCAATTCTTCATTTGGCACTTGTTCTTCTGGTACCGTTAAACACTTCTTGAGGTGGGAAACATGATAGACATCAAGAACATATGATAAGTGAGTTGGCATCTCCAGCTTATATGCCACTTCTCCTCTTTTGTCCAAAATCTTGGATGGTCCAATGTATCGAGGTGCTAGCTTGCCTCTTATGCTAAACCTCTTATGACCTCTCATTGGTGACACCTTGTGGTAAACAAAGTCTCCCACCTCAAAGGCTAATTTCCTTCTCCTATTGTCCGCATAGCCTTTTCGCCTTGATTGAGCAGCCCTCAAGTTCTCGCGGATAACCTAAACTTTTTTTTCAGCTTCTAGTAACACATTTGGACCAAATACTTGAGTTTCCCCTGTCTCATTCTAGAACAAAGGTGTCCTACACTTCCTTCTGTCAAGTGCTTCATATGGTGACATTTTCACACTTGCTTGGTAACTATTGTTGTATGAAAACTCTGCATATGGCAAGCTCTTGTCCCAACTTTTCCCATGCTTCAAAGCAAAATCTCTTAACATATACTCTAAAATTTGATTGGTCCTCTCAGTTTGTCCATCCGTTTGAGGGTGGTACACCGAACTGAAATTCAACCTTGTTCCCAATGCTTCATGCAATTTTTGCATAAACCTGGAGGTAATTTGAGAACCTCTATCTGACACTATCTTCTTTGGAACTCCATGCAAACATACTATTCTTCCCATATACAGTTCAACCAACTTCTGTCCATTAAAGGTGGTCTTGAAGAGAATAAAGTTAGTTGACTTAGTTAACCGATCCACAATTACCCATATAGAGTTATAACCGGATTGAGTTCGTGGTAAACCAACTATGAAGTCCATTCCAATTTCTTCCCACTTCCATCGTGGAATCTTCAATGGATGCAATAATTCAACGGGTCTTTGATGTCCCGCCTTCACTCATTGGCACACATCACACAACGCTACATATTCAGCTATGTCCTTTTTCATGCTAGCCCACCAATAACATGTCTTCAAGTCCTTGTACATCTTTGTACAACTGGGATGGATTGAGTATGGTGAGTCATGTGCCTCCTTTAGTATTGTCTCCCAAATATGCTCCACGTTGGGCACGATGATCCTCTTTCCAAGCCATAGGGTACTATGTTCATCCTCATCAAATCTGAATTCTCTTCTCTCTTGGGTCATTTCTTTGATTTATTAGATTTCCTCATCCTTGGTCTGTCCTTCTCGAATTTCTTACTCCAAGGTTGGATTTAACTCCATTATACCCATCTCATTGATGAATTCGAGATTCAACCGTTCAAACTCCTTACATAACTCGGTTGGCAATTCTTGAACCGTGAGCTGGTGACTTACTCTTTTTTCTACTCAAAGCATCAGCCACTACATTGGCTTTTCCCGGATGATAATTGATTCCCGCATCATAATCCTTTATGAGCTCCAACCATCTTCGTTGCCTCAAATTCAGGTCAATTTGTGTGAATATGTACTTGAGACTCTTATGAACCGTATAAATTTCACACCTATGTCCAAGGATATAGTGTCTCCAAATCTTCAATGCATGTATTACGGCTGCAAGTTCCAAATCATGTGTTGGGTAATTCTGCTCATGTTTCTTCAATCGTCTCGATGCATAGGCAACCACTTGACCTTCTTCCATGAGCACACATCCAAGTCCTTGTCTTGAGGCGTCAAAATAGATATCAAAACTCTTGCTTACGTCCGACAAAACCAAAACTGGGGCTGTTGTTAAACTTTTTTTTCAGCTCCTCAAAACTCTTTTGACAAGCTTGGTTCCATTGGAAAGCTTTCCCCTTCATTAGAAATTCTGTCATTGGTTTGGCTATTTTGGAAAAGTCCTTGATGAATCGACGGTAATATCCAGCCATTCCAAGAAAACTCCGGATTTCCATGACATTCTGTGGGGGTTCCCATTTTAGCACATCCCTCACTTTTCTGAGGTCGATCGATACTCCTCCTCCCTAGATGATATGACCCAAAAACAACACCTCTTTCAACCAAAACTGGCACTTGCTGAATTTCGCGTACAATTGATGCTCCCTCAATTGCTGCAATGTAAGCCTCAAGTGTTCCTCATGCTCCTTCTCATCCTTCGAGTAGATCATAATGTCATCAATGAACACCAGAATAAAATTATCCAAGTACTCCATAAAGACCTTATTCATGAGGTACATAAAATATGCAGGTGCATTTGGCAATCCAAAAGACATCATGGTGTACTCATAAGATCCATACCGTGTCCTAAAAGCTGTCTTCGGTATGTCCGATGGTCTAATATTCATTTGGAAGTATCCTGACCTCAAATCAATCTTGGAGAAGACACAAACACCCTTCATCTGATCAGACAAGTCTTCTATGCATGGCAAGGTGTACTTGTTCTTGATTGTTACCTCGTTGAGAGCTCAGTGATCCACACACATCCTTTGGGACCATACTTCTCATCCAAAAAGAGTACGGGTGCTCCCCAAGGTGAAGAGCTTGGGCGAATAAAACCCTTCTCTAGTTGCTCTTGAATCTGCTTCTTGAGCTCTGCTAAGTCCTTAGGAGGCATCCTATATGGCCTCTTAGCTGTAGGTGTAGTTCTTGGTATTAAATCAATAACAAATTCAATATCTCGATCAGGTGGCATACCTGGCAACTCATCTGGAAACACATCAAAAAATTCACACACCACTGGAATCTCCTCAATTGCGGCACCATCCATGTGGTTCATCTCTAATTGCTTCGATGCGTGTTGAGATGCTTCAAATTCTATGGTGATCCCTTCCTCATTGGTCAACTTCACCGTCTTTGTGGCACATTCAATGACTCCATTGTGCTTCCTCAACCAGTCCAAACCAAGTATAATGTCCAATCCTTGAGAACCCAAAACAATGAGGTTGGCAAATAAGTCTACACCCTTATTCTAAGGCTTACTTTTGGACATATTATATTTGTCCTCATCTCTCCTCCAGGACAATTAACCAATAGAGTAAACTTCATATGAGAGATAGGCAAACAATACTTGGCAACATATTTTGATGCAATGAATGAATGCGATGCTCCAGAATCAAATAACATAGTCGTCGGGTTGGAGTTTGCGAGAAACATACCAATCGTCACGTCATCTGCTTGTTGCGCTTCCCCCATAGAGACATGGTTCACGTTGCCACGAGCAAGATTCTGCTTTCCACGGTTTCCTTGCGGCTTTCCTCCATTGGATCTTGGGTTATGTATTTGAGCATTGCTTCCTTCACCAAGGCCTCACTTAGGACATTGATGTGCAAAGTGTCCTGCTTCTTCACATGTATAGCACTTCCTTGCTGCACCAGAATTTGGACGGACTTGATTCTAAGCATTGGCACCAGGAAAGTTGGCACGAGGTGCATAAGGCATTGGAGGCTTAGGTGCTTGCATGACAGGGCGTTGCTGCACCAATTGAGCTGGGCGCGGTGCATAACCAGGGTGAAGAGCAGGCGCAGGGTGCTGAAATATCGTGCATTGGGTGGTGCAAAACGAGGGCGCACATTACTTCCTTGTTGCTGTCCTTAATATGGCGCATTCCTCTTGGTGTCTTGCTCCATATCAAGGACCTTGTTGTCAATCACAATTGCTTTGTCCACAAGCTTCTAGAAGTTTGCATGATCACAATTCAGCAATTGCACTTGGATCTCATTGTTCAAGCCTCTCATGATCAAGTATTGCTTCCGGCTGTCCCGGTTCACATCCTCAGGCGCATACCTTAATAATTGAGTGCATTTGTTGAGATATTCACCCATACTCAATCTTCTTTGCCTCAGGTTCTCAAATTCTTGTCTCTTTAAAATCATAACACCTTCCGACACATAATAAGAACCGAAGCTCTACTTGAATTCAGCCCAAGTGATTCTCTCTTGGTTCTCATGGGCGTTGCATAGCGAATCACACCAATCGGCAGCTGCTCCAACAATTTTATGAGATGCAAATAGCACCTTCTCCCGGTCACTGCATTGGACAATAGCTAGCTTCTTCTCCACAGACTTGAGCCAATCAGCAGCATCCATGGGGTCAGCGGCTTGAGCAAAGGTCGGTGGCCTAGTCCTCATAAACTCTCCCAACCGGTTATGAGGAGGCGGGGGTGGTGGTGAAGCCATGAGGGGCTGATTGTTGATGTTACCAGCCTGCAGCTGTCCCATGGTACATATCATGGTCTGCATGAGCTGGTTTTGTATAGCCAATAGCTGCTCAAGGTTGATAGCTCCCTGGGCAGGTCCTTGTCCATTGT
The DNA here is from genome assembly GCA_036927565.1 of Tuctoria greenei. NCBI lineage: Eukaryota > Viridiplantae > Streptophyta > Magnoliopsida > Poales > Poaceae > Tuctoria > Tuctoria greenei. The sequence continues at coordinate 135,285,246 of JAYESD010000006.1, forward strand.
TGTTCTGAGGTACTCTATTGTTCTCCTCCTCATCATTGCCATCCCTCTGGTTGTGAGTCCTCACCATCTGAAGAAAAGCAAGAGATAATAATTTAGAAAACATCCCCAACTATATGCATCAAGGGATATGAAACTATGTACTACCTATACTAGCCTTCATGCATATGGCAATGCTAAAGCATCCCAAAATCCTCTACTAAGCACACAAGCATCAATACAAAGCAAACAACACACCAACCAAAAACACATCGATTCCTAAGTGCTCCTATGTGCTCTAAAGTGTCCATTCTATCTAGGCTGCATCCTATGGTCAACCTGCGGCTCTAATACCAAATTGTGACACCCGGTTCCAAAAATGAACCAAGTGAACGCATATGTGTGCCCAGGACGTTCAACACACATACACGAGTGCAATCACAAAAGGATATACAAAATATTATCACAAGACAAGATTAATTAACCACTTTTATTACAAAATTCAGAATATCCTCAAATACAAGCTATAATGAATATTAATGACAAATTTGAACTAGTACAGCAGAAATAAACCAAACTGAGCAAACTAAACGGCATAAGCAAATAGGGTATAGCGCAACTCCAACAACACCACAGGCAAAGCTGACGGGAGATATGGCCTAGAACTCCGCATTATCATCGATATACCCCCAATCCTGACCTGCAACTATTGGTGGGGGAATTGCAAAGGTGAGTACATGTCGTGCTCAGCAAGTGTGGAAAGTATGACATGTAGCTGATTTAAATGACGACAATAATAAAGGCTAAGTGCCGAAAAGTACATTAAAACATTTGAAAAACAATGTATTATACGTATGTGAAGTAAACCCATCATAAACCACAATAATTACCATAGTATAAGTCCATATTCCATATCCATCACCATCACCATTGACCGTTTCCAATGCCATGATTCAATCCGTAACCAGCCATAACCATATTATTAACCATAACCAGTACCAAACCATCCCAAATCCCAAGTTTCTCTCTAATCATGTGAGGGTCCAGGTTGCTCATGACCGGGAGCACGACTATCATGATAGTTTTTAGACACTCTGCAGAGGTTGTACCGCTTTACCCACGCGTTTGTGATTTTATCACCTTTCGATGACTATAGAATCTCAATTATGCCGTCTCACACTTCCTTGGGTGTGTGGCCAAGAGATCACAAAATAACCTTTACAAAGGGATTACTAGCATGTACGGATCCACTGAGGTTTCACCGGTGGCGTTATCTCCAACTGAGCACATCTTCAACCAAGGGCCCCCTCTTGTGCCTTTCGGATCCCAGGGAGTCCCACTGACAATATCAAAACCCAATCCGACTCCCCTTCCCCGGTGTGCCAAATGATTCGCTCAATATAGCAATACCCTAATTAATCAGCTACACCGCACCCATACTTGGCCTCGTGGTGGCACTATAAATCTTGGATGGTTGCTCCACGAACTGGTGCTTAGATCTAAAGCAGGACAAACCACCATAACATCCAACCCATCCACATGCCATGCTTGCTTAGATCACCCATTACCATTTCATATTAACTTGTTCATATTAACCATAATCTCATTAATGCATAAATAAATGATATAGTTGTTTTCTTATCCCAATTAATTAAGCAAAGCAAAAAGGTAAAAAGTCCTTCCCGACTCTCTACCATGAATTCGATGTGACAAGGGTGGTTAAACAAAGCTAGTAAACTTCCTATCATAGGATACCAATCCAATTTGACACAAGCATGCAGTTTTGCAAATAAAACATTTATTGTCAAAACAGGATCAATATGTTCAAGGACACTTGCCTTGATCTTGGACTTGATTGGGATCAAAGACTTCAAATTCTTGGTGCTGGAGATCCTCCGCGGCACTCTCTGGTGCAAATCCGTCTAATACGAACAATAAAAATACAAGACAAGAATTTCTGTCAAAAAGTGCACATATATTACTCAATATGTCATGGCGTGCATGATTAATGCAATTGCAAAGCAAAACTAGTTAATGAGTTGTTAATGATTTATACTAACTAGTTCTAATAGTTTTTAACAAGTTTGAACAGGTTTGGAATTGATTCGAAACAATTTAGAATTAATTCAACATGAAACAGATTGCAAAATCGGACTAGTCTGCTGCAGGGTCGGACTATTCCGCCCTTCGCAGTAACAACATATTAGGGTTTTCTAGATCGACGTGAATTTGGAGAAATGGGGATGAATGCACGTGAGGAATAGAGAGTAGAAGGTATACCAAGTGTTTAGAACTCAAAAGAATCAAGAGTTTTGGAGGTAACACTTGGATATTGATGATCTAGGGTTGATGAAGAACTTGATGGTGGATTGGTGATGAAGAACGAAAACTTGATGGAGATATTGATTCTCTTTCGTTTCCTCCTCTTATTCTTCTTGCTTGAGAGCTCCTTCTCCCTCCTTGGTGGTGGCTCTCCATGAACTAGGGTTTGGGTGGACTTCAATTGATGCAAAAGGATGTTAAGTCAAGGGGTGGGGTTGTTTATATAAGGGTGGAGGCTAGGGTTTCAATGAATTCGAGTTTGAGATGGGTAGAGGCCGGTTTGGGGTCCCACGTGGGCTCCAAAAAGAGTTAGACACGACGTCCTTAGGCCCACTTAAGGTAAAACCCAAAAACAAGTCGTGAAACAAAAGATCAAGTCAGAATCGCGATTTACTGGACAAGTCCGAAAGGGTCCGGACTAGTGCAAAGTTAGACAGAGAGATATCATACAAGTGCGGACTATATCGGACAAGTCTGAACTTGGTCAGAGAGAAATCAGACAAGTCTGGCAAAAACCGGACAAGTTCGATTTTAGTCAGAGGGAAAACGGACAAGTCTGCTGGAATACCAGACATGTTCGGACAAGTTCAGGGACTTAGCAAAATTTCCAAGGAATTGGAATACCGAACTAGTACGCAACGGACCGGACAAGTCCGAAACTATACAGAGGCAAAATCCAGAATAGTCTGCAGCAAAACGGACAAGTCTGGTGGAGGTCAGACAGAAATCGGACTAGTCAAGACCAAAAATAGACTAGTCCGCACTTCCCAGAAATTTTGAGTGCGGTTTTACTCTAAATTCATTTTAAACTTGTTTCTTTTTATGTTACTAAATTTTAAACATGTATTAGAATGTATGCAATGCATGATGGATACAAATGAGGGTGTTACAAACCTACCCCCCCTTAAAATGAATCTCGCCCTCGAGATTCGACGCGGAAGAGAAGAGATAGGGAAAATCCTTCTTGAGATGATCCTCCAGCTCCCAAGTTGCCTCTGATTTTGTGTGATGCTTCCATTGAACTTTGCACCATCGAATCACCTTGTTCCTTGTGACTCTCTCCTTGGTTTCCAAAGATTTGATCGGTTTCTTGGCATAAGTCAAATCTGCCTCTAATTCATATTCTTCCATTGCAATTGTTCTTTCGGTACCCTTAAACATTTCTTTTGCTAGGAAACATGAAAGATATCTTGAACATCCGATTAGTGAGCTGGCAACTCTGGCTTATATGCCACTTCTCCTATTTTGTCCAAAATATTGAATGGTCCAATGTATCGAGGTGCTAGCTTGCCTCTTATGTTAAACCTCTTATGACCTTTCATTGGTGAAACCTTGAGGTAAACGAAGTCTCCCACCTCGAAGGCTAATTTCCTTCTCCTATTGTCCGCATAGCCTTTTTGCCTTGATTGAGCAACCCTCAAGTTCTCATGGATAACCTGAACTTGTTCTTCAGCTTCTAGCAACACATCCGACCAAATACTTGAGTTTCCACTGTCTCATTCCAGAACAAAGGCGTGCTACACTTCCTTCCGTAAAGTGCTTCATATGGTGACATTTTCAAGCTTGCTTGATAACTATTGTTGTTTGAAAACTCTGCATATGGCAAGCTCTTGTCCCAACTTTTCCCATGCTTCAAAGCACAATCTCTTAACATATCCTCTAAAATTTGATTGGCCCTCTCAGTTTGTCCATCCGTTAGAGGTTGGTACGCCGAACTGAAATTCAACCTTGTTCCCAATGCTTCATGCAATTTCTGCCAAAACCTGGAGGTAAATTGAGAACCTCTATCTGACACTATCTTCTTTGGAACTCCATGCAAACATACTATTCTTCCCATATAATGTTCAACCAACTTCTGTCCATTAAAGGTGGTCTTGACGGGAATAAAGTGAGCTGACTTAGTTAACCGATCCACAATTACCCATATAGCGTCATAGCCGGACTGAGTTCATGGTAAACCAACTATGAAGTCCATTCCAATTTCTTCCCACTTCCATTCCAGAATCTTCAATGGCTGCAATAATCCAACGGGTCTTTGATGTTCCACCTTCAGTCGTTGGCACACATCACACAACGCTACATATTCAACTATGTCCTTTTTCATGCTAGCCCACCAATAACATGTCTTCAAGTCCTTGTACATCTTCGTACGACCGGGATGGATTGAGTATGGCGAGTCGTGTGCCTCCTTTAGTATTGTCTCCCGAATATGCTCCACGTTGGGCACGACGATCCTTTTTCCAAGCCATAGGGTACCATGTTAATCCTCATCAAATCTGAATTCTCTTCCCTCTTGGGTCATTTCTTTGAATTCTTGGATTTCCTCATCCTTGGTCTGTCCTTCTCGAATTTCTTGCTCCAAGGTCGGATTTAACTCCATTATCCCCATCTCATTGATGAATCCGAGATTCAACCGTTCAAACTCCTTACATAACTCAGATGGCAATTCTCGAACCGTGAGCTGGTGACTTACTCTTTTTTCTACTCAAAGCATCGGCCACTACATTGGCTTTTCCTGGATGATAATTGATTCCCACATCATAATCCTTGATAAGCTCCAACCATCTTTGTTGCCTCAAATTCAGGTCCGTTTGTGTGAATATGTACTTGAGACTCTTATGATCCGTATAAATTTCACACCTATGTCCAAGGATATAGTGTCTCCAAATCTTCAATGCATGTACCATGGCTGCAAGTTCCAAATCACGTGTCGGGTAATTCTGCTCATGTTTCTTCAATTGTCTCAATGCATAGGCAACCACTTGACCTTCTTGCATGAGCACACATCCAAGTCCTTGTCTTGAGGTGTCACATAGATATCAAAACTCTTGCTTACGTCCGACAAAACCAAAACTGGGGCTGTTGTTAACCTTTTCTTCAACTCCTCAAAACTCTCTTAACAAGCTTGGGTCCATTGGAAACTCCCCCCTTCATTAGCAATTCCTTCATTGGTTTGGCTATTTTGAAAAAGTCCTTGATGAATCGTCGGTAATATCCAACCATTCCAAGAAAACTCTGGATTTCCTTGACATTTTGTGGGGCTTCCCATTTTAGCGCATCCCTCACTTTTCCGGGGTCGACCGATACTCCTCCTCACGAGATGATATGACCCAAAACGGCACCTCTTTCAACCAAAACTGGCACTTGCTGAATTTGGCGTACAATTGATGCTCCCTCAATTTTTGCAATGTAAGCCTCAAGTGTTCCTCATTCTCCTTCTCATCCTTCGATTAGATCATAATGTCATCAATGAACACCACAACAAACTTATCGAAGTACTCCATAAAGACCTTATTCATGAGGTACATAAAATATGCAGGTGCATTTTTCAATCCAAAATACATCACGGTGTACTCATAAGATTCATACCGTGTCCTGAAAGCTGTCTTCGGTATGTTCGATGGTCTAATCTTCATTTGTAAGTATCCCGACCTCAAATCAATATTGGAGAAGACACAAGCACCCTTCATCTAATCAGACAAGTCTTCTATGCGTGGGAAGGTGTACTTGTTCTTGATTGTTACCTCGTTGAGAGCTCGGTAATCCACACACATCCTTTGGGACCCATCCTTCTTATCCACAAAGAGTACGGGCGCTCCCCAATGTGAAGAGCTTGGGTGAATAAAACCCTTCTCTAGTTGCTCTTGAATCTGCTTCTCGAGCTCCGCTAACTCCTTAGGAGGCATCCTATATGGCCTCTTAGCTATAGGTGCAGTTCCAGGTATTAAATCAATAACAAATTCAATCTCTCGATCAGGTGGCATACCTGACAACTCATCTGGAAACACGCAAAAATCCACACACCACTGGAATCTCCTCAATTGCGGCACCGTCCATGTGGTTCAGCTTCAATTGCTTCAGTGCGTGTTGAGATGCTTCAAATTCTACTGTGATCCCTTCCTCATTGGTCAACTTCACCATCTTTGTGGCACATTCAATGACTCCATTGTGCCTCCTCAACCAGTCCATACCAAGTATAATGTCCGATCCTTGAGAATCCAAAACAATGAGGTTGACAAAGAAGTCTACACCCTTATTCTAAGGCTTACTATTGGACATACTATATTTGTCCTCATCTCTCCTCCAGGAGACTTAACCAATAGAGTAAAATTCATATGAGAGATAGACAAACTATACTTGGCAACATATTTCAATGCAATGAATGAATGCGATGCTCCAGGATCAAATAACATAGTCGTCGGGTTGGAGTTTGCAAAAAACGTACCAATCACCACGTCATCTGCTTGTTGCGCTTCCTCCATAGACACATGGTTCACGTTGCCACAAGCAAGATTCTGCTGTCCACGGTTTCCTTGCGGCTGTCCTCCATTGGGTCTTGGGTTTTGTCTTTGAGCATTGCTTCCTTGACGAAGGCCTGACTTAGGACATTGATGTGCAAAGTGTCTTGCTACTCCACATGTATAGCACTTCCTTGCTGCACCAGAATTTGGACGGACATGATTCTGCGCATTGGCACGAGGAAAGTTGGCACAAGGTGCATAAGGCATTGGAGGCCTAGGTGCTGCATGACAGGGCGTTGCTGCACCAACTGAGCTTGGCGCTGTGCATAACTAGGGCAATGAGCAGGCGCAGGGGCGCTGAAATATGGCGCATTGGGTGGCGCAAAGCGAGGGCGCACATTACTTGTTGCTGTCCTTAATATGGCGCCTTCCTTCTGGTGTCTTGCTCCATCTCAAGGACCTTGTTCTCAACCACAATTGCTTTGTCCACAAGCTTCTGGAAGTTTGCATGATCACAATTCAGCAATTGCACTTGGATCTCATTGTTCAAGCCCCTCATGAACGAGTATTGCTTCCGGCTGTCCCAACTCACATCCTCAGGCGTATACCTTGAAAATTGAGTGAATTTGTTGAGATATTCACGCACACTCAATCTTCCTTGCCTCAGGTTCTCAAATTCCTATCTCTTCAAAATCATAACACCTTCCAGCACATAATAAGAACGGAAGCTCTACTTGAATTCATCCCAAGTGATTATCTCTTGGTTCTCATGGGCGTTGCATAGCGAATCCCACCAATCGGCAGCCGCTCCAACAAGTTGATGAGATGCAAATGGTACCTTCTCCCCGTCATAGCATTGGACAATAGCTAGCTTCTTCTCCACAGACTTGAGCCTATCATCAACATCCATGGGGTCAGCAGCTTGAGCAAAGGTCGGTGGCCTAGTCCTCATAAACTCTCCCAACCGGTTATGAGGAGGCGGGGGTGGCGGTGGAGGCATGTGGGGTTGATTGTTGATGTTACCAGCCTGCAGCTATCCCATAGTCTATATTATGGTCTGGATCAGCTGGTTTTGCATAGCCAATAGCTGCTCAAGGTTGATAGCTCCCTGGGCAGGTCCTTGTCCATTTTTGTTCTGAGGTGCTCCATTGTTCTCCTCCTCATCATTGCCATCCCTCTGGTTGCGAGTCCTCACCATCTGAAGAAAAGCAAGAGATAATAATTTAGAAAACATCCCCAACTATATGCATCAAGGGATATGAAACTAAGCACTACCTATACTAGCCTTCATGGATATGGCAATGCAAAAGCATCCCAATATCCTCTACTAAGCATACAAGTGACAATACAAAGCAAACGACACACGAACCAAAAACACATTGATTCCTGAGTGCTCCTATGTGCTCTAAAGTGTTCATTCTATCTAGGCTGCATCCTACGGTCAACCAGTGGCTCTGATGCCAAATTGTGACACCCGGTTCCAAAAATGAACCAAATGAACGCATATGTGTGCCCAGGACGGTCAACACACATACACGAGTGCAATTACAAAAGGATATACAGAATATTACCACAAGACAATATTAATTAACCACTTTTACTACAGAATTCAGAATATCCTCAAATACAAGCTCTAATGAGTATTAATGACAAGTTTGAACTAGTGCAGCGGAAATAAACTAAACTGATCAAACTAAGCAGCATAAGCAAATAGGATATAGCGTAGCTCCAACAACACCACAGGCAAAGCTGACGGCAGATACGGCCTAGAACTCCGCATTAACATCGATATACTCCCAATCCTAACCTGCAACTGTTGGTGGGGGAATTGCAAGGGTGAGTACATGTCGTACTCAGCATGTGTGGAATGTATGACATGTAGCTGATTCAAATGACGACAATAATAAAGGCTAAGTGCTGAAAAGTACATTAAAACATTTGAAAAGCAATATATTATACGTATGTGAAGTAAACCCATCATAAAGCACAGTAATTACCATAGTATAAGTCCATATTCCATATCCATCACCATCACCATTGACCATTTCCAATGCCATGATTCAATCCGTAACTAGCCATAACCATATTATTGACCATAAACAGTACCAAACCATCCCAAATCCCAAGTTTCCCTCTAATCATGTGAGGGTCCAGGTTGCTCATGACCGGGAGCACGACTATCATGATAGGCTTTAGACACTCTGCAGAGGTTGTACCGCTTTACCCACGTGTTTGTGATTTCATCACCTTTCGATGACTATAGAATCTCAATTATGCTGTCTCACACTTCCTTGGGTGTGTTGCCAAGAGATCACAAAATAGCCTTTACAATGGGATTACTAGCATGTACGGACCCACTGAGGTTTCACCAGTGGCGATGTCTCCAACTGAGCACATCTTCAACCAAGGGCCCCCTCTTGTGCATTTCGAAACTCAGGGAGTCTCGCTGACCATATCCAAATCCAATACGAAAACCCTTCTCCGGTGCGCCAAATGATCCGCTCAATACTAGCAATACCCTAATTAATCAGCTACGCTGCACCCATACTTGGCCTCGTGGTGGCACTGTAAATCCTGGATGGTCGCTCCACGAGATGGTCCTTAGATCTAAAGCAAGCCAAATCACCATAACATCCAACCCATCCACATGTCATGCTTGCTTATATCACCCATTACCATGTCATATTAACCAGTTCATATTAACCATAATCTCATTAATGCATAAATAAATGATGTAGTTGTTTTCTTATCCCAATTAACTAAGTGAAGAAAAAAGGTAAAAAGCCCTTCCCGACTCTCTACCATGAATTCGAGGTGACAAGGGTGGTTAAACAAAGCTAGTAAACTTCCTATCATAGAATTCCCATCCAATTTGACACAAACATGCAGTTTTGCAAACAAAACATTTATTGTCAAAACAGGATCAATATGTTCAAGGACACTTGCCTTGCTCTTGGGCTTGATTGGGATCAAAGACTTCAAATTCTTGGTGCTGGAGATCCTCTGCGGTACTCTCTAGCACAAATCCGTCTAATTCGCACAATAAACATACAAGACAAGAATTACAATAAAAAAGTGTACATATATTACTCAATATGTCATGACATGCATGATTAATGCAATTGCAAAGCAAAACTAGTTAATGAGTTGTTAATGATGTTTACTAACTAGTTCTAATAGTTTTTTAACAAGTTTGAACAGGTTTGGAATTGATTTGAAACAATTTAGAATTAATTCAGCAGGAAACATATCGCAAAATCGGACTAGTCTGCTGCAGGGTCGGACTATTCCGCCCTTCGCAGTAACAACATATTAGGGTTTTCTAGATCGACATGAATTTGGAGAAATGGGGATGGATGCACGTGAGGAATAGAGAGTAGAAGGTATACCAAGTGTTTAGAACTCCAAAGAATCAAGAGTTTTGGAGGCAACACTTGGATCTTGATGATCTAGGGTTGATGAAGAACATGATGGTGGATTGGTGATGAAGAACGAAAACTTGATGGAGATCTTAATTCTCTTTCGTTTCCACTTATTCTTCTTCTTGCTTGGGATCTCCTTCTCCCTCCTTGGTGGTGGCTCTCCACGAACTAGGGTTTGGGTGGACTTCAATTGAGGCAAAAGGATGTTAAGTCAAGGGATGGGGTTGTTTATATATGGGTGGAGGCTAGGGTTTCAATGTATTCGAGTTTGAGATGGGTAGAGGCCGGTTTGGGGTCCCACGTGGGCTCCAAAAAGAGTTAGACACGACATCCTTAGGCCAACTTAAGGTAAAACCCGAAAACAAGTCGTGAAACAAAAGATCAACTCGGAATCGCAATTTACCGGACAAGTATGAAAGGGGCCGGACTAGTCCGAAGTTAGACAGAGAGATATCGGACAAGTCCAGACTATACCGGACAAGTCCAAGCTTAGTCAGAGAGAAATAAGACAAGTCTGACCAAAACCGGACAAGTCCGATTTGAGTCAGAGGGAAAACGGACAAGTCCGTTGGAATACCGGACAAGTCCGGCCAAGTCCGGCCAAGTCTAGGGACTTAGCAAAATTTCCCAGGAATTGGAATACCGGACTAGTCTACAACGGACCGGACAAGTCCGAAACTATATGGAGGCAAAATCCGGAATAGCCTGCAGCAAAACGAACATGTCCGATGGAGGTCAGAGAGAAATCGGACTAGTCCGCACCAAAAACGGACTAGTCCCCACTTCCCAAAACTTTTGAGTGTGGTTTTACTCTAAATTCATTTTAAATTTGTTCCTTTTTATGTTACTAAATTTTAAACATATATTAGAACGTATGCAATGCATGATGGATGAAAACGAGGGTGTTACACTGAGAGGACCAACCAAATATTGGAAGATATGTTAGGAGCTTGTGCCTTGAAGCATGGACGCAACTGGGACAAGAGCTTGGCATATGCTGAATTTTCCTACAACAACAATTACCAAAAAAGTTTGAAGATGTCACCATATGAAGCACTATATGGAAGGAAGTGTAGGACACCCTTGTTTTAGAATGAGACATGAGAGAACCAAGTGTTTGGACCGGATGTGTTGCAAGAGGCTGAAAAGCAAGTTCAGATAATCCGCGAGAATGTGAGGGCCACTCAAACAAGACAAAAAGTCTATGCGGATAACAGGCGGAGAAACATAGCCTTTCAAGTGGGAGACTTCGTATACCTCAAAGTGTCACCCATGCGAGGTCATAAGCGGTTTAATGTCAAGGGCAAGTTAGCACCTCACTATATTGGGCCATTCAATATTTCGAGCAAACATGGAGAAGTGGCATATAAGTTGGAAATGCCAGCACATCTTTCTGATGTTCATGATGTGTTTCACGTTTCTCAGCTCAAAAAGTGCTTAAGGGTACCAGAAGAACATGTGCCAATGGAAGCATTGGAATTAGAGGCAGATTTGACTTATACTGAGCAACCGATCAAAATTTTGGAAACCAAGGAGAGGGTCACAAGGAACAAGATGATTCGATGGTGCAAAGTACAATGGAAGCATCATACAAAATTGGAAGCAACTTGGGAGCTGGAAGATGACCTGAAGAGAGAATTCCCCTATCTCTTTCCTTCTACGTCGAATCTCGAGGGCGAGATTCATTTTAAGGGGTGTAGGTTTGTAACACCCTCATTTGCATCCATCATGCATTGCATATGCTCTTATACATATTTAACATTAAGCAATATAAAAAGGAACGAGTTTAAAATGAATTAGAACAAAAACATCATTTAAAATCCTGTATCAGTGCGGACTTGTCCGGTTTGGACCCCGACCTTGTCTGGTTTTCCTTTCTGTTGTCTCTCCGAACTTGTCCGCCCTGGCCGCGGATTAGTTTGATTGAGTTTCTATTGTTGTTCGGACTTGTCCGTTGTTGAGTATGGACTAGTCCGTTCCTAGCTACTGGAACTATTCGGAGTTGTCAGGTAGATCCCTCTTTTGATCCGATTTTTGGAGAAATTGTCAAGCCTCTGGACTTGTCCGGCCCCAGACTGGACCTGACCATTTAACTCTCTGGAACATTGTTTTGCCTGCGAACGGACTTGTACGGCTTGATACCAGAATTATCCGTTCAACTTTCTGACTTCCAACGGACTAGTCTGGCCCCTAGCGGACCTGTCTGATATGCCCGACTCGGATTCAATCTTTTCGTTCACAATATGTTATTGAGTATTTGCCGTAATTGGACCCAAGAACGTCGTGCCCAACCCCTGTGGAGCCCATGTGGGACCCCTACACGTCCCCCACCACCTTGAAATCTGTAGGATTGAAGAGCACGTGAAAATCTACCAGAGCGGGGGGGGGGGGGTGGGGGGGGGGGGGGGGTGAATGGTAGATTAAAAAAATCTTACGTAGCGGAAATAATTAAATCCTGACCCCTTCGGCAGAAAAACGATCTGTTAAAGAAATCATGTGTGAGACTAATCTAAACGTGTTTCACCATGAAAAAAGTGATAGATATCAGAGAGAATCAAGTCACAAAGATGACACAACAAGAATCACTCAAATCCGTCAAGAGGAAACCAAGTTACGATTGAAAGATCGAACAAAGGTCAAACTGTCCTACCCGAGGAAAACAGTTCTGGAACGCTGCAAAGAAACTCGTGTAGATCAGAAACTACAAATCCAATGGCCGTGAAATTTTGACAGATGATAGATAATAAAGTTGTGAAGACAACTAAAAAATAATCATGTCAATTGGATCTGTAAAACTCGAGTTATGATAAAACCACCGACGAAAGGTTGTGCTGTACAGAAACTCGATGAGTAAAACTTATCTGGAACAAGTCGGACGAACAAGGCACAAAAGTTCCTTTCAACTACGAATTTATTCAATAGAACACAAGAGGAACAGTCTCCAAAGTCGTCTCCCACGAGCTCTGGCCTCCCTTGCTTATATAACCAGCTCGAAAGCCAACTCAACTAAAATCAGGACTCTAATCCTACTCCGTTCACGAATCAAAACTTTCCATAACTACTTAGGACTCTTCTATACGTAGATAGAAGCAATATTAAGACTTCAAAACACCTTAGGAACGTATCCCACATTCCTAAAACAACTCAAATTTGTGACCCACACGAAATCCTACCATAACCAACTCAAATCTTTCCATATTTGAGTCAAACACGACTCAGCCACAACCTGAGTCCATAACCTAGTCGGTTGGACCTTTCCGACCAATTATTTACGTCCACATCTCTTCATCACGCCTCGGAACCATGTAGCCATGTCCATGCACTCTTTGCATACGTGCAAACATCTTCCAACGATGTCCATGATACCTTCATATGCATTGTTCTTGATTCATACATGCTGCGCAACCTCCCGATCAACTCAACCACAATTCCTCCCAAACTTGGTTGTTGAACCTCATCTTCTTCCTAAGACTAGTTCAATGGATCCCATCACCAGCCATGTATTGAACTCAAGCAACACCTGCACATGAATAAACAACCAATCCGTGCGAGCCCAAGTCCGCGACTTGACTCAAGTTAGTTCCGAACACAACACCTTACGTGAGCACCTCACATAAGCATGTTGCCAATCATAGCAAAACGTTATCAGCCATATCAACCAAAACACACCAAAAACTTAGCAAATGAATACTAAGCAATTTTTCCAAGAATATAAAGCAAGTTCGAAACATTGCAAGATAAAAGCACCAACATTGCGATCAAGCTCCGAACCTTGCCAAAGCTAACCGGAGCTTGAGCCAGAGCTTACCAAAGCTAGTACAATCCTAGCGCCGGAGCTTATCAAAGCTAGTTGGACCTAGCGCCGGAGCTAACCAAAGCTAGTTGGACCTAGCACCGGAGCTAACCAAAACTAGTCGGAACTAGTCAACCCAAAAGTCGGAGCTATAAAAACACGTTGGAGCTAACCAACATAAGTTGGACCTAGCAAAATATATCAGACCTTAACAAAGACATGCCGGAGCTATCAAAGACATGCCAGAGCTAAAGTCAAAACTCACCGGAGCTACCCAAAAACATGTCAAACCTTGACAAAGCAAGTTTGATCTATTGTCGGACCTTGTAGAATCTTGGAGCTAGAGTCGGACTTTGCTAAAAAGGTGTTTTAACAGAATTTCAAAACTTTTATCATCAAAGCCAATGTATTCACTACAAGCCAATGTATTAAGCACACATTGGTCTCACAATCTCCCCCTTAATGAATGCATTGGCAACACCACTTAAAATCCGAATATTGGCTTATTCACATTAAATTTTTTAAAAACAATTTCTCCCCCTTTGTAAAACAGAAATGAAATGAGAAGAAAAAGAAATTCTTCCTCTGAGAAGAATCGAGCCAAAACAATTGTGAATATGTGCAATTTGTAATCAATTTCTCCACCTTGCATGCTTATCTTCAAAAATTCACATATTATCTCTCCCCCTTTGACAATGTATTCAACAAGGTTCAAAAAAGAAATTTCAAATGTTATGAGCATATTATAACATATACATATTAACAAAGCTCATCCAAGTCATACTATCAAGTAACTTATACTATCACATCAATGAAATACATAAAGTAGTGTAAGCCATACTAGAGATCAAATGTAATTTTCAATTTAAGCAAGTAATGATCTCACAAACATAACTATTTCAAAACCTGAAAGCATGCCACTAGTTGCTGCATTTTATTATTTTTCAAAGCACAAATTTAGATCATATGATATTTGCAAGAGATTATATGTGCATCTGCCTTATCCTAACCAACCAAGCCAAGCCTATGTCATTTGACAATCAGAAGCTTAAGGACATGGTTTTAGTCATACACAACTTCTTCCAAGTTCATATCTAAGTGCAATGATAATCCATCTCAAAAGAAGAAGTGCGATGCATGCATATTCTCTTGATCTTTTCTCAAATTTTTATTGATCATAAAAACTCAACATGGGAGTTGATTACTTGATTAATTCTTTATGATTAAAAGCACTTGTGAGCATGCAACATGTTCAAAACAACAAGAAAGTTCGATCATGACTAGATTTAGTGTAAGTAATTATTCCAATTACTAGTCATGGCAAAAAATACAAAATGTATAACACGACTAATGTAGTAAGAACTTTCAGCATATAAAAGGAATCACAAAGTCATATATGTATGAAATACTATGCTCATATTATATTAAGTTCAGATTCACACATAGACTTCCCAAGTTTCAAAACTCCCCCTCAATTTAAGCCATGAGGATGCATAACCCCTATTTCACTACGAATGTAACAAAAATGAGTGAAATCCAAAGGTTTTGTAAAAATGTCAGCCAATTGTTGTTCGGTATCTACATGGTGAAGCACAATGTTTCCTTTTTCAACATTATCACGGAGAAAGTGATACCTAATGTCAATGTGCTTAGTTCTAGAATGTTGCACGGGGTTTTTAGCAATGCAAATGGCACTAGTGTTATCATAAAACAGTGGAACACTATCTAGATCAACCCCATAGTCCTTAAGTGTTTGAACAATCCAAAAAATTTGTGAGCAAGCACTAGCAGCAGCTACATATTCAGATTCAGCTGTGGATTGTGCAACTGAGTTTTGTTTTCTAGAGGACCAAGCAACAAGTGAATTACCAAGAAAATCACAAGCACTAGAAGTACTTTTCCTATCAATCCTACAACCCCCAAAATCAGCATCCAAAAAAGCTTTCAAAGTAACGGTTCAGGAAGAAGGAAGAAAAATGCCAAATTCTTGAGTTCCATGTAAGTACTTGAGAATCCTTTTGACGGCTTGACGATGTGAAGCATGTGGGGAGGCTTGAAAACATGCACAAAGACATACGCTGAATTGTATGTCCGGTCTTGAAGTCGTGAGGTACAAAAGTGATCCGATCATGCTTCTATGTTCTTTTTGATCCACAGATTCACCATCTTCATCAAGTTCAAGTGTTGTTGCTGTTCCCATTGGTGTCCGAAGAGGCTTGCTTTTGTCCATGTTGAAGCGCCTTAGGAGGTCTTTTGTATACTTCGTTTGATGCACAAAGGTACCCTCCTTGGTTTGCTTGATTTGTAGCCCCAAAAAGTATGTGACTTCTCCCATCATACTCATCTCAAATTCTGAACTCATCATAGTTGAAAACTTGGACACAAGATCATGAGAAGCACAACCAAAGATAATATCATCCACATACACTTGAGCGAATAATAATTCATTGCCATGCTTAAGCACAAAAAGAGTTTTATCAACCTTGCCCATGGTAAACCCCTTTTCAAGTAAGAATGTTTTTAACCTATCATACCATGCTCTAGGGGCTTGTTTGAGACCGAATAAGGCTTTGGACAGTTTGTAAACATGATTAGGAAAAACTGGATTTTCAAAAGCTGGTGGTTGTTTGACATAAACCTCCTCATCTATGTAGCCATTAAGAGAAGCACTTTTAACATCCATTTGATATAGCTTAAAACCTTTAGATGCAGCAAAATCTAACAAAATTCTTATGGCTTCTAATCTAGCAACAGGAGCAAAAGTTTCATCAAAATCTAGACCTTCAACTTGAGTGAAACCTTGAGCAACCAACCTAGCCTTATTCCTAACCACAACCCCATCCTCACTTTGCTTATTTTTAAACACCCATTTAGTTCTAATTAAAGTGTGATTTTGAGGTGGAGGTACAAGTTTCCAAACATTATTTCTTTCAAAATTTTCTAACTCTTATTGCATGGCAATAATCCAAGATTCATTAGTGAGTGCGTGTGATATATATTTGGGTTCAAAAGAAGCAACAAAAGCAGAATGAGCATGAGAGTTTGGATCACAAAACTTGGACCGTGTGACTCGTTCGTGCAAGATTCCAATAATTTGTTGTGGAGGATGACTTTTGAGAACCCAGAGGGGAGTGGAAACTTCACAAGCTTCTTCTTCTTCATGTTCATCATAAATCGATGAGCTTGTGACTTGAAGAAGATTTGGACCAATAATGGTGGTCGTCGGTGCAGGCTGTGAATCAAAATCAAGAGCTTGAACAATGTCATTAGCTGCGGAATTTTTGGTCAGCAGCACCACTTCTTCCTCTTCTTCAACAAAAATACTCTCCCCCTGTAGATATGGATCTGGACCTGCAAAGTTTGAGCTAGTACCTGGGCTAGCTTCATCAAAAGACACCTCACAGGTCTCCACAATTTTGTTAGTGCCAAGTAAACGCACATGGCGGCCTGTAGTATGAGATGGATAACCAAGAAACATGCCATCAATGGATCTAGGTTCAAATTTATCAAGATTACCATGTTTCTTAACAAAACATTTGCAACCAAAGACCCGAAAGTGTGTGACACTAGGCCTATGTCCAAACCGAAGCTCATATGGTGTTTTACCTAGCTTAGCACGCAAGAAAACACGATTTGAGACATAACAAGCGGTTGCAATCGCATCAGCCCAAAATTTCCTAGGAGTTTGATATTCATCAAGCATAGTCCTAGCCATCTCAACTAAGGTTCTGTTCTTTCTTTCTAAAACACCATTTTGTTGGTGTACATATGGTGAAGAAAATTGATGATCTATTCCATTTTCAGCACAAAAGTGATCAAAAGATTGATTTTTAAATTTAGTTCCGTTATCACTTCTAATTGCTTTTAAAGATCCTGGGTGATCAATTGATAATATAAGAAATAAAGTTCTAAAGTGACCAAAAGCTTTATTCTTAGATGCCATAAAGTAAACCCAAGAGTATCTAGAATCATCAACAATCACAAGAACATACCATTTACCTCCGAAGGATTGAACACGGTGTCAAGGTGCAAAAGTTGACACGGTTCAGTTCTCATGATCATTGTGAGAGGAGTATGTGAACCTGCAACCATCTTAGCATGTCTACAAGATGAGCACACTATTTCTTTGTCCCCTTTAAGCCTAGGCAGCCCACGTATGTGATCAAGAGCACTAACACGCATTAGATGATCAAAGCCTACGTGACCAAGTCTACGATGCCAAAAATATAAGTCCTTTGAATCATTAGCAACTAGAAACCTATGCTTAGAGGAAGACATATCAAAATCAGCTTTAAAAACTCTTCCAAACTGAGACATGTTAAAAATAAGCTCACTATTTGAACCTACAACTTTGCAGCAATTTTTATTGAAAATAATTTCTAGATTTTCATCTAGCAACTGTGAAACAGAAAGCAAGTTGTATTTCAAATTTTTGACAAGTGCCACATCCTTCAAAGTGTAGTGATCATTTACTCTAACTGAACCCTTAGCAATTATAGGAGTTGAAGAATTATCAGCAAAAGTAACATCCTCTACACGTGACACAAAAGAGAGGGAGGAGAACCAATCTTTGTTACCGGTCATGTGGCATGAGCAACTTGAATCCACAATCCAAATGTTCTCCTTCCTCAAAACATGTAACCTACATAGAAGCACAATACATTGATGACTCAATACTGGGGTTAGTCAAAAGGCATTTAGGAATCCAGTACTGAGTCACACGATGTCCAGCAGGAAAAACACGCGAAAGCTGAGATAAAACAGCAGGTTTATGAGTCAAAGTTTGAGATTTTTTGTTCTTAACTACTGACCTATAAGGTGTTACTTGTGTAGTACAAAAATCAGTAGCTCCGGAGGAAAAACAGAAGGTCCGGAGGTAAACTTTGAATGTTTTTGACTCATAACAGCAGGTTGCATGTTCCTAACATTCGGTTTAGTACGTGCAGCAAATTTTGCATGAAAGTTATGAGATCTAGCAATCATTCTTTCCTTTTTCTGTTGTTTAGCTAGTCTATAACAAAAATCTATGACATGACCATCTCTACCACAGTAGGTACAATGAAATTTAACTTTGTGTTCATGTCTAGATGAGCAAACAACATTTTTATTTGACACCGAATGAGACAACACTCCTGCAGATTTGAAAACCACTTCTTTTTGTTTAGGAACTGTTTGAATCAAACTACTTCCTAATGACATTACAATTTTAGGTGGATGTGCCTTAGCATGAGCATGAGAAACAAAACCTAAACCAGTTTTATCATTGCAAGACTTGGAAGAATTCAGCAGCAAGTTTAGGTTCTTATTCCCATTACAAAACTGATATAATGTCCTATGCATGTTATCAGGTTTATTGGACAGATCAAGACAATTTTCACATCAAGTTTTTCCTTTTAATTTGCAATTGGAACAATATTTAACTTCATTAGAACGTAAAGCATTGTTCAATATAGAAATTTCATTCATAGCATCTTGTAGTTTCTTATCAAGATCATCACAAGTAGAACAATGCAAATAAATTGTAGAATAGCTAGCATCTTTCATGTTTTTATCATTAAGTGCAGCAAGCTCTCTGTTCTTTTCAATTTCTAACTCAAGGTTATCAAGTGTGGAGGTGTGCACACTTCTTAATGAGGACAATTGTTCATATATTAAATCACATGAGGAACAAGAATCATCACTAGGAATCAAAGATTTTAAATGATTAATTTTAGATTCTAGTGACTCAATTTTAACAGCATTGTCTAAGCTTTTTGTCCTTTTTCTTAACTATCACATTGGCATGAGAAATAACATCACACATTTCTTCGCAAGTAGGACATACCTCTTCATTGTCGCTGTTGTGTTCAACCTCCTCCATACTTGATCTTGACTTGCCTGCCATGAAGCACAAGTTTGCCAAATCATCATCATCTTTGTCACTTCCAATGTCCACGTCGCTTGAGCCAAGTTCCTGGAGTGCGGAGATAAAACTGTTCACCAGTTGGCGACCTGTAAAGCCCTTCTTCTTCTTATCATTTGTTGAGGAGTGCTTCGTCCTTGATTTTTTTTCTTCTCGAGAAGTAGAATCTGAAAGGTTAGGACAATCTGTACGAAAGTGTCCTGTCTTACCACATTCGATGCATCGTTGAGGTCCGGAGCTTCCTCTCCTTCTAGTACTCACATTTTTAATGCTTTTGAGAATCTTATAGAGAGAAGTGCTATCTCCCCCTCTGGAAACTCCTCAATCTATTCAAGGGTTAGAGAGGACAACAAAGCAAGTGTATCACAAGATGAAGAATTACCGGAGCTAGGCATGTCACATTGTGAAACAAAAGCAATAGACTTGTTGGGGTTCTTTTGTGATATTATGTCAATTTCATGAGTTTTTAACTTAGAATATAGCACATCTAAAGTAAGTGTACTTATGACAGTAGATTCACGAATAGATGTAACTTTCATCTCCCAAATTGATATGTCTAATGCACTTCACAATTGCCTAGCATTTTCAGCATCTGAAAAATTAACATTGACGCTACGCAAGTTACTAAGAATTTTATTAAAGTGAGCAAAGAGATCATCAATTGACTCACCGGGTTGCACCTCGAAGCACATGTATTCTTTCTTGAACATGTCTTTCCTTACCCCCTTGATCGTGTTGGATCCTTCGTGGTAGTCACAAAGTGCTTTCCACACATCGTATGCAGATCGGAGATGTGCAACATGGTCAAAGTCGCTTTGAGTTAATCTTTGTATGATCAAGTTCCGAACCTTGTTGTTGTTGTCGACATCTCTCAGATTTGTAGCTGTAACTTAATCATTTGACGGCACTTCGTAAGGCTTGTATACCTTCTCCATATTGCGAAGCCCTGAGCCTGGATGAAGGCTTCCATACGTGCCTTCCAAACCTGAAAATCGATACTAGCAAACACACAAGGTTTGACGGAGTATTTCTCCATGATGATTAGTCAAAAGGACGTGCAAATCACAATGATTAGAGCACCGTGGCTCTGATACCAATTGTAGGATCGAAGAGCACGTGAAAATCTATTAGAGGGGGGGGGGGGGGTGAATGGTAGATTAAAAATTCTTACACAGCAGAAACAATTAAATTCTAACCCCTTCGGTAGAAAAACAATCTGTTAAAGAAATAGTGTGTGAGACTAATATAAACGTGTTTCACCGTGACAAAAGTGATAGATATCAGAGAGAATCAAGTCACAAGATTACACAATAAGAATCTTTCAAATCCATTAAGAGGAAACCGAGTTACGATTGAAAGATCGAACATAGGTCAAACTGTCCTACCCGAGAAAAACAGTTCTGGAACGCTGCAAAGAAACTCGTGTAGATCAGAAACCACAAATCCAATAGCCGTGAAATTTTGACAGATGATAGATAATAAAGTTGTGAAGACAACCCAAAATATATCACGTCAATTGGATCTGTAAAACTCGAGTTATGATAAAACTACCGATGAAAGGTTGTGCTGTGCAGAAACTCGGTAAGTAAAACTTATCTAGAACAAGTCGGACGAACAAGGCACAAAAGTTCCTTTCAACTACAAATTTTATTCAACAGAACACAAGAGGAACAGCCCCCAAAGTCGTCTATCATGAGCTCTGGCCTCCCTTGCTTATATAACCAGCTCGAAAGCCAACTCAACTCAATTCAGGACTCTAATCCTACTCCGTTCACGAATCAAAACTTTCCATAACTGCTTAGGACTCTTCTATACGCAGATAGAAGCAATCTTAAGACTTCAAAACACCTTAGGAACGTATCCCACATTCCTAAAACAAGTCAATTTCGTGACTCACACGAAATCCTATCATAACCAACTCAAATCTTTCTATATTTGAGTCAAACACGACTCAGCCGCAGCCTGAGTCCATAACCTAGTTGGTTGGACCTTTCCGACCAATTCTTTACGTACACGACTCTTCATCACGCCTCGGAACCATGTAGCCACGTCCATGCACTCCTTGCATATGTGCAAACATCTTCCAACGACGTCCACGATACCTTCATATGCATTGTTCTTGATTCATATATGCTGCACAACCTCCCGATCAACTCAACCACAATTCCTCCCAAACTTGGTTGTTGAACCTCATCTTCTTCCTAAGAATAGTTCAATGGATCCCGTCACTAGCCATGTCTTGAACTCAAGCAACACCTGCACATGAATAAACAACCAATCCGTACAAGCCCAAGACCGCGACTTGACTCAAGTTAGTTCTGAACATAACACCTTACGTGAGCACCTCACATAAGCATGTTGCAAAGCATAGCAAAACGATATCAGCCATATCAACCAAAACGCACCAAAACGTAGAAAATGAATACTAAGCAATCTTTCCAAGAATATAAAGCAAGTTTGAAACATTGCAAGATAAAAGCACGAACAATGCGATCAAGCTCTGAACCTTGCCAAAGCTAAACGGAGCTTGAGCTGGAGCTTACCAAAGCTAGTACAATCATAGCGCCGGAGCTTATCAAAGCTAGTCAGACCTAGCGCCAGAGCTAACCAAGTCTAGTTGGACCTAGCGCTGGAGCTAACCAAAACTAGTCGGAATTAGTCAACCCAAAAGTCGGAGATAGAAAAACATGTCAGAGCTAACCAACATAAGTCGGACCTAGCAAAACATATCGGAGCTTAACAAAGACATGCCGGAGCTGAAGTCAAAACTCACTGGAGCTACCCAAAAACATGTCAAACCTTGACAAAGCAAGTCGGACCTTATGTCGGACCTTGCAGAAGCTCAGAGCTAGAGTCGGACTATGCTACAAAGGTGTTTTAGCAGAATTTCAGAACTTTTATCATCAAAGCCAATGTATTCACTACAAGCCAATGTATTTAGAACACATAGGTCTCACAAACTCGAAATCCATCAATCCCTACTATCTCCACCTCTATATAAACACCCCAATAACCATCCTCTCACCCCTTTGTCACAATTGAAGGAACCCCAAACCCTAGTTCGTGAGAGGCACCATCAAGAGAAGATCACCGCAACTAGGAACAGAGAAGGAGGAAGGGGAAAGATCAAGTAAGCTTGATCTTCGTAAACTCATCGACATCGTCGTCAATTCTCCACCAAATTCTCCGTCTTCTTGGGATCTAGAAGTAAATTCTTGAAGCCCAACCTTTGGACCCTTGGAATCGTGTTAAATGTCTTAGATGAACCTTTTCTACATAAAATATGACCCTATATTAACTAAAACCATGCCCTAGTTGGAAATTCGCCAAAACCCTAGCCAAGCAGACTTGTCTGATCGACTTTTTGGTCCAGGACGGACTAGTCTGGTCCCCAGTACGGACTTGTCTAGCTACCTAAATCTAAAGTTGCTGAATTAATCCCAATTTGACTCAAATCAATTTGAAACTTGTTCAAACTTTTTGAAAACCATTGTAACTAGTGACTAAACATTAATAGCAACTTATTAACAAGATTTACCACATCATTACATTATTCATGCATGTCATGGCATACTGAATAATATATGAGCATTTATTGATTATAATGTTTGTTTTGTATGTTTGTTGCGTGGAATAGAAGGTGTTGCTCTAGAGGGTGCTGTCGAGGACCTCTAGCATCAGAACTTTGAAGCTTTTGACCCTAATCAGTCTCAAGAGCAAGGCAAGTGTCCTTGATCATTCTGATCCTATTTTTAAATGTTTTTTTACGAAATTGCATGCTTGTGTTAAATTGATGGGAAACCCAAGATAGGTGTTTACTAGACTTGTTTGAAAATCCTTGTCGCTTGAGAAATGTTGTAGAGAGTCGAAAAGGGCATTTTACCTTTTTGCTTCGCTCTAATTAATTGGAATGTGAAACAACCAATGACTTAATTATGAATTAATGACCCTATGGATGATATGAATTGATAAACATGGATAATTGGTAACATGAGACTTGGAAGGTCTAAGCAAGCATGGTTTGTGTAATGGGTTGGATGATATGGTGGTTTGCTTGCCTTGGATCTAAAGACCGGTTCATACGAGAATATGCCAGGAAACCAGTTCCACCACAAGGCCAAATACGGGTGCAGCTTAGCCAATTAATTAGGTGTATTGCCAGCATTGTTCGAATCAATTGGGGGAGCGGGGAATGGGAGTCGGTTGGGTTTGCAATAGTGGCTGGATTTTCCTGGGATCCGAAAGGCACAAGAGGGGGCCCTTGGTTGGATGTGCTCGGTTGGAGGCATCACCACCGGTGAAACCTCAGTGGGTCTGAATATGCTGGTAGTCCCTTTGTAAAGGCTATTTTGTGATCTCTTGGCCATGCACCTAAGGAAGTGTAATTGGCATAAGGGAGGTTTCTTTAGTCGTCGACGGGTGACGAAATCACAAACTTGTGGCTAAAGTGGTACAACCTCCGCAGAGTTTTAAAAACTACCATGATAGCCGTGCTCCTAGTTAAGAGCAGCTGTATGACCTACATGATTAGAGTGGAACTTGGGATTTGGGATGGTTTTGTGATTGGATGGTGATAAATGGTATGGTTAATGATGATTACAAGAATATGGTATATTGATGGATATGAAATATTATGTTTAATTGTGGTACGATGGGATAAATTTCACATAGACAATGTAAGATGCTTTTCATATATTTCAAATGTACTTTTTAGCAAATAGCCATTATTTATTATCATTCCTTGTTTAGGCTTCATGTAATTATACCCACACTTGCTGAGTACGACATGTGCTCACCCTTGCAATTCCCCCACCTATAGTTTTAGGAGATGTTTGGGACACTCTGTAAGAAACCCAAATAGGAGACAAAGATGGGCGACACGCTCAAAGGCCGCGTCTCTGATAATGTTAAGCGAGATGAGCCCGCTTCAACAAGGATTTGACATGGCTCGGCTAAAAGTACAAGGAGACGCGTCAAAACAAAGCCCGTCTCAGTTAAATTGGTATCCGAGACACGCCATCCTCTCTGAAAAGCAAGAGATGCACATAAAACACAGCGCGTCTCCAATATGCGCAAGAAATGAGACGTACTCTACACAAAACCCGTCTCCTTTTTCTTCGCTTACAGACTCTCGTCGCCGAACATTTAATTCACTCATTCATTCATAGTTGAACACGTATAACACAGATGAACAAACAAAATATTCATCACACAGATGAACATAGATATTCATTAACAAAATATAGTACAAAACACAAGGAAAAAGTACAAGCCACAAGAAAATAAAAACAACATCAACTAAAAAACAACAAAAGAAAACCTAAATCCTACTCCTCCCCCTCCTTCTCCAGCTGCTCCGGCTGCTCTGCCGGTTGCTCCGGCTGGTCCAGATCCGACGGTGCAACCTCGCGATCGAGGTTCCTCGTCATCGCCGCCATGAGGATACTGCGGCCCTCGGCGCTGAGCACCTCGGCCATCGTCTCGAACAGCCTATGTAACTGGTCGAACAACCTGTCAAACAACATCTCGAGCAGCTCTTTGCTGAGCCTCTCGGGGGAGCGGCAACACTGTTTCTTGCAGGGTGGCTCCCTCGGCGGGCTTGGCGGCGGAACGTTGGTCATGGTAGGTTGTCTGAGCGAAACGAAGCGAAGAGGAGAGACTGATGGTGCCTTATATAAGGTCTGTGCCGTAACGCAAAATGGAGACGGGCTTCCCAGCAAAGCGCGTCTCCTATGACCGACGTGTACCTCCCCGCTGCTAAACGAGAGACGCGCTCTAATGGAAAGCGCATCTCCGATTCCACACATCACCTTTATCTTCATGATTTTCTCCATTTTGCTTCGGTTCACTGTTGATATCACACATCACTGATCTCAGAGCACATTCTCACTTGATACCGGAATATAATCAAATCCTTCTTTGTGATACCTGAGGTGCACGATGAACACACCACACATTCATTCATTCACACAGTTGAAGAACACACAAGATAATATTCAATCACATAGATAAACAAAGATAGAATTCATTCATTAACAATATTTACAAAATAGAAGCTAATTAAAACTACAAAGAAGAACTAAATCCTACTACTACTCCTACTCCTCCTCCTCCTCCTTCGGCGGCGACTTCAGTGCCGGTGCAACAGGAGCCTTGGCCAGTTGCGCCGGCTGCTCCGGCTGCACCGGCGGTGCAACCTCAAGAACGAGGTTGCTCTCCGTTGCCTCCACAAGGTTTCTGCGGCCCCCGGGGCCAAGCACGTGGGCCATCATCTCGAACAGAATGTCGAGACAATCAGCCACCCCCGTGAGGGCAAAGAGGAATGGGCCAACGTTACCCATTCCAGTAAACTGGGGAAGGGTACCCCGACCCAAGAAACTCATGGTGCAAGACGTATGTTGTATGCCTCTTACGCCATAAGGAGGCGCTGATCGGTGTTGAACCTCTCGGGGGAGCTGCAACACAATTTCTTGCACGGTGGCTCCCTCTGAGGGCTTGGCGGTGGAAGGTCGGACATGGTGGTGGTGGGTCTTCGGGGCGGAGAAGACGAAGAAAAGAAGAGGATTCAAAGTGAGCGACACACTTGTTTGACACCTGAAAGCATCTAGGCCCCCGTGAGGTATGGTTTTGGTGATTAATGACAACCATTCGTAATTACTAATGAGTTTGTGGATGCAAGGTTTCACGTATATCACATCCAGCGTTAACGACTATCTATTCAAATCATCTACCACTCATTGGATACGAATGGAGACCCCTCAAACGACCTATTTTAAGGGGGTTATTCAATTCTCAAGAAGGCTAAATGAAGAACTCACACAACGACTCTATTCTATCAAAATTGGCAACACAAGAAGATAAATATTCATCAGAACATTATTTGCAACAAGTGTCAAAGAGGTCACTCGAGAAGCTTCTAAAAGTTCAACTCGAAGCAAACAAATTACACTCACCGGATCGTCCGATGTTCTGGAAAATGCACACATCAGTCGATTGGGGCTCAACAGAAGAAGAAGACCTCAGAATGAAGTGCACACCGGATCAACCGATGCTAGGGACAAGTGGACATCGGTGAAGTTCAACAGAAAGATTAATTTGTCTCAACAAATCTGGAAAAACACTCACCGGATCATCCGATGCAGAAGCAAAGTGTACATCGGTCTAATTCAACAGAAACATTATTTCTGGACCAAATCTGAAGACAAAGCTCACCGGATCATCCGATGATTGAGAAGGGGCAGCATCGGTCGAATAACGGTCACTTCTGACACAGTGACGTCAGCTAATCTAATTAGACCGATGCTCAGAAAAAGTGGTCATCGGATCATCCGATGTACACAGAAAAAGTAATCAGCCAACTTTTTCAACGGCTAATTCAGTTGGGCTGGCTATTTAACCCCCTTCCACCAGTCATTTCGACAACACTTGACAACTAGAGCATGCCTACACATCCTCAAGTGTCCAAGACCTAGAACAATCATTTACACACTCTTTACGTCCATCTACACCTCAAGATATAGGCTAGACCTAGCTATAGAGAAGCTTGTGTGCGTCCTCTCTGGGTGAGTGGAGTCTCTAGACCAGTGAGAGCCGTGAGGGAGTGCATTCTTGGTGATTGCATTCACCTTGTATCAAGAGGAGAGTAGAGAGATTGCTCCGGAGCTTGCCGAGACATTTGTGGAAGCCCGTGCCGCGCATAGCTCTTTCGACAATGGAAGACGCGCTTTAGATTAACGCGCATCTCTCTTTGTTATAGCACGTCTCGCATTTATCTCCCTCGTCTCTTCGACAATGGAAGGCGCTCTTTAACTTAACGCTTGTCTCGCATTTATCTCCCTCGTCTCTTCTTCGCCTCCGGTGCTTCTTTATTACTAATCGACAAACGGTCCTTTACTAATCGACCAACTCCAGTGCCACCGCCTCCTCTGTTCGCCATCGCCATTGTCGTCGTCCTTGTCATCATCATCATCGCCGTCCTGCTCGTCGTCGACACTTTTCATGGCTAGTATTGGCTTGGCGCATAGCCGACTGAAGGAGGAGCGCTTGGTGTGGCAAAAGAACTATCCCCATGTATGTACATATTGGCACACCGGTCGCATGGTTGTATATATGTAGATCTGCAATGGACTGATGAGCTTAACTTTAGTTTTGTTTTTCCATCCGTGTAGGGTTTCTCTGCGAAGCCTGAATCGGGAGATTTATTGAAGTGACATTGCATCGTCCTCGGTAAAGAAGGGGTAAGTCATGAAGAACAAGCACAATATGAGTTTAACCATCGTCCTCCTATTAATGATTTTCCTTTGTAGACTGACTGGGAAGGTGGTTACTACCCCTTTACAATCTCCTTCTCGGTGGACTATCCATTGGTGCCTCCAAGATGCGCCTTTCCAAGTGGTTTCTTCCACCCAAATGTCCATCGCTCAGGAGCACTCTGCATTTGAATTATTGATCAAGAGACTGTAAGATAGACCTATTGTGCTCATATAATTAGTAATTGTTGCCGAACTTATTTGAACTGGATTCTTATGTTGCTTAAATTGATATTTCGTAGGGGTGGTGCACTGGTTTTACAATCAAAACTATACTACTTGAAGTTCAGCGTTTGCTGCATTAACCAAATGCGCCCAATGTTGAAAATGATTGCTATAATCTACTTATCAAGGTTAGACACTTTGTGTTAGTGACCAACGTTGGTTATTCATTCCTCCTTTGACATTTGTTAATTTAAAGAATGTTAATATTTTCAGTATCCAGGGCAATATAAGAGACGTGTTCAGGAGCAAGCTGGATGGTACAGTTTAGATTGATCGATGGGAGCTTTAGGAATAAGTTTTAGATTCGAAATTAGTTTAGAGGGCACACAATGTATGAACTATGAAATTCATTGAGTTGCAAATTATCTCTGAATTGCAATGTCATTGCGTTTGTTTATCCCGGAATTCCAAGACAAAATGCGAGATGCGCCTTATGTTGAGCGCGTCCCCGATTCGTGCCGAAGATTTTTGTCCCACCTCAGAAAGCTGTGCGCGTTGCAACGATCATATAAGGCATTTCACACAGTTGCCAGTTGGACATGCCCGGATGCCAAAGATGTTGTTCCTGGCTCAAGCACACCGTGGCGCATCTTTGACATACGGCATGCCCGTTCGACCACAAAATAATGCGAGACATGCGTTATATATGTGTGTCTCCAATTTTTGACCTAATTTTAGTTCTCGCGCGGTCTCTGGCGAAAATTTTCACGCAAAACTTACTCGCGCTCTCTTGACCAAAGGGAGATGTTGAAATAAGAGACGGGTGTTGTAGAGACTCGTCTCCAAGTTTTGCTATTTTTATCTCTCGCGCGCTCTCTGCCAACACCTGGCAAAAATTTTTAGCTCTCGCGTGCTCTCTTGACCTAGAAACCGCAACTCCTGAGCACGCCGCCGCCGTCCCTCTTCCTCAACTCGCTCTTCATCATTGTTGCCCTGCCGCTGTCGACCCCGATCTTCGTCAACAGAGAGTTAAGCATGCCGGAGCACGCCGCCTCGTCCCCTATCCCCAGAGCACGCCGCTGCGTCGACCCCGACCTCGGTAATCGGTATGAGCACGCCGCCGCCTTCACATAAGTGGAAATGTTTTCCCTGTCCCTGGAGCATGCCGGCCTGCTGTCATCAGGGAGTTGAGGAACCACCGCTCCGGCACCTCCGCCAGCTTGTCGCAGAGCACGCCGCCGCCTCGTCCCTACCCTCAGAGCGTGCATTTCAGTGATTTTATTGAATTTGAGGATATCCAATGATGGCTCATTGTTAATGAAGTCATTGATCCAAAGGGAGAATTTTTATTATGGTATACATTCATCTTCCTTGTTTATGTCCAATGCAGAAGTAATGTATTTGTTTTGACTATCAATGTATAAAATGAATTCTGATTCGCAAACCCTTGAAACTGCAGGAACTGTGGTTGACACTAGCATTTGCCATCCCAGTGAGTTTGATTTCTACCTGGAATCAAGGTACCTATGTTGGAATCAGGCTATAAATGCATCAGTGGAATATAAATTGTTTATTTTTTCAGGGGACAAGCACACCAGCTCACTACCATGTCCTTTACCATGACAACAATTTCTCTGCTGATGCTTTGTAGATGCTCACCAACTGCCTGTGCTACAAGTAAGCTCGATTCTCCATTCACTAACAATTATTTGCTATCTTATGTGACTGGTTAAGCGAATGTGAATGCAATTTGATAATGTTTTATATGATTCAGTGATTTTATTAAATTTGAGGATGTCTCAGTCAGAGCATTAGAGGCTCTGAAGGCTCATCGTTAATGAAGGCATTGATCGGGAGAATTTTCATTATGGTATACAGGATTAGATGATGACAGTTATGATGTGTGTAATTAGTTACATTATAATCAGGATGAATAGTCTTTGTTGTGTAATTAGTATACTTGATAACCACAATTAACACTTTGTTAATATTTGATTGGTCAATATAATTTAACATGTGATCTTTTTGGCTATACATATGTTCATGAACAACATGAATAGTATGTTGCTGACACTGGTAATACGACTGCCGAATCCTGACTAGCTCCAGGATGCAGCCGACAATCAGGATCATCCGGGGTGGGGGCACCTAATAGGAGACCTTGCTTGTAAACAATCCGCGATGAGCTGTAGCAGAGAGCGTCTCAGATAACGTACATAAAGGAGACAAGCTTCCATAAAGCCCGTCTTAGATAAGTTAATAAATCTGTGACCTACAATATAGAACATCCCGTATCAGCCAATATATATGTGTCGCGCTTCATAAGGGCCTGTCACGCATGTATGCTGATGGACGACGCGCGCCACAGGCGTCTCCAATGACCCCGTAAAGTTCGTCTGTTATGTTACAAAGAAAGGAGACGCAATTCTTTTAAGCTTGTCTCGCACCTAATCTGATCGGCAACGCGCCTTGCGGCCCGTCTCTGATGACAACGTAATGCGAGACAAGACGATGGAGACGCACAGTTTGTTCGCCCCCTTCTTCTTTCGGGCGTGTCTCGTATGAGCCTTTCTTACGTACCCTGAGTATATTGCAAAGTACTAGGTTGTGTGCAGCCGTCAGCTTGCCTGTGGTGTTGCTTGGAGCCGTGCTATCCCCTATGCTTAGTTTGCTCAGTTTAGATTATTTCCGCTGCATTAGTTTTAGATTTATTAATAATGATCATTAGAGTTGTAATTTGAGGATTATTTGAATATTGTAATAAAAGTACTTGTTTAATAATTTGTGTTGTGGTAATTTTCTGTATATCGTTTGTGATGCACTCGTGTATGTGTGATCTACATCCTGGGCACACATATGCGTTCACTTTGTTCATTTTCGGAACCGGGTGTCACATTCACACAACCAGTAGATCAGGTATGAAAATTAAATTTGTTGGAAATGCTCCGTTACAAACTGTTGCGCATCCTATTCATCTTAAAAATATTCTTCATGTTCCCCCACTACAGAAAATCTTATCTCCGTTCATAAACTAACCTAAGATAATCCTATTTTCCTTGAATTTTGCTCTCACTATTTTTTGGTAAAGGATCGATCTACGAAGAAGGTCCTTCTTCGAGGCACGTGTAAGGAGGGACTCTACTCCTGGCCTTCACTGGAACATTCATCTACTAAAAGCACTTTCATCTCTTCGAGAACATCATTAGAGAAGTGGCATGATAGATTAGGCCATCCATCTATGGTAATAGTTGATCGAGTCATAGAGTCAAATAATATCCCTTGTGCATTTGATTCTCGCATGGATCGTGTGAAGCCTGTCAACAAGGGAAAAGTCATCAGTTACCCTTTCCTAAGTCCAATAGTGTGTCTCAAGCTCCACTTGAACTCGTTTTTTCTGATGTTTGGGGTTGTGCGCCCACTTTTGTTGGGATACATGAGTATTATGTAAGTTTTATTGTTGATTTTAGTAAGTTCACATGGATTTATTTCATTCATCACAAATCTGAAGTTTTTTCAGAGATTTCATGAATTTTGGGCCATGGTTGGATCATTGTTCAACAAGAAAATTATTGCTATGCAAACCGACTGGGGAGGTGAATATCAAAAGTTGAACTTCTTTTTTACTCAAATAGGGATAACTCATCTAGTCTCTTGCCCACACATGCACCAAGAAAATGGATCTGTTGAATGCAAAAATAGATACATAGTTGATATGGGACTTACTTTTCTGGCGCGTGCCTATATACCACTAAAGTTTTGGGATGAAGCCTTTGCCCCTGCAGTTTATCTAATCAATAGACTTCCCTCAAAGGTCATTAATTACCAATCCCCACCAGAAAAACTGTTCCATACAAAACCAGATTATTCTAATCTTAGAGTTTTTGGGTGTGCTTGCTGGCCTAACTTACGTCCATATAATTCCCAAAAACTAGCGTTTAGATCAAAACAATGTGTTTTCTTGGGATATAGCTCTCTTCACAAATGATATAAGTGTTTAGAAATCTCAAATGGGAGAGTTTATATTTCTAGAGATGTCGTGTTTGATGAAACTGTTTTCCTTTCAAAGGTCTTCATCCCAATGTAGGTGCACAACTCCGGTCCGAAATTCCCCTCCTTCATCCTACTTTGCTTCCTTGTGCAGGACAACAAATAGAGTATAATCCACAAAATAATTTTCAGCCTAACCCAAATTCCACTGATTTTTCTGCTCAAACGGGAGCAGCAGTTTTTATTTTGTGCAGACAGAAGGAGACGTGGCTTCTGCAGAAAATACAGGTGCACTGGCCGAGAAAGATCGCATTAGAATTGGTGCTCAACCACCCGCACCGGCCTTGGATCACGCACGCAATCTTCATCTGCCGCAACAGACAGGTCAGGATTCCATGCCAGTCTGGCTGTTGCCCGCGGTCCCGCCCGGGGGTCCTCGGAAGGCACGCCTGAGCATGGGGTGTATTCCAACTCCACTGCTGGATCTTGTGTGGTGCCGAACGCAGGGGGTAGTCAGCAACAGCAGCTCATGTCAGTCGCAGAAGATCATTCGTCTACACGCCTGATGCTGGACCAAAATCAAACCACAGAGCTGGGATCTTCTGCGAAGGAGTCATCTGAGCTAGTTCCTGTAAATCGTACAAGGACACGGCTGCAAAATAAAATTACAAAGCCAAAGGATTTCGGTAAGGACTGTATTTGTTTGTCTGCTGTTACAGAACCACAAAATTTGCAGAGGATTCAACCTCCACTGCTGGATCTTGTGCGGTGCCGAACGCAGGGGGTAGTCAGCAACAGCACCTCATGTCAGTCGCAGAAGATCATTCGTCTACACGCTGATGCTGGACCAAATTCAAACCACAGAGCTGGGATCTTCTTCGAAGGAGTCATCTGAGCTAGCTCTTGTAAATCGTGCAAGGACGCTAGCTCTTGTAAATCGTGCAAGGACACGGCTGCAAAATAAAATTACAAAGCCAAAGAATTTTGGTAAGGACTTTATTTGTTTGTCTGCTGTTACAGAACCACAAAATTTGCAACATGCCTTGCAGTACCAGAACTCGAAGAGAGCCATGGATATTGAGTATCAAGCACTTCAAAATAATAAGGCGTGGCATCTTGTACCAAGAACAAAAATAAAAAATGTAATCTATTCCAAATGGGTATACAAAATCAAGAGGCGTGCAGATGGCTCTATTGACAGGTATAAAGCTATATTAGTGGCTAAAGGCTTTAAACAAAGGTATGGAATCAATTATGAGGACATGTTCAATCCAGTTGTGAAGGTAGCTACTGTCAGAATTGTCTTATCAATTGCATTTACTAACAACTCGTGTTTGAAACAGCTTGACGTGCAGAATGCTTTCTTGCATGGAGATCTGGAGGAAGTGGTCTACATGTCTCAGCCTCCAGGGTATGAAGATGCCAAGTATCCTGATTATGTCTGTAGGCTGGACAAAGCACTCTACGGGTTAAAACAAGCACCCATGACGTGGTACTCTAAGCTCAGTTCGAAATTGATTAGTTTGGGTTCTATTGCATCTAAAAGAGACACCTCGTTATTTATTTACAATAAGGGTGAGACCATCATATTCTTGTTAATATATGTTAATGACATAATTGTTGTTGGCTCTTCACAGCAGGCAGTAGAAGAATTGTTGCTTGATTTGAATAAAGATTTCACACTCAAAGATCTAGGTACCTCCACTATTTTCTTGGAATAGAGGTGTCACAGATTAAAGAAGGGATTCAACTAAGTTAGAGGAAAAATGTTGCTGAAATCATAAAGAAGGCAACACTAGAGAAGTGCAAACCGGTAAGCACTCCTATTCCGGCGACTAAAAAATATTTTGCACATAATTGTCAAGCTCTTAATGCTGAAGATGCAACAAAATATCGAAGTGTAGTTGGAGCTTTACAGTACCTCACTTTGACTAGACCTGATCTAGCCTTCTCAATTAAAAAAGCGTGTCAATTTCTACATATGCCAACTGTTGATATTTCCTACACACTACTAATAATTCATCCCTAGCAGGGGTGCCAGAAATAGTTGTTAATAGATTTTAGGTTACAAATGTAAGTCCGCAAGCGCACAAAATCTATCGATGTAGTATTTCCCCTTTTAGAGTATTCCCAAAGGGTGTCATTTATATTCTCCCAAAGGAAGGATAGGCGGAAGGAAAGCAATCATCAAATGGAGAGGCAAGGTTGGTCTAGGTAGGGTTCTAGCAAGGATGGATAAATGATATTTGGAGTAGTGTGACACACACAAGAGCATTCTATCCTAAGGGGGTAAATGAGGAAAAGAGGGACTAGGCTAAGAGTTAGGTAGATAGTACTACTATGCTTCTAATGTACATATACATAGCCTAAGTTAGTTACTAATGATCATATTAATTATGAATTCTTATGCTAAGTAGATTAACACATCGGGCACAGGTTTACCCCTAGCAATACTAGGACGACTCCCGCCAAGAGCCTGTGGCATAGCCGAACGTAGAGGATTACAAAGGACAGATAGGATTGCCACCACCTACTACCTACCTCTTCAATCCGTGGGTCTACGAGACATTCAACGCTACTTATCTATCCTAGCACCACGCTAGCGTATTAAGTAATTACCTTAAGAGCCTAGGCACAAGTCATCCTAAGGCAAAGAACTAAATCATCGTTGAACCAATGTTAATTTGTAGCATAAGTGATTCATATTAACATAATCATGTCATAGATAATTAGACTATAGTGGGGGTTTGTATTTTTATCATGATATAATGAGAATAGTATAGCACAATCATAATTACTACTCCTACCACATATATGGAATCTACAATCAAACAAGAAATGCTTCATCCATGTATATGAACAATTGAAGACTAAAGATAACATCTTAATTAAGAGCAAAGTCACAAATACAAATAGGAATATGAGAGCCATACCTTTCCCAATTAGGAATTGGGAAGAGACTCCTTCTAATCCTCTCCTACTTGCACTATGGACTAGAGGCTCTCCTCTCTACAACCTATACTCCTCTAAACCTATGGAGAATACTGGATACATTGGATGAATACTCAAGTGGTGTGTGTTGAAGTGAGGGGTGAGGGGTCTTATTTATAGCTTGGAGAAGGGTTGGTTCCCACCACCAAAGAAATGCCATCTCCTATTCATGGGTGGTTGAAAGATAGAACAACAAATGGAGCACACATACCCTAGAAATCAAGTTCCACTATAATTCTGGAAAGTTCAATTTAGATTATAAGTATCTCAACTCAGTCTCTCCTTTACGTGTAGTGGAAATATTTTCTCACCAAGGCATTGTGCCTAAGTTTATCCTACCTCTACATAAGGCTTGTATGTCGAGCTTGGTAGGGAATATAGTAGGCATATTTGCAACACATAATATTGCTAAGTCCAAAGAGCAAGCCTTAGGAGAAATCAATTCAAAACAATTTGACTCAAGAATTGTGCATGTGTGATCGAATGAAGGTGGATGTGGATATTTGAGATGACTCCTTTTTGAGTGGACTCTCTTGTTTTGAAGGGATGAAACATGGCTACTTTTCTTTTTTTCCCTCATGCTTTTGATGTAAGCATGCATTTTCGTTTTATTTTTCTTGTAGCCATGTCTTCTACTCCCTTTTTATGCAATAAATTTTGGAGAGAGTACTAAGCATGAATGGTATGGAGTTTCTCTTTTTATTGTGGAATGGTGGTATGATGTAATTTTTCTTATTTCTAGTGTAGAAGTATAGCATGTTCAAGTGAAGTCTTGAATTCAAAAAGTGATGAATGAAATCCCACATAGGTCTATACTAGTTTGACAAAGCTCAATGTGAAGGCAAATAGCATATGCATAAGGTCTATCAATATGATATAATATCACTTTGGTAGGTATTTCCAATCAAATGAGAGTAACATAAATCTTTTTAGAATTTCTCCGGAAGTCCAAGTTTCACTTTCAAACTAGGAATAGCGGCCCTATCACTATATCATAACTCACAACAACTTAGAACGGATTAAGCTTTTGCTACCCACAATTACCAAATCAAGGCAAAAGCAATTTTAGCCAATGAGAGCAATATGTTGGACAGTAGTAAGTTGTAAACTAGGGACTTATGAAAATTAAAACAGAAAAACTATTCATCATTTCATCTATGTGAATTCCAAGTCATTCTTACCGCACATCTTTTATTTTATTTGAAAACAAAACTATCCTACTTTATTTTTTATATGCAAGGTGGGATGGGTGAATGGAAAATAAATATGCAAGGGGTTGATACAATTTACCTCAAGTGGGGGTCCTCCCCCAAGCTTGTTCTTCACTCACCTCCGTGGTGAGGGTTGAACCCTTGATGACGGAAGTATGCCACGAGATCGTCTTGTTGTTCTTGTAGCGTGGAGTTGAAGTTGGTAAATTGAGCGTCCATGTGTTGTTGCCAGTCTTGGGTACCTTGGACATGCCCTTGGAGAGTGTTGTAGATGTCACCCGTTCTCACTTCAAGGTCTTCTATACGTCTAGTGAGATCTTTCATTCCTTGGCTATAGTCAAGATGACTTCTAGCTGAAGAGGAACAACATCTTTTCATGGACGTTGGAGGCAAGCTTCAAGTGGATAGGGGTGGCTCCCATGTGACACCTGGCCATTCATGCCAAGACGGACCTTTGGTCTCATATGATGGAGGTTGAGTTTATCCTAGTGCAACACCCGTTGGATTCTCTTCCCCTTTGTACTCATAGACCGTGGAGGTTGTCGGAGGCATGTCCGCTCTCCTGGTACGACTTCGAGTTACCCTTCCAGAGACATTACTTCTTCGGTCTTCCTCAATAGGAAGAAGGTCAATGGTTAGCCTCCGGCATTTGTACAAATGACAATCCGGGTTAGGTAACCGAATTTCATTAACAAAGCCGGGATAATAAAATAACAAAGAGCCATCTTGATCATGCTTAAGGGTATGTCCTTGCACTAAATAATCTTCATTAATTAATTCTGTTTGACTTTCAATATACTCAAATGAAGAATATTCTAGTGCTCCTACCCTATTAGCAATACGAGTAATCAATGAAGTGCATCCAATTGGCCCTGTTCTTGGAATGTAATCTAACCATTGTGTCATCATGGCAATAACTGGAGCAACTTTTATCTTTTCAATCATGGCAAATAAAATTTTTAGCTCACCTTCACACACTACCCTACGTCTCCTCTAGGGAACATAGTCATAGCCACCCATCTATGCATGAAGCTTAAATTAGTGTTGTGCAAGTGGCTATACCTAGGTGCACTACATCTGACCTCACTAGTTAAATTGTGCCAAAAACTTTGTTTGTTAAACTTAGGCAAAGCGTCTCAATCTAGCAAACAACTTCTATGAAAGCCTAGGATTTCACTTAATTATTTCCATAGAATGTTTTATTATTTTTGAAATAATCTAAAAGTTATACCATCAGATCTTATTTTGAGTGTGCAAGGGAATTGTATGGAGAGAAGGCGTGAACCTCTCTCCTCTATGTAAGCAAAGTTTTCCCATCCTAATGCACGTCAAATGGAAAAGATTTCGGAATACATACCTATTTTGGAGCTCAAATCCGGATCATAAGCTTTCCTATGAGAAAACTTACGATCTTGGAGGAGCTTGCGTGCTTGATCTTCAACTTCACTTTGTATGTCGAAGTCGTCATCGTGAAGAAGTTGGTGCGAGTTGCTTCTCTCAGCCATGGGAGTGTCCTCACCTACACTCCTCCTCCGTGAATTTGGTGTAGCAACTGAAGAGGGGCATGCACTTGAATCTCCACCATGGCTTAAGCTTGCAGCCTCCTTCCTCTTTCCAAACAACCTCTTCATTCCTTTCATGGTCACAACAAACAAGAACACAACAAGGCAAAAACTCAAAAGAGGTGATGTTAGCAAAAGCAAAACCCCCGACGAATTTTCCTTTGAAGAACTTGAGGGCAAACTGCAAATGCAAACAAAATCAAATCTTTTTGAGTTGGATTTTGAGCAAGAGTACTTCAATGAAGAGAAAGAAAAATAATGTGAGCAAGAGTGACTTTGGGTAGGTATGAAATGAGGTGAAGTGTGAGGAGAAGTGCTCCTCACGGCCACCATTTATAGTGTGCACTCCCCAATGGTCACTAGGGAATCAAATGTAGCCATTGGAGGAGAGAGAGCCAAAATGGCTCCTTCCCCTAGTCGGCCGAACAGGGGGGTCGGCCGAACTGACAAGTGGGCCCCCCTATTCTCCCTTTTTGCAGGTGGCTCCCCAACGGCTATGGAATTAACACATTGGTGAATTACCACTTTTGCAACTCAGAAATTTTTTTTTTCCGAATAGAAACTTTTTTTTCAAAACCCAACAATTTTTTTTTTGTGAAATAAAGAAATAAAAATGATAGTTGAGAATATAAGATTCTCAACTTACTAAGAAAAACCAAATATGCAGTGGGATAAAAAAT
This sequence comes from Tuctoria greenei, assembly GCA_036927565.1. Taxonomy (NCBI): domain Eukaryota; kingdom Viridiplantae; phylum Streptophyta; class Magnoliopsida; order Poales; family Poaceae; genus Tuctoria; species Tuctoria greenei. The sequence continues at coordinate 135,323,807 of JAYESD010000006.1, forward strand.
TAAACTAAATGGGGAAAACCAAATGAAGAGAAAAGGGAAAAATTAAAGAAAAGGATAACTACCAATTTAACCTATTGGCTAGGTCTCACCACCGTCCGATGAGATGGACATTCCTTCTTCTTCATTTCTTGACATCCGGGCCCAGAGGAATGGGCTTGAACGGCTTGTCTTGCTTCTTTCGCCATTCCTTCTTTGGCGGCTTGGTGGACTTGGGCCTTTGGGGAAGCCCGGACTTCTCTGTCTTCTTGTGGTGTCAGCATGGACGATAAGACAGGTTTTCCATATAGATCAAATTCATCATGAATGCAATGAGCGGGTCCACCATTGGGGGTGTGATTTCGACCTCTTAAATGTGCTTAACATTCGGCCATACTTGATACGGATCATGGAGCATTGCTCCAACTTTGGGCTTAAGTGAAACTTCTCCTCCTTGCCATTGATATGAAAATGGATTTCTCCATCCCCCACATCTATGCGAGCCTTCGCGGTGCTTAGGAACAGGTGCCCAAGAATGAGCGGCATATCCTTCTCGACCTCCATGTCGAGCACCACAGAATCCACAGGTATGAAGCAGTTCCGGATTTTCACCGGAACATCTTCAGCGATACCCGCTGGATAACGGACTGAGGATTCAACCTGTTGGCGCTGTGTTGGTGTTGGAGTAAGTTCCGTGAAGTTCAACTAGTCAAAAACCACCTTGGAAATCACACTCACACTTGCTCCAAGGTATCTTGTCGTTCTCCACTGGAGGAACAACATTTTCCAAATGATCCAACTGAGTTTCTAATATCTTGTTGAAACTCAATTGATTCTTGAAGACTGAGGATAGTCCTTCAATCTTGGCATTAACGCTCTCTAGGGTCTTGTCATTGGCCGACAACTTCTTGGATATAGCCTCATTGATCTTCAGTTGGCCAATGGCAAGTTCTCTCAAGTTGGGTTTATTTCCATTGTTTCCATTGTTGTTGTACCCTCCTTGAAAGAATGGGCATGGTTGGCCCCACCCTTGACCTCCTGGACGATAGCCATTGTTGTTTCCATTGTTGGCTACATATAGGGCATCATCACGGGTGTCTGGGCAGTCATTGCCCAAATAGCCTGTGTTGCCACAGACTTCACAAGTGATGTGAGAGTCTAAGACATAGGCATTGTCACGTACCTCAACATTGCCATTTTCATCAATTTTCTTCATTGGGAGGTCCAATTTAGTAGCGGTCATGTCCACCTCCTTCAAGTTGTGCATGCCTCGCTGGCGGGTATGGAGACGCTTTTCGTTCCAACCCTTGTTTGACACCTGAAAGCATCTAGGCCCCCATGAGGTATGGTTTTGGTGATTAATGACAACCATTCGTAATTACTAATGAGTTTGTGGATGCAAGGTTTCACGTATATCACATCCAGCGTTAACGACTATCTATTCAAATCATCTACCACTCATTGGATACGAATGGAGACCCCTCAAACGACCTATTTTAAGGGGGTTATTCAATTCTCAAGAAGGCTAAATGAAGAACTCACACAACGACTCTATTCTATCAAAATTGGCAACACAAGAAGATCAATATTCATCAGAACATTATTTGCAACAAGTGTCAAAGAGGTCACTCGAGAAGCTTCTAAAAGTTCAACTCGAAGCAAACAAATTACACTCACCGGATCGTCCGATTTTCTGGAAAATGCACACATCGGTCGATTGGGGCTCAACAGAAGAAGAAGACCTCAGAATGAAGTGCACACCGGATCAACCGATGCTAGGGACAAGTGGACATCGGTGAAGTTCAACAGAAAGATTAATTTGTCTCAACAAATCTGGAAAAACACTCACCGGATCATCCGATGCAGAAGCAAAGTGTACATCGGTCTAATTCAACAAAAACATTATTTCTGGATCAAATCTGAAGACAAAGCTCACCGGATCATCCGATGATTGAGAAGGGGCAGCATCGGTCGAATAACGGTCACTTCTGACACAGTGACGTCAGCTAATCTAATTAGACCGATGCTCAGAAAAAGTGGTCATCGGATCATCCGATGTACATAGAAAAAGTAATCAGCCAACTTTTTCAACGGCTAATTCAGTTGGGCTGGCTATTTAACCCCCTTCCACCAGTCATTTCGACAACACTTGACAACTAGAGCATGCCTACACATCCTCAAGTGTCCAAGACCTAGAACAATCATTTACACACTCTTTCCGTCCATCTACACCTCAAGATATAGGCTAGACCTAGCTAGAGAGAAGCTTGTGTGCGTCCTCTCTGGGTGAGTGGAGTCTCTAGACCAGTGAGAGCCGTGAGGGAGTGCATTCTTGGTGATTGCATTCACCTTGTATCAAGAGGAGAGTAGAGAGATTGCTCCGGAGCTTGCCGAGACATTTGTGGAAGCCCGGAGGATCGAAGTTGTACAAGGCTTGAGCTCCACCTTGCCGGAGATGGCGAACGGAGAAAGTTAGTGGATTCCCTCGTCTTGGTGACTTGGGAGTGGCAATACCCTTTGGTGGGTGCCACAACGTGGATGTAGGAAGATCCTAGTGATCTTACCAAACCACGGGAAAAATCGCTGTGTCTTCGCATCTTCGAGCGTTTGCATTCCTCTCCCTACCCCTTTACGATTACGTTTTATTATTCCGCACTTAACTCTCTTGATTGCGTAGTTGACTTGCATAGGGAATTGGGCTTAACAATTAAAGTTTTTAAATTGCCTTAAAGTTTGAAAAAGCCCAATTCACCCCCCCCCCCTCTTGGGCGTTTCGATCCTTACAATTGGTATCAGAGCGAGGTTGCTCATAGGATCATTCTAGCTTCACCACTAGAGAGCTTAAATGGCCAAGAATGGGGGTTCGGTTCCCACCTTCGAGGGCAAGAACTTTGCCTATTGTAAAGCACGCATGCGTGCCTACCTAGAGGCTATTGCTCCCGAAGTTTGGGAAGCGACCCATGCGGGATTTGGAGATCTCAATTATGTTGGTGATCAACTAAAATGGGATGCTAAGGCTAGAAATGCTATCTACGAATGCATAAGTCAAGACGTATTTGCTAGAATTGCTAGTAAAGAGAAAGCATGTGAAATTTGGGCATGTTTAATTGAAATACATGAGGGCTCATCTCGTGTTAAAGAACTCAAATATCACTTGCTTAAATCCAAGTATGATGAATTCAAAATGCTTCCTCATGAGAATGTTAACCAAATGTTTTCCCGTTTAAATGTACTCATTGAGGAGATTAACGCACTTGACATTGCCTCTCTTGGTAAGGGACTTATTAACCGCAAGATCCTCATGCTTCTACCCAAGCCCAAGTACAACATTATCAGTTCAATGCTCCAAAAGGAATCGCTTGACAACATTGAAGTCTCGGAGCTTATTGGAGAAATTCATGCTCATGAGATGAGCGTTCTTGGAATGATGGAGGAGTCATCGTCAAAGACCATTGCTCTCAAGGCCTCAACCAAGAAGACAACTCCCAAGAAGAAGAAAGTAGTTGAGCCTACCTCAAGTGAAGAAGAGCAAGCAACAAGCGAAGAGGACGATGACGAGCTTGCATTGATGATGAGGAAATTCTCATGGTTAAACTCCAAGATCGCAAAGAAGGGTTACTCCTTTGATCCCAAGAAGAAAGCCTTCCTTCCAAGAAAAGATGAAAACAAGATATGCTACAATTGTGGTGATCAAGGCCACATTTCATATGATTGTCCAAAACCGGACAAGAGGAAGGACAACCACAAGGGAAAGCATCGAAAGCTAGAAGAAAGTGATGAAGATGAAGAAGAGGTCAAGCCCAAGCGCTCCTTTGGAAAGAAGAAATTTGACAAAGGCAAGAAGACCAAGCTCTTTCCAAAGAAGAGAAGAGGGACTCAAAAGGTCTTCATGTGCGAAGCCAATGAGTGGGTCACCGATGAGGAAACAAGTGACGATGATAGTGAAGATGAGGAAGAAAACTTGGCAAGCCTCGCTATCGTCAACAAGGATGACTCACCTCTTCCCCCACCGCCCATGTGCCTCATGGCGAAAGGTAACACCAAGGTATGTGATGACTCTAGTGATGATGATGAACTTTCTCCCGATGAATTAGCATCTATGATTAATGAATATCATGCCATTATAAAAAGGGAAAAGGGCAAGGTTAAGGCACTTGAACAAGCTCGTGCTAAGCTTGAGAGTGCTAACCTCAATTTGCATGACAAGTATGAAAGCATACTTAAGGAGCATGACATGCTCAAGTCTCATGTCAAGCAAATTGAGGAAGAGAAGGCTCAAATCAAGCTTGATCACCATGAGCTTGACTTAGCTCATCAAGCACTCTTGGGCAAGCACAATGAGTTGGTTCAAGAGCATCAAGTACTTAACCTTGCTTATGAAGCTATTGAACTAAAATTGAAAAACTTGAAGAAATAAACCCTTGATGGCAAAATACCCGCTAGTTCACATGCCACTAACAATTTGCATGAGTCTTTGCCGTTGAAAGCAAATGCTAGGGAGAAGGAGCTAATGGACGAGATTGAAAGTCTCCATGCTAGCGTGGTAAGACTAACCAAGGGAGAGGACAAGCATAAGGAAATCCTCTTCCAACAAGCCAAAGGCTTCAACAAGAGAGGACTTGGATCCTTCCCGGTGCCAAACAAAGGGAAGGTGCCCTCACCGGAGCTTAGGACAAGCTTCATCAAGGAAGTTGGTTCCTATTGCCAACACTGTGAGGTCACCGGACATCACACAAGGGAGTGTCTTCTTCCTAATCGTCCTTCTCCCAAATTGCCTCCTAACTATACATCTACTTTTGATAATCACTATTATCTATTGAGCAAAGTAGGTGGGAAGGTGAAGGCAAGGTTCATCGGCAAAGACATCAAGTGCATGAAGGGGAAGCTCCCCAAGCAACTTTGGGTCCCAAAATCACTTGTATCACACATACAAGGACCTAAGTTGGCTTGGGTTACTAAACTCAAAAACTAACTTCATGTGTGTAGGTGAACTACAAAGCCGGAGGAAAACATTGGGTACTCGATAGTGGGTGCACTCAACACATGACCGGCAATGATGGTATGTTCACCTCCATAGAGGACCCCGGAAATCACGAACAAGTCACCTTTGGTGATAACTGAGAGGGGAAGGTAATTGGTTTAGGTAAAATTGCTATTTCTAATGATTTGTCTATCTCTAACGTGCTTTATGTTAAGTCTCTTAGTTTCAATTTACTCTCTATTGCTCAATTATGTGATCTTGGACTAACGTGCACATTTGACAAGAATGGTGTTGTGGTGTCTAGTGAGTCTAGCAAAGAACTAATCTTCAAGGGGTTTAGGCATGGACATCTTTACTTGGTGGACTTCTCCAACAAGAACGCTAGCTTGACCACTTGTCTTTTCACCAAGACAAGTTTGGGTTGGCTATGGCATCGACGCATTGCTCACATAGGGATGAGCAAGCTCAAGAAGTCATTCAAGCTTGGGATGGTGACCGGCGTGAAGGACGTCACATTTGAGAAGAACAAGCTTTGTAGCGCATGTCAAGCCGGGAAGCAAGTTGCCTCGCACCATCCGATGAAGACAATGGTGTCAACCTCCAAGCCACTTGAACTGCTTCACATGGACCTCTTCGGACCGTCCACATACCAAAGTCTTGGCGGTAACCTCTATTGTCTCGTTATTGTTGATGATTATTCTCGATATGCTTGGACTTTGTTTCTAGGTGACAAGGGTGAAACTCCGGAAGTCTTCAAGACCTTTGCAAAACGAGCTCAAAGGGAATTTCAACTTCCCATCATCAAGGTCCGGAGTGACAACGGCACCGAGTTCAAGAACTACAACATTGGGGAGTGGTGTGACCGTGAAGGCGTGAAGCACGAGTTTTCGGCCACGTACACCCCTCAACAAAATGGTGTCGTTGAAAGGAAGAACAAGACTCTCATCACCCTTGCAAGAGCAATGCTTGATGACTATGGCACGTCGGAGAAGTTTTGGGCCGAAGCAATCAACACGGCGTGCCATGCCGCTAATATGATCTATCTTCATCGACTACTTCAAAAGACCCCCTATGAGCTCCTCATTGGAAGAAAGCCCAACATCTCTTACTTCCGAGTCTTCGGATGCAAGTGCTACATCTACCGCAAGAAGAGGCTTGGTAAGTTTGAAAGAAGGTGTGATGTTGGTATTTTTCTTGGTTATGCATCAAACTCAAAAGCATATCGAGTATTCAACCAAACGTCCGGGTTAGTTGAAGAAAGTTGTGATGTTGAGTTTGATGAGACTAATGGCTCCCAAGAGGAGAATTTTGGTCATGATGATATAGATGATGAGCCTCTGCGAGAAGCCATGAAGAACATGACCATTGGAGACATCAAGCCCGAAGTTGAGGAGAGCCATGATCAAGGGGGAGCCTCAAATGCTAACATCGACACCTCCATGGCGCCTCAAGTTGACGAAGAAGAAGAAAAAGATGATCCATTGCCTACAAGATTCACAAGTCCTACAACATCTAGATGAAGAAGAAGAAGTCCAAGATCAAGTCCATCCACAAGACTAGCAAAACGCATCACCACCGCCAAGTGCTTCACAACCACTCATGAGGCATTGGCGCATCTCCAAGGCGCATTCGATGGATCAAATCATCGGAAGTCCGTCACGGGGAGTAAGTACTCGTTCTCGCCATGTCGCTTCGTTTTGTGAGCACTACTCGTTTGTTTCGTGTGTAGAACCCACTCGCATCGAGGAAGCACTTCAAGATCCAAATTGGGTGATGGCAATGCAAGAAGAACTCAACAACTTCACCCGCAACGAAGTTTGGGTGTTGGAGGAGCAACCCAAGGACAAGAACGTCATCGGAACGAAGTGGGTGTACCGCAACAAGCAAGATGAGAATGGCGTTGTGGTCCGCAACAAGGCAAGACTTGTGGCCAAGGGTTTTGCGCAAGTTGAAGGACTAGACTTTGGAGAAACATTCGCTCCGGTCGCTCGGTTAGAAGCTATTCGTATACTCCTTGCTTTTGCTTCACATCATAACATAATGCTTTATCAAATGGATGTGAAAAGTGCCTTTCTTAATGGCTATATTAATGAGCTTGTTTATGTTGAGCAACCTCCCGGGTTTGAAGATCCGAGGAATCCTAATCATGTGTATAGGTTACACAAGGCGCTCTACGGACTCAAGCAAGCACCTAGGGCGTGGTATGAACGACTAAGGGATTTCCTAGTCATGCAAGGATTCAAGATCGGGAGGGTGGATACTACACTCTTCACCAAGGACATCGACGGAGATTTATTTCTTTGTCAAATTTACGTTGATGACATTATTTTTGGCTCAACTAACAAAGCTCTTAGCCATGAGTTTGGCAAAATGATGTCTAGGGAATTCGAGATGTCAATGATTGGAGAGCTCAACTTCTTCCTAGGATTTCAAATCAAGCAACTTCAAGAGGGGACCTTCATCTATCAAGAGAAGTACACAAAGGACCTCTTGAAGAAATTTGAGATGGGAGATTGTAGCTCAAGAAGCACTCCAATGGCGACAAATTGCCATCTCGACGCGGACATGGACGGTAAACCTATTGATCAATCTCATTACCGTTCCATGATTGGCTCATTGTTATATCTTACCGCATCTAGGACCGATATTATGTTTAGTGTGTGCTTGTGTGCTCGCTTTCAAGCGGCACCTAAAGAATCGCACAAGAAGGCGGTTTTTAGGATACTTCGGTATCTCAAGCATACCCCAAGTGTAGGGTTGTGGTACCCCAAGAACGCTAGTTTTCATCTCTTAGGCTACTCGGATTCGGACTTTTCCGGATGCGTGTGGACCGCAAGAGTACCTCCGGAGGGTGCCACCTACTTGGGCGTTCCCTAGTGTCTTGGTCTAGCAAAAAGCAAAATTCCGTGGTTTTGTCCACCGCGGAGGCGGAGTATATAGCGGCCGGTGCATGTTGTGCCCAAATTCTATATATGAAGCAAACCCTTTTGGACTTTGGAATTAAGTTTGGTTGTGTGCCTCTCCTTTGTGACAATGAAAGTGCGGTTAAGATAGCTAGAAACCCCGTTCAACACTCCCGCACCAAGCACATTGATATTCGCCATCACTTCTTGCGGGACCATGAGGCTAAGGGAGACATCTCATTGCAAGGTGTTAGGTCCGAAGAACAATTGGCGGATATCTTCACCAAACCACTTGATGAGAAAACTTTTTCTAGGCTTAGAAGTGAATTAAATGTGCTAGATGCATCTAACGTCATGTAAGTTGCCATGTTCATGTAAGGTTGCATATCATATAGGTCTTGCCTAACTACCAAAGGATAGGGGCGAGCTAGAAATAGTTTTCCCTAAGGAAGCCTTTGGAAGGTTTAAACTTGGCAAGATAGATTTATTTTATGCCTTGCATGATTCCTGCCATATAAACTTGCACTCATTTAATATCTTGCATTAACTTGTTTGGCATTGCATACGGTAGATTGTCACAAAGGGGAACCCACATCATGAGAAGAAGACTTGTTTGAAATGCAATATCTTAACTCATATGATGTGGAAAGAGCAAAATTCTAAAGGAACATGCTTTAAAGAGATAGAAGTTTCCATACTCTAGCTCACAAAGCATGGACCTTACATTTTCTTGGTTTTTCCCTCCTAATTTTCCTTGTGTGCTCTATTTGTTTAAGGGCTTAGCCAATATGTGGCACTATATTGAAAAGCCTATTATTAGGGGTTAGGAGGTTCCCAAAAGGTCCTAAGACTCATTTTCTCTTTGTGTGTTTTTAGTCAACGGACATTTATGGGTATTCTTAGGTTTTCTATAGTCATCGGACTATCCGATGCTAGGGTCAGCAGCTCATCGGATCAATTTGTACTTCAGTTCATCGAACAGATCAGTCAGAACCAAGAAATCGACCGATGAGTTCATTTCAAGAAACATCGGAGCATCCGATGTTCAATCCTCTGTTACCCTGCTGAATTCGACCGATGATCGACGTAGCAACGTCGGATCATCCGGTGTGCAAAGAGAGTTTTTCGACCAACTCTCTGTTGAACTCGACCGATGACCCCCCCGATGCACATCGGTCAATCCGGTGTTCGCGTAACCGTTAGGTCATCGGGTTCCTATTTAAAGGTGTACGGGCGCTTCGTCTTCTTCCCTCCACCGCCGCCGCGCCTCCATCGCCGCCGTCTCAGACCACGCCGCCGCACCTCCCGCGCCGCCGCCTCAGACCACACCGCCGCACCTCCCGCGCCGCCGCCTTAGGCCGAGCCGCCGCCGCGCCTCCACCGCCGCCGCGCCTCCCGCGCCGCCACCTTAGGCCGAGCCGCCGCCGCGCCTCCACCGCCGCTGCCGCCGCCGCAGCCGCCGCCGCCGACGCGGCCGCCGCCGCCGTCTCTTCATGGCGTCGCCGCCATCGCCTTTCGGCCTCCATCACCACCTCGTCGTCTCTCCACCTCACCGCCGGCAGCCCTCCTTCGGTTCGACGATTTTCGTCGCTAGGGTTCCCACGAACCACGCGACATCGTCCCGATAGCTGCGTCGCCGTTCATCATTCGTGTGATCCTTTTCGTCGCTAAGGTGTGTACCGTGCCGTGCGACATCCGTCCTTGTTTCTCGTCGATCATCTTTCCGCTAACCCTAGCCCTCTTCTTTGCATCAAGATGGGCCGTGATCGCAAGGGAAAAGGCAAGGCCATCGAGGAGCCCGCAGCGAAGAAACAAATCTCTCGAAGGAAGCTCACCGGGCAGAGTTGGCCGCTCGCGCCGCCGAGGAGCGTGAGCGCGGCCATCGCGGTTCCTTGCGGCTCCGCGAGTCTCGGCAGAGGCAGCAGCGGCCCACAGTGCAGCCCGTGCCGCCCGACGACTCCGAGGATGAGGAGGAGACTGCGGTGACGCCACTGGTTCGCCGATACACCGTCAGGACCCGAGGGGGAGGTCAGACCCCCACCGCGAGTCAGTGCCCCACTGCTGCCGACCGCGCAGAGGACAGAGAGGCCCAGAGGGCCATCTACGAGATGGATATCACTGCCAGAGTTGCTGAGGATGTCAGGCTTATAGACTATCGCAAGTTCAAGGCAAAACAATTGAAGAAGCTAAGATGGACAGCATTGCCAGAGGAGTGGTTCCCGCAGCCCAGGGACACTAGGGTTGATCCCCGCTTTTGGACCCTGACACAGGCGTCCCTGTACGAGACGTACAGGCGTCGGGGCCATAAGCTGTTCCAGCACACTTACATCGACTGGAATCAGCTTGCAACAGCAGTTGGACACGGGATCAGGCCATTCTTCGAGAGGTACAGAGGCCTTGTGGAGCTGCTCTCACGCCAGAGGAGCGCTTACGTGGAGGAGTGGGTTCGAGTCTTCTACGCAACTCTCTATATCTCAGAGGGTCGGCGCTCGATCCACTTCATGTTTCTGGGGCAGCAGCACACCGTGTCTCGAGAGCGACTGGCACAGCTGCTTGGAGTGCACACACACCTCACTTGTCTGCACGAGGTGGTCTGTGGAGGAGCCGACCCGCCGAGGAGGCCGCTGACAGGGGGAGTGTCTCCGCCGTTTGAGGAGATCAGAGGTCTGTTCACCCCTCCTTTCACGCCAGACCAGCCGAGGGTGCCAGCTCTCCTCACTCCAGCCGCTCGGACAGTTCACCACATCCTCAGGCGTACCCTTCTACCGAGGACCGGCTACCTAGAGGGCTTCACGAGCCTCCAGCAGACCATCCTGTTCTATGTGATGAACGGGATGGAATTTGATATCGTGGACATCTTGATCTGCGAGATGGAGGACGTGATCACTGACGGAGTTGGGATGTTGAGGCAGTTGGTCTACGAGCATTGGATCTGCCGTCTGCTGTTCCTGCTAGCACTTGAGGACTCGCCAGCCACTGCTCCCCTGACAGAGCTCCACGCCACTCGGTTCGGCCACTACCGAGTGCCCACTCCTGGAGACCGCCGCCTTGGCCGTCCAGTCGAGCGTCAGGTCAGAGCTCGACTCTCCGAGGAGGACTAGACCGAGCTAGCCCAGGAGGACGAGGCGCTCGCCCAGTCAGAGGCACAGGGTGGAGGACTGGAGCACGTCTGGTCAGACAGCGACACCAGCGACAGCGTCGAGGAGTACTTTCCTCCTCCACCTCCTTCTCCGAGGCAGCACGACGCGGAGGCGGGAGGTTCGACTGCTCCACCACCTCTAGTGTCCGAGGCTCAGGTGTCACAGCCGTCAGAGCTCACCTCGCTGCTCCAGCAGATGGTCGAGCAGCAGCGCCAGGACAGGCTTGCAGCTGAGCAGGCCCGAGCGGAGCAGGCTGCACGGCTCGCGGAGCTACAGAGACAGCAGCAGGAGATGCAGTTGGAGATCGCCCGCTAGAGGCGAGAGGACACTGACCGCTTCACGAGCCTGGTGGATCAGATGCACCGGAGGATCCTGGACCAGCAGCAGCAGACTCAGCAGGCTATGATGGGCATCCTGGGGTTGATCACCAACCTCTACCAGCAGACCGGGATAGCCCTTCCGCCTCAGCGGCCGGGTCTTGGTCAGGCTCCAGCAGCTTCTCCACTGGCACCTACTGCAGCTCCAGCACCGGCATCGCCCATACCAAGCTTCAGCATGTCACCTCTACTAGCCTCGACAGTGCCATTCCAGTTCTCACCTCCACCGGCAGTACCTTCTCCGCTGGCGCCAGCAGTCCCAGCAGATCCCCCAGCAGCGTCAGCAGCTCCAGCTCCTCCCGCTCCAGCGCCAGCACCTGCGACCTCCACCTCGAGCAGCTCCGACGACAGCACCGCCGACGTCGACCGCTTCACCGTCGCCCCGAGTGCTCCGGAGTCCTAGGTACTCATCTTCCCTTTTTGGTGTCTTGATGCCAAAGGGGGAGAAGAGTTAGAGTCAGGGGGAGTTTAGCTCTAGGGGGAGTCAGTCTTGGTCTTAGGGGGAGTTTGGGGAGTTTTACCTTTATCTTTTTGGACTTATTGTCATTTGCTTGTTATCTTTTGCTTCTATTGTAATTCAGTGTGCCCTTTCATGACTTATTTGATCACTGTTTGAGCCTTCGAGCTCCTTGTGTTGCATTTTGTTCCAATTACAATCTTTTATGAGCATTGCGTTATTAAATTCTTTTACTTCTATGCTCTACTCGTTGTGTTGTCATCAATCACCAAAAAGGGGGAGATTGAAAGCATCTAGGCCCCCGTGAGGTATGGTTTTGGTGATTAATGACAACCATTCGTAATTACCAATGAGTTTGTGGATGCAAGGTTTCACGTATATCACATCCAGCGTTAACGACTATCTATTCAAATCATCTACCAATCATTGGATACGAATGGAGACCCCTCAAACGACCTATTTTAAGGGGGTTATTCAATTCTCAAGAAGGCTAAATGAAGAACTCACACAACGACTCTATTCTATCAAAATTGGCAACACAAGAAGATCAATATTCATCAGAACATTATTTGCAACAAGTGTCAAAGAGGTCACTCGAGAAGCTTCTAAAAGTTCAACTCGAAGCAAACAAATTACACTCACCGGATCGTCCGATGTTCTGGAAAATGCACACATCGGTCGATTGGGGCTCAACAGAAGAAGAAGACCTTAGAATGAAGTGCACACCGGATCAACCGATGCTAGGGACAAGTGGACATCGGTGAAGTTCAACAGAAAGATTAATTTGTCTCAACAAATCTGGAAAAACACTCACCGGATCATCCGATGCAGAAGCAAAGTGTACATCGGTCTAATTCAACAGAAACATTATTTCTGGACCAAATCTGAAGACAAAGCTCACCGGATCATCCGATGATTGAGAAGGGGCAGCATCGGTCGAATAACGGTCACTTCTGACACAGTGACGTCAGCTAATCTAATTAGACCGATGCTCAGAAAAAGTGGTCATCGGATCATCCGATGTACACAGAAAAAGTAATCAACCAACTTTTTCAACGGCTAATTCAGTTGGGCTGGCTATTTAACCCCCTTCCACCAGTCATTTCGACAACACTTGACAACTAGAGCATGCCTACACATCCTCAAGTGTCCAAGACCTAGAACAATCATTTACACACTCTTTCCGTCCATCTACACCTCAAGATATAGGCTAGACCTAGCTAGAGAGAAGCTTGTGTGCGTCCTCTCTGGGTGAGTGGAGTCTCTAGACCAGTGAGAGCCATGAGGGAGTGCATTCTTGGTGATTGCATTCACCTTGTATCAAGAGGAGAGTAGAGAGATTGCTCCGGAGCTTGCCGAGACATTTGTGGAAGCCCGGAGGATCGAAGTTGTACAAGGTTTGAGCTCCACCTTGCCGGAGATGGCGAACGGAGAAAGTTAGTGGATTCCCTCGTCTTGGTGACTTGGGAGTGGTAATACCCTTTGGTGGGTGCCACAACGTGGATGTAGGAAGATCCTAGTGATCTTACCGAACCACGGGAAAAATCGCCGTGTCTCCGCGTCTTCGAGCGTTTGCATTCCTCTCCCTACCCCTTTACGATTACGTTTTATTATTCCGCACTTAACTCTCTTGATTGCGTAGTTGACTTGCATAGGGAATTGGGCTTAACAATTAAAGTTTTTAAATTGCCTTAAAGTTTGAAAAATCCCAATTCACCCCCCTCTTGGGCGTTTCGATCCTTACAACACCATCTTCTCAATCAAATCTTTGGCTTTGGGCATCGTCAATGATAAGAAGGCACCTCCAACAGCAGCATCAACATGGTCACGAGCAGAAGGGATCAGCCCGTTGTAGAAGTTTTGGATACTGAGCCAGTCATCTATGAATGTGGCCTAGAGGGGGGTGAATAGGATATATGAGTTTCCTTCATACTTAATAATATGGTCAAATGCTTGATAGACCGAACTTGTCCAGTTGGAGGTGCGGACTGGTCCGGTGTGCTAAATGTGTGTCGAGTTGATTAAGTGTTGATTTAGGAATTAAACTTTATAACAGCAGAAATTTGAACAACTAATGAGATCACTTGAATTATCAATCAATATTGTGAAGTTACACGTGAGAAGCAAGTGCAATTCAAGTTACAAGCTTGATCAATTATGTGCCCTAATTAATGAAGATGCAAAACAAAGAAGCACGCGGGACACTGATTTTTACCCAGGTTCGATCTCACCAAAGAGATCTACTCCTTGTTGAGGAAGCCCACACAGAGCCGGGTCTCTTCAAACCCTTTCCTTCATTAAGTCACCACACAAGGCTGACTTGATGCCACAATGACGGGTAATCACTGAGTTTATGGGGGAAAACTCACACATTGAGGGCTCCCACAAGAATTACAACAAAAAGATGATCAATTACACTCGAAAATATTACAAAGAAAAGCACGAGTGTGAAGAGATCAAACCCCAAGATCTCAACGAAGTGTAGACAACGATCTACCAACCCCAAATCTGAATACTCAATTGTTTTTCACCTTTGAGGACATTAGGTGCATGGGGAGATGTGTTTTTGTGCTCTTTGGACAAGTGGTGGAGCTAGGGTTTTTGAGTTTGACAGTAGGAATCAAAAGTTGTGATTGTGGGGTCGTGAATCTCCTGTTTGTAGTGTTTCCAAAATTGTTACCGTTAGGGATCCCGATGACCGGACTAGTCCGTACTGGGGACTAGACTTGTCCAGTGTGCTGTGTAAAAGTCGGCGTGAAATGTGCAGCACACTAGAAACCCTAATAGTGTGAGGTATACTGGACAAGTCCGATAGGTGTTCGGACTTGTCCGATGCCCTGTGTAATTGAACTCCTGAGAGTTAAATGGACTAGTCTGGTCCAAGAACAGACTTGTCTGGTGCTATGTGTTATAGAACATCAAAGAGTTTAGTGGACTAGTCCGGTCCTATGGACAGACTTGTCCAGAGTGTAGTGTAATGGGTTTACAGAGACTTGAATGGACTAGTCCAGTTTAAGATCGGACTAGTCCGGTGCACTGTGAAATGTGGTTCCAAAAAGTTTATCGGACTAGTCCGGTCCATGGTCGGACTAGTCTGGTGCAATATGTTTTTGGACAACAGAGAGTTGAATGGACTAGCCCGGTCCATGAACGGACTAGTACTCTGCTCATTGATGCCCTTACCCCTACGCAAAGACTTGAGCTCTTGGGATGTGTCTCTCACACAAGCTATACATCTAAATCTACTTTGCGCTTCAATCGTCAGTTGGGCTTTTCTATTTTTCTACAACACTTCATTTTTCACTTTTTGAGTGCACCAAACTATCTCATTTGAATTGACCTGCAGTCATCTCAACAAGTTCATTAGGATCTCAATTGTTTGTCATCAATCATCCAAAACCCACAAGGGATTGTCTAGATGCACTTTTAATCTCTCCCTTTTTGGTGATTGATGACAACCAATTGAGATTTCACAATTAAGAGTAAAAAATTGAATTTCATAAAGTGTTCATATATGAGAACAATAAATGAGTAGCAAAAACTTCTCACATATATGCAATCTTTATTGTGGGGTGCCTAACAAGTGTGTGATCAGAAAGATGTGATGAGCAATACATAAGAACTTAACAGTTATAGCAACAATCATCACATTAACATTAACTAAGCATCACAAATTAAGTAAATTAATAACATCCAAAATAAATTACAATAGTTTGAAAATGAGTACATGTCCTTGATCATAAGTCCTTAATGGCTTAATGACTACAAAATAGATAGCTAGTCTCGATGTCTCCCCCTTTGGCATCAAGGCACCAAAAAGGGAAAATTTAGTAGAATCACTCATGGTCATTGCCTCCCTCACTCTCAGTCCTCTCTTAATCTTCTTCTTCATCTTCAGGTGCTTGAGGAGGAGGAGGAGGAGCAGATGTGCCAGCTAGTCCGAATGAAGCCATCTCTTGCTTAGTTAAAGGTGCCATCTTTGTGATGTCTTCTTCAGAGTCTTCTGAGATCTGAGGTGACCCCACTGGTTCTATTTCCAGCTTCTCACAGATTGCTTTGATATTGGCCTTCACATATCTTTGATGCTTCTTCTTGACATGACTCTCCTTGTGTTGCTTGATTTCCACTTTGCGACAGGAAGCAAAGATGGATGAGAGCATCTTCAATACTCATCTGGAGGTCTCTCTAGGAGGTGGAGGAGCAGGAGTAGCAGCCTCAGATCTTGTGCGTTCTTGAGCCCTCTTAGATCTTTGTTCCTCTGCAGGTGAGGTAGGAGCAGAGGGGACAGTGTAGATAGTAGGCTTCTGGGGCCTGATTCCAGTATGAGGAACATCCTTGACAAATTCAAGTCCCGTCACCTTCTTAATCATATACATGATGTAGGGTGCATAGCCACAGGACCTGTTAGGGCTGATGTAGATGTTCACAGTGTCATTGTACATGTATTCAAAGACATTGAAGGGCCTTCTCCTCCTGATCACCTTCATCAATGTCCTGATTGTCCCCTGGATAGTCCCTGCATTTCCTTCCTTGGGAGCTATGGTTTTCCTCAGGATCCTGTTTAGAATAGAAACGAAGGGCTTCAAGTACTTTGTAGTTGGAGATTTAAATGGCATCTTTGTATCATAGAGAAAGTTAAGTTGATCTTTCTCTAGAGGCTTCACGTTGTGGATGATGATGTGTAATTCTTCATATGTGACACTATATGTGACACCCGGTTCCGAAAATGAACCAAGTGAACGCATATGTGTGCCCAGGACATTCAACACACATACACGAGTGCATTCACAAAAGGATATACAGAAAATTACCACAAGACAAGACTAATTAACCACTTTTATTACACAAATCATAATATCCTCGAATACAAGCTCTAATGAATATTAATGACAAGTTTGAACTAATGCAGCGGACATAAACTAAATAAAGCAAACTAAGCAGCTAAGCAAATAAGCACAAGGGTAGCACAGCTCCAAACAATCCACAGGCAAGCTGACGGCAGACACGGCCTAGAATTCTGCATTATCACTGTTATACTCCCAATTCTGACCTCCAACTGTTGGTGGGAGAATTGCAAGGGTGAGTACATGTTGTACTCAGCAAGTGTGGAAAGTATGACATGTAGCTAATTAAAATGACGAATATAATAACAGCTAAGTGCTGAAAAGTACATTAAAACATTTGAAAAGCAATGTATTATATGTATGTGAAGTAAACCCATCATAAACCATGATGATTAACATAGTACAAGTCCATATTCCACATCCATCACCATTATACCAGATTTCACCAGTACCATAATCCATATCCAATACCATAATTCAATCCATAACCAGCCATAACCATATCACTAACCGTAACCATCCCCAATCCCATGTTCCCTCTAATCATGGAAGTTGTCGAGGTGCTCATAATCGGGAGCATGACAATCATGATAGTTTTTAACACTCTGTAGATTTTGTACCACTTTACCCACGTGTTTGTGATTTCATCACTTTTCGGTGACTAAGAACCTCCCTTATGCTCGTGACCCGTCGGTCACATTACACACTTCCGTTGGTGTGTGGCCAAGAGATCACAAAGTAGCCTTTACAAAGGGACTACTAGCATGTACGGATCCACTGAGGTTTCACCGGTGGCGATGTCTCCAACTGAGCACATCTTCAACCAAGGGCCCACTCTTGTGCCATTTGGATACTAGGGAGTCTCGACTCAAATCCAAACCCAATCCGACTCCCCTTCCCCAGTGCGCCAAATGATCCGCTCAATACCAGTAATACCCTAATTAATCAGCTACGCTGCACCCATATTTGGTCTCGTGGTGGCACTGTTGTCTTGGCTTATTCTCGCATGAACCGGTCCTTAGATATAAAGCAAGCAACCACCATGTCTTCCAACCCATCCACATACCAGGCTTGCTTAGATCATCCATTACCAAATCATATTTACCAGCTCATATTAACCATAATCTCATTAATGCATAACTAAATAGTATAGTTATTTCTCATCCCAGTTAATTAAGCGAAGCAAAAAGGTAAAAAGCCCTTCCAGACTCTCTACGATGTATTCCAGGTGATAAGGGTGGTGAAACAAAGCTAGTAAACTTCCTATCATAGGAATTCTCATCAAATTGACACAAGCATGCAGTTTTGAAAACAAAACATTTATTGTAAAAACAAGATCAATATGTCCAAGGACACTTGCCTTGCTATTGGGATTGATTTGGTTCAAAGTCGTCAAATTCCTGGTATAGGAGGTCCTCCGCAGCACTCTGTAGCGCAAAACCTTCTATTCTCAGTGATAAACATACAAAATAGTAATTATAATCAATAAATGCTCATATATTACTCAATATTACATGACATGCATGATTAATGCAATTATGAAGTGAAACTTGTTAATGAGTTGCTTTTAATATTCACTAACTAGTTCTAAGAGTTTTAACTAGTTTGGATAGGTTTGGAATTGATTTGAGTCAATTTGGAATTAATTCAGCACAATTCAAATTCAGAGGCCGGACAGGTCCTGTTTCAGGGGCCGGACTAGTCCACCCTGGCCAGAACCAGCGAGTCAGGGTTTTCTTGAGTTACGAGAATTTGGAGAATTGGGTTGAATTGTCGTGGGAAAGAGAAAGTAGAAGGTATATCACGTGTTTAGAACTCAAAGGATCAAGAATCGAAGATGAAACTTGAATCTTGACAATCTAGGGTTGATGATGAAGAGTTGAAGGTGAATTGGCGGTGAAGAACGCAAAGTCGATGAAGATCTTGATTACTTGATCCTCTTTCGTTTCCTCCTCCTGTAAGGATCAAAACGCCCAAGAGGGGGGGTGAATTGGGCTTTCTTTCAAATTTTAAGGTAATTAAAAACTAACAACTTAAAGCCCAATTCCCTATGCGATTACTCAATGCAATCAACGTAAATTTAAGTTGCGGAAAGAAGATTCCATAAATGTAAAAAGGAGGGAGAGGGATGCAAACGCTCAAAGGACACAGAGACACGGAGTTTATCCCGTGGTTCGGCAAGATCACAAGGATCTTCTTACGTCCATGTTGTGGCACCCACCGAAGGGTTTTGCCACTCCCAAGTCACCGAGACAAGGGGGTCTTCACTATTCTTCTCCGTTCACCATCTCGGGCAAGGTGGAGCTCAAGCCTTGTACAAGCCTTGATCTTCTGGGCTTCCACACACACCTTGGCAAGCTTCGGAATGATCTCTTCAACCTCTCACTAGCCTAGAGACTCCAATCACAGAGAATGGACGCACACAAGCTTTTCTCTAGCTAGATCTAGCCTATACAAATGATCTAATGGGTGAAGAAGTCTAAGCTCTTGGTCTTGAGTGCTCTTAGATGTGTTGTTAGCTTTTGAGTATCAAGACTTGCCGTAATGACTGGCTTAGGGGGTATTTAAAGCCAACCTCCCCGAAATAGCCGTTGGAAAAGTAGGCTGACAGAACTTTATTGTACACATCGGATGATCTGATGTCTCCCCCTTTGTTATCATCGGTCTAATTAAGTTGGCTGACGTCATGGTGTCAGATATGACCGTTGTTAGACCGATGTAGCTTCATCTTCATCATCGGATGGTCCGGTGGCTCTTCCTTCAGAATTATCTTGAACTTGAGGCTTACTGGAGTAATCAACCGATTTCACACCTCTGTACATCGGATGATCCGGTGCTTCACTTGGTCCAATGGTGTTGCAAACTGTACTAATGGACCGATGTGACTGAGCCATACATCGGATGATCTGGTGAGTGCTTTGCTCTGAGGTCTTCTTCTTCTGTTGACACAACTCGACCGATGTAGTCAACTCAGAAATCATCGGATGATCCGGTGTGTTCAACTTGTTGACTTCGAGTTGTTTTGAGTTGTTCTTTTGGAATTTGAACTTGTGACCTCTTTGACACTTGTTTGAAATGTTGTTCTGATAGTCTTCAAGCATTGAGTGATGTCAAGTTAGAGCTTTCACTTATTGTCTTCATATGATTCGATTTGATCTCATTAGTTGATTTTATATGGGTCTCCAATGTCATTTTGATTTCATTTGATTGAGTGATTATTGGGACCTTGCATTCACAAATTCATTAGTAAAATCGAATGGTTGTCATTAATCACCGAAACCGTACCTCATGGGGCCTAGATGCTTTCAATCTCCCCCTTTTTGGTGATTGATGACAACACAATAATTTAAAGCGCAATAGTAATGAATTTGATGGTACAATACTCAATTAGATATGCAATGAATACAAGATAAGACACATCGAGCTTGTAGAAATCAAATGAAATTAATGGCGCAAAAAGCTCAATTGATTAATACCATAAGCAAATATCACAAGTAGAAAGGTGCTTAATTAATATTACAAAAGTACTCAAGCACACAAAATTACATAAGATATAGATAGAAATATAAACTCCCCCTGAGACTAGGATACTACTCCCCCTGACTCCTCTACCTCTTCTCCCCCTTTGGCATCAAGACACCAAAAAGGGATCAGAGAGCCTACTCACCCTGAGTACTAGGTGCGATGACGAACTGGTCACCGTCGCTGTCGTCGGAGCTGGAGTCGCCGGTCGCAGGAGCTGGAGCGGAGGGAGCTGGGGGGTCCGCTGTCGGTGCTGGAGAGGAGGTAGCAGGTACAGGAGGCGCCAGTGGAGCTGGAGGAGGCTGGGAACTGACCACAGATGCCGGCGTCTAATGGAACAGAGACGTCGTCGGCAGAGGAGAGTGGATCGGTGCGCTGGGTGCCATAAGTGGTGACATGCTGATAGAAGGAATCGGAGTAGCAGGCACCTGAGTCGCACCTAGAGCCAGTCCCAGTCCAGGCTGCTGTGGAGGAAGGGCGATCCCAGTCTGAGTGTATAGGTTGGTGATCAACCCTAGGATCCCCATCATAGCCTGCTGAGTCTGCTGCTGCTGGTCGAGGGTACGTCGGTGCATCTGATCAACAAGGTTCGTGAACCGGTCCGTATCCTCTCGCCTCTGTCGGGCGATATCCAGCGGAAGCTCCTGCTGCTTCCTCTGAAGCTGTGCCAGGTGAGCAGCCTGCTCTGCCCTGGCCTGCTCAGCCGCGAGCCTGTCCTGGCGCTGCTGCTCTATCATCTGCTGAAGAAGTGTCGACAGCTCTGACGGCTGTGACACCTGCGCCTCGGACACAGGAGGTGGTGTCGGCGGTGGAGCAGCTGATCCTCCTACCTCTGCGTCGTGCTGCCTCAGTGAGGGTGGAGGAGGAGGGAAGTACTCCTCGACACTATCGTCTGTGTCGCTCTCGGACCAGACGTGCTGCAGGTCTCCTCCCTGAGCCTCTGCCTCAGCTAGACGCTCATCCTCTTTCTCCAAGTCCGACCAATCTTCCTCGGACAGCATCGCCCTGACCTGTCGCTCAACAGGGCGGCCAAGGCGGCGGTCCCCTAGAGCTGGAGCTCGGTAGTGACTGAAGAACGGGAGACTGTCGTCCGTGAGAAAGCTGTCTCGAACTGCGGTCCCGTCAGCAGACACCATGTAGCATAGGTAACTTATCCAGTGCCCATAGACGAGCTGCCTCATCATCCCCACTCCATGTGTAATCACATCCTCCATCTCGCAGAAAATGACGTCAACTATGTCAAAATCCATCCTGTTCATGATGTAGAACAGGATCGTCTGCTGGAGGCTGGTGAACCCCTCAAGATAGCCGGACCTCGGCAGGAGAGAGCGACGCAGGGCAAGGTGCACCGTGCGCGCTGCTGGGGTCAACAAAGCCGGTACCCTCGGCTGGTCTGGAGAGAACGTAGGTCCAAACAATGATCTAATCTCCTCTAGAGCAGGAGCCACTCCTCCAGTGAGCGGCCTCCTTGGCGGATCTGCCTGTCCATAGACCTTCTCATGCACGCAGGTGTCGTGCAAGTCTACTCCAAGAAGCTGAGCCACTATCTCTCTCGACAGATGATGATGCTGGCCCATAAACATAAAGTCAATTGACCTCCGGCCCTCAGAAATGTAGAGGGTAGCGTAGAACACGCGTACCAATTCCTCCACATACGCACTCCTGTTGTAAGAAAGCAGCTGCACTAGGCCTCTGTACCTCTCAAAATATGGCCTGATCTCTGTCTCTGCTGCCACTGCCAGCTGATTGCAATCCATGTAGTTGTGTTGGAACAGCTTGTGGCCTCGGCGTCTGTAGGTCTCATAGAGTGACGCCTGTGTCAGTGTCCAGAACCTGTCATCAACCAAAGTCTCTCGAGGCTGCGGGTACCACTCCTCCAGTAACTGGTTCCACCTGAGCTTCCGAAGCTGCTTTGCCTTCAGCTTCCTGTAGTCCGTGAGACGGACTCCCTCACCGACACGGACTGCCGTGTCCATCTGGTAGATGGCCCTCTCGGCCTCCCTGTCCTCACAACGGTCGGCTGCCGTCAGTCTCGGACGTGGAACTGCAGGGGAGTGTCCCCCACGGGTCCGGGCTGAACGCCGGCGGACGAGAGGCGCTTCAGGCTCTTCTTCAGCGTCTGAATCATCGATCACGGGAGGCTGTCTGGAACGAGCCTCGCGGATCCTCAGGGACCCTCCTCGGCCACGCTCACGCTCCTCGGCGGCGCGAGCGGCCATCAATGCCTTCTTCTCCTCTTTGGACAGCTTTTGCTTCTTCGCGGCAGGCTCCGCGATGGCCTTTCCCTTGTTCTTCTTATCACGAGCCATTGCAATCGCCGAGGTGAACTTTGACGGGGTCGAGCGCACGAGGATACGACAATTGTGTCGCGGTCGAAACCCTAGCGGCGATGGAGCTTGGGAGGCACCATGGAGATGGCACTTGGGGCTGCTGTGGTGCCGGGGTGGAGCAGAGGCGGTGGAGACGGTGCTAGCGCCGGTGGCGGCGACTTGGGTGACGGTGGCTCGAGTGAGGTGACGGCTTGGCGAGGGAGATGCGGCGGCAGCGCCTAGGGCAGCGGTGGCGTGAGGTTTTGGCGGCGGTGGCGGGATGTTGGCGGCGGCGGCCGGAGGGAGAGGCGGCGACACGGTGGTTGGCGGACGACGGACGGCGTGGTCGGCGGCGGCGAGGGCACGGGTGTGGGTGTACGGGAGAGCAAAGCTTCATGGAGAGAGAAAGGCCGGCGGCGCACGAGTTTAAATAGTGGGTCCCAAACCCTAGCCGTTACTTTAACACCGGATGGACCGATGTTACATGATGGACGCATCGGTCGAATGCCACAGTAAGGATATTCAAGAATTGCTGTTGACATCGGATGAACCGACGTTTAGGGTTTGGATCATCGGTCGAATGGCACAGTAAGGGTGTTCAAAAGAGTGATGTTGACACCGGATGGTCCGACGTTGGAGGAAGTAACATCGGTGGAATTGACCACAGCTCCAGAATAGAGAACACCGGGATGTTTTTCAAAATGAACGCGTCGGATCATTTGAGATTCTGACTGAACTGGCCCTTGAAGATTGAACACCTATTGGACCGATGAGAGATTGACCTGGACATCGGATAATCTGATGACTACAGAACTAAAACATCCCATATATGTCCTTTGACCAAACAACCAAGCAAATAGAAACACATGTCTTAGGACTTTCTGGACAACCCCTTACCCCTCAAAAAAGCTAATATGCCAATAACTTGGCCAATCCTTAAAGCAAATGGAACACCAAGAAAAAATAGGAGGAAAATATCCAAATAAAATGTAAGGCCCATGCTTTGTGATGTAGAGTATGAAGACTTCTATCTCTTTGAAGCATGTTCCTCTAGGCATTAACGCACCTAACATTTTGTTCTTTCCACCTAATATGAGTTTAGATATTGCATTTCAAACAAGTCTCTTTCTCATGAGGTGGGTCCCTTTGTGACAATCTACCGTATGCAATGCAAAACAAATTATAGTGCAAGAAATTTAAATATGAGTGCAAGTCTATATGGCAGGCATCATGCAAGACATAAAGTAAATCTATCTTGCCAAGTTTGAACCCTTCAAAGGCTTCTTCAGGGAGAGCTACTCTCCAAGCCTTGGGAAACCCAAAAGAACCACCATCCCAAGCTAACCCTTGCTCACCCCTATCCTTTGAGAGTTAGTCAAGACCTATATGATATGCATTCTTACATGACGTTTTTTGCATCTAGCACATTTAATTCACTTCTTAGCCTAGAAAAAGTTTTCTCATCAAGTGGTTTAGTGAAGATATCCGCCAATTGTTCTTCGGACCTAACACCTCTCAAAGAGATGTCTCCCTTAGCTTCATGGTCCCTTAAGAAATGATGGCGAATATCAATGTGCTTAGTGCGGGAGTGTTGAACGGGGTTTTTAGCTATCTTAACCGCACTTTTATTGTCACAAAGGAGAGGCACACAACCAAGTTTAATACCAAAGTCCAAAAGGGTCTGCTTCATATAAAGAATTTGGGCACAACATGCACCGGCCGCATGTATTCCGCTTCCGCCGTGGACAAGGCGACGAAATTTTGCTTCTTGCTTGACCAAGAAACTAGGGAACGCCCAAGCAAGTGGCACCCACCAGAGGCACTCTTGCGATCCACACGGCATCTGGCAAAGTCCGAATCCGAGTATCCCAAGAGGTGGAAGGTTGTACCTTTAGGGTATCACAAGCCCATACTAGGGGTATGCTTAAGATACCTAAGTATCCTAGACCGCCTTCTTATGCGATTCTTTAGGTGCCGCTTGAAAACGAGCACATAAGCATACACTAAACATGATATCGGGCCTAGATGCGGTAAGATAAAGCAGTGAACCAATCATAGAACGGTAGTGAGATTGGTCAATAGGTTTACCGTCCTTATCCGCGTCGAGATGGCAATTTGTTGCCATTGGAGTGCTTCTTGAGCTACAATCTCCCATCTCAAATTTCTTCAAGAGGTCCTTGGTGTACTTCTCTTGATAGACGAAGGTTCCCTCTTGAAGTTGCTTGATTTGGAATCCAAGGAAGAAGTTGAGCTCACCAATCATTGACATCTCGAATTCCCTAGACATCATTTTGCCAAACTCATGGCTAAAAGCTTCGTTAGTTGACCCAAAAATAATATCATCAACATAAATTTGACAAATGAACAAATCTCCGTTGATGTCCTTGGTAAAGAGTGTGGTGTCCACCCTCCCGATCTTAAATCCTTGCATGATGAGGAAGTCCCCTAGTCGTTCATACCACGCCCTAGGTGCTTGCTTGAGCCCATAGAGCGCCATGTGCAACCTATACACATGGTTAGGATTCCTCGGATCTTCAAACCCGGGAGGTTGTTCAACATAAACAAGCTCGTTAATGTAACCATTGAGAAAGGCACTTTTCACATCCATTTGATAAAATCTAATACTATGATGTGAAGCAAAGGCAAGAAGTATACGGATGGCTTCTAGCCGGGCGACCGGGGCAAATGTCTCCCCAAAATCTAGTCCTTCAACTTGCGAGAACCCTTTGGCCACAAGTCTTGCCTTGTTGCGGACCACAATGCCATTCTCATCTTGTTTGTTGCGGTACACCCACTTTGTTCCGATGACGTTCTTGTCCTTGGGTCGCTCCTCCAACACCCAAACTTCATTGCGGATGAAGTTGTTGAGTTCTTCTTGCATGGCCATCACCCAATTTGGGTCTTGGAGCGCTTCCTCAATGTGAGTGGGTTCTACACACGAAACAAAAGAGTAGTGCTCACAAAACGAAGCAACGTGGCGAGAACGTGTACTTACACCCCTTGACGGACTTCCAATGATTTGATGTATTGGATGCACCTTGGAGATGCGTCCATGCCTCATAAGCGGTTGTGAAGCACTTGGCGAAGGTGATGCGTGTTGTTCCTCTTGTGGTTGGACTTGATCATGGACTTCTTCTTCTTCTTGATGTTGTTGTGCTTGTGAGTCTTGAGTTGGCAATGGATCATTCTTCTCTACTTCGTCGACTTGAGGCGCCATGGAGGTGTTGTTGTTGGAACTTGAAGCTCCCCCTTGGTCATGGCCCTCTTCAACTTCTGGCTTGATGTCTCCAATGGTCATGTTCTTCATGGCTTCTCGTAGAGGCTCATAATCTATTTCATCATGACCAAAACTCTCCTCTTGGGAGCCATTAGTCTCATCAAACTCAACATCACAACTTTCTTCAACTAAACTGGAGGTTTGGTTGAATACTCGATATGCTTTTGAGTTTGATGCATAACCAAGAAAAATACCAACATCACATCTTCTTTCAAACTTACCGAGCCTTTTCTTGCGGTAGATGTAGCATTTGCATCCAAAGACTCGAAAGTAGGAGATGTTGGGCTTTCTCCCAATGAGAAGCTCATACGGGGTCTTTTGAAGTAGTCGATGTAGGTATACCCTATTTGCGGCATGGCACGCCGTGTTGATCGCTTCGGCCCAAAACTTCTCCGACGTGCCGTAGTCATCAAGCATTGCCCTTGCAAGAGTGATGAGAGTCTTGTTCTTCCTTTCAACAACACCGTTTTGTTGGGGGGTGTATGTGGCCGAAAACTCATGTTTTACTCCTTCACGGTCACACCACTCCCCAATGTTGTAGTTTTTGAATTCGGTGCCATTGTCGCTCCGGACCTTGATTATGGGAAGTTGAAATTCCCTTTGAGCGCGGTTGGCGAAGGTCTTGAACACTTCCGGAGTCTCACTCTTGTTACCTAGAAATAGAGTCCAAGCATAGCGAGAATAGTCATCAACAATAATGAGACAATAGAGGTTACCGCCAAGGCTTTGATATGTGGACGGTCCGAAGAGGTCCATGTGGAGTAGTTCAAGTGGCTTGGAGGTTGACACCATTGTCTTCATTGGGTGGTGTGAAGCAACTTGCTTCCCGGCTTGACAAGCGCTACAAAGCTTGTTCTTCTCAAAAGTGACATCCTTCACGCCGGTCACCATCCCAAGCTTGAATGACTTCTTGAGTTTGCTTATTCCAATGTGCGCTATGTGTCGGTGCCATAGCCATCCCAAGCTTGTCTTAGTGAAAAGACAAGTGGTCAAGCTAGCATTCTTGTTGGCGAAGTCCACTAGGTAGAGATGTCCATGCCGGAATCCTTTGAAGACTATGTCTTGGCTAGTTTCACTACTCACAACAACATCATTCTTGCTAAATGTGCACGTTAGTCCAAGATCACATAGTTGTGCAATAGAAAGTAAATTAAAGCTAAGTGACTTAACGTACAAGACATTAGAAATGGACAAGTCATTTGAAATAGCAATTTTACCTAACCCAATTACCTTTCCCTTAGAGTTATCACCAAAGGTGACTTGTTCATGATTGCCGGGGTTTTCTATGGTGGTGAACATACCATCATTGCCGGTCATATGTTGAGTGCACCCGCTATCGAGTACCCAATGCTTTCCTCCGGCTTTGTAGTTCACCTACACACATGAATTCAATTTTTGGCTTTAGGAACCCAAGCCAACTTAGGTCCTTGTATGTGTGATACAAGTGTTTTTGCGACCCAAAGTTGCTTGGGGAGCTTCCCCTTCATGCCCTTCATGTCTTTGCCAATGAACCTAGCCTTCACCTTGCCTTGTACTTTACTCAAGAGATAATAATGATCATTGAAAGTAGATTTATAGTTAGTAGGCAATTTAGGAGAAGGTCGGTGTCGGTACCCTAAAAACCGTACACCCCCTGAGATTACAAAGATCTCAGGGGAAGGACGACTAATTGAATTGAAGACCCGCGGAGGCCCACTTGTCAGACATGACCAGACCTGCTTCTCCAACATGGTTAATCCCTAGGTCGCCACGTGTACTGCCGAACCGGAGCTACCGCCCACAAGGGGGAGGCTCCGAACCAAGTACCGAAATGGCACCTCCGGACCTAACCCCTGACCGAGAGAAGCTCCGGACCTGACACGTGTCAGGTAGCCCCGGAGCTTCCTGCTTCCCACAGTAAGGTACGGAGAAGCCACGTGTCCAAACGTCGGAGCTGGCAGCCTCTAACCTCCGGAAGACCTTGTAACGGCCCCGGATCTTCAAAGGAGAGCCAAGGACTTCAAGACCTGTTTAAATGTCATTAATGCCATATTAATGACACTTAAACGGACGATCTTAACACCTGTAACGGCACTGTTGGAGCCCGTTACAGGATCATTAACAACAATTAATCGTGTATCAATTCTAGTAACCGCTGGGACCACATGTCGGGCCAGGCCAGCTTGTAACGGCCTGTCTTTGTACTATAAAAGGACAGGCCGTCGATACAGACAGGGACAGGCACACAGACGTAGAGATCATACTTGACAATCTAATACAACACCAACACACCCGTGGAGTAGGGTATTACGCTCAGGCGGCCCGAACCACGTAAATCCTAGTGTCTCCTGTGTTAAACCGCAATTCACCTTCTTGAGTCTCCGCACACCCACACCGAACTACGAACTCCTTCAACACTTTAGCAGTGTCAGGAGATCTGCCGACTCCAACTGTCGACAGTCGGTTAGGAAGAGGACACTCCCTTGTGTGGTGACCAGTGACCTCACAATGTTGGCAATAAGAACCAACTTCCTTGATGAAGCTTGTTCTTAGCTCTGGTGAGGGCACCTTTCCTTTGTTAGGCACCGGGAAGGATCCAAGTCCTCTCTTGTTGAAGGCCTTAGCTTTTTGGAAGAGAATTTCCATGTGCTTGACTTCTCCTTTTGAAAGTCTAGCCACACTAGTGCGGAGACTCTCAATCTCCTCCAAAAAGTCCTTCTCCCTAGCATTAGCTTTCATAGGCAAAGACTTGTTCAAAGCATTAGTGGCATGAGAAGTAATGGATATCTTATTATTAAGAGTTTGCTTCTTCATATTTTTCAATTCTTGATCAAGCATGTCATGAGCAAGGTTAAATGTTTGATGTTCTTGTATTAACTTGTTGTGCTCTTCCAAGAGTGTTTGGTGTGCTAAGTCAAGTTCATGATTATCTATCTTAATTTTAGCATTTTCTTCCTCAATTTGCTTGACATGGGATTTGAGCGTGTCATGCTCTTTAAGTATGCTTTCATACTTGTCATGCAAATCAAGGTTAGTACTCTCAAGCCTAGCACGAGTTTCTTCAAGCACTTTAACCTTACTCTTTTCCCTCTTAATGATAGCATGATATTCATTTATCAAGGAAGTTAAATCATCGGGGGAAAGCTCATCATCGCTTGAGTCATCACATACCTTGGTGTTACCTTTCGCCATGAGGCACATGGGCGGTGGATGAAGAGGTGCATCATCATTGTTGGCGATGGCGAGGCCGGCCAAGCTTTCTTCTTCCTCTTCACTCTCTTCATCACTTGTTTCTTCATCGGTGACCCATTCATTTGCCTCACACATGAACACCTTTTGTGGGCCATTTCTCTTCTTTGGGAAGAGTCTTGCCTTCTTGCCCTTGTCTTGTTTCTTCTTCCCAAAGGCTCTTGGTTTGGGTTTGACCTCTTCTTCATCATCATCACCTTCTTCAAGCTTGCAGTGCTTGCCTTTGTAGTTCTCTCTTCTTTTGTCCGGTTTTGGACAATCATAGGAGATGTGGCCTTGATCACCACAATTGTAGCAAGTCTTGCGATCATCTCTCCTTGGTAGGAACACTTTCTTTTTGGGATCAAAGGTGTACCCCTTCTTGGTAATCTTGGAATTCAAGCGTGAGAACTTTCTCATCATTAGTGCAAGCTCATCATCATCATCTTCACTTGATGCCTGGTCTTCTTCACTTGAGCTAGGCTCAACCACCTTCTTCTTCTTGAGGCTTGTTTTCTTGGTGGAGGCCTTTAGAGCAATAGTCTTTGATGATGATTGCTCCATCATCCCAAGTACACTCATCTCATGAGCGTGTATTTCTCCAATGAGCTCCGAAACTTCAATGTGGTCAAGTGACTCTTTTTGGAGCATGGAGTTGATGATGTTGTACTTTGGCTTGGGAAGAAGCATGAGGATCTTACGGTTGATGAGTCCCTTGCCAAGAGACGCAATGTCAAGAGAATTAATCTCCTCAATAAGAACATTTAAGCGTGAAACATTTCATTAACATTTTCATGAGGAAGCATCTTAAATTCATCATATTTTGCTTTAAGCATGTGATATTTAAGTTCCTTTACACGAGATGAACCCTCATGAATTTCTATCAAGCAAGCCCAAATTTCACAAGCCTTTTCCTTACTAGCAATCCTAGAAAAGACATCTTGACTTATGCACTCATAGATTGCATTCCTAGCCTTAGCATCCCATTTAATTTGATCACCAACATAATTATGTTCTGCAAACCCCGCATGAGTCGCTTCCCATACTTCGGGAGCAATAGCCTCTAGGTAAGCGCGCATGCGTGCTTTCCAATAGGCAAAGTTCTTGCCCTCGAAGATAGGAACCGAATCCTCAACCTTGGCCATTTTTGCTCTCTAGCGGTGAAGCTAGAATTATCCTATGAGCAACCTTGCTCTGATACCAATTGTAAGGATCGAAACGCCCGAGAGGGGGGGTGAATTGGGCTTTCTTTCAAATTTTAAGGTAATTAAAAACTAACGACTTAAAGCCCAATTCCCTATGCGATTACTCAATGCAATCAACGTAAATTTAAGTTGCAGAAAGAAGATTGCATAAATGTAAAAAGGAGGGAGAGGGATGCAAAAGCTCAAAGGACACGGAGACACGGAGTTTATCCTGTGGTTCGGCAAGATCACAAGGATCTTCCTACGTCCACGTTGTGGCACCCACCGAAGGGTTTTGCCACTCCCAAGTCACCGAGACAAGGGGGTCTTCACTATTCTTCTCCGTTCGCCATCTCCGGCAAGGTGGAGCTCAAGCCTTGTACAAGCCTTGATCTTCCGGGCTTCCACACACACCTTGGCAAGCTCCGGAAGGATCTCTTCAACCTCTCACTAGCCTAGAGACTCCAATCATAGAGAATGGACGCACACAAGCTTTTCTCTAGCTAGATCTAGCCTATACAAATGATCTAATGGGTGAAGAAGTGTAAGCTCTTGGTCTTGAGTGCTCTTGGATGTGTTGTTAGCTTCTGAGTATCAAGACTTGCCGTAATGACTGGCTTAGGGGGTATTTAAAGCCAACCTCCCCGAAATAGTCGTTGGAAAAGTAGGCTGACAGAACTTTATTGTACACATCGGATGATCCGATGTCTCCCCCTTTGTTATCATCGGTCTAATTAAGCTAGCTGACGTCATGGTGTCAGTTATGACCGTTGTTAGACCGATGTAGCTTCATCTTCATCATCAGATGATCCGGTGGCTCTTCCTTCAGAATTATCTTGAACTTGAGGCTTACTGGAGTAATCAACCGATGTTCACACCTCTGTACATCGGATGATCCGGTGCTTCACTTGGTCCAATGGTGTTGCAAACTGTACTAATGGACCGATGTGACTGAGCCATACATCGGATGATCCGGTGAGTGCTTTGCTCTGAGGTCTTCTTCTTCTGTTGACACAACTCGACCGATGTAGTCAACTCAGAAATCATCGGATGATCCAGTGTGTTCAACTTGTTGACTTCGAGTTGTTTTGAGTTGTTCTTTTGGAATTTGAACTTGTGACCTCTTTGACACTTGTTTGAAATGTTGTTCTGATAGTCTTCAAGCATTGAGTGATGTCAAGTTAGAGCTTTCACTTCTTGTCTTCTTATGATTCGATTTGATCTCATTAGTTGATTTTATATGGGTCTCCAATGTCATTTTGATTTCATTTGATTGAGTGATTATTGGGACCTTGCATTCATAAATTCATTAGTAAAATCGAATGGTTGTCATTAATCACCGAAACCATACCTCATGGGGCCTAGATGCTTTCACCTCCGCTTCTTCTTGCTTGTGATCTCCTTCTCCCTCCTTGATGCCGACTCTCCACGAACTAGGGTTTGTGGTCTTTCTATTGAGGCAAAAGGATGCAAAGTTTTGGGGTGGGGTTGCTTATATATAGGTGGAGGGCTAGGGTTTGTTGTATTTCTAGTTTGGGCTGGGTGGATACCATGTAGGGGTCCCACAGGGGCTCCACAGGGGTTAAGCACAACGTTCTTGGGCCCAATTAAGGTAAATACCCAATAACAAATCGTGGAGGAAAAGATTGAATCCGAGTCGGGCACACCGGACAAGTCTGCTGAGGGACCGCAATTGTCCGATGTTGGACAGAGACAAAAACCGATAAGTCCAGTACGAGGTCCAGACAAGTCCGATCTTGTCCAGAGAGGAAAACGACAAGTCTCGCATAGATCGGACAAGTCTGGGGATTCGATAACTTATTCGAAAATCAAACCAAATATTGGACTAGTCCGCACTCAATCACGGACAAGTCTGGAACGGAACAGAGGCTCAATCAGACTAGTCCGCAGCTAAGACGGACAAGTCCAGAGCGGAAAAAAGAGGGAAACCGGACTAGTCCGGGGTACAAACCGGACATGTCCGTACTCCTACAGACTTCTAAGTGTTGTTTTGCTTCTAATTCATTTTAAACTCATTCCTTTTTGGGTGGATTAATGTTAAACATGTATATGAACTTATGCAATGCATGATGCATAAAATGAGGGTGTTACAAACCTAGCCCCCCTTAAAATGAATTTTGCCTTCGAGATTCGATGCGGAAGAGAAGAGATAGGGAAATTCCTTCTTGAGATCATCTTCCAGCTCCCAAGTTGCCTCTGATTCTGTGTGATGCTTCCATTGCACTTTACACCATGAAATCACCTTGTTTCTTGTGGCTCTCTCCTTGGTTTCCAAGATTCAGACCGGTTGCTCGGCATAAGTCAAATCTTCCTCTAGTTCCAACTCTTCCATTGACACTTGTTCCTCCGGTACCCTCAAACACTTCTTGTGCTGGGAAATATGAAACATGTCATGGACATCGGAAATATGATCTGGCATCTCCAATTTATATGCTACTTCTCCTCTTTTGTCCAAAATCTTGAATGGCCCAATGTATCGAGGTGCTAGCTTGCCTCTTATGTTAATCCTCTTGTGTCCTCTCATTGGTGAAACTTTGAGATAAACAAAGTCTCCCACTTTAAAGGCTAGGTTTCTCCTCCTATTGTTCGCATATCCTTTTTGCCTTGATTGAGAAGCTCTCAAATTCTCGCAAATAATATGAACTTGTTTTTTAGCTTCTTGCAGCATGTCAGGTCCAAATACTTGATTTTCTTCTGTCTCATTCTAGAACAAAGGTGTCCTACACTTCCTCCCATAAAGTGCTTCATAGGGTGACATTTTCAATCTCGCTTGGTAACTACTGTTGTATGAAAACTCTGCCTATGGCAAGCTCTTGTCCCAACATTTTCCATGCTTCAAAGCACAAGGTCTTAACATATCCTCCAAAATCTGATTGCCTCTCAGTTTGTCCATCCGTTTGAGGGTGATATGCTAAGCTAAAATTCAACCTTGTTCCCAATGCTTCATGCAATTTCTGCCAAAACCTGGAGGTAAATTGAGAACCTCTATCAGAGACTATTTTCTTTGGGACTCCATGTCGACACACAATGTGCTCCATATATAGCTCTACCAGCTTCGCGGTGGTATAGGTGGACTTGACAGGAACAAAATGAGCTGACTTAGTCAAACGATCCACAGTAACCCAAATTGCAGCATAACCGAACTAGGTACGTGGTAAACCAACTATAAAGTCCATACCAATTTCTTCCCACTTCCATTCTGGAATCTTTAATGGCTGCAATAATTTGGCTGACCTTTGATGTTCCGCCTTCACCCATTGGCACACATCACACAATGCTACATATTCAGCTATATCCTTTTTCATGCTGGCCCACCAATAACATGCCTTTAAGTCCTTGTACATCTTCGTAGAGCCGGGATTAATTGAGTATGGCGAGTCATGTGCCTCTTTTAATATCGTTTCTCAGATATGCTTATCATTGGGCACAACAATCCATTTTCCAAGCCATAAAGTGCCATGGTCATCCTCATCAAAGCTAAATTTCCTCATTGGGTCCTTTCTTTGATTTCCTGAATTTCCTGGGTCCTTTCTTTGATTTCCTGAATTTCCTGGGTCCTTTCTTTGATTTCCTGAATTTCCTCATCCTTGGTCCGACCTTCTCGAATTTCTTGTTCCAAGGTCGGATTTAACTCCATTATTCCCATCTCATTGGCGAATCCGAGATTCAACCGTTGAAACTCCTTGCATAGCTCAAATGGTAATTCTCAAACTGTGAGCTGATGACTTACTCCTTTCCTACTCAAAGCATCGGCCATTATATGAGCCTTTCCTGGATGATAATTGTTCCCACTCATAATCCTTGATGATCTCCAATCATCTTCGTTGCCTCAACGTCAGATCCATTTGTGTGAAAATATACTTTAAACTCTTGTGATCCGTATAAATTTCACACCTATGTCTAAGGATGTGATATCTCCAAATCTTCAATGTGTGTACCACGGCTGCAAGGTCCAAATCATGCATTGGATAATTCTGCTCATGTTTCTTCAATTGTCTCGATGCATAGGCTACCACTTGACCTTCTTGCATGAGAACACATCCAAGTCCTTGTCATGATGCATCACAATAAATATCAAAACTCTTGCTCACGTCCGGCAATATCAAAACTGGGGATGTGGTTAACCTTTTCTTCAACTCCTCAAAACTTTCTTGACAAGCTTGAGTCCATTGGAAAGCTTTCCCTTCATTAGCAACTCTGTCATGGGCTTGACTATCTTGGAAAAGTCCTTGATGAACCCACGGTAATACCCAACCATCCCAAGAAAACTCCTTATTTCCTTGACATTCTATGGGGGTTCCCATTTCAGCACATCCCCCACTATTCCTGGGTCAACCGATACTCCTCCTCCTGAGATGATATGACCCAAAACGACACCTCTTTCAACCAAAACTGGCACTTGCTGAAATTTTCATACAATTGATGTTCCCTCAATTTCTGCATTGTGAGCCTCAAATGTTCCTCATGTTCCTCCTCACTTCTTGAGTAAATCATAATGTCATCAATGAACACCACAACAAACTTATCCAAGTACTCCATGAATAACTTATTCATGAGGTACATAAAGTATGCAGGTGCATTGGTCAATCCAAAGGACATCACGGTGTACTCATAAGATCCATACCGTGTCTGAAAAGCTATCTTGGATATGTCCGTTGGTCTAATCTTCATTTGAAAGTATCCTGACCTCAAATCAATCTTGGAGAAGACACAAGCACCCTTCATCTGATCAAACAAGTCTTCCATGCGTGGCAAGGTATACTTGTTCTTGATTGTCACCTCGTTGAGAGCTCGGTAATCCACACACATCCTCTGTGACCCATCCTTCTTATCCACAAAAAGAACTGGCGCTCCCCAAGGTGAGGATCTTGGGCAAATAAAACCCTTCTCTAGTTGCTCTTGAATCTGCTTCTTGAGTTTCACTAACTCCTTAGGAGGCATCCTATATGGCCTCTTAGCTATAGGTGCAGTTCCAGGTATTAAATCAATAACAAACTCAATGTCACGATCAGGTGACATACCTGGCAACTCATCCGGAAACACATCCAAGAATTCACACACCACTGGAATCCCCTCAATTGTGGCACCTCCATATGATTCAACTCCAATTGCATCGGTGCATGTTGAGATGCTTCAAATTATATGGCAATCCCTTCCTCATTTGTCAACTTCACCGTCTTCGTGGCACATTCAATGACTCCATTGTGCTTCGTCAACCAGTCCATACTAAGTATAATGTACAATCCTTGAGAATCCAAGACAATGAGGTTGGCAAAGAAGTCTACCCCCTTATTCTAAGGCTTACATTTGGACATACTATATTTGTCCTCATCCCTCCTCTAGGAAACTTAACCAATAGAGTAAACTTCATATGAGAAATAGGAAAACTATACTTGGCAACATATTTCGATGCAATGAATGAATGCGATGCTCCAAAATCAAATAACATAGTCCTCGGGTTGGAGTTTGTGAGAAACATACCAATGACTACATCGTCCGCTTGTTGAGCTTCCTTCGTATAGATATGGTTCACATTGCCACGAGAAAAATTCTACTGTCCACGGTTCCCTTGCGGCTGTCCTCCATTGGGTCTTGGGTTCTGCCTTGGAGCATTGCTTCCTTGACCAAGGCCTCACTTGGGACATTGAATTGCAAAGTGTCCTGCTTCTCCACATGTATAGCACTTCCTAACTGCACCAGAATTTGGATGAACTTGATTATGAACATTTGCACCAGGAAGGTTGGCACGTGGTGCAAAAGGCATTGGAGACCTAGGTGCTTGCATGACAGGGCATTGCTGCACCAACTGAGCTGGGCGCGGTGCATAACTAGGGCGATGAGCTGGCGCAGGGGTGTTGTAATAAGGCGCATTAGGTGGTGCAAAGCGAGGGCGCACATTACTTCCTTGTTGTTGTCCTTGATATGGCGCCTTCCTCTTGGTGTTTTGCTCCATCTCACGGACCTTGTTCTCTACCACAATTGTTTTGTCACAAGCTTCTGGAAGTTTGCATAATCACAGTTGAGCAATTTTTCTTGGATTTCGTTGTTCAAGCCTCTCATGAACAAGTATTGTTTCCGGCTGTCCCGGCTCACATCCTCAGGCGCATACCTTGAAAGTTGAGTGAACTTATTGAGGTATTCACCCACGCTTGACCTTCCTTGCCTCAATTTCTCAAATTCTTGCCTCTTCAAGATCATAACACCTTCCGTCACATAATGAGAATGGAAGCTCTCCTTGAACTCAACCCAAGTGATCCTCTCCTGATTCTCATGGGCGTTGCATAAAGAATCCCACCAATCAGTAGCTGCTCCAACAAGTTGATGAGATGCAAATATTACCTTCTCCCGATCGCTGCATTGGACTATTGGAAGTTTCTTCTCCACGAACTTGAGCTAATTATCGGCATCCATAGGGCCAGCAGCTTGAGCAAAGGTCGGTGGCCTAGTCCTCATGAACTCTCCCAATCGGATATGAGGAGGTGGGGTGGCGGTGGAGGCATGTGGGGCTGATTGTTGTTGTTGTCGGCCTGCAACTGTCCCATAGTCTGTATCACGGTCTACATGAGCTGGTTTTGCATATCCAATAGATGCTCAAGATTGATAGCTCCCTGGGCAGGTCCTTGGTTGTTCTGAGGTGCCCCATTGTTCTCCTCCTCATCATTGCCATCCCTCTAGTTGCGAGTCCTCACCATCTGAAGAAAAGCAAGAGATAAGAATTTAGAAAACCTCCCCAACTATATGCATCAAGGGATATGAAACTAAGCAACTAACTATACTAGCCTATATGGACATGGCAATGCTAAAGCATCCCAAAATCCTCTACTAATCACACAAGCAGCAATACATAGTAAACAACACACCAAGCAAAAACACATTGATTCGTGAGTGCTCCTATGTGCTCTAATGTGTCCATTCTATCTAGGCTTTGTCCTATAGTCAACCTGTGGCTCTGATACCAATTTGTGACACCCGATTCCGAAAATGAACCAAGTGAACACATATGTGTGCCTAGGGCGTTCAACACATACACGAGTGCATTCATAAAAGGATATACAGAAAATTACCAGACAATATTAATTAACCACTTTTGTCACACAAATCATAATATCCTCGAATACAAGCTCTAATGAATATTAATGACAAGTTTGAACTAATGCAGCAGAAATAAAATAAATAAAGCAAACTAAGCAGCTAAGCAAATAAGGATGAGGGTAGCGCAGCTCCAAACAATCCATAGGCAAGTTGACGACAGACACGGCCTACAACTCTGCATTATCACCATTATACTCCCAATCCTGACCTGCAACTGTTGGTGGGGGAATTGCAAGGGTGAGTACATGTCATACTCAACAAGTGTTGAAAGTATGACATGTAGCTAATTAAAATAATGAAAATAATAACGACTAAGTGCTCAAAAGTACATTAAAACATTTGAAAAGCAATGTATTATATGTATGTGAAGTAAACCCATCATAAACCATGATGATTAACATAATACAAGTCCATATTCCACATCCATCACCATTATACCAGATTTCACCATTACCATAATCCATATTGTTGGTACCCTTTGTACTAGGTACCCTATGATATCGCGAGAAGTGCAAGAGAGTTCTACCCGTCAAAGTTGAAGGTCTCCTCAGGCCCCACATGTTATATTACATCGGACCTGCATCCCTTATATGGGTAGCTCCGGGGATAGACACGTGTGATGTAAATCTGGAGCTAAACTCCCAACACAGGGAAGCTCCGCGATCTACACGTGTATAACGAACCCGGACCTAACCCCCAGCAGAGGGAAGCTCTTGTGCCGACACGAATATAGCAGTTTCGGAGCTACCTCCCCGCAAGGGGAAGCTCCGAAACTACCACGTGTGGAGCCTCTGGACCTTCATCATCAATGAATACATTGGCGGATCTCCTTCAGCACGGACATTCAAGGGACAGTTAAGGCGGCAGTTACACGACTTGATTACGTGTTGTTAATGCTGTATTAACGACACGCGTTCAAAGCACTGTTAATAGAGGTAACGCAGCCATTAAGGCACATTATGACACTATTAACCATGCTTAATACTCATAGACATTGTATTAGGTTATTAAATATGCCAGGGCCACATGTCGGGCCAAGCGAATGATGTAACGGTCAGTCTTTGACTATAAAAGGACCAAGCTGCATGATACAGAGGGACAACTCCAAGCTGAGCTAGAGACTATGCTTTATAGCGATTCACAATACAACAACACACACCCCACGGAGTAGGGTATTACACTCAGGCGGCCCAAACCACATAAATTTCCCATGTCACCATCTTGCTCTTGATCTCTGCGTGCTCCAATCGAAACAAGAACCTCCGTGGGCTACATTTGGTAGTACCGGGGGAAGTGTCATTGCTACACTTTGACATTTGGCGCGCCGAGTAGGGGGAGCCCGAGATCTCAAGATGGTGAATTCCGTCGTAGGATCTTCCAACGGCAATCACGCTGAACGACCTGCTGGAGGCAATCCCTCCAACGCACAGTAGCCAGCGGGTGCCATTGTTCTGGCAGGCACTATGGCACCACAACTGCCATTTGTTCCGGCAAACAATTCTTGGTGACAAGATGGGACATCTGCGTCGATCACTGCATCGACGGACAACAACCATGAGCACGCGCTCATTGCCACGCGAGCTCTCCTACAACATCCACCGCCTTCGGGGGCGCCCCAGGGTGCTATGGAATAGTAGAGAGCTGATGTTTACCATTTGGTTGCAGCTGCAGCCACTGTCATCAACAATCAAGGTCCACCCCCTTCAGGGCGAGCACCATCACAACGATGGACCTTGTCGGGCCAATTTGGTCCACAAGTCTCACAGCAGAGGAGACGTGTTGCATCCCAGCAGGTGACTTCGCTGCCTATCGGGGCACGACGTACCCACACCATCACCAGGATTCCGACTCACGACCTGCAGTCGGAACTTGATCGTCGTTACCGGCAGCAGGACGGCCACGTCCATATCGAGCGTGCTCACGAGAGACAAGAAGCTCGTGAAAACCCTGCTCCTCAGGCAATAGGGGGAGGCTGTTCTACTTTGGCCATGCATTTATGTATGTTCAGATGGCCATAGAAGTTCCAGCCTCACTTGCTAGAAAAATTCGACGGGACTGTCAACCCCGCCGAGTTCCTACAAATCTACTCCACTGCTATACTGGCAGTGGGGGCGATGAGGCCATGATGGACAATTACTTCCTAGTGGCTCTAACTGGGCTGCAAGGTCCTGGTTCATGAGTCTTCAACCCAACTCCATTAATAGTTTGGTGGAGCTATGCCAACAATTCACTGCCAACTTCGAGAGTTCTTATACCTGGTGTGGCACTGAACTGGATCTGTTTGCTATAAAGCAAACAACAGGGGAATCAATGCGATCCTTCATCCAACGGTTTTCTCAGGTATGAAATACTATTCCTTCAATCTCGAGCTCTTCTATTATTGTTGCATTTAGACAGGGTGTTCGAGATAAAAACATGCTGGAGAAGCTGGCAATCAAAGAAGTCATCAGCGTCACGGAACTCTTCAACCTAGTAGACAAATGTGCTAGAGCTACAAAAGGCCGTGAAATGCACTTCAAGATAGCACCGGAGGCCAATAAGAAGTCCTCCAAAACTGAAGCCACGACAACCGACAGTGGCAAAAAGAAAAAGAAGCCCAACAGCAAGAAGAAGTCGTCGGCTGGTGCACCAGCCGCTGCAGCTGCTGCAGCTCCGGCTGGCCGGGTGCCACACCCAAGAAACGACCTTGTCCTTCATGAGAAGATGACAAGAGTTCCAAAGCGTGGTGTCCGATCCACAAGACGAACATACACAGCCTGGAAGAATGCCGGGAGGTCCAGAACCTTGCCGAGCTCTATAGCAAGCGCCGAGAAGAAGCTCCTTTCCGTCAGCGGGAAGGAAAACAAAAAGTCAAAGAAGCTCCGGTTGAGGAGGAGCTAGGTTTCCAGGACCCCAAGATGGTCCTGAAGGCTGTCTACAACACCGTCGACGACAATTCTGACGTCTCTGACAACGAGCGCCAGAAGACCCTGAACACAATTTATGGTGGTTCTTGGGACATCACGTCCCGTCGCATCCTCAAGACAATGCGGCGAGACATGGACGTGGCAGCTCACAGTGCTAGGGCGGAGCCTCATTGGAAGTGGATGGACACTCTCATCATTTTTTATGCTTCGGACTGTCCCCGCAACATGATCGGAGCTGGCCAACTCCCGTTGATGGTGTCACCCACCATTAACAATATTCAACTCCACCATGTAATGGTGGATGGAGGTTCAGGGCTGAACCTTATAAGCTTCAAAGCTTTTCTTAAGCTTCAGCTCCGGCCTTCGAACCTTCACCTATCTCGACCTTTCTCTAAGGTAGGTCCGGGGACCATTACTCCTCTCGGTTCCATCACACTCCCAATGACCTTCGGGACTCAGGAGAACTACAAAACTGAGAATTTGGTCTTCGACGTCACGCAGATCAGTCTGTCGTTCAACGCAATTTTGGGTAGGCCAGCCTTGTACACGTTCATGGCCACCGCTCATTATGGTTACTTAGTGTTGAAGATGCCAACACCTGCGGGCGTTCTCTGGATCCGCAGAGATCGCACTGCAGGAGTCACTGCTTTAGAAGAACTCTATGTGCTTACCACAACGCAGGAGGAAGCATCCGGTAAGGATCCAGCTCCGAACCCTCCGAGCATTTGTCATAAAGGCTCAACCTCTGCACCTCGTGTGCAACCAAGCGGCGACACCGATGTTACGGTCAAAGTCGTCCAAATTGGTTCCGATGCTGCTCAGACTATCCGTATATCGGGAGGTCTGAACAACAAATAGGAACTCGCGCTCATCACTTTCCTCCGGGCTAATGTCGACGTGTTTGTCTGGCAACCGTCACAAATGCCCGAGATCCCTAGGGAGGTGATTGAGCACAATTTGAAGATTTACCCTGACACACGGCCTGTACACCAGAAGCCCCGGAAGCAATCCATCGAGCGGCAAAACTTCATCCGGCAGGAGATCAAGAAGTTACTTGAAGCTGATTTCATCCGGGAGGTGTTTCATCCTAATTGGCTGGCAAACCCAGTCGTGGTGCCTAAGGCTGGCGGGAAGTTCAGATGTGTATCGACTACACCACCTTAAATAAGGCATGTCCAAAGGATCCATTCCCACTACCTAGAATAGATCAGATAGTGGACTCCACCTCCGGGTGTGAGCTATTGTGTTTCATAGATGCATATTCTGGATATCATCAAATCCAAATTTCTAAGGAAGATGAAGAACATACTGCCTTCATAACAGTAGATGGATTGTACTGTTATACTACCATGCCATTTGGTCTTAAAAATGCTGCTTCAACATTTGTGCGAGCTATGTACAAAACATTTGGAGAGCAAATTAGAGACTTGGTGGAGGTGTACGTCGATGACATCGTCGTGAAGATCAAGAATAAGGAGTCACTCCTTGACAATTTACAAGCTGTCTTCGACAAGCTGCGCACCACGCGCACCAAACTGAACCCGGACAAAGTCTTCGGGGTTAGATCCGGGAAGCTTCTAGTTTTCATGGTGACTCACCGAGGAATTAAAGCAAATCCGGTGAAGATCAAGGCTATAGAAGATATGCGGCCCCCCAACCCACATTAAGGATGTCCAAAAGTTAATTGGATGTCTAGCTGCGCTCAGCCGGTTTATCTCAAGAT
This sequence comes from Tuctoria greenei, assembly GCA_036927565.1. Classification (NCBI taxonomy): domain Eukaryota; kingdom Viridiplantae; phylum Streptophyta; class Magnoliopsida; order Poales; family Poaceae; genus Tuctoria; species Tuctoria greenei. The sequence goes on from JAYESD010000006.1 coordinate 135,365,726, forward strand.
TGGCAGAACAGGCGCTACCCTTCTTCAAACTCTGGAGGAAGTCCGGACCATTTCATTGGTCTGAAGAAGTAGAAAAGGCATTTCAAGAGCTGAAACAACTTCTCACCACACTACCGATATTGCTAGCTCCGAATCCTGGTGAACCTTTATTGCTTTACATTTCGGCAACCACCGAAGTTGTCAGTATGGTCCTGGTCGCGGAAAGACCGGAGCCACATCTAGTCCGGAGTTATCTGAAGGCGTGTCCAGATCCCAGCCCCTAGACACAGAACCTCAAGGCGAGAAGCTAGGCGATATACCTCATTCACCTGAAGGAGTTCACCTGGCTGACAAAGATGATCTGGACCCTTCTAGCAAGGTTCAGATCGAACAAGAAGGAGTTTTGGACCACTCTGGGAGGGTCCAAGAAGCACAACATGATGGTTCAGATCCCTCCGGGAGGGTCTGGATTGATGGAGAAGAAGTTCCGGACCCCTCCGAAAGGGTCTGGACCGTCCAACGCCCAGTGTACTTCATTAATGAAGTGCTCCACGATGCCAAGACAAGATACATTGAGGTGCTTAAGCTGCTTTACGCATTTCTTATTGCTCCAAGGAAACTTCGTCACTACTTCCAAGCCCACAAAATATCAGTGGTAACTACTTTTCCACTGCGTGCTATTTTGCATAACCCTAATTCTTCCGGGAACATTGCAAAGTGGGCAGTGAAACTGGCCGAGTTCGATCTTGAATTTGTGTCATGAAAAGCAATCAAAAGTCAAGCTTTGGCTGACTTCGTGGCGGAATGGACTCCCTCTCCAGCAAACCCTGGGGGCCACAATGAGCAAAACAAGAACCCAAGGTTCCGATATTCAACGAGCCTCACTGGACTCTCTACTTTGACAGCTCCGTGCAGAAGCAGGGGGCTGGAGCTGGGATCCTTCTCCTTGCTCCGACTGGGGAGAAGTTCAAGTACATGGTTCACCTTTATTTCGACGAGACCAACAACATGGCAGAGTATGAAGCTCTCATCTATGGACTCAAGGTGCCACTATCTTATGGTTTCAAACAGCTATTGGTGAAGGGAGATTCACAACTCCATCAAACAAGTCAAAGGTGAATGCTCCTGTAACAATCCTGAACTAGCTGCTTATCTCCTGAAGTCCAGAGGCTTCAGACTTTGAAGTCCTGGATCTCCACCATGTTCAACATCTTCACTATGCTGAAGCTGACAAACTCTTGACGAAAGCCTCAACTGGAGCTCTGACTCCTGACGGAATCTTCGTTCGGAGGTTGTCAAGAGCAATAGCTCAACCTGCCAAACTGAGAGAAGGGGGCAAGACCAGCACCACGAAGCTGGCAGTCCCGGTGGCCTTGTTACCATGGCATCCACCAAGGGTCATAGGTGCTACTGGAAGCTCCGAGCAACCCAGCACGCAAGACTCAGAAGCTCAAGTTAACCCCGATGCATGGATCTCGGATATCCGGAGCTACTTGAAAGACAATATCCTTCCTGAAGACAGTGTATCTGCTAACCGGATTGTCAAATTAGCTAAAAGATACATGTTGGTAGAAGGGATGTCTACCGATGCGGTGCCAATAGCATCCTAATGCGATGCATTGCAAGGGAAGAAGGCCATGAGCTCCTTGCAAAAATCCATGGAGGCGAGTGTGGGAATCACACATCTTCCTGTACGTTAGTCCGTAATGCCTTCCGACACGACTTTTACTGGCCTACATCACTCCAAGATACTGTTGAGCTAGTGAAAAAATGTGAAGCGTGCCAGTTCCACGCAAAACAGATTCACACACCGGCTCAATCACTACAAATGATACCTCCTACATTGCCATTCGCTGTGTGGGGAATGGACATCTTGGGACCTTTCCCAAAGGCCGCCGAATGTTACAGGTTCCTGTATGTCACCATCAACAAGTTCACCAAGTGGCCGGAAGCAACTCCAGTTGTGACAATCAACAAGCAATCAACAATCAAGTTCTTGAAGTCCATTATATGCAGATTTGGAGTTCCAAACAAAGTCATAACCATCAACGGAACCCTATTCACAAGTGCTACATTTCAAGAATATTGTGAAGACCTCGACATTCAACTCAGCTATGCCTCAGTAGCTCACCCAGCAAGTAATGGCCAAGCCGAGTGAGCAAATGCAGAAATCTTAAAAGGACTCAAGATGCGCACATATGAGCGCCTGAAAAAGCATGGAGCCAACTGGATTGAAGAGCTTCCATCCACATTGTGGGCGAACAGGACAACACCTAACTGATCAACAGGAGAAACACCCTTCTTTCTGGTGTACGGAGCTGAAGTAGTCCTTCCTCCGGAGATCACCTTGGGGTCCCTTCGGGTCCAGACCTTCGACGAAGCCATGCAGGACCAGCTCCGACGTGAAGACATTGAGCTCGTCGACAAGAGAAGGTGCCAAGCAGCTGTTCGAAATGCACATTATCGCCAAGCGCTCCGGTGCTATCATCAAAGGCATGTGCGAAACCGACAACTCGAGGAAGGCGGTCTGGTGCTTCAGAAGATACTAACTTGTGAAGGAATGAATAAACTTTCCCCCAGCTGGGAAGGTCCCTTCCGAGTGATCAAAGTATCCCGTCCCCGATGTGTTCGCTTGGCAACTGAGTATGGGACTCCGCTTCCTAATCCTTGGAACATCGAGCACCTCCGTAAGTTTTATGCTTAGAATCATGGAGGTGAGTCTGTAATTACACACGATGTATGTTATAGAGTTGCTAAATAGGCATGGGTAGGTCCTCCCGGAGAACATCCGGACCCCTCCGAGAGGGACCGGGAAGTTCAAGAACACTTCATACAGTCACCGTACTAAAAGTGTAAATACTTACCCTGGGTTAGTACAAGATGTACAGCGCACTTAGCTTGGTCCCGCACCCTAAGTACGTCCTTGTCTCACCTATAATCCGAACCTATAATGAAAGACATTGTTGTGTGAAAACAGACTCCACGTGCATTTATTTTTGTACAAGGCTCGATCTATCAAATTATTGTTTTTAACCTTCTTTTCTATAATGAAGTTGTGCAATTCTTTTTTTGGTTTTTTCCCAAGTTATTCATATGCGTTGGAAGTTATATTGTTGATCTCTTTGGGTCTTAACATGATGTATAGTGTACTTGCCTGAATGCCAAGCCAACATAGGTTCGGAGTGTGCTATCGAGTTAGCCTGGTCCTGCACCCTAAGTATGCTACTCTACCTACACCCCGGTAGGCCTCAGTAGGGTGAGTACTAAAAAAGCATATGGGTCCGGAAGGATTACATCAATATACTTGTCACCGTATCGAGTAACTTTGGATTTAAAACTCAAATAAGAACAATAAGTCACAAACAATCTATAGACAAGAGGATGAATTTTACTATTTTCTTGTATTTAATGTGTAGGAAAAACAAAAGTTCATAGTGATGGTGGACGACGCCAGAGCTACTAAGCTCCGACATCCTCCGAGGGGGCCGCCGTCGATGTTTAATATGTTGACAATGGGTAATGTCGAAGCTACAAAGCTCAGACAACCCCTGGGGGGCCTACCTTCAACTATTCATGTGGCAACATCGGGAGCTAACAAGCTCCAATAAATCCTATGAATCCCGCCGTCGACGTTTTATACATTGATGGTGGGTATCGTCGGAGCTATCAAGCTCCACCAATCCCTGGAGGCCTGCCAAAACGAAGACATCAGACCTAAAATCTACAAGTGCGAAGCATTCAAGTCATCAATATACTGTCAAATCCTTTGGCACATGTATGCACTTCAAATTTGCACACATATACCAGGGGGCCAACAAGACAGAGCACATTACATTGAAGACAAAACAATAATAAAGTTCATGGCAAAGTGGATTTCATTAATTTGAAGCTCTGGATCACAAAATTAGGATTACAATAGGAGGAAAAAGGAAGAAGTCCTAGCTACTAGAGGATCTAAGTCCTGCAGAAGAATGTGGTGACTTTCTTGGCAACTTCTTGGTCACTGGCCTTGGCGGCGTCCTCCTCTTCAGCAACGAGATCTTAGAGCACTGGGTCCAAAGAGAATTGGGGATCTCGGCTCACATAACACATCATCACATACTCTGCGACGTTTGTAGCCAAAGATTTCCCCTCTGTCTCCAGCTGGTCCGCAATGATGTCACCCATTGCGTCAAGTTTGCCGCCAGGAGCATTGAGGGCCACCAGTGCTCGGATCAAGTCTAGCTCTAGATTGTCCGGACATACAGGACTGAAGCCTAGTGGCTTCAGCGTATCGTTGGCTCATCCTAAGATGTCCCATACTTGGATGGACTTAGTCTCCTTCAAGCTCCACAGCTCCTCCAGTGACTTCCGGGCAGCCGCAAGCTCCGAACCTTCTCGAGCGAGGCGCTCGACCAATTTAGCATGCTACTGCATATTCTTAGCAACTTTCTTCTCACGATCGGTCAGCTCCATCTCCCAGAGGTGGATGCGGTTCCGCCTTTCCGCCAAGTCCTTTTCCCTGCCTCTCACCTTCCCTTCCCTGGTGGCAACGTCAACTTCTCTTTTCGAGAGCTCCTGCACCAGTTTCCAGTACTTCTCCTTCTCCTCTTTGCTCCATAGATCCAGCTTTTTGCTGCGATCTGCCAAATTATGTTCACCTAGAGTCAACTTCTGGGTGACCTCCACCTTCCTCTTTAAAACATCCTCCTGCTGCTCCATGAGTTTTTCTTCCCTTGCCTCAAGGTCTGCTCGGCGCTTCTGGAGGACCTCATTCAATTCATTGAGGTTTTCGTGATGCTCATCAGCAGCATCACGCCTCTCCATGGCTTGCTCAAGGATGTCCCTGGAGTTAGCGTCGAGTGCCAAGATGGCAACTTCCTTCTCCTCTAGCAGCTTGTCTCAGTATTCCAACTTGGCCTTCTTCCTCTTGATCCACTCCTTCTGATCAACCAGTCTTGTCTGTGCAAGCCTGGTCTCAAAGTGGAGTCTGTTGCGCCAACGCCTCAAGGTGTTGTGCTCCTCCTCCAGGGCTTTACTCTCATGATCGAAGGCGAGCTGGACTTGTCGGAGGCTCGAGCAGGCGTTGTCTATGGGTAACGCCAGTGGGATAGGCTCCGGACCTACTGGGACCAACTCCGCAGGCTCCAAAGAATTTTTCATCATAAAAATTGGGTCCCAATCTACAAGGGTGGTCCCCTGAGCTCCTGCAGCACTAGGGCCACTCTCTGGAAGCCCTTCAGCAGCAGAGGAAGAACCCACTGGGGGAACTCCCGCCTCTGGACTGGAAGTCGAAGGCCCTGCTTCTGTGTCTTCAATTACCAGCTCCAAGAGTGGAGGACCTGTCAACACCTCTTCAGGCTGCTCCAGCTCTGGTCCAGACACCTTCAGAGCATCTATCTTTGGGGCAGCGGTTGGAGCTTCATCCGGTGCCCCTAGAACTTCCGGCTCAGACGCCGACACGTCAGTCACATCCGGTTCAGCGACCGGAGCTTCAAGCATTTCCGGCTCAGCCGCCGGACCTTCAACCATCTCTGGCTCGATGACCGGGACTTCAATTGCCTCTGGCTCACTGGCCAAGGCTTCGACGACTTCTGGTTCAATGACCGGAGCTTCAAACACCTCCGGCTCCGGTATTGGAGCATCAGCCTTCGGCAATGTTGTCAGAGGTACACCTTCAACTTCTCCCCCGTGGTCCGGCGCTGCCACAGGAGCTTCCGGCAAGGAATCTGAATCAGAATCCATGAAGCTGGCGCTGGAGCTGCAGTGACTTCTGCCACCACTTGAGGAGGAGGCTCGGTGCTTGAAGCCGAAGCTTCAGCATGCGCAGCCCCGGTCGCTGCGATAGATGCCGAAGTTCCTGACCCTTTCTTCGACACCCTAGAAATAAAGGGATGAGAAGATTAAAGACACAACAAAAACAAGACTAGCATTTTAAGGTGAACACTCGATGTTTACCTAGGGATGCTGCTGCCCCAATCGCCTTGGAACCTCTTCTTCTGAGGCCCGGAGCCAGAGCTCACCATTTCTGGTGAGACAACGACTTCGGACCTCAGCTGAGGACCAGTTGCGGCAGCCAGAGTACTCTCGGCCTGAGCTTCTCTTGGCCGGGAAGAACTCTCGGGCCTTGAGCTCTTAGCCGGCACTGAAGCCGGTGTTGAATGCCCGGAGCTAGCACCTCTCGAAGATGCCCACGCCGGAGAAGGTGCAGCCGCAGAAGACCTCCTCCACCGGGGAGAAGGAGCCGTTGTAGAGGGAGCATCCCTGATGGACCTCCCATGAGCATGCTTCAGCTTCCTCTTCCGGTTGGAGGGTTCGGCTGGCTCTTTGCCCTTGCCCTTGCCGATGTCTTCAACCCTCTGGCTCGGGGCGGCGCCAGGCCCTCCTTCGGAATCTCTTGGGATTACCACCCTGGAGGTCGGACGCCTCTCCACCTCACCAAGGTCATCAAGCGTTGGCATCTTCCTCCGGAGCTCTCTGCTGAACTGTGGCTCCATGTTTAGAGGAAGGAAAGAAGCCGGCGGAAACAAGTCATAGTCATCGACGTTTATCCCATGCTGGAATTTCTTGAGATGAAGCTTCAGAGCTTCATCGTACAAGTTGGACTTCAGACCAGTTTCAATCTAGTCATCATCCATCACACTGTTGAGGGCCCAGGCAAGCTTCTCACACTTCCTCAGCAGAGCCCATCTGTTGACCAGGAAGTTGCAGAAGATAATCTGAGTGGTCACTCCACCCTCCACGCATTGGCGAATCCTGGTCAGTACGAGGTTGAAGGCATCTGACAGCTCTAGAACTACACTCCAAGCGTCTGTGTCAACATCGGGGAGTCCTTGGGGCAGCTCCAACCTCTCGTGCTCCTCCACTGCAATGATGACCCAGTCCTTCTTCCAGTCATCCCATTTGCCAGAAGGAAATGACTTCAAGAACTTGAAGGGGCTGTTCTTGTGCTTCACGAAATAGTAGAAGCCAAGAAGCTCAGTCCCCTTGCCGGTGGTGTGGACAGTGAAGAAGGTACGAAACAACTTGATGCAGGGGGGGAACACCCACCCACATCTCGCAAAAGTGGATGAAGGTCACCACTAGCAGAAGAGAATGGGGGCCAAGATGATACAGCTGGAGACCGTAAAAGTCCGACAACATTAAAAGAAAGGTTGAAAAAGGTGGGATCAATCCCACCACGGCGTACGCAGAGAAGTACACCATGTCGCCATTACGCTCCTTCTTGAACGGGAGCTTGTCGGCACGTATCAGGTAGCTGAAGGAGTCATTGGACCACCCCATATAGGTCCAAACCTTCATCAAATTGAGGCGGCTCTTGGGAAGACCCAACTCCATCGTGATAAAGTGCAGCAAATGAACAAAAAGCTAGGTGATGTTTGCGAGGATCTGATCGCAAGTTTGATCGTAAGTTTAAAGAGTCCTCAAACCGCACATACTTTCCTTATTAAGTAAGCCTCCGCGACGCTTGGATGGAAACCACAACAAGAGTGGGGTCACATTTCAAACTACCCCTTCCATGACGAATGGGTCCGGAGCCACCCCGATGACGAGATCGAGGTTATTACCCCAGGCAAACCATTGTCATTATGGGCGGTGGGAGACCCAAAGGCGGCACCCTGACAAGGCTCTTGGAACCGATATGGTTTTTGTATTGGAAACTGGCGACCTTCAATTGCGTGAGATCCGCACTAAAAGATCTCATCTACCGCATTCATAACAAGCCACGCGATGATGGTTTAATTCGGAACCATCGCCCCAATGGCACAGTAGGAGAATTTTGAAGTCGAAGCGCGGGAATCAAGGATGGCCCCACCTTTGGTAGAATAACTTAACCCAAAGGGTTTCTCCCAAAGGTGGGCCCAGGGGGCACTGTTAGTACCCTGCATACTGGGTACCCTATGATACCACGAGAAGTGCAAGAGAGTTCTACCCGTCAAAGTTGAAGGTCTCCTCAGGACCCACATGTCATATTACACCAGACCCGCATCACTTATATGGGTAGCTCTGGGAATAGACACGTGTAATGTAAATTCGGAGCTAAACTCCCAACACAGGGAAGCTCCGCGATCTACACGTGTATAACGACCCCAGACCTAACCCACAGCAGAGGGAAGCTCTAGTGCTGACACGTGTATAGCGGTTTCGGAGCTACCTCCCCGCAAGTGGAATCTCCGAAGCTGCCACGTGTGGAGCCTTCGGACCTCCATCATCAACGAATACATTGGGGGATCTTTTTCAGCACGGACATTCAAGGGACAGTTAAAGCGGCAGTTACAAGACTTGATTACGTGTCGTTAATGCTATATTAATGACACACAATCATAGCACTGTTAATAGAGGTAACACAACCATTAAGGCACGTTATCACACTATTAATCATGCTTAATACTCATAGATAGTGTATTAGGCTATTAAATACGCCAGGGCCACATGTTGGGCCAGGTGAATGATGTAACGGTCAATCCTTAGACTATAAAAGGACTGAGCCACACGATACAGAGGGACAACTCCAAGCCGAGCTAGAGACTACGCTTTCTAGTGATTCACAATACAACAACACACACCCCGTGGAGTAGGGTATTACGCTCAGGCGGCCCGAACCACGTAAATTTTCCGTGTCACCATCTTGCTCTTGATCTCTGCATGATATAACCAAAACAAGAACCGGGCTACATTTGGTAGTATCGGGGGAAGTGTCGTTACACTTCGATACATATCCAATACCATAATTCAATCATAACCATCGGTAACCATATCACAACCCATAACCATCCCCAATCTTAAGTTCCCTCTAATCATGGAAGTTTTCCAGGTGCTCATAACCGGGAGCACGGCTGTCATGATAGTTTTAACACTCTGCAGAGTTTGTACCACTTTACCCAAGTGTTTGTGATTTCATCACCTTTCGGTGACTAAGAACCTCCCTTATGCCCGTGACCCGTCGGTCACATTACACACTTCTGTTGGTGTGTGGCCATGAGATCACAAAATTGCCTTTACAAAGGGACTACTAGCATGTACGGACTCACTGAGGTTTCACCGGTGGCGATGTCTCCAACTGAGAAAATCTTCAACCAAGGGCCCCCTCTTGTGCCATTCGGATCCAACTGAGCACATCTTCAACCAAGGGCACACACCATCGATACCCATCATCGACATCTTGAACCTGTGTGTCATAATCTTGCTAAACTCTTCACAAAATGACTTATCAGTAAAACCAAAGATGATATCATCAACATAGATTTGACATGCAAATAGATGATCATCAAAGTGTTTTGTGAACAGAGTATAATCAGCTTTTCCAATTTTAAAACCATTTTGAGTCAGAAAATCTCTAAGGCACTCATACCAAGCTCGAGGAGCTTGTTTGAGGCCATAAAGAGCCTTACGAAGTTTATAAACATGGTTGGGTTGCTCTTGATCTTCAAATCCTGATTGATACTCCACGTACACTTCCTCCTTAATTGGTTCATTGAGGAAGGCACTTTTGACGTTCATTTGATACAACTTGAAATTATAGTGAGTAGAATATGCCAATAAAATACGAATGGACTCAAGTCTAGCTACGGGAGCGAAAGTTTCGTCGAAGTCTAAACCTTCGACTTGTGAGTAACCTTTAGCCACAAGTCTCGCTTTATTTGTCGTTACCACTCCATGTTCATCTTGTTTATTCCGAAAGACCCATTTGGTTCCAACAATGTTCTCCTTTGGTCTTTCCACAAGATCCCATACTTCATTTCTATTGAAGTTGTTTAGCTCCTATTGCATTGCAATCACCCAATCTGGATCCTTTAGTGCTTCTTCTACCCTGTATGGTTCCAGAAAAGAGACAAAAGAGTATTGTCCATAAAAATTTGCTATGCAAGATCTAGTAGTTACTCCCTTAGCAATGTCTCCAATGATGTTGTTGATGGGATGATCTCTTTGTACACTCTGATGTATTCTTGGGTGAGGGACTTGTGAAGTTGCTTGTTCTTCATTGTCTTCATATTCATTGTCTCCCCCTAGATCATTACTTCCGTGGTTATGTTGATCTACTTGATCTTCCTGATCTTGATCTTGTGCATGAGCTCCCCTTTGATCATTGCTTTCTTGTTGAGGTTCACCTTGTGCACTTGGGTCTTGTGGTTGCTCTTGAGGTCGAGGTCACCAAGTGCCATCCTCCTCAACGCTTGACATGGGGCTTCTTCATGATCTAGCACACACTTATCAACTTGCTCCACTTGGGAGCTGTTAGTTTCATCGAACACTATGTCACGTGCTACTTAAACAAGGCCAGAGACTTTTTTGAATACACAATAGGCGTAGGCGTTTGAATCATAACCGACCAAGAACCCTTCATCAGGTTTTGAAGCGAACTTCAAAGTCCTCGGTGTCTTGTTCAGAATAAAAAATTAGCAACGAAATACTTTAAAATATGAAACATTTGGTTTGTTAATGGTGAGAAGCTCATATGGCGTTTTATTCAAGAGTCGATGAAGATACAACCGGTTTGTGGCATGACAAGCGGTGTTCACTGCTTCAGCCCAAAACTAGTCCGATGTCTTGTATTCATCTAGCATTGTCCTCGCCATATCGATTCGTGTTTTGTTTTCCTTTCGGCCACCCCGTTTTGTTGAGTGGAGTACGGTGCCAAAAATTAGTGCTTTATTCCTTCTTCATCTAGGTACCCCTCAACTTGTGTATTCTTGAATTCTATCCCGTGTCACTTCTAATGTTCTTCACAGTTGAGCAGGATTCGTTCTGAGCTCTTTTCAGGAATTTCTTGACAATTCCCTAAGTTTCTGATTTATCATACAAGAAAAATACCCAGGTGAATCTTGAAAAATCATCAACAATAACTAAACCATATTTGTTACCACCGATGCCTATATAAACAATTGGACCAAAAAGGTCCATGTGAAGAAGTTCCAGCGGTCTTGTGGTAGTCATCACGTTCTTGACAGGGTGCGGTGCTCCAACTTGTTTTCCCGCTTGGCAAGCGCTGCACGACCTGTCTTTCTCAAAAACAACATCCTTTAAACCTCAGATGTGACCACCTTTTAGAAGTTTCTGCAGATTTCTTATCCCAACAAGGGATAGCTGTCTACGCCACAACCATCCCATGTTAGTTTTAGCAACTAAGCAAGTGTTGAGTTCAACTTTATCTTTGTTGAAGTCAACAAGATAAAGCTTTCCCTTCAACATTCCCTTGAATGGAATCGATCCATCACTTCTTCTAAAAACGGTCACACCCTCATTAGTGAATAAACAGTAATAAACTTTGTTGCATAGCTGAGATATGGACAGAAGGTTATAATATAAAGAATCTACATGTAAAACATTCGAGAGAATATGTTGAGAAGAGATTTCAATTTTACCGCTACCAAGGACCTTTCCTTGGCTATTGTCTCCAAAGTATATCCCTTCACTTGGATCTGCGTTTCGCTCATACTCCACAAACATATCCCTCTCTTCGGTCATGTGATTGGTGCATCCTCTGTCTAGCACCCATTTTGATCCATCGGAGTAGGCCTGCAAAAAAGAATTATTCCTTGGTTTAGGTACCAAAGCTTGCTTGGGTCCTCTCAGGTTAGTCACAAGAGTCTTGGGCAGCCACACACAAGTTTTTGAGTTCTTGTGGCGTGGTCCTGCATATTTAGCAAATACATGTCTTAACTTGTCTTTCATAAGTACATCGGAAGCATCAAAAGTGCAAAATAGTATTTGCAAGTCAGATTCACGTGATGTTTCCTTAACAAAAGTGATTTTCTTCTTAGCATGAACATTGCTGGACATGTGTTTGTTCTTTTTAAACCAATACCATCTTTGATGTTAGGAGGTGTAGTGACCATATATGCACTACGTGCATATTTGATCTTCTCCTTGTCAAAGATGCCACTTTGGGAAGGATGCTTAGCATGAGAAATTGAAGAATCAGGTTTCACAACATTTTTCTTAATGGAATATGTGCAGGTTGTAATTGTTGTCGGAGTTACACCTTTGGAAGGTGAGCTTTTGGAGGAAGAGGATTCACTTTGCTTTAGTGACTCAACTTGCACTTCAAGAATCTTGTTAACTGTTGACAAGTTAGCAAGTTCATCCTTGATTGCAACGTGTGAGTCTTCTAGCTTTCAGTAAGTTTCCTTACTCAAGGCTAGCTCATGCTCAAGTGACTTGCTCTTCCCCTTTTCAAACTCAAGGAGTTTGTCAACCTCTTGATACCTCTTCCTTTCACGGATGAGCATACCTTCTTGTCAGTTGACAAGCTCCTCCTTCTCAAAGATTTCATCCGACAATATTTTCATTTTCTTCAATGCAGTTTTACTTAGTCCCCTAAACATCTCCTCATTTTTACTAGAGCTGTCAAAATCATCAATAGAGGAATTTAGCGAGGGGGAGTAAGTCGAACCTTTTTCTTGCCTTCTTTAGCCATAAGGCAAGTGTGATTGTGTGTCTGCCATCCTCCCATGTTCGAGGAAGAGCGTAGACCTCTTGGTAGGCTTCTTGATGGCAATGGTGGACATCTCCTCTTCTTCATCGGAAGAATACTCGTCGTTTGAGTCGCACTCCTTGCCAATATGCACTTGATGAGCTTGCCTTCTTTTTCTAAATATTTTCTTTTCTTGAGGCTTCGTTTCCTTCTTCCTCTTATTCTCTTCATAAGTGCAGTCAACCATGAAGTGACCGTACTCGCCACAATTATAGCAAGTACGTCAAGCCTTGGATTTTCTCTTTTCTTCGCTCTTCCCTTCATTTAAGTTGCTGCCGTTTCTTCTTTTCATCATGCGCTTGAATTTCTTGATGAAGAGTTCCATCTCTTCATCATGTAGGTCAGTGCTCACATCACTTGTGTCTCCTTTGTCTTGAGCTTCACGGGTTTCCTTTCCTTTAGCCTTGCACGTTGCTTTGAGAGCAACTTCCTTCTTTTTGGAGGAGGTGAGCTCAGCTAGGTCTTTGACATATTGGACTTCCTTCTCCATTATCTCATGGTTTATTATTTTGCTCAATAGTTCATCTGGAGCCCTTTTGTGAAACCCTGGGCTTTCTCGGATCATTGAGCATAAGGTGACATTTCTTGGCATGAAGGCTCTAATCATCCTTTTGACCACCTCATGGTCAGCCCACTTCTTGCTTCCATAGGTGCGGATCTTGTTGATAGGCGCCTTCATCCTGTTGTTCATGTCTTGAGGTGATTTGCCTTCTTCAATGGCAAATCTCCCCAATTCTCCTTCAAGCATCTCAATTTTGGCATCTCAGACTGACCTATTTCCTTCATGTGTTGTTTTTAGTGTATCCCATATTTATTTTGCGCTTTCCAATCCATCAATCTTGGTGAACTCCTCCCGGCTCAGTGATGAGGTGATCACTTCAATGGCTTGTGCGTTGCGGTGAATTTCTTGTTCTTGTTCCGGAGTTAGTTCTTCATCTGTATCCGAGATATCTACACTTGTACACACAATATGCCAAAGATTGGGATTCAAAGAGATTAGATGCATTTTCATATTGTGTTTCCACATCATGTAGTCGTTTCCTTCAAATTGCGGAGGCTTTCCCATGGGAATAGAGAGATAGTGATTATTTAAGTTGAGACGATTGTAGTTTTAAGGATAACGGGAGTAGTCATGATGACCACTCCCCGTCATATTCTTGTCCTCTTTTCCCTTTTGGCTCAGGAGTTTCATCCTTAGAAGTGCCCTGAGGTGACACACTTCTTCATCGTTGTGTTGGTTTTCCCTGAGTACATCGAAGACTTTTGTTTCTTGCTCTTCGTTGGTGTTGGGCACCTTCGAGATCTTGTTGTTCTTCTCAGAGGCCATTTATCTCTCCGAGTGGTAAGTCTCGTTGATGGAGAACCTGCCTCTAATACCAATTGAATGTGGCCTAGAGGGGCAGGAATAGTCTTTGAAAAATTCCTACACACCAAATCAAATGGTCAAATGCTTGATGGATCGGACTTTTCTGGTTGGAGGTACGAACTAGTCCGGTGTGCTAAATGTGTGTCGAGTTGATTAAGTGTTGATTCAGGAATTGAACTTTATAGCATCAGAAATTTGAACAACTAATAAGATCACTTGAATTATCAAACAATATTGTGAAGTTACACGTGAAAAGCAACTGCAATTTAAGTTACAAGCTTGATCAATTATGTGCCCTAATCAATGAAGATGCAAAAACAAAGTAGCACGCAGGACACCGATTTTTCCCGAGGTTCGATCTCACCAAAGAGATCTACTCCTCGTTGAGGAAGCCCACACAGAGCCGAGTCTCTTCAAACCCTTTCCCTCGTCAAGTCCCCACACAAGGCCGACTTGATTCTAGTATCATGGGTAATCACTGAGTTTATGGGGCAACCTCACACGTTGAGACTCCCACAAGAATTACAACAAAAAGATGATCAAGTACACTTGAAAATATTACAAAGAAAAGCACGAGTGTGAAGAGATCAAACCCCAAGAGCTCAACAAAGTGTAGACAACGATCTCAAAACCCCAAATCTGAATACTAAATTGATTTTCACCTTTTAGGACTTTAGATGCGTAGGGAGATGTGTTTTTGTGCTCTTGAGACAAGTAGCAGCGCTAGAGTTACTGAGTTTGACAGTAGGAATCAAAAGTTATGATTGTGGGGTCGTAGATCTCCTATTTATAGTGTTTCCAAAATTGTTATCATTAGGGATCCCAACGACCAGACTAGTCCGTACTGGGGACAGGACTTGTCCGGTGTGCTGTGTAAAAGTCGGCATGAAATGTGCAGCACACTAGAAACCCGAGTCGTGTTAGGTATATCGGACTAGTCTGGTAGGTGTCTAGACTTGTTTGGTGCCCTGTGTAATTGAACTCCAGAGAGTTGAACAGGCTAGCCTGGTTCAAGAATGGAATTTTCAGGTGCTATGTGTTATAGAACATCCGAGAGTTTAACGGACTAGTCCGGTCCTATGGACAGACTTGTCCGGAGTGTAGTGTAATGGGTTCATAGAGACGTGAAAGGACCAGTCCGGTCCAAGATCGGACTAATCCGGTTCACTGTGAAATGTGGTTCCAAAAAGTTTATCGGACAAGTCCGGTCCATGGTCGGACTAGTCCGGTGCATAGTGTGTTTGGACAACATAGAGTTGAACGGACTAGTCCGGTCCATGAACGGACTAGTCCGGTGCTTAGTGAGTTTTTAGGTGGATTTTAAGCCCTTACCCCCACGCAAAGAATTGAGCTCTTGGGATGTATCTCTCACACACAACCTATACACTTAAATATACTTTGCGCTTCAATCGTCAGTTGGGCTTTTTTGTTTTTCAACACCACTTCATTTTTCACTTTTTGAGTGCACAAAACTATCTCATTTGAATTGACCTGCAGTCATCTCAACAAGTTCATTAGGATCTAAATTGTTTATCATCAATCGTCAAAACTCACAAGGGATTTCCTAGATGCACTTTCGATCCATCCCATGGTGGGGACATGCTAGGATGTACTCCTGAAGCCATTCCCAAGCCTCGGGAATAGATTCCTTGGCATCATGCTAGAAGCTGGAAATTCTTCCATGTAGGGCATTGGTCTTCCCCAACGGGAAAAACTTGGCGAGGAATGCCATAGGACACTTCTCCCTAGTATCTACAGCACTTCAGTTCACGTAGAACCACTATTTCGCTCTCCCAAGAAGAGAGAACAGGAACAACCTAAGACGGACAACATCGGGAGATACGTCCTTTATCTTAAAAGTGCTGCAGATCTCAAGGAGCTATTGTAGGTGAGCACTTGCATCCTCGTTAGACTTCCCACAAAATGGGTTGTCTTGTACCATAGTGATAAGGCCAATATTGATTTCGAAGTTTACGTCTCCCGTGTTAACAGTGGGCCCAACAGGCACATTGTTAGCCGATGGAGCTAAAAACTCACGAAGGGTCTTCAAGGCCATTAATGTTTCGGTTGTTGGTGCAGTTGTGTTGGCTTGATTTGCCGCTCAAAGCTTCTTAGGAGTAATGACACGAGGTCGATCTCTTAGAAGGGATTCGGGATCTTCAACGAAGTTTTCCAGCAAGCGGAAACCAAACATACACTACCCTGTTTTCACATAAAATGCGAAAACAAAGAAGGGTCATCCTACTAAAACATACCAGGGTCCTATCCTATTCACTCAATCATGTAATACTTTGGCTGCCTTCCCCGACAATAGCGCCAGAAATGCTTCTTGACGGTTCCTACGCACTACTAACAATTCATCTCTAGCAGTGGCGCTAGAAATTTTTGTTAATAGATTTTAGATTATACATGTAAATCCGCAAGCGCACAGAAACTATCGATGTAGCATTTCCCCTCTAAGAGTATTCCCAAAGGGTGTCGTTTATATTCTCCCCAAGGAAGGCTAGATGGAAGTAAAACAATCATCAAGTGGAGAGGCTAGGTTGGCCTAGGTAGTTTTCTAGCAAGGATGGATAAAAGGTAATTGAGGTCGTGTGACACACGCAAGAGCATTCTATCCTAAGGGGATAATATGGGGTAAATTGGAACTAGGCTAAGAACTAGGTAGAGACTCCTAGAAAGCTTCTAATGTACATATACATAGCCTAAGTTAGTTACTAATGATCATATTAATTATGAATTCTAATGCTATGTGGATTAATACACTAGGCACGGGTTTACCCCTAGCAATACTAGGACGACTCCCGCCAAGAGCTTGTGGCATAGTCAAACATGGAGGATTACAAAGGACAGATAGAGCTGTCACCACCTACTGCCTACCTATTCAATCCGTGGGTCTACGAGACATTTAACCCTACTTATCTATCCTAGCACCATGCTAGCATATTAAGTAATTACCTTAAGAGCCTAGGAACAATCCATCCTAAGGCAATGAACTAAATCATCGTTAAACCAATGTTAATTCATAGCATATGTGATTCATATTAACATAACCATGTCAGCTAATTAGACTATAGTGGGGGTTTATAGTGTTTATGATGATATAATGAGAATGGTATAGCACAATCATAATTACTACTCCAACCACATATATGGAATCCACAATCAAACAAAAAATGCTTCGTCCAAGTATATGAACAATAGAATACTAAAGATAACAACT
Source organism: Tuctoria greenei (assembly GCA_036927565.1). Taxonomy (NCBI): domain Eukaryota; kingdom Viridiplantae; phylum Streptophyta; class Magnoliopsida; order Poales; family Poaceae; genus Tuctoria; species Tuctoria greenei. The sequence goes on from JAYESD010000006.1 coordinate 135,382,748, forward strand.
TTATTAAGAGCAAAGTCACAAATACAAATAGGAATATGAGAGCCATACCTTTCCCAATTAGGAATTAGAAAGAGACTCCTTCTACTCCTCTCCTACTTGGACTATGGACTAGAGGCTCTCCTCTCTACAACCTATACTCCTCTAAACTTATGGAGAATAGTGGATACAAGGGGTGAATACTCAAGTGGTGTGTGAGGGGCCTAGGTTGGAGAAGGGTCGATTCTCGCCATCAAAAGCGCGCGAATTAGTCACCACTGACTTCTTCAAGCCAGGAGGAGCCAACACGTGGAAGCTGACCGAGTTTGGAGGAAAGACCAGGTCGGCCGACCTGGTAAGTCCTCCAAACAGGTTGTGCTGTCTTGAGATGACTTCCAGTTGGGTCCCATCCCATGTTATGGGTGCTACACAATTGGATGGCCTTAGATACTTCTGTTTGTGGGCCATTTGATCCATGTGGTGCCACATGTCAGCGCTTGATTGGCTGGGATGATAATTTATAGGATTCATCCCCTTATTTCACTTCAATTCTGTATAAAATACCTGCATGCACCATTTTGTTCAAGGAAAAGTGGAAATAGGTTAAATATAAAGGTGATGTGTGCAAGAAATGATATTTCCTTCACATAATTGAGTTATATTGACAGGTGAAATTGGTATATAACAGCCATCAACACCGACCACAGCTCACTGGACTATGGTAAAGAGAATATTGTGGTTTATGCATGGCACGATTAATCTTGGCTTAAAATTTGTCAAGAATAGCTATCTGCAGGTAAATGCATTTTTTTGATGCTGATTGGGCAGACTGTCCAGACGATAGAAGATCAACTAGAGGATTTGCTATATATCAGGGCAAGAACATGGTGTCATGAAGTGCTAGAAAACAACCAACAATATCATGGTCAAGTACCGAGGCAGAATATAAAGCAATAGCAAATGCTACAGAGGTAATTTGGACTCAGACAATTCTAAAGGAATTGGGTGAGCAAGAGCAAGGGATCACAACCTTGTGGTGTAATAATTTGGGAGCTACGTTCATGATGGCAAATCCAATGTTTCATGCCCGCACAAACATATAGAAATAGACTATCATTTTGTAAGAGAAAGGGTGCAAATAAGTTGCTCCAAATAAGATTTGTGTTGTCAAAGGATCAGATCACTGGCGGCTTCACAAAATATTTGACAACAAACTGTATGGTCCAGTTTCAATGGAATCTCAACATGGGGAGGAGTTGAGATTGAGAGGGAATGTTAGAACAAAGGATGCGGCCACATGCAGTAGGACGATGAGGATTCTCGTGTTAAGTCCAGAAGGTTCACGAGTAAAGTCAAGAAGGATGAAGATCAGTAGTTAAAGTAATATTAGATACATAAGATTGTAATCAATTGTTAAGGATAGAAATTATAGATTAGGATCAGTGAGTTAGAATCTCAACTGATTGTGATCGGTCGCACAATCTTTTGTTTCTATTTATCTGTACAACGACCGCACCTCTCTTGTACTATAAATATGAGATCAACATGTAAACCAGGAACTACTCGAATTTGAGAGTTCTGGTTCCTTCCAACGCCAGCTTCAGTCCACCGATTTTAACAGGGAGAACCATATTTTCATTTTATTTCCTTGAATGAGTAGCCATATTCTTCATATAATTAAGTAACTACGACAAGGACTATGAACTATATACTTCCCTATGATGTTTTATACACTCTCGTTTCTAAATTAATGTTGTTAGGACAACAAATCTGATTTAAAATTAAACCAAATTTATTATTTTAACAATAATGATTTGGAAAATGGATGGAGTATATAAGAAATTAGAAGAAAAAAATTACGGGTGGAATTGGTCAACCTGGCTATATATCAAGCCATATACTTCATTCAAAATCAAACAGAGTTTGACACGTCCTAAATTTGTTTGTCATCTCATAAATGATTTTGATGCTAGTCATATATCAGTATCTTAAGAAAAAAGAAATATGTGCCAATGTTTTCCGTGGCAATCTATCGTAGTGGTAGATCCAAGCCGTGATAGGAACCTCCTTATCTGACCGCTCTTGGTTTCTCTTTCGATTACACACCTTTAAAGTGTACCCAACACCACACATACACATAGATAGAGAGTGTTCAAACATTTTACCCAAAATTAGGATAGTTTTGCTGCAGTGTTACGTAGCATGGTGCACTACTACAAAAAGCATTTTCACAGGTGCCTCGATTTTTCAAATATAGGCGGTCTGTAAAAAAAATGCGACTGTGATTATGAATGATACAATAACCGTCTGTGATGACTGAACATCACAGACGGATGTTAAAAAACATCCGCCTGGGTAAACACATTATTTTCACAGGCGGTTATTAATTAAGAACCGCCTGTAATGTGACAAACTTCACAGACAATTTTTAATTAACCACCGCCTAGTTAAATACATGATTTTCACGGACGGTCACTGTTTAAGAACTGCTTGTACTGGTTCAGACATCAGAAACAGTTTTTATTTAAGAACCGCCTGGGCAAAGTCATTGTTTTCACAGGCTGCTTATTAATTAAGAACACTTGTGATGTTGATAAGCTCCTGTCAAGTTAATCCCTTCACAGCAAGCTCTTGTAGATGCAAGTAAGACCCATGACTCATCATTTGGATTGTCGAAAGACTCAATTGAAGCCTTATGATACATTGGAAGGATTTTCCCATCTATTTGAAGGATTTCTTTCCCTCCTGTCCATTTGAAAAAAAAAATAGGAAGATGCTTCTTTATCAGTTTTAATGTTTGAATATATTTACTAAAAATCAGTACTTTCTCTCTTAGTGCTTTACACAAGCGTTGAAGCGAACAAATTCAATCAAAAATCATGTTTTTACCCTTTCATATGGATTTGACTTTAATCTTTCAAGTATAGATTTATCAATAAGTGAAGCTTTCTTATCTGACATGTTAATGACAGTTATAAGCAAAGAGTGTGTTGAAGCTAACAAAATCTGAATTGGACCGAAGACAAAAAGATCCTACATATATGAGTGACAATGTCCAGGTTATACAACGTGAAGCTATAATAGCAGCCTTCAACAACATGAAAAGTGATGTTGAGGTTATGCTTGCATCAACCAAGACATGTTGTGAGGGCATAACACTTGTTGGGGCAAACATAACCGTGATGCCCCAACAAGTGTTATGCCCTCACTACATGCCTTGGTTGATGCAAGCATAAGCTTGGCATCACTTTTCATGTTGTTGAATGCTGCCATCATAGCTTCACACTGTCTAACCTGGACATTATCAATCATATATGCAGGATCTATTTGTCTTCAACCCCATTGAGATTTTGTTAGCTTCAACACACCCTTCTTGTAACTGCCATTAACATGTTTGATGAGGAAGCTTCACATATTGATAAAATCTATGTTTAAAAGATTAATGTTAAATTCCTATGAAAATTGTAAAAATAAGATTTGTGATTGAAGTTGTTATTTCGTCGTTTGTGTGAAGCACTAAAAGAGATGTTACTGATTTTTAGTTAATATATTCAGCCATTAGAACTGATAAAGTAGCATCTTCGTAAGTTTTTCAAATGGAGAGAAGAGAAAGAAATCCTTCAGGGCTTTTTTGGGTGTACTCAATCTAATATGATTGAAGTGGGTTGGATTGGAAAATGAACTAAATTTCTCCTCAATCCACCTCAATCCACTTAGATTGAAGTGGATCCACTCCTATCCAAACAAGCCCTCAAATGGATGGAAAAATACTTCCAAAGTATCGTCAGACTTCAATTGAAGCTTTTAACAATACGAATGATGAGTCTCAAGTGTTATTTGCATCTACAAGAGCTTGCTGTGATGGGATTAGCTTGACAGGAGCTTCAAGAGTTGTGCTTCTAGATGTTGTTTGGAACCCAGCTGTTGGAAGGCAAGCCATCAGCATCATAGGTCAGAAGAACTTTATATACACATATAATTTGATAACTTATGGAATAGGTTAAGGTGATAAATATGATAGTCAACAAGCCGGAAAGGATCACTTGTCCAAATTAGTCTTCTCTACAGAAGATGAATTTAATAATGTTCGAAACATGCTATCTAATGTTGAAATAGAGCATTGGTCTAAGTTGATTTCAAAGGATACAAATATATACAATATATATTATACATTTTTCCCAGCATTTACATCTTCTCGCATATAGGTTTTCAAATCCTTTTTAATCCTTCTCTCTACGCGCTTGATTTTTTCTGGTTTGGTGATAAGGTACATCTCTTCATACCAATTATATTCCTCTTCATTATCTTCCACATTCTCAACCCCAATAATATTTTTCTTTCCAGAAACAACTACGTGCATCTTCTCAGTTTCTGGATCTTGTACATAAAAAACTTGTGCAAGACGATCGGCGAGAACCCAAGGGTCATATTTATAACCCACTTTGTGAAAGACTACCAGTGTCACCCCGTAGTTGTCCACTTTCACACCATCAGGATGTTTGACCCATTGGCACTTAAATACGGGCATTACCATTCTTTCGCCATAATCAAGTTCCCATATTTCCTCTATGAACCCGAAGTATGTGGTCTTCTGCCTTTGTGGATCATAAGCCTCTATACGAACACCACTATTTTGTGCACCACTCTTACCATCTTTTTCCTTAGTGTAAAATGTGTAACCATTGATGTCATATGGTTCCCCAGATGTCACCAAAGCAGATGGGCCAGAAGCTAACATCTTCATTTTTGCCTCTTCTATAGAGTTTCTATATGGTATATTTTTGTCCATTAACCATTCAGTGAAACATCTTCTGTGCTCTTTCATGATCCAGTCCTCTGTGTGGTCTTGGTTTTTTCGCAAAGCTCAATTTGATGTTCCTCGATGTACGACTCAGCTATTGCGAGCTGTTGTAGTACACCAAAATGTGCACGGTGTGCATTCTTGTAATCTTGAGCGATAAAAATTTTCCTACCCACTTTGCCTCTCCCACGTAGTCTACCCTCATATACAGGTATAGGTACACCTACCGGTTTTCCATCTTTGATGTAATCAGCGCAACCCTCAATCACTTCTTCAGTGGTGTATCCTTCGACAATTGAACCCTCTGGGTGAGCACAATTCTGCACATAACCTTTTAATACTTCTAAATATCTCTCCAACGGAAACATATGATGTAAATATAGTGGCCCCAATGCTTTCTGATCAACAAGATGTACAATTAGGTGTAGTTGCATATAAAAAAAGGATGGTGGGAAACACATCTCAAGCTTGCACATAGTCTCGACGATGTACGTTTTCAAATAGTCTTAATCTTCACATGCTATCACCTTTTGCGGTACTGCATTGAAGAAGTAACACAAATGTGTGATGACAACTTTTATATGCTCAGGTTTGATGAACCTTATTGCAATGGCAAGGAACACTGTCATCATCATGTGACAGTTGTGAGAATTATATCTGTATAAAGACATGTCTTTCATCGAGACTAGTTTGCGGATATTGGATGAGAAACTCGTGGGCACTTTGATCCGACGCAAGCATTCGCAAATAGCCTTTTTCTCTTGTAGTGTCAAGTTGTAGCTGGCTGGGAGAAGGTAATACTTCCCGTTCACCTTTTCTACTGGGTGAAGCTCTGGTCTCATATCAAGATTTACTAGGTCCATACGTGAATTTAATCCATCTTTTGTTTTTCTCGGCATGTACAAGGTCCCAATGATGCTATAAAATACATTCTTTGTAACGTGCACCAAATTAATACTATGGAAAAATTCCAAAATCTTCTAATACGAAAGATACATGAAAAAAAATTGATTGTTTTTTGAAATCCATGTCAGTTGTATCACCCGAAGATGTACTTTTCTCTCTCTTTAATCCTTTACATTTTTTGCCCTTACCGAAAGCAATACGATTGTTCTTGACCATTTCGAACATGAGTTTTCCACTGTAAGGTTTTGGTGTAGTATCTTTTTTGATTTTGTTTTCAAATTATTCTTTCATCTTCCTATACTTTTGTGTATCCGCCAAGAACCGCCGGTGTCTCATGTACATCGTCTTTCTGGATGAAGTGAGGTATAAAAATCTAGTTTTATCCACACACCTTACACAACCTTTCTTCACCTCCATTTGTCCCGATAATGTAAATAGTCCGGGATAATCATTCATGGTAACGAATATCATTGCTCTTAGCGTGAAATACTCCCGATTGTACTCATTCCATGTACGTAGCTCTTCATTCCACAATTTTGCCAAATCTTCCATTAAAGGTTCCAAGAACACATCAATTTCGATGCCAGGTTGTTTTGTACCTTGGATAAGAATAGATAACAACATATATTTGTACGAAGAGCACGTGAAAAGCTACCAGAGATTGGGTGAATGGTAGATTACAACTTTTTTAGCGGAAGCAACAAAAACCCCTCGATAGAAAATTGATCTGTTAAAGAAATCGTGTGTGCGACTAATCTAAACATGCTAAACTGTGACAAAAGTGGTAGATATTATAGAGGATCAAGTCATGAAGACACGATAATAAGAATAACTAAAATCGGTCGAGAAAAACTCAAGTTACGATCAAAAGATTGACCATGATCAATCTGTTCTACCCGAGAAAAACCAGATCTGCTACACTGCCATGAAACTCTTGTAGATCCAAAACCACAAATCTAATAACCGTGGAATTTTCACAGATCATAGATAACCAAGTTATGAAGACAACCTAAAAAGAATCACGTCGATTGGATCTCTAAAAATCGAGTTATTATAAAACCACCAAAGCAAGGTAGTGCTGTGCAGAAACTTGATGAGAAAGATTTGACGAAAACAAGTCGGACGAACAAGGCATAAAAGTTCCTTTAAACTACGAATTTTATTGATCAGACCACAATAGGAACAGCCCCAAAGTCGTGCACCATGAGATCTGGCCTCCCTTGCTTATATAACCAGCCCTTAGGCCAACCCAATCCTAAGAAGGACTCAAATCCTACTCAGATTCAACCAAAACTTTCCATAACTGCTCAAGACTCTTCCATACGCAGATAGAAGCAATCTTAAGACTTCCAAACACCTTAGGAATGTATCCCACATTCCTAAAAAAACCCAACTCTGTGAGCCACACAAAATCCTATCATAACCAACTCAAATCTTTACATATTTGAGTCAAACCCGAACCAGCCACAGCCTGAGTCCATAACCTAGTTGGTTGGACCATTCTGACCAATTCTTTACATCCACATCTCTTCATCACGCCTCAGAACCATGTAGCCACATTCGTGCACTCCTTGCACACGTGCAAACATCTTCTAACGATGTCCATGATACATTCATATGCAATGTTCTTGATCCAAACATGTTGTGCGACCTCCCGATCAACTCAACCACAATTCCTCATGAACTTGGTTGTTGAACCTCATCTTCTCCCTAAGACTAGTTCAATGGATCGCGTCACCAGCCATGTCTTGAACTCAAGCATCACCTGCACATGAATAAACAACCAATACTTCTGAGCACAAGTCCTCGACTTGACTCTCGTTAGTTCTGAAACCACAACACCTTACGTGAGCACCTCACATAAGCATGTTGCAAACCTTAGCAAAAAGATATCAACAATAACCACCAAAACACACCAAAAACTTGGTAAAAGAATACTAAGCAAACTTTCTATAGATGTAAAGCAAGTTCAGAATCAATTTAAAGTAAAAACAGAACCATTGCAATCTAGCTCCAGATCTTGCCAAAACTAACCGGACCTTGAGCCTGACCTTACCAAAGCTAGCAGGACCTAGCACCGAAGCTTAGCAAAACTAGTTGGACCTAGATCTGGAGCTTACTAAAGCTTAGTCGGAGCTAGCACCAGAACATGTCAAACCTAGCCAAAATAAGTCGGACCTAGACAAAGCAAGTCGCACCTTACGTCTGACCTTGCCGAAGCTACCCACAACAAGTCGGACCTATTTTCAGACCTTGCTAGAGCTCGGACCTTGTTCAAAACTTTTATTTCCATAGCCAATATATTCAGCACATATAGGTCTCACAATCTCCCCCTTTGATGAATGCATTGGCAACACCACTTAAAATCAGAACATCAGCTTATTCACATGAAAAGTTTTGCAAACAAAATTCTCCCCCTATACATATTTCTTCCACTTTATAAATCCGAAATTAAATGAGAAGAAAAACAAAAATTCTCCTCTTCCAAAACACTTGTGAATGTGTGCAATGTGTGATCAATTTGTCCCTCTTTGACAATGTATTCAACAAGGTTCAAAAGAGAAATTTCAATTGTTATGAGCATATTGTAACATATACATATAAAACAAAGCTCATCCAAGTCATACTATTAAGTAACTTACACTATCACAATAATGAGATACATAAAGTAGTATAAGCCATGCTAGAGATCAAATGTAATTTTCAATTTAAGCAAGTCATGATCTCACAAACTTAACTATTTCAAGACCCGAAAGCATGACACTTGTTGCTGCAATTTTTTTAAGCACAAATTTTGATCATATGAAATTTGCAAGAGATTATATGCGCATCTGTCTTATTCTAACCAACCAAGCGAAGCCTATGTCATTTGACAATCAGAAGCTTAAGGTCATGGTTTTAGTCATACACTTCTTCTAAGTTCATAGCTAAGTTCAATGATAAACCATCTCAAATAAAGAAGTGCGATGCATGTATATTTGTAGGATCGAAGAGCACGTCAAAAGCTACCAGAGGAGGGGGGGGTGAATGGTAGATTTAAAAATCTTACACAACGGAAACAATTAAACCCCAACCCCTTCAGTAGAAAAACAATCTCTTAAAGAAATCGTGTGTGAGACTAATCTAAATGTGTTTCATGATGACAAAAGTGATGAATATCAGAGAGAATCAAGTCACGAAGACAACACAAAAAGAATCACTCAAATCCGTTGAGAAAAACTCAAGCTATGATCGAAAGATCAAACAAGGTCAATCTGCCCTACCGGAGAAAAAACAGTTCTGGGATGCTGCAAAGAAACTCGTGTAGATCATAAACCACAAATCCAATGACCGTGAAATTTTGACATATGATAGATTATCAAGTTGTGAATACAACCCAAAAAGAATCACGTCAATTGGATCTGTAAAACTCGAGTTATGATAAAACTACCGACGAAAGGTAGTGCTGTCCAGAAACTCGACGAGTAAAACTTGTCTGGAACAAGTCGGACGAACAAGGTACAAAAGTTCCTTCAAACTACGAATTTTGTTCAATAGAACACAATAGGAACAGCCCCCAAAGTCGTTCTCCACGAGCTCTGGGCTCCCTTGCTTATATAACCAGCCCTTAGGCCAACCCAATATCAACTAGGACTCCAATCCTACTCAGATCACGAATCGTAACTTTCCATAACTGCTCAAGATTCTTCTATACGCAGATAGAAGCAATCTTAAGACTTACAAACACCTTAGGAACGTATCCCACATTCCTAAACAACTCAAATTCGGGACCCACACGAAATCCTATCATAACCAACTCAAAACTTTCCATATTTGAGTCAAACCCGACTCACCCGCAGCCTGAGTCCATAACCTAGTCGGTTGGACCTTTCCGACCAACTCTTTACGTCCACATCTCTTCATCACGTCTCGGAACCATGTAGACACGTCCATGCACTCCTTGCACACGTGCAAACATCTTCTAATGATGTCCACGCTACCTTCATGTGCATTGTTCTTGATTCAATCATGCTGCGCAAGCTCCTGATCAGCTCAACCACAATTCCTCCTGAATTTGGTTGTTGGAACCTCATCTCCTCCCTGAGATTAGTCCAATGGATCCCGTCACCAGCCATGTCTTGAACTCAAGTAACACCTGCACATGAATAAACAACCAATCCATACGAGCCCAAGTCCTTGACTTGACTCAAGTTAGTTCCGAACACAACACCTTACGTGAGCACCTCACATAAGCATGTTGCAAAAACACAGTAACACGATATTATCCATATCAACCAAAACGCACAAAAAACTTAGCAAATGAATACTAAGCAATCTTTCCAACAATGTAAAGCAAGTACAAAACATTGCAAATGAAAAGCAGAAGCACTGCGGTCAAGTTCCGGACATTACCAGAGCAAACCGGACCTTGAGCCGGAGCTTACCAGAGCTAGTAAAATCAAGCACCCGTCGGAGCTTACCAAAGCTAGTAAAATCAAGCACCCGCCGGAGCTTACCAAAACTAGTCCAAACTAGTAAACCCAAAAACCGGAGCTAGACAATGTAAGTTGGAGCTTAGTAAAAACATGTCAGAGCTATCAAAGACATATCAGAGCTATCAAAGACATGCTGAAACTATCAAAGACATGCCGGAGCTAAAGACAAAACTTCACCGGAGCTGACCAAAGCTAGTCAGACCTAGCATCGAACGTAACCGGAGCTACCCAAACCAAGCCGAACCTACCGTCAGACCTTGCTGTAGCTCAGAGCTAGAGTCGGACCTTGATAAAAAGGTGTTTTGGTGATATTTAAAACTTTTATCATCAAAGCCAAGTGTATTCACTACAAGCCAATGTATTCAACACATATAGGTCTTACAATATTCTCTTGATCTTTTTCAATTTATATTTGACCATAAAACTCTACATGTGAGTTGATTACTTGATTAATTCTTTATGATTAAAAGCACTTGTGATCATGCAACATGTTCAAAACAGCAAGAAAGTTCGATCATGACCAAATTAAGTTTAAGTAATTATCCTAACTACTAGTCATGGAAAAAACTACAAAATGTATAACACGAGTAATGTAGTAAGAACTTTCAACATGTAAATGAAATCACAAAGTCATATATGTATGAAATACTATGCTCATATTATTTTAATTTCAGATTAACACATAGACTTCCCAAGTTTCAAAACTCTCCCTCAATTTAAGCCATGAGGATGCATAACCCTTATTTCACTACAAATGAAACAACAACGAGTGAAATCCAAGGGTTTTGAAAAAATGTCAGCCAATTGTTGTTCGGTATCTACATGGTGAAGCACAATGTTTTTTTTCCAACATTATCACGGAGAAAGTGATACCTAATGTCAATGTGCTTTGTTATAGAATGTTGCACGAGGTTTTTAGCAATGCAAATGGCACTAGTGTTATCACAAAACAATGGAACACTATCTAGATCAACCCCATAGTCCATAAGAGTTTGAATCATCCAAAGAATTTGTGAGCAAGCAGTAGCAGCAGCTACATATTCAGATTCGGCTGTGGATTGTGCAACTGAGCTTTGTTTTCTAGAGCACCAAGCAACAAGTGAATTACCAAGAAAATGACATGCACTTGAAGTACTTTTCCTATTAATCCTACAACCCCCAAAATCAGCATCCAAAAAAGCTTTCAAAGTAACAGTTGAGAAAGAAGGAAGAAAAATGCAAAATTCTTGAGTTCCATGTATGTACCTGAGAATTCTTTTGGCGGCTTGACGATGTGAAGTATGTGAGCAAACTTGAAACCGTGCACAAAGACATACGCTGAATTGTATGTCCGGTCTTGATGTCATGAGGTACAAAATTGATCCAATCATGCTTCTATATTCTTTTTGATCGACCAGGTCACCTTCTTCATCAAGTTCATGTGTTGTTGCTATACCCATTGGTGTATGAAAAGGCTTTCTTTTGTCCATGCTGAAGCACTTAAGAAGGTCTCTTGTAAACTTCATTTGATGCACAAAGGTTCCCTCCTTGGTTTGCTTGATTTGCAGCCTCAAAAGTACGTGAGTTCTCCCATCATACTCATCTCAAATTCTGAACTCATCATAGCAAAAAACTTGGACACAAGATCATGAGAAGCACAACCAAAGATAATATCATCCACATACACTTGAACGAATAAAGAGTAATTGCCATGCTTAAGCACCAAAAGAGTTTTATCAACCTTGCCCATGGTAAACCCCTTTTCAAGTAAGAATGTTTTTAACCTATCGTACCATGCTCTAGGGGCTTGTTTGAGAACATACAAGGCTTTGGAAAGTTTGTAAACATGATTAGGAAAATCTGGATTTTCAAAACACAGTGGTTGCTTGACATAAACCTCCTCATCTATGTATCCATTAAGAAAAGTACTTTTAACATCCATTTTATATAACTTAAAACCATTAGATGCCGCAAAAGCTAACAAAATTCTTATGGCTTCTAATCTAGCAAAAAGGGCAAAAGTTTTATCAAAATCTAGACCTTCAATTTGTGTGAAACCTTGGCCAACCAACCTAGCCTTATTCCTAACCACATCCCCATACTCACTTTGTTTATTTTCAAACACCCATTTAGTTCCAATTAAAGTTTGTCCTTGAGGTGGAGGTACAAGTTTCTAAACGTTATTCCTTTCAAAGTTTTCTAACTCTTCTTGCATGGCAATGATCCAAAATTCATTAGTGAGTGTGTGTGATATATCTTTGGGTTCAAAAGAAGAAACAAAAGCAGAATGAGCGTGAGAGTTTGGATCACAAAACCTAGACATCGCAACTCGTTCGTACAAGCTTCCAATGATTTGCTGTGGAGGATGACTTTTGAGAATCTGGAGAGGTATAGACACTTCACAAACTTCTTCTTCTTCATGTTCACCACAAATCGATGAGCTTGTGACATGAGGACGATCTGGACCAACAATGGTGGTCGTTGGTGCTGGTTGAGAATCAAAAGGAGCTAGAGCAATGTCATTAGCTGCTGAATTTTCGAGCAGCAGCACCACTTCTTACTCATCTTCAATGAAAATAATCTCCCCCCGCGGATATGAATCCAGACCATTTACCTCCGAAGGATTGAACACGTAAAGGTCCTATGGTGTCAAGGTGCAAAAGTTGATCCGATTTAGTTGTCATGATCATTGTGAGAGGAGTATGTGAACCTGTAGCCATCTTAGCATGTCTACAAGAAGAGCACACAATTTATTTGCCCCCTTTAAGCTCAAACAGCCCACGTATGCGAACAAGAGCACTAAAACACATTAGATGATCAAAGCCTACGTGACCAAGCCTACGATGCCAAAAATATAAGTCCTTCGAATCATTAGCAACTAGACACCTATGCTTAGAGGAATACATATAAAAATGAGCTTCAAAAACTCTTCCAGACCGAGACATGTTAAAAATAAGCTCACTATTTGGATCTACAACTTTGGAGCAATGTTTAGTGAAAATAATTTCCAAATTTTCATCTAGCAATTGTGAAACAGAAAGCAAGTTGTATTTCAAATTTTTGAAAAGTGCCACATCTTTCAAAGTGTAGTAATCATTTACATTAACCAAACCTTTAGCAATTATAGGAGTTGAAGAATTATCGACAAAAGTAATATTCTCTACATGTGACACAAAAGAGAGGGAGGAGAACCATTCTTTGTTACCGATCATGTGACGTGAGCAACCTGAATCTACAATCCAAATGTTCTCATTCCTCAAGCATGTAACCTACATAAAAGCACAATACGTCGATGACTCAATTCTAGGGTTAGTCAAAAGACATTTAGGGATCCAGTACTGAGTCACACGGTGTCCAGCAGGAATAACACGCAAAAGCTGAGATAAAACATCAGGTTTATGAGCCAAAGCTTGAGGATTTTTGTACCCAACTACTAACCTACGAGGTGTTACGTGTGTAGCACACAGTAGGTTTGGGAGCAAATTTTGCATGTTTTCGACTCATTACAGCAGATTGCATGATCCTATCATTCGGTTTAGCATGTGCAACAAATTTTGCATGAAAGTTATGAGATCTAGCAATCATTCTTTCCTTTTTCTATTATTTAGCTAGTCTATAACAAAAATCTATGACATGACCATCTCTACCACAGTAGGTACAATGAAATTTAACTTTGTGTTCATGTCTAGATGAGCAAGCAAAAATTTTATTAACAACCGAATGAGACAACACCCCTGCATATTTGAAAATCACTTCTTTATGTTTAGGAACTATTTTAATCAAACCACTTCCTAATGACTCTACAATTTTAGGTGGATGTGCTTTAGCATGAGCATGGGATTCAAAATCTAAACCAGTTTTATCATTGCGAGATTTGGATGAATTCAGCAGCAAATTTAGATTTTTGTTCCCAATACAAAATTGCTATAGTGTCCTATTCATGTCATCAAGTTTCTTAGACAATTCTAGGCACTTTTCACATCAAGTTTTTCTTTTTAGTTTGCAAATAGAATAATATTTAACTTTATGAGAACGTAAAGCATTGTTCAATATAGAAATCTCATTCATAGCATCGTGTAGTCTCTTATCAAGATCATCACAAGTAGAAGAATGCAAATCAATTGTAGAAGAGCTAGCATCTTTCATGTTTTTATCATTAAGGGCAGCAAGCTTTTTGTTCTTTTCAATTTCAAGTTCTAGCTTATCAAGTGTGGAGGTGTGCGCACTTCTTAAAAAGGACAATTGTTCACATATAAGCTCACATGAGGAACAAGAATCATCACTAGGAATCAAAGATTTCAAACGATTAATTTCATATTCTAGTGACTCAATTTTAACAGCACTGTCCCTAAGCTTTTTGTCCCTTTTCTTAGCTATAACAGTGGTACGAGAAATAGCATGACACATTTCTTCGCAAGTAGGACATACCTCTTCATTGTCACTGTTGTGTTCTGCCTCCTCCATACTTGATCTTGACTTGCCCGCCATGAAACAGAAGTTTGCCAAATCATCTTCATCTTCATCACTTTCGATGTCCACATCGCTCAAGCCAAGTTCTTGAAGTGCGGAGATAAAACTATTCACCAATTGGCATCCTGTAAAACCCTTCTTTTTCTTGTTGTTGTTTGTAGAGGAGTGCTTCGTCCTTGTTTGCTTTTCATCACGGGAAGTAGCACATGAAAGGTTAGGGCAATCCGTGCGAAAATGTCCTGTCGTACCACATTCGAAGCATCATAAGGATCCGACACTTCCTCTCCTTCTAGATCTCACATTTTGCAATGCTTTTGAGAATCGAGTAGAGTTGCGTGCAAGTTCTTCCTCTAGAAACTCTTCAATATGTTCAAGGATTAGGGAGGACAACAAAGCAAGTGTTCCATAAGATGAGCATTGGCTTAAGCTAGACATGTAACGTTGAGAAACAAATACAAGAGACTTCTTGGGATTCTTACGTGAGATTATGTCAATTTCATGAGTTTTCAATTTAGAATATAGAACATCTAAAGTAAGTGTACTCATGATAGTAGATTCACAAATAGATGTGACTTTCATCTACCAAATTGACATGTCTAATGCACTTTGTAATTGCCTAGCATTCTCAGCATCTGAAAATTAACATTGACGCTACGCAAGTTGCTGAGAATTTTATTAAAGCGAGCAAAAAGATCGTCGATGGACTCACTTGGTCGCACCTCAAAGCGCATGCACTCCTTTTTGAACATGTCTTTCCTTACCTCCTTGATCGTGTTGGATCCTTCGTGGTAGTCACAGAGTGCTTTCCACACATCATATGCAGATTGGAGGTGAGCAACACGGTCAAAGTCGCTTTGAGTTAATCCTTGTATGATCAAGTTGCGAGCCTTGATGTTGTTGTCGATATCTCTCATGTTTGTAGTCGTGACTTGATCGTTTGACGACACGTCGTAAGGCTTGTACACCTTTTCCTATATTGCAAAGTCTTGTGCCTGAATGAAAGCTTCCATACGTGTCTTCTAAACCTGAAAATCAATACCACTAAAGACACAAGATTTTGCAGATTATTTCTCCATGATGATTAGTCAAAAATATGTGCAAATCACAAATATTAGAGAACCGTGGCTCTGATACCAATTGTAGGATCGATGAGCACAAAAAAAGCTACCAGAGGGGGGTGAATGGTAGATTACAAGTTTTTTAGCGGAAGCAACAAAAATCCTTTGGCAGAAAATTGATCTATTAAACAAATTGCGTGTGCGACTATTATAAACGTGTTTAACTGCGACAAAAATGATACATAATATAGAGGATCAAGTCATGAAGACATGACAATAAGAATCACTAAAATCTGTAGAGAAAAACTCAAGTTACGATCAAAAGATTGAATGAAGTTCACTCTGTTCTACCCGAGAAAAACCAGATCTACTACACTGCCATGAAACTCGTGTAGATCCAAAACCGCAAATAAAATGACCATGAAATTTTCATATATGATATATAATCAAGTTGTGAAGACAACTTAAAAAGAATCACGTCGATTGAATCTTTACAACTCGAGTTATGATAAAACCACCGAAGCAAAGTAGCGC
Source organism: Tuctoria greenei (assembly GCA_036927565.1). Lineage (NCBI taxonomy): Eukaryota > Viridiplantae > Streptophyta > Magnoliopsida > Poales > Poaceae > Tuctoria > Tuctoria greenei. Next base: position 135,398,947 of record JAYESD010000006.1, read on the forward strand.
TGTGCAGAAACTTGACGAGAAAGACTTGACAAAAACAAGTTAGACGAACACAACACAAAAGTTCCTTTAAACTACGTATTTTATTGATAAAACCACAAGAGGACAGCCCCAAAGTCGTGAACCATGAGCTCTGGCCTCCCATGCTTATATGAACAGCCCTTAGGCCAATTCAATCCTAACTAGGACTCAAATCCTACTCAGATTCAACTGAAACTTTCCATAACTGCTCAAGACTCTTCCATAAGCGGATAGAAGCAATCTTAAGACTTCCAAACACCTTAGAAAAATATCCCACATTCCTAAAACAATCTAACTTCATGAGCCACACAAAATCCTATAATAACCAACTCAAATCTATCCATATTTGAGACAAACCCGAACCAGCCGCAGCCTGAGTCCATAACCTAGTCGGTTGGACCTTTCCGACCAATTCTTTAAGTCCACATCTCTTCATCACGCCTCGGAACCATGTAGCCACGTCCATGCCCTACTTGCACTCATGCAATCATCTTCCAACGACGTCCACGATACATTCATATGCAATGTTCTTGATCCAAACATGTTGCGCGACCTCCTGATCAACTCAACCACAATTCCTCCTGAACTTGGTTGTTGAACCTCATCTTCTCTCTAAGACTAGTTCAACGGATCGCGTCACCAGCCATGTCTTGAACTCAAGCATCACCTGCACATGAATAAACAACCAATACTTCTGAGCACAAGTCCTCGACTTGACTCTCGTGAGTTTCGAAACCACAACATCTTACGTGAGCACCTCACATAAGCATGTTGCAAATCTTAGCAAAAAGATATCAACCATAACCACCAAAACACACCAAAAAGTTAGTAAAAGAATAATAAGCAAACTTTCCATAGATGTAAAGCAAGTTCAAATCAATTCAAAGTAAAAGCAGAATCATTGCAATCTAGCTCTGGATCTTGCCAAAACTAATCGGACCTTGAGCTGAAGCTTACCAAAGCTAGCAGGACCTAGCACTGAAGCTTACGAAAGCTAGTCAGACCTCGGACCCATTGCCGGACCTTGCAGGAGCTCGGACCTAGAGTCGGACTTTGTTGAAAAAAGGTGTTTTTGTGACATTTAAATCTTTTATTGCCATAACCAATGTATTCAGCACACATAGGTCTCACAATATTTTCTTTTGTGACACAACCACGTCGGTAGGTTGTACATCATTAAGACCACAGACCATGTGTTGTGTATGCTCCATTTTTCACTAAACGGATTCATTCCATCTGTACCCAAGGCAAACCTTACATTTCTGATTTCCTTTGCAAATTCTAGATACTGAATATCAAAAATTTTCCACTAAGTTGCATCACCAGGGTGTCGAATATGTTTTTCATTCTTCTTGTGCTGCTCGGAATGCTAATGCATAAGTTCAGCCTCCCTAGGGTTTGAGAACAAACGCTTCAAGCGATCAATTACTGGAAAGTACCACATCACCAAGTCAGGAATTTTTCTCTTATGCTTCCCGTCTGCATTGTCAGAACTATCATCATAATAACCTTCATGGCCAACAATAAACTTCTTATTCTTGTGAGACTTTTTCATGTTGGTAACATACTGGTGATTGTAGTCCTTCTTGTATCTATTGACACCACAGATGGGGCATCTAGTTGCAAGCTCATGCTCTTTGCGATACAGAATACAATTGTTCACACAAGCGTGTTGTTGGTGGTTTTGATCCGGTAGATCTCCTGACACTACTAAAGTGTTAGAGGAGTTTGAGGTTCGGTGTGGGCGCACGGAGATTCAAGAAGGTGAAGTGTCAAATGACACAGGAGACGCGAAGATTTACGTGGTTCAGGCCGCCTGAGTGTAATACCCTAGTCCACGGGGTGTGTTGGTGTTGTATTGGATGTATGAGCTCAACGTAAGTTGAGAGTGTAGAATGAGCGCATCGAATCCCCCTCTATGTATCGTTGGCCTGTCCTTTTATAGTACAAGGGCAGGCCATTACAAGTTAGCCTAGCCCGACATGTGGCCCCGATGGTTACTAATACTGATACATATTCGATGCGATTAATTGCCCTTAATGACTGAGTTACGGGCTTTGACAGCACCATTACTGGTAATTAAGGTCGTCCGATCGTCTGTCATTAATATAGTATTAATGACACTTAATCGGGTCTTGAAGTCCTTGATTCCCCTTTGAAGATCCAGAGCCGTTGTGGAGTTTTCCGGAGGTTAGAGGCTGAAGATCCGATGGTTGGACACGTGGCAGCTCCGGAGCATACTGTGGGGAACAGATAGGTCGGTGGCACCTAACACGTGTCAGTTCTGGAGCTTCCCTCGGTCTGTGGTTAGGTCCGGGGGTGCCGCTATGGTACATAGCCCGGAGCTTCCCCCTTGTAGGCGGTAGCTCCGGTTTGATAGTACACATGGTGACCCTGGGACTAACCATGTTGGGGAAACGGGTCCGGTTATGTCTGACATGTGGGCCTCCGAAGGTCTTCAAATCAAGTAGATGACATTCCCTTGAGATCTTTGCAATCCCAAGGGGTATATGGTACCAAGGGTACCGATAGTGGCCCTGATGAGGACATCACTTTTATGGATACAAACAACACTCCATTGAACATAAAAGATGCAATCAATAGAGTTCATACACAACAATTAATTTCAGAGGTGAACTCGTTCTTATATATTTCCTTATATGTTTTTGAGCATAGATTGCTACTTAATGATTTATTTGTGATTAGGATCCATGGAGAGGTTCAAGGAGTACTTTGAGGAAGTATTAGGGACGTGGAAGACCAGAGAATTCGTTCAAAGAAGATAGAAACCGAACCAAACTCCAAATCGTATCCAACTCGGAGTCCAGGAGCAGTACGCACTAAAACGGACGCCCAGGACGCATACGAACTCCGTTTTGGAAGTTATACATATGCACGGAAAGGGGAGAGGATATCCTTTCCAATGGAACCGTTCCCATGTCAAAAGTCCTTGGGAGTCGTCGGGAATCGTCGAAACAAAATCAAGTACAGAATCTGTCAGGGTGCTGCACCACCGTATTGGGCCATTGGGCCTTGTATCAAGTCTAAGTCCATTATTTTCGTGTGTTAGGGTTAGGTCACGACCCCAACACCCCCTTGGACGTCCTCCCACCTATATATACTCCATAGTAGCCGCCATGAACAATTGGGTTTTGCTTAGATCAATAATATCGCCGTTGATCGGTTTGTGAAACCCCAATTCAGCAATTTCAGATTGCTTCTTCTACGTTCTTGCTTGTGTTCTCAGTTGCACTTGCAGGGATTAGCCTTCTTGGCGAGGTCAAGCGTGTGCAGCATGGTTGATAACCAACGGAGCGGTGGTGTAGTGATTGCAGGGGTTGTTCGTGTTCTACTCGAGAGCCTCGGATCATCAATGTCGATATCTCCACATCAATCGACTTATCCATTACATTTCGGAAGATCGGGCCTCATCATCAATTTTCCTCTCAGGCCCCCTAGGCCCACCTCTGGGAAAGACCCCTTAGGTGAAATCATTCCGCCGGAGGTGGGTCCATCCTTCGGCTTTTGAACTGAGTCTTCAAAGGTCTTCGGATGTGACGTTGGCGATAGTTTGGAGTTAAATCCTCGTCGTGTGGCATATCCCGTGTGCGGCAAATGAGATCTTTGGGGTGCGGATCTCACGCAATTGAAGATCGCCGGTTCCCGATACGAAAATCGTATCGGTTCCGCGCTCCTTGTCAGGCCGCCGCCGTCGGGCTTCTCGCCTCATGATGACAACCGTTCGCCTAGGTAAGAACCTAGACTTGATCGTTCGGGTGGTCCCGGGCCCTCTTGTCATCGGCTGAGTGGAATTTTTGACTAGTATCTTCGACTTCCTTGCGGTTTCCATCCAAGCGTTGCGAGGGCTTACTTAAGAGGGAAAGCGCGCACCGTCTAGGGTTCTTTACGCCTCTCATCTGATCTTGCGCTCAAACTCCCAAGTTGTGCTCGCTTTTCCTCTCTTGCCTTGCTGTGCCGCGATGGAGTTGGGTCTCCGCGAGAGCCGTTTGAAGACCGAAGGTGACCTGAAGAAGGTCCGGGCCCTCATGGGATGGTCCCCGGACTTCTTCAACCGCCTGGTCCGCGCTGGGGGAGAGCTCCCGTTCGATAAGGAGCACGCCGGTGAGATGGTGTACTTCTCTTCGTACGCCATGGTGGGGTTGATCCCACCTTTTTCCTCCTTTTTCTTGATGCTGCTAGAATTCTATGGTATGCAGCTGTACCACCTTGGCCCCCACTCCATTCTTCTTGTGTCTATCTTTGTCCACTTCTGTGAAATGTGGGTGGGCATCCCCCTGCATTGAACTCTTCCGGACCTTCTTCACCGTCCATACCACCGGTAGGAGTAATGAGTACCTTGGCTTCTACTACTTCGTGAAGCGCAAGAAGTGCCCATTCAAGTACCTCTGGTCATTTCCCTCTGGAAAGTGGGATGATTGGAAGAAGGACTGGATAGTCATCCGGGTGGAGGAGCACGAGAAGCTGGAGCTGCCCGAAGGCCTCCCCAACATCGACACTGCAGTCTGGAGTGAAGCTCCGATGCTATCGGATGCCTTCAACCCTGCTCTGACCAGGATCCGCCATTGCGTGGAGGGAGGATTAACTCCTCAGGCGGTATTTTGCAATTTCCTGGTCAACAGGTGGGCACCGCTGAAGAGGAGAGAAAAACTCGCTTGGGCCCTCAACAGTGTGATGGACGACGACCGGGTCGAGACCGGGCTGAAGTCCAACATGGTGGGGGCAACCTTGGAGTTTCATCTCAAGAGGTTCCAGCATGACATCGATGTCGCAGGTGATGACTTGACCCCGCCACCAGCTTTTCTCCCTCTGAACGTGGAAGTAGAGTTCAGCAGGATAGCTCTGGCGGATGATGCCGGTGCTTGACGACCTTGGTGTCATCGAGAGAAGATCGACCTCCAGGGTGGTGATCCCGGGGGCTTCTGAAGGTGGCTCTGACCCTGCCCCGAAGCCAAGGATCGAAGCCATCAGCAAGGGCAAGGAGCCGACGGACGAACCCTTGAGCTGGAAGAGGAAACTACAGCATGCCGACGGAAGGTCCGTCAGGCCTGCAACCTCTGCATCAGCTCCTTCTCCCTGGAGGGGGAGGTCTTCTACGACTGCGGCGACTGTACCCGCAGCGACGTCTTCCCGGGGTGCTAGCTCTGGGCATGTGACTCCAGCACCAGCGCTAGTTGAGGCCTCTAGGTCCGGAGGTCCTTCCCGGTCGAGGAGGGCCTCGATTAAGGAAATGCCCGTGGCTGCAACGAGTTCCGAGGGGCCTTCCGGAGTTTCCACGCTGACGGCGGCTATGGTTAGCCCAGAATGCCCGGGAAAGAGGTTCAACGCAAGCTGGTGCGGAAGCCTCCCGAGGTAATTTTTAATATTTACCTCAGATAGTTGTTTTATTGTAGTAACTATTTTTTTAAGTTTATTCATCCATCATCTGCAGCGTTCCCAAGAAGAGGAGTGAGGCTCCACCTTCAGCCACAGCAGCTTAAGTTGTGAGGGCGGAAGCTCATGCTCCTGTCCCGGTGCCGCCCGAAGAGGTGGCTGATGCTGCGGCAGCTCCGACGCCAGCTGTCGTGGTTATGGACCTTGACTCATCCCCTGAGACTCCCGTGGTAGCGCCGGACCACGGGAGAGAAGATGCGGCAGCGGCACCTGCTCCGAAGGTTGAAGCCCCGGGTCTTGATGCTGAGATGATGGAAGCTTCGGTCGTTGAGCCGGAGGAAGCAATAATTCTGGCCACAGAGCTGGAAATTGTCGAAGCCCCGATAGTTGAGCTGGAGGTTATTGAAGTTTCGGCAAGTGAGCCAGATGTGGAGGATGTTCCGGCGGTTGAGTCGGCTACCTCCGAATCTCCAGCCTCAGGGCCGGTTGTAGTTAAAGACCTTCCAGCGCCCGAACCAGTTGAGGTTGAAGCTTGGGCCGCAGGGCCGGTTATTGCGGAGGCATCAGCACTCAAACCCATAGTGGTCGAGATGCCAACAACCGAGCCATCAGCGGAGGAGGGGCCCAGGCCGGTGCCGGAAGTAGCCCCTGCTTCGGAAGTGTTGTCGGCGGAGGTGCCTGCTGCCGAGCCGGAGTACCCAGATGAAGTCGCTGGCCCCCTGCCTGAGGGGGCAAATGAAGACCTGGCGATAGGGCCTTCGGAACCACTTCCGGAGGTCGGAACTTCTTCTGCGGGACCATCCTCGGTGGCAACTGAGGCTATCCCGGAGGACGGCCCTAGTGCCGTGGAGGCTCAGGGGACCACTCTTGTGGAGTGGGACCCAATTTTTGTAAGCGAGAACCCGCTGGAACCAGTGGAGGAGACCCCAGCAGGGGAACCTATTCCCCTGTCGTTGTCTATTGACAACGCTTGCTCCAGCCTGCGTCAAGTCCAGCTGGCGTTCTACCACGACAGCAAGGCTCTTGAAGAGGAGCACCAAACCCTTAGGCGGTGGCGTAACCGGCTCTACTTCGAGACCAAACTGGCGCAGTCGAGGCTGGCAGATGACAAAGAATGGATCAAGCAGGAGAAGGTCCTCCTGGAATACTGGGGCAAATTATTGGATGACAGGGAGAGCTTGACTCGCGCCCTCAACGCTCAATCCCGGGCCATTTATGAGCAGACCAAGGTAGCTAATAGTGCGGCTGATGAACACCAAGAAAGGCTTGAAGCCATTAACACTACTCTCATCAAGCGCCGGGAGGCACTTGAGGAGAGGGAGAAGAGGCTTGACGATGAAGAGCAAAAACTCCTAGAGCTGCGGGATGACGTCTTGAGGAGGGAGGAGTAGCTCGCCGAAAAGGTGGCTTTGGTTGACAAGGGTCTCGAGGAACGCACCAAGAAGTTGGAGGAGTGTTGCCTTGAGGAGGAGGAGAAGGCCTGGGTGCGAGGGCAGGAACTCTACCAGCAAGAGTGTGCCCCCGCTGCCAGGGAGAAGAAAGTTAGGGGCCGGGAGAAGGACCTGGTCGACCGCGGGAACAAGATATACCTCCGGGAGGAGGAGCTCAGAAAACTCGAGAAGCAGGTTGCTGAAAAGATTCAGCAAAATGCCAAAGAGGTTGAGCGCCTTGCTCGCGAGAATTCTGAAATAGCGACGGCCAAAAGATCCTTGGAGGAACTAAAGGGCTTGAGGACTGCGGACTCCTTACAGGTTTGGGAGTTCCTGAGCAAAGCCAACGACGCGCTGACACCACTGGGCTTCAGTCCCGTGCGTCCGGATGATCCGGAGCTGGAGCCGGACCTGGCGTTGCAAGCGTTGAGCTCGTCGGGTAGCAAACTCTCCAAGGTGGGCGACGTCATCGCGGAGCAGTTGGAGGTTGAGGGGCAATCCCTCGCGAAGAACATCGCAGAGTATGTGCTGACGTGCTACACCAGCCGGGATCCCCAATTCCCTCTGGACGCGGTACTTGAAGGTCCCGTCGAAGGAGAAGGTGAAGCCACCCGAGCCAACGTGTCGGAGGTTGCTCAGAAGGTCGCCCAGTTCTTCCATAGGGTCTAGGACCATCTCTGTAGCTCCTACTTGTATTCTCTCTTTTTCTTCCCCAATTTTGTAATCCCTTGTCTCCAGATGAATGAAATCCAAATTTTTGTGAATTTCATTTTTTGTCTTCAACACTTTTGTCTTCACTTGGCCCCCTGGTAGATGTACACAATTTAATTGTGAACATGTACCAAGAGGATATTGTGTTTTGTTTAAGACTCATTTGCTTCGAACTTGTAGAGTGTAGGTCTAAAGTCTTCGATAGTGAAGGCCCCCTAAGGTTGTCGGAGCTTAGAAGCTCCGGCATTGGCTATCATCGGAGCTTAGTAGCTCCGGCAATAGTCCCTATCAACGCGTAGAGCATCGATAGTTAGTCCTCCGGGGTGTAGGAGCTTAGTAGCTCCGGCAGTGACCTTTACCAACGCGTAGTTTGTCGACAGCAGACTCCGCTTGTGTGGTCTTCTCACCATCTTTTATTTTGCGTCGACGGCTGGCCCCCCTAGCTTTACCGGAGCTTGGTTGCTCCGGTGATGCTCGTTTTCAACGTTTAACATTGATTACAAGCCACCTAGGGGGAGTCGGAGCTTTGTTAGCTCCGGCTTTTCTCCATCAATGTGGATTTTTTATTTTTCCTGCACACTGAAGCCAAGAAAAATAGTAAAATTTGTTCCTTGCCTATAACTTCATCGTGGCTTACGATTCCCAAGAAAGTTTTGGGTCAAACGCGATTATGAATACAACCGAATGTGTTGTCTTTTCTTCCAGATCCAATTGTACTTGGACCCGCCTTACTTCGGCCTGCCGGGGTGTAGGTAGAGTGGTGTACTTAGGGTGCTTGACCAGGATAAGCCAATAGCACACTCCGGCCCTAGATTGGCTTGGCGGCATTCAAGCGAGTGAGCCATGAACAATATTTGAATCCAAAAGAATTAACAATACAGCTCAAATTGTACATGAACCGGTCGGACTAAAATTTCTTAAGAATTGCACAACTTTATTATAGACAAGAAAGAGAAAAATAAAAAATGTTGAGCCTGTACAAAATAAATGCACGTGGAGTCTGTTTCACATGAAGATGTCTTTCATTATAGGTCCGGGGTACACGGGAAACAAGTACACTCTTAGGGTAAGGAACCAGGCTAAGCGTGTTTAATTTCTCGTTCGGCCCAGAGTAGCTAGCCACACTTTTAGTCCTTGGACTGTGACAAGTGTTGCATGAACTTTGCGGACCTTCCGGGAAAGGCCCGGCTATTCTCCCGGAGGAACTACCCGACTCTGTACAATGACTCTATAACATACACCTCAAGTTACTACAGACTCACCTCCATGATATTAAGTGTAGAACTTACGGAGGTGCTCAATGTTCCAAGGATTTGGGAGAGGTGTCCCATCCTCGGTAGCCAAGTGAACGCTTCCGGGACGAGATACTTTAATCACTCGGAAGGGTCCCTCCCAACTGGGGGAGAGTTTGTTTAACCCGTCTCTGGATTGTATTCTCCGTAGCACTAGATAGCCTTCCTCGAGCTACATGCCGCTGATGATAGCGCCGAAGGGCTTGGCAGTATCGCGCATTCCAAACAGCTGCTTGGCACCTTCCCTCCTCTAGGAGGTCTAGGTCTTCACGCCGGAGCTGGTCCTGCGTGGCTTCGTCGAAGGTCCGGACCCGGAGTGACCCCAAGGTGATTTCTGGAGGAAGGATTGCTTTAGCTCCGTACACCAGGAAGAAGGGTGTCTCTCCATTGACCGGTTTGGAGTTGTCCTGTTGGCCCATAGAGTGGGCGGAAGCTCTTCAATCCAGTTGGCTCCATGTTTTTTCAAGCGCTCATAGGTGCGCATTTTGAGTCCTTTAAGGATTTCAGCATTTGCTCTCTCGGCCTGACCATTGCTTGCTGGGTGAGCTACGGAGGCGTAGCAAACTTGAATGCTGAGGTCTCTGCAATATCCTTGAAATGCAGAGCTTGTGAATTGGGTCCCATTATCAGTGATGATTTTATTTGGGACTCCAAATCTGCATACAATGGACTGCAAAAAGTTGATAGCAGACTGCTTGTTGATTGTCACAACTGGAGTTGCTTCCGGCCATTTGGTGAACTTGTCAATGGCGACGTAGAGGAACTTGTAACCTCCGACGGCTCTTGGGAAAGGTCCCAAGATGTCCATCCCCCACACAGCGAAGGGCCACGTAGGAGGTATCATTTGTAGGGGCTGAGCCGGTGTGTGAATTTGCTTTGCATGAAATTGGCATGCTTCACATTTCTTCACCAGCTCAGTTGCATCCTGGAGTGTTGTAGGCTAGTAGAAGCCATGCCGAAAGGCTTTACCGACCAGCGTGCGGGAAGACGCGTGGTTCCCACACTCGCCTCCATGGATTTCTGCGAGGAGCTCGCAGCCTTCTTCCCTTGTGATGCACCGCATTAGGATGCCGTTGGCACCGCGCTGGTAGAGATCCCCTTCTACCAACGTGTATCTTTTAGCCAATCTGACTACCCGGTCGGCGGATACATCATCGTCAGGAAGGATGTTGTCTTTCACGTAGCTCCGGATCTCCGAGATCCATGCATCGGAGCTAACTTGAGCGTTTGAGTCTTGCGTGCTGGGTTGCTCGGAGCTTCCGGCAGCACCTACGACCCTTGATGGCTGCCATGGTAACAGGGCCATCGGGACCTTCAACTTCGGGATGCTGATCTCGCCCCCTTCGCTCAGTTCGGCAGGCTAAGCTGTGGGTTTTGACAACCTCTGGACAAAAGTTCTGTCAGGAGTCGGAGCTCCGGTTTACGCTTTCGTCGAGAGTTCGTCGGCTTCAGCGTTGTGGGCATGCTGAACATGGTGGAGGTCTAGGACTTTGAAGTCCTTCTGAAGCCTCTGGACTTCAAGTAGGTAAGCAGCTAGCTGGAGATTGTTGCAGGAGCATTCCCTTCACTTTCTTAATGATGAGCTGTGAATCCCCCTTGACCAGCAACTGCTTGACACCGTATGAAAGTGCCACCTTTAGTCCATAGATGAGTGCTTCGTGCTCCACCATGTTGTTGGTCGCCTTGAAGTCAAGGTGTACCATGTATTTTACCTTCTCCCCGGTTGGTGCGAGGAGAAGGATTCTAGCTCCGGCCCCCTGCTTTTGCATGGAGCCGTCGAAGTAGAGGGTCCAGTGAGGCTTGGTGAAGACCGGAGCTTTGTGTTCCGGCTTTTGCTCACTGGGGCCCCTAGGGTTTGATGTAGAGGGAGTCCATTCCGCCACGAAATCTGCCAATGCTTGACTCTTGATTGCTTGCCTTGAAATGAATTCGAGATCGGATTCGGCCAATTCCGCTGTCCACTTTGCAATATTCCCAGTTGAATTGGGATTATGCAAGATTGCTCGAAGTGGGTAAGAAGTCACCACTGAGATCTTGTGAGCTTGGAAGTAATGGCGAAGCTTCTTGGAGGCAATAAGAACTGCATAGAGCAGCTTATGCACCTCTAGGTATCGAGTCTTGGCATCATGAAGTACTTCATTGATGAAGTACACCAGGCGCTGAATGGTCCGGACCCTCCCAGAGGGGCCCGGAGCTTCCTCTTCATTGATCCGAATCCTCCCTGAGGGATCCAGACCTTCTTCGGGGACCTCCGGGTCCTTGCTGGAGGAACCCGAACCTTCTTCTAAAGCGACCTGGACCCTCCCGGAGGGGTCTGGGTCTTCTGAAGTAACTTCTTGTGGAATCAAGTCTGGGAACTGGGTCCCAGACTCGCTTTTAGGAACCTCCGGACCCTCCCGGAGGGGTCTGGATTCCTGAACATGGGATGGTTCTGGTCTCTCCGCAACCAGGACCATATTGACGACTTCGTCAGTTGCTGAAATGTAAAGCAGCAAAGGCTCACCAGGGTTCAGAGCAACCAGAGTTGGTAGGGTGGTGAGGAGCTGTTTTAGCTCCTGGAACGCCTTTTCTGCTTCTTCGGACCATTGGAATGGTCCGGACTTCCTCAATAACTTGAAGAAGGGAAGTGCCCGTTCCACCAGTCTTGAAATGAACCGGCTGAGGGCTGCTAGACATCCAATCAGCTTTTGGACATCTTTGATGCGGGCTGGTGGCCGCATGTCTTCAATGGCTTTGATCTTTGTCGGATTAGCTTCGATGCCCCGGTTACTTACCAGGAAACCAAGAAGTTTTCCGGAGCTAACCCCAAAGACACACATGTCTGGGTTTAGCTTTGTGCGGGTGACCCGCAGCTTATCGAAGACAGCCTGCAAAGTGTCAAGGAGTGACTCCTTGTTCTTGACCTTGACCACGATGTCATCGACGTACACTTCCACTATGTCTCTAATAAGTTCTTAAAAGGTTTTGTACATAGCTTGTACAAAGATTGAAGCTGCATTCTTGAGACCAAATGGCATGGCTGTATAACAATACAATCCATCTACTGTGATGAAAGAGGTATGCTCTTTGTCTTCCCTAGACATTGTGATTTGATGATACCCAGAATATGTGTCTAGGAAACACAGTAATTCACACCCGGAGGTGGAATCCACTATCTGATCTATTCTAGGCAGTGGGAATGGATCTTTTGGACATGCCTTATTTAGTGTTGTGTAGTCAATACACATCCGAAGCTTCCCGCCGGCCTTGGGCACAACGACTGGGTTTGCCAGCCATATTGGATGGAAGACTTCTCGGATGAATCCAGCTTCGAGCAACTTCTTCACTTCTTGTAGAATGAAGTTCTGTCGCTCCACGGATTGCTTCCGAGGCTTCTAATGCACGGGCCGAGCATCGGGGTTGATCTTCAGATTGTGCTCAATCACTTCCCTGGGGATCCCAGATATTTGTGACGGTTGCCAAGCGAACACGTCGACATTAGCCCGGAGGAAAGCGATGAGCGCGAGTTCCTATTTGTCATTCAGTCCCCCCGATATACGGGTGGTCTGAGCGGCATCGGAACTGATTTGGACAACTTTGACGGGAATGTCGGTGTCGCCGCTTGGCTGCACACGAGGTGCAGAAGTCGAGCCTCGCTGACGAATGCTCGGGGGTTTTGGAGCTTGCTCCTGTCTGGAGTCCTCCTCTTACGCCGTAGTAAGCGCATGGAGTTCTTCGAGAGCAGTTACTTCAGCAGTGCGATCTCCGTGGATCCGGAGAACGCCTACTCGTGTTGGCATCTTTAACACCAGGTAACCATAATGAGCAGCTGCCATGAATTTGTACAAGGCAGGCCTACTCAAGATGGCATTGAAGGGTAAGTTGATCTGAGCAACGTCAAAGACCAACTTCTCAGTGTGATACTTCTCCCGGGTCCCGAAGGTAACGGGGAGGGTAATAGCACCGAGTGGGGTAATGGCTCCCGGACCTACTCCGGAGAAAGGTCGGGAGGGGTGAAGATCCGAAGGTCGAAGCTGAAGCTTGGTAAAAGCTTCGAAGCTTATGAGGTTGAGCCCCGAACCTCCGTCTACCATGACATGGTGGAGCTGGATGTTATTAATGGTAGGAGATACCATCAAAGGTAACTGAATGGCTCCAACCATGCTTCGAGGGCAGTCTGAAGCATCAAAAGTGATGGCTGTGTCCATCCGCTTCTGATGAGGCTCCGCCCTGGCTGTGGGAGCTACAGCGGCCATGTCCCAACGCATAGTCTTGAGGACGCGGCGGGAGGTGATGTCCCATGATCCACCAAAAATGGTGTTCATGGTCTTCCGACGCTCGTTGTCAAAGACGTCAGAATCATCATCGACGGAGGTGTAAACGGCGTTCAGGACCTTTTTAGGATCCTGAAAACCTAACTCCTCTTCAGCCGGAGCTTCGTCAACTTTCTGTTTTCCTTCCCTCTGTCAGAAAGGAACTTCTTCCCGGCGCTTGTTGTAGCGCCCGGCCACCCGGAGCTGCAGCAGCTGCAGCATTAGATGCACCGGCCGACGGCTTCTTCTTGCCGTTGGTCTTTTTCTTCTTCTTGCCACCCCCGGAGGTAGTGGCTTCTCCTTTGGAGGATTTCTTGTGATTCTCCGGAGGTGGTTTGGAGTGCATTTCACGGCCCTCCGCAGCTCTGGCGCATTTGTCAGCCAAGCTGAAGAGTTCCGTGACACTGGTAATCTCCTTGATCGCCAGTTTCTCCAGCATCTTCTTATCCCGCACACCTTGTCTAAATGCCACAATGACAGAGGCGCTAGAGATAGAAGGGATAGTGTTTTGTACCTGAGAGAATCTCTGGATGAATGATCGCAGGGATTCTCCTCCTTTTTGCACGACTACAAAAAGGTCTAGTTCGGTGCCTGGTCGGGTGTATGAACTCCCAAAATTGGCGGTGAACTGCCGGCACAACTCCTCCCAACTGTTGATGGAGTTGGGTGGAAGGCTCATAAACCAGGACCGGATGGTCCTAGTTAAAGCCACTGGAAAATAATTGGCCATTACGGCCTCATTTCCTCCAGCTGCCAGGATAGCAGTGGAGTAAATCTGAAGAAATTCGACAGGATTAACGGTCCCGTCAAACTTCTCCGGCAGATAAGGCCGAAACTTCCGTGGTCACCTGACCATACGCAGATGCATGGCTAGGGCTGAGCAGCCTCCTCCTACTCCTTCAGGAGCAGGAATGTCCTGAGATTCTCGCCTTTCACGAGCACGCTCAATATGGACTCGGCCGTCTTGTTGGTAGTATCGGCGATCAAGCTCCGCCTGAAGGTCATGAGTTGAAAGCCTTGATACTGTGTGAGTGCGTCGTGCCCCGCAGGGCAACGACGTCACCTGCTGTGACGCAGCACGTCTCCTGTTGTTGGAAACGTGCGGACCATGTCTGCCAGACAAGGTCCATCGCTGCGATGGGGCCCGTCCTGAAGGAGGAGGACCCTGGTTGCTGATGCGGTCGGCTGCTGCTGCAACCAAGTGTCCCACATCGGCCCTCCACTGCTCCAGTGCATCCCGGGATGCATCCGGAGGTGGTGGGCGTTGAAGGAGAGCATGTGCTGCATGGAGCACGTGTTCTGGGTTGTCAAGATTCGCCGACGCAGTGATTGACACCGGTGCACCATCGCGTTGCCCAGCTTGATTTGCTGGTGGAGGCGGCGGTGGTGGAAGTGTGACTCCTGCTGGATCCGTGGTTCCTGCTGGTGGCTGCATATTGGAGGGATTGCCCCCAACAGCTTGAACAGCGAGATGACCATTGGATGATCCAGCGGCTGAGTTCACCATTCTTGAAATCTCAGGCGCCCCTACCTAGCGCGCCAACTGTCGGTGGTTTTGAGGAGTGTTAGAGGAGTTTGAGGTTCGGTGTGGGCGCGCGGAGATTCAAGAAGGTGAAGTGTTAAATGACACAGGAGATGCGAAGATTTAAGTGGTTCGGGCCGCCTGAGCGTAATACCCTACTCCACGGGTTGTGTTGGTGTTGTATTGGATGTATGAGCTCAACGTAAGTTGAGAGTGTAGAATGAGCGCGTCGAATCCCCCTCTATGTATCGTCGGCCTGTCCTTATATAGTACAAGGGCAGGCCGTTACAAGTTAGCCCAGCCCGTCATGTGGCCTCGGCGGTTACTAATATTGATACATATTCGATGCGATTTATTGCCCTTAATGACCGAGTTACGGGCTTTGACAGCACCGTTACTGGTAATTAAGGTCGTCCGATTGTGTGTCATTAATATAGTATTAATGACACTTAGTCGGGTCTTGAAGTCCTTGATTCCCCTTTGAAGATCCGGAGCCATTGTGGAGTCTTCCGGAGGTTAGAGGCTGAAGATCCGATGGTTGGACACGTGGCAGCTCTGAAGCATACTGTGGGGAACAGATAGGTCCGGTGCCACCTAACACGTGTCAGTTCCGGAGCTTCCCTCGGTCTGGGGTTAGGTCCGGGGGTGCCGCTATGGTACATAGCCCGGAGCTTCCCCCTTGTAGGCGGTAGCTCCGGTTTGATAGTACACATGGCGACCCTGGGACTGACCATGATGGGGAAACAGGTCCGGTTATGTCTGACATGTGGGCCTCCGAAGGTCTTCAAATCAAGTAGATGACATTCCCTTGAGATCTTTGCAATCCCAAGGGGTATATGGTACCCAGGGTACCGACACGTTTATTTTTGTCACACCTAGTGCCATCGGGCAAAGATTTCTTCGCTTTATAAGTACTTCTGGGCAGTTTATTTCAATTTGGAAGAATTCTTGCCAAAAGATTCAAAAGATCAGAGAAACTACTATCGGATCATCCGTGTGTGGCTTTCAACTTTAGTAGTTCTAGGACTACACACAATGTAGTAAACTCTTTATCACAACCGTTTGATTCATCATATAAAAGCTCTGTCGCCGCATTCTGCAATGTATCCATTTTACTTAAATCTTTACTTGCTCCCATAGAAGTCAATACATACTGTTCAATGTGATGCAACATCTTCTCACAATCGAACTCATCATCATCATCACCATCTTGATTATCGCTACCATCATCGCTATGAACATTATCGTCATCTGAACCTCTCTCATCATCTTTATCCACTTCTTTTGTATCTAACTCACCATGCTCTGTCCATATTATGTAGGTTTTTTTGAAAACTCTTTTCACCAAGTGAGATTGGATTACTATAGTATCTACCAAGAAATCTTATTTTTGCAGTCGATACATGGACATAATCTATCTTTTGCAACTTCTCATGTCTCTTGGATGGTTCAATAAAATTTGCAATGTTATGAATGTACATAGGATCGGGTCTCCAGCATGTTATACATCCACGCTCACGGTCCATGCTTCAATAACAGATTTTTTGTAAGATTTACAAAATTTGGCCACAAATATTCCCTAAATGTCTTCTTTAAAATGAATATACAGAGACATATCTAGTCTTCATCATATGAGTGAATACTGGTATCATGTAGGTCTGTTCATAAGGGTTCTAAGAAAATTTGTTTCATAATTTTCTCACCTTCCTAGTGGCCATAATGGATTTTTGAAGTTAGGCTTATTCGTTGAAACATTTCATCGAACATGTGACGTGCTTGTATTCATCTTCAACCTTTAATCCTTCAAATATACTTCTTTTCTACAAAATTCATAGGTGAGCTCAAGGGGAGACTCAACTACATCTTTCAACCTTTAATCCTTCAAATCTACTAGAAATCTCAAGTGGAGGGAGGGGGCTGGAGGCATGCAACTCAACAAAACAAAACTGACAACAGGACAACAAATTGAAAACGTGACAGTGAAGAAGTCTCTTCTAACCCTTTCTCTGTTCGAAGCTTGATCAACTAATGGATATAGGACTGTCCCGTGCACGGTGGAAAATTATGGCAGCCTGGCGGCGTCGATGGATAATCTCCTGGTTTAGGTTTTCTGCGGTGCTCGAAGGGACCTTTATATTGGCGTCCGTTTTCACAAGCGGGTTTTAACGAAAAAACCACCCGTGAAAAAAATTAATTAAGTTCAGGCGATTTTTAACTGCTGCACATGCGGTTGTTCCTAAACAACCGCCTGCGATAATGGTTCGAGCCTGTTCTTTAGTTTCTTTTCCTTTGCTTCTTTTTTATTTAGATTCCAATATAAATACTCAAACATGTATAGATTCCGCAAATTGAGTCCAAATTTGATGATTCTTTCTTCTATATTTTTTAAAAATTAATATCTACCATCTGGACAAAATATTTTAAAACTTGTATAGTAACATTGTAATGTTTTGGTAAATATCAAATTAATTTATACTCATATCTTATTCACATTTTTGTATCTCCTAAAAAAAGATCCTTCACTGAAATTGGTTTTATAAACATATTTGTCTTATTTATACATGTATGAATTTTGTTAATTTTTTTCAAACATTCCAACATGTTAAAATTCAAATATCCATCATTCTAATCAAATGTTATTATACATATGAGGCATTCATCAAATTTTGAACACACATTGATTAAAAAAATTTAAAAATCTAAAAAAATTCGTAGGGGTTTGTATGATGACTAAAAAGTTCCACTGAAAAACTAAATGAAAAAAATTATTATATTCATCAGGATAGAAAAATAACAAATAGCTATGTTATTTGTTTTTTTATGTTCTAACCAATTTAAAATGCTTTATGAAGTGAAATTTAATGGAAACCTTTGATACTAAATCATATTACAACAAAGTGGAATCTTGGGCTTTTAAAAGACCCCTCATTTTAAACAAGAATATTAATTAAGCCTAGACTCAGTAAATGTTTCTTTAGGCGGTTTTTAACTGCTACACAGGCCGTTGTTCCTAGACAACCGCCTGCGATAATGGCCTGAGCCTGTTCTTCATTTTTATTTTCCCTTGCTTCTATTTTATTTAGATTCCAATATAAATACTCAAACATGTATAGATTCTGCGAATTGAGTCAAAATTCAATGATTCTTTCTTCTATATTTTTCAAAACATAATATCTACCACCTGAACCAAATATTTTAAAACTTGTATAGCTAACATTGTAATGTTTTGGTAAATATTAAATAATTTATACTCACATATTATTCACATTTCAGTATCTCCTAAAAAAGGGTTCCTTCACTGAAATTAGTTTGTATGAACATATTTGTCTTATTTATACATGTATGAATTTTGTTAATTTTTTTAAAGCATTCTAACATGTCAAAATTCAAATTATCCATCATTGTAATCAAATGCTCATATACATATGAGGCATTCATCAAATTTTGAAGAAACATTGATTCATTTTTTTAAAAAAAATCTGAACAAATTCATAGAGGTTGGTATGATGACTACAAAGTTACATTGAAAAACTAAATGAAAAAAATCGTTATATTCATCAAGATAGAAAAATGTTAAATAACCAGTGTTATTTGTTTTTTATGTTTTGACCAATTTCAAAGGTTTTCCCAAGTGAAATTTAATGGTAACCTTTAATACTCAAGCATATTACAAGAAAGTGGAATTTGGGATTTTAAAAGGCCCCTCATTTTAATCAAGAATATTAATTAAGCCTACATAAAGATCTTTTCAAGCGGTTGGTTCTAAAAAACCGCCTGAGAAAAGTCTTTGTCTCAGGCGGGTATTACTTACCAACCGCCTGAGATAATAGTACATCTTCACAGGCGGTTGGTAATTAATAACCGTCTAAGAGAAGTCCTCTTCTCGAGCGGTTGTTCCTTAAGAACCGTCTGCAAAGATAGGAGTCTACATATATAGCGCTCGACTTCATTGGAAAAACCTAACCCGGGCGAAAACACTTAGGTGCTGTCAGGCTGCAAATTTTTCATTTGCCGCCAAGTCTTCGCTGCCCTCACCGCCGAGCTTCGCCGTCTTCATCGCCGAGCTTCACCGTCGTTGTCGAGTTTCGATCTCACCACCGGGCTTCGCCCTTGCCGCTTCCTTCCCTTCCATCTAGGTACGCCGAGCTTTGCCCCTCGCCCACACTCGCCGTTGCCCTCTCTCCCTCCTCCAAGCCATGTAAGCTCATCTCCCTCTCACCCTCCTGCACAACGGCCTCCACCCGACCTCACTTGAGCCCCCCTCTTACCCGGCCTCACGCGAGCCCCCTACATGGACGCCAGTCGAGCTCCCCTCCACGCCGGCTTCCAATCGAGCACCCCCCCCCCCTCACCGAGCCACCCTCTCACCCCGGCCTCCTCAGCGCCCCCTCCCTCCCCACCGGCGGCCGTGGCGGCCACCAACATGTCGACGCCCGTTCTCCCCCCCCCCCCAACATTTCCCTCCTCATCAGCGACCCGATTATGCTATGCAATGTTGTTTAATTGTTGATTGAATTGTACATTGTGAATTGTTGTACATAACATTGAGCAAAAATTGTGGGTTGTAATTGTTATTGTTTAATTGTTGATTTAATCAATGTGAATTGCGAATTGTGCATTGTTATTGTTTAAATGTTGGTATAATTGTTCTTGTCAGGCTTTGATACAATTGGGTATCTGCAGATTGAACCTTGTAAATATGCCATTCATGCAACCCTAGAATGCAGATTGAACCTTGTGAATTATATTATCTGCCACTTTCTCCATTCTCAATTTTAATATCTTTGTAAACCATTTAAAAATAAAGTTTAGGAGGCATATTCGTCTGTATATATTTCAACCTTTCGATATCCAGCTCCCCTTCGTTAAAATCATGACATGCTTGATTATAACCCCAATCATTTAAGAATTTTTTAATTTTTCTTAATCTGAACATGAATCTACTCAAAGCCTCTCTATCTCTGGTTGGCTTAGACCAGATCTCTTCCACCTTTTTGGGAAATTCAGGATTTGTAGAGAATTTATTTTTATAGATTTCATTGAAGTGATATTTTTTTCTAGCGTGGAAAGCCCTAAGAATACTATTGATGGTAGTAATAATGAAGAAGGCGCTATGGACTTTAGTGACTCCAACAGTTCAAGCTCCTTGCACTGTCCATCAAGATCCTTTTTTGAACATAAAAATTCAAAAGACTTCAGAGGATCTCGACCCAAAATATGATCTTGCCGACGAGGTATGAATCACGAATCTTTACTTCAGTAGTTCAAATTAGTGTTGTTTGTCAAGTATACGAAGTCTTATAAATCTTTTCTACCGAGATTAGTCACGAAGACAACGAGGTGACTTGGGAACACCCGAAGCTTCCCGCCGGCCTTGGGCACAACGACTGGGTTTGCCAGCCATTTTGGATGGAAGACTTCTCGGATGAATCCAGCTTCGAGCAACTTCTTCACTTCTTGTCGAATGAAGTTCTGTCGCTCCACGGATTGCTTCCGAGGCTTCTGATGCACGGGCCGAGCATCAGGGTTGATCTTCATATTGTGCTCAATCACTTCCCTGGGAATCCCAGGCATTTGTGACAGTTGCCAAGTGAACACGTCGACATTAGCCCGGAGGAAAGCGATGAGCGCAAGTTCCTATTTGTCATTCAGTCCCCCCGATATACGGGTGGTCTGAGCAGCATCGGAACCGATTTGGACAACTTTGACAGGAATGTCGGTGTCGCCGCTTGGCTGCACACGAGGCGCAGAAGTCGAGCCTCGCTGACGAATGCTCGGGGGTTTTGGAGCTTGCTCCAGTCTAGAGTCCTCCTCTTACGTCGTAGTAAGCGCATGGAGTTCTTCCAGAGCAGTTACTCCGGCACTGCAATCTCCGTGGATCCGGAGAACGCCTACTGGTGTTGGCATCTTTAACACTAGGTAACCATAATGAGCAGCTGCCATGAATTTGTACAAGGCAGGCCTACCCAAGATGGCATTGAAGGGTAAGTTGATCTGAGCAACATCAAAGACCAACTTCTCGGTGCAATACTTCTTCCGGGTCCCGAAGGTAACGGGGAGGGTAATAGCACCGAGTGGGGTAATGGCTCCCGGACCTACTCCGGAGAAAGGTCGGGAGGGGTGAAGATCCAAAGGTCGGAGCTGAAGCTTGGTAAAAGCTTCGAAGCTTATGAGGTTGAGCCCCGAACCTCCGTCTACCATGACATGGTGGAGCTGGATGTTATTGATGGTAGGAGATACCATCAAAGGTAACTGACCTGCTCCAACCATGCTTCGAGGGCAGTCTGAAGCATAAAAAGTGATGGCTGTGTCCATCCACTTCCGATGAGGCTCCGCCCTGGCTGTAGGAGCTACAGCGGCCATGTCCCGACACATAGTCTTGAGGACGCGGCGGGAGGTGATGTCCCATGATCCACCAAAAATGGTGTTCATGGTCTCCCAACGCTCGTTGTTAGAGACGTCAGAATCTTCATCGACGGAGGTGTAAACGGGCTTCAGGACCTTTTTAGGATCCTGAAAACCTAACTCCTCTTCAGCCGGAGCTTCGTCAACTTTTTGTTTTCCTTCCCTCTGTCGGAAAGGAACTTCTTCCCGACGCTTGTTGTAGCGCTCGACAAGGTTTTGGACCTCCCGGCAGTCTTCCAAACTGTGGCTGTCCGTTTTGTGAATTGGACACCACACCTTGAGTTTGCCACCATCTTCAGATGATGGTCGAGGTCGCTTCTTGGGGTGTGGCCCCCGGCCACCCGGAGCTACAGCAGCTGCAGCATTAGATGCACCGACCGGCGGCTTCTTCTTGCCGTTGGTCTATTTCTTCTTCTTTCCACCCCCGGAGGTAGTGGCTTCTCCTTTGGAGGATTTCTTGTGATCCTCTGGAGGTGGTTTGGAGTGCATTTCACGGCCCTTCGCAGCTCTAGCACATTTGTCAGCCAAGCTGAAAAGTTTCGTGACACTGGTAATCTCCTTGATCGCCAGTTTCTTCAGCATCTTCTTATCGCGCACACCCTGTCTAAATACCACAATGACAGAGGCTCTAGAGATAGAAGGGATAGTGTTTCGTACCTGAGAGAATCTCTGGATGAATGATCGCAGGGATTCTCCTCCTTTTTGCACGACTGCAAAAAGGTCTAGTTCGGTGCCTGGTCGGGTGTATGAACTCCCGAAGTTGGCGATGAACTGCCGGCACAACTCCTCCCAACTGTTGATGGAGTTGGGTGGAAGGCTCATAAACCAGGACCGGACAGTCCCAGTTAAAGCCACTGGAAAATAATTGGCCATTACGGCCTCATTTCCTCCAGCTGCCAGGATAGCAGTGGAGTAAATTTGAAGAAATTCGACAGGATTAACGGTCCCATCAAACTTCCACGGCAGATGAGGCCGGAACTTCTGTGGCCACCTGACCATACGCAGATGCATGGACAGGGTTGAGCATCCTCCTCCTACTCCTTCAGGAGCAGGAATGTCCTCAGCTTCTCGCCTTTCACGAGCACGCTCAATATGGACTCAGCCGTCTTGATGGCGGTATCGGCGAT
The DNA here is from genome assembly GCA_036927565.1 of Tuctoria greenei. Lineage (NCBI taxonomy): Eukaryota > Viridiplantae > Streptophyta > Magnoliopsida > Poales > Poaceae > Tuctoria > Tuctoria greenei. The sequence goes on from JAYESD010000006.1 coordinate 135,421,135, forward strand.
CAAGCTCCGCCGGAGGTCATGAGTTGAAAGCCTTGATACCGTGTGAGTGCTTCGTGCCCCGGAGGGCAATGACGTCACCTGCTGTGACGCAGCACGTCTCCTGTTGTTGGAAACGTGCGGACCAAGTCTGCCAGACAAGGTCCATCGCTGCGACGGGGCCCGTCCTGAAGGAGGAGGACCCTGGTTGCTGATGCGGTCAGCTGCTGCTGCAACCAAGTGTTCCACATCGGCCCTCCACTGCTCCAGTGCATCCCGGGATGCATCCGGAGGTGGTGGGCATTGAAGGAGAGCACGTGCTGCATGGAGTGTGTGTTCGGGGTTGTCAAGATTCGCCGACGCAGTGATTGACACCGGTGCACCATCGCGTTGCCCAGCTTGATTTGTTGGTGGAGGCGGCGGTGGTGGAAGTGTGACTCCTGCTGGATCTGTGGTTCCTGCTGGTGGCTGCATATTGGAGGGATTGCCCCCAACAGCTTGAACAGCGGGATGACCATTGGATGATCCAGCGGCTGAGTTCACCATTCTTGAAATCTCAGGCGCCCCTACCTAGCGTGCCAACTGTCGGTGGTTTTGATCCGGCATATCTCCCGACACTACTAAAGTGTTAGAGGAGTTTGAGGTTCAGTGTGGGCGCGCGGAGATTCAAGAAGGTGAAGTGTTAAATGACACAGGAGACGCGAAGATTTACGTGGTTCGGGCCGCCTGAGTGTAATACCCTACTCCACGGGGTGTGTTGGTGTTGTATTGGATGTATGAGCTCAACGTAAGTTGAGAGTGTAGAATGAGCGCGTCGAATCCCCCTCTATGTATCGTCGGCCTGTCCTTTTATAGTACAAGGGCAGGCCATTACAAGTTAGCCTGGCCCGACATGTGGCCCCGACAGTTACTAATATTTATACATATTTGATGCGATTAATTGCCGTTAATGACCCAGTTACGGGCTTTGAGCAGCACCGTTAGTGGTAATTAAGGTCGTCCGATCATTTGTCATTAATATAATATTAATGACACTTAATCGGGTCTTGAAGTCCTTGATTCCCCTTTGAAGATCCAGAAGCCGTTTGTGGAGGTCTTCCGGAGGTTAGAGGTTGAATATCCGACGGCTGGACACGTGGCAGCTCCGGATCATACTATGGGGAACAGATAGGTCCGGGTGCCACCTAACACGTGTCAGTTCTGGAGCTTCCCTCGGTCTGGGGGTTAGGTCCAGGGGTGCCGCTATGGTACATAGCCCGGAGCTTCCCCCTTGTAGGCGGTAGCTCCGGTTTGATAGTACACATGGCGACCCTGGGACTAACCATGTTGGGGAAACGGGTCCGGGTTATGTCTGACATGTGGGCCTCCGAAGGTCTTCAAATCAAGTAGATGACATTCCCTTGAGATCTTTGCAATCCCAAGGGGTATATGGTACCCAGGGTAACGACACGTGTATTTTTGTCACACCTAGTGCCGTCGGGCAAAGATGTTTCTTCGCTTTATAAGTACTTCTGGGCAGTTTATTTCAATTTGGAAGAATTCTTGGCAAAAGATTCAAAAGAACATAGAAACTACTATCGGATCATCCGTGTGTGGGCTTTCAACTTTAGTAGTTCTAGGACTACACACAATGTAGTAAACTCTTTATCACAACCCGTTTGATTCATCATATAAAAGCTTTGTCGCCGCATTCTACAATGTATCCATTTTACTTAAATCTTTACTTGCTCCCATAGAAGTCAATACATACAGTTCAATGTGATGCAACATCTTCTCACAATCGAACTCATCATCATCATCACCATCTTGATTATTGCTACCATCATCGCTATGAACATTATCGTCATCTGAACCTCTCTCATCATCTTTATCCACTTCATGTGTATCTAACTCACCATGCTCTGTCCATATTGTGTAGTTTTTTTTTTTGAAAACTCTTTTCACCAAGGTGAGATTGGATTACTATAGTATCTACCAAGAAATCTTATTTTTTGCAGTCGATACATGGACATAATCTATCTTTTGCAACTTCGCATGTCTCTTGGATGGTTCAATAAAATTTGCAATGTTATGAATATACATAGGATCGGGTCTCCAGCATGTTATACATCCACGCTCAGCGGTCCATGCTTCAATAACAGATTTTTTGTAAGATTTACAAAATTTGGCCACAAATATTCCCTAATGGTCTTCTTTAAAATGAATTTACAGAGACATATCTAGTCTGCATCATATGAGTGAATACTGGTATCATGTAGGTCTGTTCATAAGGGTTCTAAGAAAATTTGTTTCATAATTTTCTCACCTTCCTAGTGGCCATAATGGATTTTTGAAGTTAGGCTTATTCGTTGAAACATTTCATCGAACATGTGATGTGCTTGTATTCATCTTCAACCTTTAATCCTTCAAATATACTTCTTTTCTACAAAATTCATAGGTGAGCTCAAGGGGAGACTCAACTACATCTTTCAACCTTTAATCCTTCAAATCTACTACAAATCTCAAGTGGAGGGAGGGGGCTGGGAGGCATGCAACTCAACAAAACAAAACTGACAACAGGACAACAAATTGAAAACTTGACAGTGAAGAAGAAGTCTCTTCTAACCTTTGTTCGAAGCTTGATCAACTAATGAATACAGAGTACCGTCCCGTGCACGGTGGAAAATTATGGCAGCCTGGGCGGCGGTCAATGGATAATCTTCTGGTTTAGGTTTTCTGTGGTGCCCGAAGGGCCCTTTATATTGGGCGTCCGTTTTCACAAGCGGGTTTAACGAAAAAACCGTCTGTGAAAAAAATTAATTAAGTTTAGGCGATTTTTAACTGCTGCACTTGCGGTTGTTCCTAAACAACCGCCTGCGATAATGGTTCGAGCCTGGTTCTTCAGTTTTCTTTTCCTTTGCTTCTTTTTTATTTAGATTCCAATATAAATACTCAAACATGTATAGATTTCGCAATTTGAGTCCAAATTTGATGATTCTTTTATTCTATATTTTTTAAAATTAATATCTACCACCTGGACAAAATATTTTAAAACTTGTATAGTAACATTGTAATGTTTTGGTAAATATCAAATTAATTTATAGTCATATATTATTCACATTTCTGTATCTCCTAAAAAAAGATCCTTCACTGAAATTGGTTTTATGAACATATTTGTCTTATTTATACATGTATGAATTTTGTTAATTTTTTTCAAACATTCCAACATGTTAAAATTCAAATATCCATCATTCTAATCAAATGTTAATATACATATGAGGCATTCATCAAATTTTGAACACACATTGATTCAAAAAAAATTTCAAAATCTAAAAAAATTCGTAGGGGGTTGGTATGATGACTAAAAAGTTCCACTGAAAAACTAAATAAAAAAATCATTATATTCATCAGGATAGAAAAATAACAAATAGCTATGTTATTTGTCTTTTTATGTTCTAACCAATTTCAAATGCTTTATGAAGTGAAATTTAATGGAAACCTTTAATACTAAATCATATTACAACAAAGTGGAATCTTGGGCTTTTAAAAGACCCCTCATTTTAAACAAGAATATTAATTAAGCCTAGACTCAGTAAATGTTTTTTCAGGCGGTTTTTAACTGCTGCACAGGCCGTTGTTCCTAAACAACCGCCTGCGATAATGGCCCGAGCCTGTTCTTCATTTTTATTTTCCCTTGCTTCTATTTTATTTAAATTCCAATATAAATACTCAAACATGTATAGATTCTGAAAATTGAGTCAAAATTCTATGATTCTTTCTCCTATATCTTTCAAAACTTAATATCTACCACCTGAACCAAATATTTTAAAACTTGTATAGCTAACATTTTAATGTTTTGGTAAATATCAAATAATTTATACTCACATATTATTCACATTTCAGTATCTCCTAAAAAAGGGTTCCTTCACTGAAATTAGTTTGTATGAACATATTTGTCTTATTTATACATGTATGAATTTTGTTAATTTTTTAAATCATTCTAACATGTCAAAATTCAAATTATCCATCATTGTAATCAAATGCTCATATACATATGAGGCATTCATCAAATTTTGAAGACACATTGATTCATTTTTCTTAAAAAAAAATCTGAACAAATTCATAGAGGTTGGTATGATGACTACAAAGTTACATTGAAAAACTAAATGAAAAAATCATTATATTCATCAAGATAGAAAAATGTCAAATAACCAGTGTTATTTGTTTTTTACGTTCTGACCAATTTCAAAGGTTTTCCCAAGTGAAATTTAATGGTAACCTTTAATACTCAAGCATATTACAAGAAAGTGGAATTTGGGCTTTTAAAAGGCCCCTCATTTTAATCAAGAATATTAATTAAGCCTACATAAAGATCTTTTCAAGCGGTTGGTTCTGAAAAACTGCCTGAGAAAAGTCTTTGTCTCAGGCGGGTATTACTTATCAACCGCCTGAGATAATAGTACATCTTCACAAGGGGTTGGTAATTAATAACCGTCTAAGAGAAGTCCTCTTCTCGAGCGGTTGTTCCTTAAGAACCGTCTGCAAAGATAGGAGTCTATATATAGCGATCGACTTCATTGGAAAAACCTAACCCGGGCGAAAACACTTAGATGCTGTCAGGCTGCAAAATTTTCATTTGCCGCCAAGTCTTTGCTGCCCTCGCCGCCGAGCTTTGCAGTCTTCATCGCTGAGCTTCACTGTCGTTGTCGTGCTTCGATCTCACCACCGGGCTTCGCCCTTGCCGTTTCCTTCCCTTCCATCTTGGTATGCCGAGCTTTGCCCCTCGCCCGCACTCGCCATCACCCTATCTCCCTCCTCCACGCCAAGTAAGGTCATCTCCCTCTCACCCTCCTGCACAGCGGCCTCCACCCGACCTCACTCGAGCCCCCCCTCTTACCTGGCCTCACGCGAGCCCCCTACATGGACGCCAGTCGAGCTCCCCTCCACGCCGGCTTCCAATCGAGCACCCCCCCCCCCCTCACCGAGCCACCCTCCCACCCGGCCTCCTCAGCGCCCCCTCCCTCCCCACCAACGGCCGTGGCAGCCACCAAACATGTCGACGCCCGTTCCCCCCCCCCCCCCCCCCAACTTTTCCCTCCTCATCGGCGACCCGATTTTTCTATGCAATGTTGTTTAATTGTTGATTGAATTGTACATTGTGAATGTTGTACATAACATTGAGCATAAATTGTGGGTTGTAATTGTTATTGTTTAATTGTTGATTTAATCAATGTGAATTGCGAATTGTGCATTGTTATTGTTTAAATGTTGGTATAATTGTTCTTGTCAGGCTTTGATACAATTGGGTATCTGCAGATTGAACCTTGTAAATATGCCATTCATGCAACCCTAGAATGCAGATTGAACCTTGTGAATTATATTATCTGCCACTTTTTCCATTCTCAATTTTAATATCTTTGTAAACCATTTAAAAAATAAAGTTTAGGAGGCATATTGGTCTTTATATATTTCAACCATTTGATATCCAGCTCCCCTTCATAAAAATCATGACATGCTTGATTATAACCCCAACCATTTAAGAATTTTTTAATTTTTCTTAATCTGAACATGAATCTACTCAAAGCCTCTCTATCTCTGGTTGGCTTAGACCAAATCTCTTCCACTTTTTTGGGAAATTCAGGATTTGGAGAGAATTTATTTTTATAAATTTCATTGAAGTGAATATTTTTTTCTAGCGTGGAAAGCCCTAAGAATACTGTTGATGGTAGTAATAATGAAGAAGTCACTATGGACTTTAGTGACTCCAGCAGTCCAGGCTCCTTGCACGGTCCATCGTATCCTTTTTTGAACATAAAAATTAAAAAGACTTCAGAGGATCTCGACCCAAAATATGATCTTGCCGACGAGGTATGAATCACGAATCTTAACTTCAGTAGTTCAAGTTATTGTTGGTTGTCAAGTATACGAAGTCTTATAATTCTTTCCTACCGAGATTAATCATGAAGACAGCGAGGTGACTTTGGCTCCTAAAACCGCAGAAGGTTCTCCAATGGATGAATCCTCAGGTTCACTCAAGCGAAATCGAGGGCAACGAGGTCCCAATAAGGGTCCATTGAACCGCATCGTCTACATAACAAGGGTTGGTCGAGGTGGCTTCCCTAAGAACCATTGGGTTCAGTTATAAAGTACCGAAATGAATACAGTTGTCTTTTTAGAGAGCTCGTACTGATCACAATGGAGAATTGGAGAAAATTACCTGAGGAAAACAAGAATGATTTGTGGGAGAGTATAAAGAAACAATTTAGGTTCCTGAAAGGCACAAAAGAAGTTGTAAAGAGAGCAACATTGGTCTCTTGCGGCAAGAAGTTTTGTGGCTGGAAGAGTCAAATGAATGCTTATGGTAAGGCCGATAAGGTCCCTAGCCCGAGGAAGATGGGTAAAATCACACAAGCTCAGTGGCAAGAATTTGTTCGTCAAAAGACCACACCTGATGCTAAAGCCCTAAGTGCAACTAGGTCAGAGCTTGCCAAAATAAACAAATACCATCATCGCTTGGGGTCTGCCGGATATGCCCCGAAGTTCAGAAATGGAATAAGATATTAGAGAAATTACGAGTAAGGGCAATCCTCACTCGTTAGAAGGCTACAATGAGAGAACTCAACGGTGGGTCTTTGCTCGGTCAGGTTTGACCAGCGAGGGCAAACTTGAAAAGCCCGACTCTGTGAATGAAGTAGAACAAAAAATGAAAGAAGTAATTGAAAAGCAACAAAAGGGTCTCTTGAAGCCGAAGAGGGAGAATGAACAACTTACTACTATCCTAGGAAACCCTGAACACAGTGGACGGGTTCAAGCAATCTCTTCTCAGATGTCTTGCCTAGATGGTTTCCTGAAAGATAAAGAGACGTGTAGAAGATGTGAGAAGTTCAAGAAAACACTTGATGAAACGATTGCTCAAAAGGTCAAGGAAAATGTGCAAACAATAATGGAAGAACTTTGAGAATTGGACAATTAGTGGCACCGAGTACAGCGATTGTTCCCGTGCCAAAGGAGCATTTGGTATCCCTAACTGTCTACTCTAGCAGCGTAGGTTCTGTGCCAGGCTTATGGTCAACCCATAAATTCGCTGCCGATGATATTGATAAGGATATATCTTGTCATCTTCTTGTCCCGATTGGCAAAGCAGAAAACAAAACAAACAGGTTGTCACTACTATGGTAAAGCCCGATCGTGACTTCAACGGCAATTCACTTCCGTTATATTATGCTGTGGTGCAATTTCTTCACATCATTGATAATGATTATGAAGATTATGAAATAGACCACATCACACATGAGCGAACCATGAAACTGGAGCAGGCTGTCAACCAATTAATCTTTTGGCACCGACGAGATATCGTGCTGGACGATGAGCCGATTTCTAGCCCCATCGCATCTCAAATACTGCAACCCCGTCTTCTAAGGCAAAGGTCCTGGAAGATCCACTCCCAGTCCAGGAAGATTCATTCCCGCTATGTCTCAACAAGGATGATAGTAACCTTGCTAGTAAAGATAACTAAGAGCAACCTGTTGAACAACAGCTTGAAGTAGTACCATAGCAAGTTGTTGTTAGTAAAGAGCAACTAGTTGAGCAACAACTTGAAGTAGTACTAGAGCAAGGTGCTGGTAGTAAAGAGGAATCAGTTGAACAACAGGTTCAACAACAAGCCAGTGTCCAACTTCCGACGACTACTCCTCGGTCATAAGTGCCTATGAAAGTTAGCTCATACAAAAATAAGAAACCTTCTGAAGAAGTGTCAAAATATTTGGAAAATCTGAAGGAAAATATTAGAAAATCTAGTGCATCTCATTCTTCACATGAGCCAGCATTAGAAGATATTGAGGAGTGGAAGAAGACGGTGTCATGTATAATCGGCATACGATTTTAGTTAAACCAGGAGTTCCAATATACAAGCTTGAGGATGTTCCTACTAAATGACATCGGTACAACTTACCAAACAACCTATCGCGCTCAAAAGAAAGCACGAATTGTACATTACTGTCAGCACAAAATATGAACTTTCTTACATCACATTTTGTGTGCCAAAAGAAGCATTCTGGAGCAGATAAACGAACCCTTTTCTTTGAAGTTCTACAAGTCCTTTTCTATCGGAGCATGCTCGGAATCATCCAGCTACTTGTTTGGTGCTTGTAAGTGCCTCTAATATGTTGTATTTTCTTTTCTTACTACACGCATACACATTTCATGAGATTATAATAATTCTGGACTTCTTCAATAGGATGCAATACAAGGATAATAAAAAAATGAAATGCAAGACAGGTATCCTTGACCCTACATGGATTGCAAAGACGCTATTCGACGTTAAGGTGGATCGAGACTCAGAACAGTACAAGCACATGAAAAAAAGAATTTAATAAATCAATCACAAAAAAGAAGGATAAAAGTACTGAGGTTGCAGCTGACATGGGACATGACATGTTTAACTTTGTCAGAGATGGCAAGGACCTCGTAAAGGCTTTGTACCACTTCAAGTAAGTTCAACCCATAACATTGAAATAGAAATTATTCTTAATTGTTAAGTTAACACGTGTGTTTGTATGTGTGCAGTAAACACTACATAATGATCTTCATCATGCCAACACAGAGTTTGGCAACAGTTTTGGACTGAGTCGATTACCCACCAGATCGTTATAAAGATTTTTTTTCCATTTTGAAACTGTACGTTTATTTGATACTTTTAATTTACACAAATTTAGAATGTGTTGACAAGTTTTATATGACATTTCTTGTATTACATCGCTTGGCGGTTTTACGCGGGACAACTTGGCAGTCAGAGACCTCCTAATACGAATGCATTAGACATTAAAACATATTATCCTTGTCCAAAGCAGTCTGTTGAGAGTGTTTATGCGGGTATTATGTATGCGAGCATCTTCATACCGCCAGCGAATATAGAGTGACTCGTGAGGATGTAAGTTATCCTTTATGTCGATATCTTATTTTCTTACTTTTGAGTTTCATTTTAATCGTAACTACCGTATTTTAATACTTAAATTCTCTGTTGTTCAATATTACCAGAAACATTATTTTCAAATTTGATTCCAACTTCAAAATTCAATTGCTCATAGTTCAACTGCTCCAAAAATATCAAATAAATTTTGTATACTCACTTTGATCTATACTTTGAGATTGTTCAAACCAACCCATTCTAAACCATGTTATGTGTTTCATTGCAGCACATGAAGAATGTGTACCAAAAATGGTTAGTTTTAGAAGTATGCCTGGTGGAGGAGCTGACAAGATTGTCGGTGGACTGTGACAATTCATGCGTCGCAAAATTTTGCACAAAAGAGGGGTATTCTTTGATGAGGAGGGTGTAATAGCTGATGTGCTAGAACTTTGCGATATGATAATAGAAATAGTCTTTTAGTGAAACTTGTAAACTATGTGATGACTTGTATGTGCAACTTGTACATATATATATTGTTTTAGTGAAATTGACTTCTGTGAGATGAGTTCTGTTATTATATTATTTACTTCTGTGATTATATTGTTGACTTTTGTGATTATATTGAATCGACCTGGAAATTAGAAATAACAGCATATAGTACTGCATATGGTATACTTTATCACAGGCGGTTCTTTACATACGACAAGACCTGCCTGTGAAATTATATTATCACAGGCGGCTAGACATAGGTAAAGAACAACTTGTGATAACTCCATTATCACAGGCAGTTACTATTACGGTACAAACAGGCTGCGATAAATTGTCTCCACAGATAGCATGTCATAGGTAAAGATTCGCCCGTGATAAAACAATTATCATACATGGTTACCTATACTGTAGGACCCGTTTGTGATAATTTTTCTTCACAGAAGGTTAGTTGTAAGTAAAGAACCATCTGTGATAACACCATTATCATAGATGATTTCACTTTCCGCCTGTAATATTGCAGATTACCATAGGCTCTTCGTTTCAGGTGGTTTTAGAAACCGCGTGTGTTAATACATTTGGAGCCGCCGCTTATTGTAGCAGTGGTGTTAAATCATGTAGATCTAGGAGAACACGAAAGGGTGACTAAACAAATTTGATTGCATTTGGCTTCAAACGTCGTGAAGAAAGTGACATCCTTTTCTAATAACCTCAAAATGAACGCCATATTTTGACTGAAAAATTCTGTGATCAGCCCGTAGCAATTTAAGCTCGGCAACAGCAGCCGCTAACATGATAAAATATCATCAGGTAAGAGGTTCTAATACGAACTTGTAAAATTCTAAAGTTAAATTTCACTAGCCTGATAGCTATCAGACTACCATAATATATGTGGAAGATTATAATGTGCAACTTTCAGGACCATAAAGAGAGCCTACGATTTCACTAAAAGGAGACTTGGAAGGATCCTGCTTTCCAAGTCCTGCCACTACACAGTGTCACCTTTTTCAATAAAGGACTACACCGTATCACTAAGTTCAATACGTATGTTTCTTTAGCTACTTGGTCCTACCCTTTTTCTCTTAAATAACTACTCCATTCCATTTTATTTGACACAGATTAGTTTAAAAATAAATTAATGAACATTAAATAAAAATCAAACGCCCCTGCCAATGAACAATCTATACTTGTTGTGGAACTGGTCAATCATGCTTACAATACCATACCATAAACTTCTATAGTTGTACTGTCATGATACCTTTGGTATGATAGCATACAGTACGTGTTATGCGTTCACCGTGGCTATTTCTTTTCTCTGCTGAACACGCCTTTGAATTGTTCCCAACTCCGTGCACACTCCTAGAAACTATTACATCAATTCCACATCTGCACGGACTAATACTATATTATACAAAATTATAAAAAACCATATTTTAATATATAAAATGCAAGTACTAATTATTGATGATATGCCCAAGAGGCAATCATAACAATTCGGGATAAGGCCTGTTGGATATTTGATCCATAAGCAATTAGAGTACTAATGGGCCTGCGATCTAAAAATCCATTAGTACACCTATAAATATGAGGGGTAGGGTTACAGGCTAATCACTCTAACACGTGACAGTCCTAGCCGCCGTCCCTCGCAGGCCGCCGCGCTCATTAAAGATGAAGAAGGAGTGAAGCTGCTGCCCGAAATTTCAGAAATAAACAATGACTTTCCAGCTCTTGATCCTGCTCCACAACCAGCACCAATGACCACTATTGCTGGTTCAGATCTTCCTCGAGCCACAAATTCTTGGAATTGTGATGAAAATGAAGAAGAAGGAGCTTGTGAAGTGTCTACTCCCCTCTGCGTACTAAAAAGTCATCCTCCACAATAAATTATTGGAAGCTTGCACGAACGAGTCACACGGTCCAGGTTTTGTGATCCAAACTCTCATGCTCATTTTGCTTTTGTTGCTTCTTTCGAACCTAAAGATATATCGCACGCACTCACTAATGAATCTTGGATTATTGCCATGTAAGAAGAGTTAGAAATTTTTGAAAGAAATAATGTTTGAAAACTTGTACCTCCACCTCAAGGTGACACTTTAATTGAAACTAAATGGGTTAATCATGTTTACAAACTGTCCAAAGCCTTGTACGGTCTCAAACAAGCCCCTAGGGTAGTGGTTAGGAATGAGGCCAGATTGGTTACTCAAGGTTTCACACAAGTTGAAGGTTTAGATTTTGATAAAACTTTTGCTCCCGTCGCTAGATTAGAAGCCATAAGAATTTTATTAGAATTTGCTGCATCTAAAGGTTTCGAGTTATATCAAATGGATGTTAAAAGTACTTTCTTAACGGCTACATAGATGAGGAATTTTATGTCAAGCAACCACCGAGTTTTGAAAATATAGATCTTCCTAATCATGTTTACAAATTGTCCAAAGCCTTGTACGGTCTTAAACAAGCCACTAGAGCATGGTGATAGGTTAAAAACATGATTACTTGAAAAGGGGTTTACTATGGGCAAGTTTGACTCATTATTCATTCAAGTGTGTGTGGATAATATCGTTCTTGGTTGTGCTTCTCATGATCTTGTGTCCACATTTTCACCTATGATGAGTTTGGAATTTGCGATGAGTATGATGGGAGAAATCACATACTTTTTGGGGCTACAAATCAAGCAAACTTGACGAAGATGGTGGACCTGTGGATCAGAAAGAATATAGAAGCATGATCGGGTCACGTTTGTACCTCACAACATCAAGACTGGACATACAATTCAGTGTACGTCTTTGTGCACGATTTCAAGCTTCCCAACGTGCTTCACATCGTCAAGCCGTCAAAAGGATTCTCAGGTATTTATATGGTACTTAAGAATTTGGCATTTTTCTTCCTTCTTCCTCAACTGTTACTTTGAAAGCTTCTCTCGATGATGATTTTTGGGGTTGTAGGATTGATAGGAAAAGTACTTCGGGTGCTTGTCATTTCTTGGTAATTGACTTGTTGCTTGGTCCTCTAAAAAACAAAATTCAGTTGCACAATCCATAGCCGAATCTGAATATGTTGCTGCTGCTAGCGCTTGCTCAAAAATTCTTTGGATTGTTCAAACACTTAAGAACTATGGGGCTGATCTAGATGGTGTTACACTATTTTTTTATAGCACTAGTGCCATTTGCAGTGCTAAAAGCCCAGTGAAACATTCTATAACAAATCACATTCATATTAGATATCAATTTCTCCGTGATAATGTTGAAAAAGGAAACATTGTGCTTCATCATTTGTTCTAGAATGTTGCACGGGATTTTTAGCAATGCAAATGGCACTAGTGTTACTACAACAATGAAATATTATCTAAATCAACCTCATAGTCCTTAAGTGTATGAACAATCCAAAGAAGTTGTGAGCAAGCGCTAGCAGCAACTACATATTCAGATTCAGCTGTGGATTGTGCAACTGAAATTTGTTTTCTAGAGGACCAAGCAACAATTGAATTATCAAGAAAATGACATGCGCCTGAAGTACTTTTCCTATCAATCCTACAACCTCCAAAATCAGCATCCGAAAAGGCTTTCAAAGTAATAGCTGGGGAACAAGGAAGAAAAATGCCAAATTCTTGAGTTTCATGTAAGTTTGAGAATTCTTTCACGGCTTGACGATGTGAAGCACATGGGAAACCTTGAAATCGTGCACAAAGACATACGCTAAGTTGTATGTCCGGTGTTGATGTCGTGAGGTACAAAAGCGACCAGATCATGTTTTTATATTCATTTTGATCCACACGTTCAACATCTTCATCAAGTTGAAGTCTCGTTGATGTTCCCATTGGTGTCCAAAGAGGCTTGCTTTTTTTCCAGGTTGAAATGCTTAAGAAAGCCTTTCGTATACTTTGTTCGATGCACAAAAGTTCCCTCCTTGGTTTGCTTGATTTACAACTCCAAAAGGTATGTGAGTTCTCCCATCATACTCATTTCAAATTTTGGACCGTGTGACTCTTTTGTACAAGCTTCCAATTGAAGTCGAAATTGTTTATCCTGGGTTGAGATATTGCTTCAACTTAACTTCTTTCTTGATAGCTTAAAGTATTTTTGTTGATCTGATCCTTGTACAACAAATGGCTGTGTTACACGTCCATCTTCATCATTTCATCAATGCATACACTCCCCTTGAGTATATGCAACTAAAACTCCAAAAATATTTGAACATGTGAATGTTCAAACATGCTCAGGTGATGCAGCCGTCGTTGATTAATATTTTGCAATGGCTTGGGTTGAAAAGCATCTTCAAAATGTTTTATGTTTTGTTGGATGCACTTGTAATGAAGGAGAACCACTTTTCTTGTACCAAACACATGTATATCAAGTTCGAAGCCTTTGATCTTAAAAGTTCTCCTTCATCCTGCAAAGTAGCCTAAAAAGATATACAATTTGTCATTGCCTCAGTGCTGGGGTTATTGTTTACGAATCCAGCACTACGTCACACGACGAGAAGTAGGCATAATACAAGAAAGCTGAGGAAAAACAGCAGGTTTATGAGTCAAGAACTGGGAATACATGCACCCAACTACTGACCTACGAGATGTGACTTGTGTACGATGAAAAACAATAGGTTAACAAGCAACTTTAGTATGTTTGTCACTCATGACAATAGGTTGTGTGCATTCAAAATTTTGAGCAGGAAGTGTAACACGAAAATCATGCAAGTTTTGATTTCCTAGTGCTGACCTAAGTGGTGGGGCATATGAAGCATGAAAATCAGCAAACCTAGGACCATACTTCACATGATTCCTACTCAAAATAGATATTTTTGTGCATCTATGTCTTGGTACCATGTGTGCAGCATATTGTGTTTGAAAGTTCTGAGATTTAGCTAGCATTCTTTCCTATTTATGTTGTTTACCTAGTCTAAAAAAACCATAAACATGTTTATCTTTATCACAATTAGAACAATTCAAATCAATTGTTCAACATCTAGCATCTTTTATGTTCTTATCATTAAGTGAAGCAAGCTTTCTGTTCTTTTCAATTTCAAGTTCGAGTTTATCAAGAGTGGACGTGTGCGCACTTCTTAAAGGGGATAATAGTTCATATATTAATTCACATGAGGAATAGGAATCATCACTAGAAATCAAAGATTCTACATGATTAATTTCATATTCGAGTGATTCAATTTTAATAGCATTGTCCCTAAGTTTTTCGTCCTTTTTCTAAGTTTAATGGTGGCACGAGAAATAGCATCATACATTTCTTCACAAGTGGGACATACCACTTCATCGCCGCTGTTGTGTTTTTGCAGGATCGAGAGCAGCTACCAGAGGGGGGGGGGGTGAATGGTAGATTAAAACTTCTCAGCGGAAGCAACGAGAACACCACTCGGCAGAAAAACAATCTGTTAAAGAAATCGTGTGTGAGAATAGTCTAAATGTATTTCACCATGACAAAAGTGATAGATATAGAGAGAATCAAGTCACGAAGACAACACAACAAGAATCAATCAAATCCGTCGAGAGAAACTCAAGTTACGATCGAAAGATCGAATGAATGTCAATCTGTTCTACCGAATAAAAAATAGATCTGTAATACTGCAAATAAACTCGTGTAGATCAGAAACCAGAAATCCAATGAACGTGAAACTCTCACAGATGATAAAAATTAAGTTGTGAAGACAGCCCAAAAAGAATCACATCAATCGGATCTGTAAAACCCTAGTTATGATAAAACTACGGAAGAAAGGTAGTGCTGTGCAGAAACCCGACGAGAAAAACTTGTCTGGAACAAGTCGGACGAACAAAGCACAAAAGTTCCTTCAAACTACAATCTTTATTCAATAGAACACAAGTGGAACAACCCAAAATTTGTCACCACGAGCTCTGGCCTCCCTTGTTTGTATAATCATCCCTTACGCCAACCCAAACCTAACTAGGACTCTAATCCTACTCAATTCACGAATCGGAACTTTCCATAACTACTCAAGACTCTTCTATACGCAGATATAAGCCATATTAAGACTTTTTTAAACACCTTAGGAACATATCCCACATTTATAAAACAACTCAAATTCGTGACCCACACAAAATTTTATCATAACCAACTCAAAACTTTCCATATTTGAGTCAAACACGACTCAACCGCAGCCTGAGTCCATAACCTAGTCGATTGCACCTTTCCGACCAATTCTTTACATCCACATCTCTTCATCACGACTCGGAACCATGTAGCCACGTCCATGCACTCATTGCACATGTGCAAACATCTTCCAACAACGTCCACGATACCTTTATATGCACTGTTCTTGATTCAAACATGCTGCGCAACCTCCCGATCAACTCAACCACAATTCCTCCAAAACATGGTTGTTGAACCTCATCTTCTCCCTGAGACTAGTTCAATGGATCCCGTAACTAGCCATGTCTTGAACTCAAGCAACAGCTGCACATGAATAAACAACCAATACTTCCGAGCACAAGTGTTTGACTTGACTCTCGTTAGTTCCGAAACTACAACATCTTACGTGAGCACCTCACATAAGCATGTTGCAAACACACATAAAAATGATATCAACCATATCAACCAAAACGCACCAAAAACTTAGCAAATGAATACTAAGCAATCTTTCCAAGAATATAAAGCAAGTTCGAACCATTTCACAGGAAAATAAGGAACATTGCGATCAAGCTCCAAATCTTGCCAAAGCTAACCAGAGCTTGAGCCGGAGCTCACCAAAGCTAGTACAACCTAGCGCCGAAACTTATCAAAGCTAGTACAACCTAGTGTCAGAGCTTATCAAAGCTAGTACAACCTAGCGGCGGAGCTTAACAAAGACATGTCGGAGCTACGAAAGACATGCCGGAGCTAAAGACACAGCTCACTGGAGCTACCCAAAAACATGTTGGACCATGACAAAGCAAGTCGGACCTATTGTCGGACCTTGCAGAAGCTCGGAGCTAGAGTCGGACCTTGCTAAAAAGGGTGTTTTGGCAGAATTTTCGAACTTATATTATCAAAGCCAATGTATTCAGTAAAAGACAATGTATTCAACACACATAGGTCTCACAATCTCCCCCTTGATGAATGCATTTACAACACCACTTAAAATCCGAAGATTGGCTTATTTACATGAAAAGTTTTGAAAACAATTTCTCCCCCTTTGTAAAACAGAAATAAAATACTTGAAAGCATGGCACTTGTTGCTGCAATTTTTCTTTAAAGCAAAATTTTTTAACATATGACATTTGCAAGAGATTATATGCCGCATCTGCCTTATTCTAACCAACCAAGCCAAGCCTATATCATTTGACAATTAGAAGCTTAAGGACATGATTTTAGTCATACAAAACTTCTTCCAAGTTCATATCTAAGTGCAATGATAAGCCATCTCAAAAGAAGAAGTGTTATGCATGCATATTCTCTTGATCTTTTCTCAATTTATATTTGTTCATAAAAACTCAACATGTGAGTTGATTACTTGATTCATTCTTTACGATTAAAAGCACTTGCAACAAGTTCAAAACAGCAAGAAAGATCAACCATGACCATAGTGTAAGTAATTATTCTAATTACTAGACATGGAAAAAACTACAAAATGTATAATGTGAGTAATGTAGTAAGAACTTTCAGCATGTAAAAGGAAACACAAAATCATATATGTAGGAAATACTATGCTTATATTATTTTAATTTCAGATTCACACATAGAATTCTCAAGTTTCAAAACTCCCCCTCAATGTAAGCCATGAGGATGCATAACCCCTATTTCACTACGAATGAAACAAAAACGAGTGAAATCCAAAGGTTATGTAAAAATGTCAGCCAATTGTTGTTCGATATCTACATGGTGAAGCACAATGTTTCCTTTTTCAACATTATCATGGAGAAAGTGATAACTATTGTCAATGTTCTTAGTTCTAGAATGTTGTACGGGGTTTTTAGCAATGCAAATGGCACTAGTGTTATCACAAAATAGTAGAACACTATCTAGATCAACCCCATAGTCATTAAGTGTTTGAACAATCCAAAGTGTTTGTGAGCAAGCACTAGTAGTACCTACATATTCAGATTCAGCAGTGGATTGTGCAACTGAGTGTTGTTTTCTAGAGGACCAAGCAACAATAGAATTACCAAGAAAATGACAAGTACCAGATGTACTTTTCCTATCAATCCTACAACCTCCGAAATCAGCATCGGAAAAAGCTCTCATAGAAACGGTTGAGGAAGACGGAAGAAAAATGTCAAATTCTTGAGTTGCATGTAAGTAACTGAGAATACATTTGACGACTTGACGATGTGAAGCTCGTGGGGAGGCTTGAAACCGTGCACAAAGACAAACGCTGAATTGTATGTCTGGTCCTGATGCCGTGAGGTACAAAAGTGATCCGATCATGCTTCTATATTTTTTTTGATCCACAGGTTCACCATCTTCGTCAAGTTCAAGTGTTGTTGCTGTACCCATTGGTGTCCGAAGAGGCTTGCTTTTTTCCATGTTGAAGCGCCTTAGGAGGTCTTTTGTATACTTCGTTTGATGCACAAAGGTACCCTCCTTGGTTTGCTTGATTTGCAGCCCCAAAAAGTACGTGAGTTCTCCCATCATACTCATCTCAAATTCTGAACTCATCATAGCTGAAAACTTGGACACAAGATCATGAGAAGCACAACCAAAGATAATATCATCCACGTACACTTGAACGAATAATGAGTCATTGCCATGCTTAAGCACAAAAGGAGTTTTATCAACCTTGCCCATGGTAAAACCCTTTTCAAGTAAGAATGTTTTTAACCTATCATACCATGCTCTAGGGGCTTGTTTGAGACCGTACAAGGCTTTGGACAGTTTGTAAACATGATTAGGAAAATCTGGATTTTCAAAACCTGGGGGTTGTTTGACATAAACCTCCTCATCCATGTTGACATTAAGAAATGCACTTTTAACAACCATTTGATATAGCTTAAAACCTTTAGATGCAGCAAAAGCTAAAAAAAATTCTTATGGCTTCTAATCTAGCAACAGAAGCAAAAGTTTCATCAAAATCTGGACCTTCAACTTGAGTGAAAGCTTGAGCAACCAACCTAGCCCTATTCCTAACCACAACCCCATCCACACTTTGTTTATTCTTAAACACCCATTTAGTTCCAATTAAAGTGTGACCTTGAGGTGGAGGTACAAGTTTCCAAACATTATTTCTTTCAAAATTTTCTAACTCTTCTTGCATGGCTATAATCCAAGATTCATTAGTGAGTGTGTGTGATACATCTTTGGGTTCAAAAGAAGCAACAAAAGCAGAATGAGCATGAGAGTTTGGATCGCAAAACCTGGACCATGTGACTCGTTCATGCAAGCTTCCAATAATCTGTTGTGGGGTATGATTCTTGTAAGTCCGTAGGAGAACAGATATCTCACAAGCTTCTTCTTCATCAGGTTCATCGCATATTGATGAGCTTGTGGCTTGTGGATGATCAGGACAAGCAGAGGTGGTAGTGGGAGCTTGTTCAAATTTCGGGGTTGGGCACGTGTCAGCTTCGGAACTATCAGGCAGTATCACTTACTCTTCTTCTTCTTTGAAAATACCCTCCCCCTAAAGATATAGATCCGGTCCTAGAATACTGGAGCTAGTACCTGGGCTAGCCTCATCAAAAGAAACTTCATAAGCCTCCACAATTTTGTTAGTTCCAAGTAAAAGCACACGGTATCCCCTAGTGTGAGATGGGTAACCAAGAAACATGCCATCTTCAGATATAGCTTCACATTTATCAAGATTTCAATGTTTCCTAACAAAGCATTTGTAACCAAAAACCCTAAAGTGTGAAACACAGGGTCTATGTACAAAACGGAGCTCATAAGGTGTTTTACCTAGCTTTCTATGCAAGAAAATACGGTTTGAAACATAGCAAGCTATTGCAATTGCATCTGCCCAAAATTTTCTAGGAGTTTGATATTCATCAAGCATAGTCCTAGCCATCTCAACTAAGATTTTGTTTTTCCTTTCTACAACACCGTTTTGTTGAGGAACATATGGTGAATAAAATTGATGTTCAATTCAATGTTCAATACAAAAGTGATCAAATGATTGATTTTTAAATTCAGTTCCATTAACACTTCTGATTGCTTTTAATGATCTTGGGTGATCAATTAATAGTCTAAGAAATAAAGTCCTAAAATGAGTAAAAGCTTCATTCTTAGATGCCATAAAATAAACCCAAGAGTATCTGGAATAGTCATCAACAATTACAAGCACGTACCATTTACCTCCAAAGGTTTGTACACGTGCCGGACCAACGGTGTCAAGATGCAAAAGTTGACCAGGTTCAGTTGTCATAGTCATTGTGAGAGGAGCATGTGAACCTGCAACCATCTTAGCATGTCTACACGAAGAGCATACAAAATATTTGTCCCCTTTGAGTTTAGGCAAACCACGTACGCGATCAAGAGCACTAACACGTGTGAGGTGATCAAAGTCTAGTGACCAAGTCTACGATGCCAGAAAGATAAATATTTTGGGTCATTGGCAACTAGACACCTATGCTCTGAAGTTGACATATCAAAATCAGCTTTAAAACTCTTCCAAAACGAGACATGTTAAACAAAAGCTCACTACTCGAATTTATAACTTTGCAGCAATTTTTAGAGAAAATTATTTCTATATTCTCATCAAGATATTGAGAAACGGAAAGCAGGTTATATTTCAAATTTTTAACAAGTGTCACATCTTTTAAAGTGTAGTGATAATTTACTCTAACCGATCCTTTAGCAATAATAGGAGTTGAAGAATTATCGACAAAAGTAACGTTTTCTACACGTGACACAAAAGAGAGGGAGGAGAACCATTCTTTGTTACCAGTCATGTGGCGTGAGCATCCTGAGTCCACAATCCATATGTTCTCCTTCCTCAGGCATGAAACCTACATAGAAGCATAATATGTCGATGACTCAATGCTGGGGTTAGTCAATAAGCATTTGGGAATCTAGTACTGAGCCATGCGACGTTCAGTAGAAACAACACGCGAAAGCTGTGAAAAAACAACAGGTTTATGAGTCAAAGGTTGAAGTTTTCTGTTCTTAACTTGTTTAGCATGAAAACTAGTAGCTCCGGAGGTAAAAGTAGCAGTTCCAAAGGACAAGGATGAAGCTCCAGATGTAAACTGAAGTTCTAAAGCGAACAATTGATGGTCCAGGAGCTCTTGGAGCTATCGGAACACCGGAGCTGCCTTTGCGGATCTCTTACCAGAAGGTCCGAAAGCTACCTTTTCAAATTGCTGACTCACTAAAGCAGTTTGCATGTTTCTAATTATAATTCTAGGATGCATAGTAGATTTAGGCCCCCTTTGGCAGAGCTTCACGATGCTGATTCTCAGGCAGAATCAGTGGAGCTGTGCCAAACACTATTTTTCAGGAGAAGTGATTCTTAACTGATTCTGAGAAGTGATTCTCTGAAATGAACTAAGAGGCTGAGAGCTGAAAAAAGTAGCTTCTCCTGATTCAGTAAAGTGATTCTCAATCCTGATTCTAAGAGTTCATTCTAGAAAATCATTGAGAATCACTTTTAGCCACATAATCACTTCATCTAAGAATTAGAAGTGAATTTGGAGAATCAGAAGCTGGGAGCTGTACCAAAGGGGGCCTTAGCATGAAAGTTATGAGATCTAGTAGACATTTTATACTTTTTAATTTGTTTAGCTAGTTTAAAACAAAAATGTACGACATGACCATCTGTATCACAGTAAGTACAATGAAATTTAATTTTGTAGCCATATCTAGATGAGCATCCAACATTAGAAATAGAATTAGAAAGCATTCCTGCAGATTTGAAAATCATATCCTTTTGTTTAGGGACAGTTTTGATCAATCCTTTCAAATGACTTAACAACGTGAGGTTGATGTGTTTTAGAAAAAGCACGGGAATCAAAACCTAAACTAGTTTTATCATTGCATGGTTTAAAAGAATTCAACAGCAAGTCTATATTCTTATTCCCATCACTAAACCGCTCTAGTGTCCTATTGATGTCATCAAGCTTCTTAGACAAGTCTAGACAGTTTTTACATGAAGCTTTTCCTTTTAGTT
This sequence comes from Tuctoria greenei, assembly GCA_036927565.1. Lineage (NCBI taxonomy): Eukaryota > Viridiplantae > Streptophyta > Magnoliopsida > Poales > Poaceae > Tuctoria > Tuctoria greenei. The sequence goes on from JAYESD010000006.1 coordinate 135,442,523, forward strand.
TGCAGTTGGAGCTATATTTAACTTCATGAGAACTTAAAACATTGTTCAGAATGGAATTTTCATTCATAGCATCTTTTAGTTTCTTATCAAGATTATCACATGCAGAACAATGCAAATCATCTGTAGAACAAGAAACATCTTTTAGGTGTTTAACATTAAAATCAGACAGCTTTTTGTTCTTTTCAATTTCTACATCGAGTCTATCTAGAGTGGACGAGTGTGCACTTCTCAATGTGGACAATTTTTCATAGATTAAGTCACGAGGGACATGCATCATCACTAGATATCAAGGTTTTTAAACGGTTGATTTCAGATCCTAGTGATTCAATTTTAGCAGCATTATCCCTAAGTTTTTTGTCCTTTTTCTTGACAATAATAGTTGCACGAGAAATTGCATCTCACATTTCATTACAGGTAGAACATACCTCATCATCGTCACTGTTGTGTTCTGCATCCTCCTGACTTGACCTTGATCTTGTTTTGCCCACCATGAAGCATAAGTTGGCCAGATTGTCATCATCTTCATGACTTCCAAAATCTACATCACTTGAACTGAGCTCTTGAAGTGCGGTGATGAAGCTGTTTATCATCTTGCGTCCTATAGTACCCTTCTTTTTCTTGTTGGAGTTTCCAAAGGAGGTCCTGACCTTGTTCTTTTTTTCCTCATGGGTAGTAGGACCTGAAAGGTTAGGGCATTCTGTACAAAAATGTCCTGTCTTACAACATTCAAAATAGTGTTGAGGTCCAGAGCTTCCTCTCCTTCTAGTCCTCACATTTTGCAATGCTTTTGAGAATCTAGTACAGATGAGTGCCAACTCCTCTTCTGGAAATTCCTCGATCTGCTCCAAGGTTAGTGAGGACAACAAAGCAAGAGTATTGCAAGATGAAGATTGGCCGGACCTAGGCATATCATGTTGTGATACAAATGCAATAGACTTATTTGGGTTCTTACGTGATAAGATGTTAATTTCATGAGTTTTTAGTTTAGAATAAAGCACATATAATGTAAGAGAACTCATGACAGCTGATTCAAGAATAGATGTTACTTTCATCTCCCAAATTGACATGTCTAATGCACTAAGAAGTTGCCTAGCATTCTTAGCATCGGAAAATTTAACATTGACACCATGAAGATTGCTGGGAATTTTATTGAAGCAAGCAAAGAGGTCATCGATAGACTCACCAGGTTGCATCTCGAAACACATATACTCCTTTTTGAACATATCTTGTTTTACCTCTTTGATTGTATTGGAGCCTTCATGATAATCACAGAGAGCTCTCCAAACGTCGTATGCTGATCGGAGGTGCGCGACACGATCAAAGTCGCTTTGAGTGAGACCCAAAATGATCAAGTTACGAGCTTTGTTGTTGTTTTCAACATCCCGTAGGTTTGTAGCCGTAACTTGATCGTTTGGTGGCACTTCATAGGGTTTGTATACCTTTTCCCATATTGTGAAGCTGAAAGTGCATCTAGGCATCCCCGTGGGTTTTGGATGATTGATGACAACAATTAAGAGGCTAATCAGCTTAGTTGATCTTAAGAACAGGTACAAGCATTGAAATGAAATGAAAACCCTCAAAAAGGAAAAGGAGAAAACGGGCGTCAAAGACTCAAGTGTAGAAATTAGGGTTTCTATGGTATTGAGCTTATATGAGCCGTATCATGTGAGAGGGTGATTGTATCATGTGCATTGAGATCATTCCAAGGGGCTCAAAGTGGTGGTTTAGAGAAAAATCTAAGTGAGAAGCCTAAAATGAGAAAAAAACCTAGGAGGCCGGACTAGTCCGGGCCTCATGGCCGGACTAGTCCGGCCATGGCAGACAAGTCTGTTTTCGGACGGACCAAACATCTCTTGAGTGTCCTTGAGTGTTTTTGGAGCTAAGTCTGAGAAGTCCGGACTTGTCCGTTTTTGGACGGACCAAAGCTCTCTGGAGTAGTTCGGACTTGTCCGTTTGGGCACGGACTTGTCCGTTTGGGACTTAGTGTGACAAACCGAGAGAAAACCCTAGGGGGCCGGACTAGTCCGCCCCTGTGGCCGGACTAGTCCGGGCCAACTCAGAAAAGTCCGTTTTGGAACGGACCAAGTGGTTCTATTCCACTTCGGACTAGTTCGTTTTCGACCAGACTAGTCCGGTGTCTAGTGACCGTTTGAATTTGGAAATTTGGCGGGTAACGTGACGATCGTTGCTCAGTGTGGCAGTTGCTGAGAACTGACCAGGGTGTTAGTGGTCCCATAGGGCCGGACTAGTCTGCGGTCTAAGGCCGGACTAGTCCACCCCTTTGCTGATGTAAGCAAAAGGGGCTCGGGACCTCTATAAAATGGGGACCCTCGGGCTCATTTGAATAAGACTTGAACCCTAGCGCCGCCACAAGCATCCTAGAGCCTTCCAAAGCCTTCTACTCGTCCTACTAACCCCTTAAGAGCAAATCTTGAAGAGATTAGGGTTTGGGAAGGAGAGTAAAGGAAGATCATCACGCTTTGGCTCTTGGTTTGATCTCTTGCACATTGTGTTGTGTTTTGTGGCTTGTGTGAGTTGAGCTTCGTGTGCTCCTCTTGTATTGATTTGTGGGAGCCTCAAGTTGTGAGCAGTCCCATCAAACTTGGTGATTACCCATCGATATAGTGGAAACCAAGCTGGCCATCGTGGTGGCTTGGTGAGAGAAGGGTCAAGTGAGACCCGGTCCTTGTGTGGACTTCTCAACGTGGAGGTAGGCTTCTTCATGGAGCTGAACCACGGGATAAATCTCAATTCACTTGTCTCTTCCTTTTCGTGATCACTAGTATTGCTATTAGGGTTCACTTTGCTCTTATTGCCTTACACTTTGATCATTATTATAAACTTCCAATCTATGTGTTTAAACCTCCCAATCTGAGCTTCACAAGTTTACTACACATTGCTCATATCTTTGGTGAACTTTGTTTCCGCAAATAACTTGTAGAAATCAAGTTTTAGAGTTTTCACCCTGTGCTGAGCGGACTAGTCCGGCCCTATGCAGACTAGTCCGGCCTCAGACAATTAATCTCGTTTAATTAAGTCATTTCAGGTATTATTGCCTATTCACCCCCCTCTAGGTGACTTTGAATTGGTATCAGAGTAGGCTTCTCCCCAAGAGTCTAACAACTCGGAGAAGTAATGGCCGGAAGGGGTGACAGCGAGGTTTCCGTGGTCATCGATGACACCAAGACGAAGAACGTCGATGTTATTCAAGATGATCCAAATGACAACGAAGAAGTTCAGATGCTCAAAGCACGGCTTTGTGAGAAGCTCAACGTGCTGACGAAAGAAATCAAGCCAATTGCTCCAGTCAACATCGGCAACGGGAGTAGTTCACATGACTACTCCCGGTATCCTTACAATTATGTGCAACTTACCGCTAGCAACCATTACTTGTCTATTCCCATTGGCAAACCTCCTCAGTTTGATGGAAATGATTATTCTATGTGGAAGCATAATATGAAGATGCACCTCATTTCCTTAAACCCTAGCTTATGGCAAATTGTGATGACAGGTGATCACCTTCCCAAGAATGAGGAAGACATCACTCCGGAGCAAGCCGTCCTTCTACATCGCAATGCTCAAGCCGTTGGAGTGATTACCTCCTCATTGACTAGTGAGGAGTTCAACCGCATCGAAGGGTTGGAGGTTGCCAAGGAGATTTGGGATACCCTCAAGACGGCGCACGAAAGAAACCGCGTCATAAGGGAAGCAAAGATCGAGATGATCGAAGGAGAGCTTGGGAGATTCACAATCATGGAGGGTGAATCTCCGAAAGACATGTATGATGGCCTTAAGACTCCCATCAACAAAAGTCGGTCATATGGAAGCACCCGGTGGACCGACATCGAGGTAGTAAAGAGGATGACTCGAGCATTCATGCCTCTAAACGTCACTCTTTGCTCACTAATTCATGAAAGTCCGGGCTTCCACAAGATGACTCCCGAAGAAGTGCTAGGGAGAATCATCAACCATGAGATGATGGAGAAAGAAGTGATGTTCTACAACGATCTACAAAAGATCTCCTCCTCTAAGAAAAGGGATGTTGCAGTCAAAGCAACGTCCTCAAAATCTCATGAAAAGGAAGAGAGTGATGAGGAGAGTCCCGACACCGATGAGGAAGAAGCTCTCTTCATCAACAACTTCAAGAGGATCTTTGGAAGGAGGAGGGGGAGCTACCAAAATGAGAGGAGAAGCAAAGACAAGCCCAAAACAAGATCAAAAAGGGCTTGTTACAATTGAGAAGAATATGTTCACTTCATTGTGGATTGTCCACAAGAGGAAAACAAGAAGAATAAGGAGGGCAAGTCCAAAAAAAAGAAGTACTTCAAGAAGAAGAAGAAGCAATCCGGACATGCCCACCTTGGAAAGGAGTGGGATTCAAATGAGGAATCCTCCTCCGATGAAGATGAGAAAGTAGCAACTGTAGGATCGAAGAGCACGTGAAAAGCTACCAGAGGGGGGGTGAATGGTAGATTTAAAAATCTTACGCGGCGGAAACAATTAAACCCCAACCCCTTCGGCAGAAAATCAATCTCTTAAAGAAATTGTGTGTGAGACTAATATAAATGTGTTTCACCATGACAAAAGTGCTGGATATCAGAAAGAATCTAGTCACAAAGACAACACAAAAAGAATCACTCAAATCCGTCGAGAAAAACTCAAGTTATGATCGAAAGATCAAACACAGGTTAAACTGCCCTACCCGAGGAAAAACAGTTCTAGAACGCTGCAAAGAAACTCGTGTAGATCATAAACCACAAATCCAATGACCGTGAAATATGATAGATAATCAAGTTGTGAAGACAACCCAAAAAGAATCACGTCAATTGGATCTGTAAAACACGAGTTATGATAAAACCTTCGACAAAAGGTAGTGCTGTCCAGAAACTCGACGAGTAAAACTTGTCTGGAACAAGTCGGACGAACAAGGCACAAAAGTTCCTTCAAACTACGAATTTTATTCAATAGAACACAAGAGGAACAGCCCCAAAGTCGTCCACCACGAGCTCTGGGCTCCCTTGCTTATATAACCAGCCCTTAGGCCAACCCAATATCAACTAGGATTCCACTCCTACTCAGATCACGAATTATAACTTTCCATAACTGCTCAAGATTCTTCTATACGCAGATAGAAGCAATCTTAGGACTCCCAAACACCTACGGAATGTATCCCACATTCCTAAACAACTCAAATTCGTGACCCACACGAAATCCTATCATAATCAACTCGATACTTTCCATACCGAGCCATAACCGACTCCGCCGCAGCCAAAGTCATCAACCGGTACGATCCGATCCTTCCAACCAGATCTTCCCATCCATAAACCATCTTCGGAACCATGTTGCCACATCATGCACCGCATGCATACATGCAAACACCTTCCTGCGACGTCCAGTAACCTTCATATGCACCGCCCTTGATTTTATCATCCTGCGCGACCTCCTGATCAGCTCAACCACAGTTCCTTCCGAACTTGGTTGTTGGAACCTCATCTCCTCCCTGAGACTAGTCCAATGGATCCCGTCACCAGCCATGTCTTGAACTCAAGCAACACCTGCACATGAATAAACACCCAATCCATACGAGCCCAAGTCCTTGACCTGACTCAAGTTAGTTCCGAACACAACACCTTACGTGAGAACCTCACATAAGCATGTTGCAAAACCACAGTAACACGATATCATCCATATCATCCAAAACGCACCAAAAACTTAGCAAATGAATACTAAGCAATCTTTCCAACAATGTAAAGCAAGTACGAAACATTGCAAATGAAAAGCAGAAGCACTGCGGTCAAGTTCTGGACCTTGCCAGAGCAACCCGAACCTTGAGCCGGAGCTAACAAAAGCTAGTAGAACCTAGCACCGGAGCTTACCAAAACTAGTACAACCGAGCTCCCACCGGAGCTTACAAAACTAGCAGAACCTAGCGCCGGAGCTAACCAGAACTAGTCGGAACTAGTAAACTCAAAAACCGGAGCTAGACAAAGTACGTCGGAGCTTAGCAAAAGCATTCCGGAGCTATAAAATATATGCCGGAACTATCAAAGACATGCCGGAGCTAAAGATAAAGCTCACCAGAGCTAACCAAAGCTAGTCGGACCTTACCAAGAAGTCAGACCTAGCTTCGAACATAGCCGGAGCTACCCAAAACAAGCCGGACCTACCGTCGGACCTTGCTGTAGCTCAGAGCTAGAGTCGGACCTTGATAAAAAGGTGTTTTGGTGATATTCGAAACTTTTATCATCAAAGCCAAGTATATTCACTACGAGCCAATGTATTCAGCACATATAGGTCTCACAATCTCCCCCTTGATGAATGCATTGGCAACACCATTTAAAATCCAAACATTGGCTTATTCACATAAAAGTTTTGAAGACAATTTCTCCCTTTTTGTAAATTAAAAGTAAAATGAGAACAAAAATTCCCATATTATCTCTCCCCCTTTATTATCCCTTATTATGCACATATTCTCTCTCTCTTTATGCTTATCTCTCCCCCTTTGACAATGTATTCAGCAAGTCATGAACATATAAACAAATTATCTCTCCAACTTTAGTTGTTATGAGCATATTATAATATATACATATAAACAAAGCTCATCCAAGTCATAATATCAAGTACCTTACATTATCACATCAATGAAATACAGAAAGTAGTGTAAGCCATGCTAGAGATCAAATGTAATTTTCAATTTTAAGTAAGTCATGATCTCACAAACTTAACTATTTCAAAACCTGAAAGCATGACACTAGTTGCTGCATTTTATTATTTTCAAAGCATAAATTTAGATCATATGATATTTGCAAGAGATTATATGCGCATCTGCCTTATTCTAGCCAACCAAGCCAAGCCTATGTCATTTGACAATCAGAAGCTTAAGGACATGGTTTTAGTCATACACAACTTCTTCCAAGTTCATATCTAAGTGCAATGACAAGCCATCTCAAAAGAAGAAGTGCGATGCATGCATATTCTCTTGATCTTTTCTCAATTTATATTTGTTCATAAAAACTCAACATGTGAGTTGATTACTTGATTAATTCTTTATGATTAAAAGCATTTGTGAGCATGCAACGAGTTCAAAACAACAAGAAAGTTCGACCATGACCAAATTTAGTGTAAGTAATTATTTCAATTACTAGACATGGCAAAAACTACAAAATGTATAACACGAGTAATGTAGTAAGAACTTTCAGCATGTAAAAGGAATCACAGAGTCATATGTGTATGAAATACTATGCTCTTATTATTTTAATTTCAGATTCACACATAGACTTCCCAAGTTTCAAAAACTCCCCCTCAATTTAAGCCATGAGGTTGCATAACCCCTATTTCACTACGAATGTAACAAAAATGAGTGAAATCCAAAGGTTTTGTAAAAATGTCAGCCAATTGTTGTTCGGTATCTACATGGTGAAGCACAATGTTTCCTTTTTCAACATTATCTCGGAGAAAGTGATACCTAATGTCAATGTGCTTAGTTCTAGAATGTTGCACGGGGTTTTTAGCAATGCAAATGGCACTAGTGTTATCACAGAACAGTGGAACACTATCTAGATCAACCTCATAGTCCTTAAGTGTTTGAACAATCCAAAGAATTTGTGAGCAAGCACTAGCAGCAGCTACATATTCAGATTCGGCTGTGGATTGTGCAACTGAATTTTGTTTTCTAGAGGACCAAGCAACAAGAGTATTACCAAGAAAATGACAAGCACCGGAAGTATATTTCCTATCAATCCTACAACCCCCAAAATCAGCATCCGAAAAAGCTTTCAATGTAACGATTGAGGAAGAAGGAAGAAAAATGCCAAATTCTTGAGTTCCATGTAGGTACCTGAGAATCCTTTTGACGGCTTGACGATGTGAAGCACGTGGGGAAACTTGAAACCGTGCACAAAGACATACGCTGAATTGTATATCTGGTCTTGATGCTGTGACGTACAAAAGTGATCTGATCATGCTTCTATATTCTTTTTGATCCACGGATTCACCATCTTCATCAAGTTCAAGTGTTGTTGTTGTTCCCATTGGTGTCCGAAGAGGCTTGCTTTTGTCCATGTGGAAGCGCCTTAGGAGGTCTTTGGTATACTTCGTTTGATGCACAATGGTACCCTCCTTGGTTTGCTTGATTTGCAGCCCCAAAAAGTAAGTGAGTTCACCCATCATACACATTTCAAATTCGGAACTCATCATTGCTGAAAACTTGGACACAAGATCATGAGAAGCACAACCAAAGATAATATCATCCACATACACTTGAACGAATAATGAGTCATTGCCATGTTTAAGCACAAAAAGAGTTTTATCAACCTTGCCCATGGTAAACCCCTTTTCAAGTAAGAATGTTTTGAACCTATCATACCATGGTCTAGGGGCTTGTTTGAGACCGTATAAGGCTTTGGACAGTTTGTAAACATGATTAGGAAAATCTGGATTTTCAAAGCCCGGTGGTTGTTTGACATAAACCTCCTCATCTATGTAGCCATTAAGAAAAGCACTTTTAACATCCATTTGATATAGCTTAAAACCTTTAGATGCTGCAAAAGCTAACAAAACTCTTATGGCTTCTAATCTAGCGATAGGAGCAAAAGTTCCATCAAAATCTAGACCTTCAACTTGAGTGAAACCTTGAGCAACCAACCTAGCCTTATTCCTAACCACAACCCCATCCTCACTTTGTTTATTTTTAAATACCCATTTAGTTCCAATTAAAGTGTGACCTTGAGGTGGAGGTACAAGTTTCCAAACATTATTTCTTTCAAAATTTTCTAACTCTTCTTGCATGGCAATAATCCAAGATTCATTATTGAGTGCGTGTGATATATCTTTGGGTTCAAAAGAAGCAACAAAAGAAGAATGAGCATTAGAGTTTGGATCGCAAAACCTGGACCATGTGACTCGTTCGTGCAAGCTTCCAATCATCTGTTGTGGGGGATGATCTTTGTAAAAACGTAGGGGAACAGATGTCTCACAAGCTTCTTCTTCATTAGGTTCATCGTAGATTGATGAGCTTGTGACTTGTGGACGATCAGGACCAACATCGGTGATAGCCGGAGCTTATTCAATGTCCGGAGCTGGACACGTGTCAACTTCGGAACTACTAGGCAGTATCACCGGTTCTTCTTCATCTTCGAAAATACCCTCACCCTGAGGATACGGATCTGGTCCTGCAACACCGGAGCTATTACCTGGGCTAGCTTCATCAAAAGACACTTCACAAGTCTCCACAATTTTGTTAGAGTCAAGTAAAAGCACACGGTAGCCTCTAGTATGAGATGGATAACCAAGAAACATGCCATCAATGGATCTAGGTTCAAATTTATCAAGATTACCATGTTTCTTAACAAAGCATTTGCAACAAAAGACCCGAAAGTGTGTAACACTAGGCCTATGTCCAAACCGGAGCTCATATGATGTTTTACCTAGCTTAGCACGCAAGAAAACACGATTTGAGACATAACAAGCGGTTGCTAACGCATCAGCACAAAATTTCCTAGGAGTTTGATATTCATCAAGCATAGTCCTAGCCATCTCAACTAAGGTTCTATTCTTTCTTTCTACAACACCGTTTTGTTGAGGTACATATGGTGAAGAGAATTGATGATCTATTCTATTTTCAGCACAAAAGTGATCAAAAGATTGATTTTTAAATTCAGTTCCATTATCACTTCTAATTGCTTTTAATGATCCTGGATGATCAATTGATAATCTAAGAAATAAAGTCCTAAAGTGACTAAAAAGCTTCATTCTTAGACGCCATAAAGTAAACCCAAGAGTATCTAGAATAATCATCAACAATAACTAGAACATACCATTTACCTCCGAAGGATTGAACACGTGAAGGTCCTACGGTGTCAAGATGCAAAAGTTGACATGGTTCAGTTGTCATGATCATTGTGGGAGGAGTATGTGAACCTGTAACCATCTTAGCATGTCTACAAGAAGAGCACACAATTTCTTTGTCCCCTTTAAGCTTAGGCAGCCCACGTATGCGATCAAGAGCACTAACACGCGTTAGGTGATCAAAGCCTACGTGACCAAGTCTACGATGCCAAAAATATAAGTCCTTCGAATCATTAGCAACTAGACACCTATGCTTAGAGGAAGACATATCAAGATCAGCTTTAAAAACTCTTCCAAACCGAGACATGTTAAAAATAAGCTCACTATTTGAACTTACAACTTTGCAGCAGTTTTTATTGAAAATAATTTCCAGATTTTCATCTAGAAATTGTGAAACAGAAAGCAGGTTGTATTTAAAATTTTTGACAAGTGCCACATCCTTCAAAGTTTAGTGATCATTTACTCTAACCGAACCCTTAGCAATTATAGGAGTTGAAGAATTATCGGCAAAAGTAACATTCTCTACACGTGACACAAAAGAGAGGGAGGAGAACCAATTTTTGTTACCGGTCATGTGGTGTGAGCAACCTGAATCCACAATCCAAATGTTCTCCTTCCTCAAACGTGTAACCTACATAGAAGCACAATACGTCGATTACTCAATACTGGGGTTAGTCAAAAGGCATTTAGGAATCCAGTACTGAGTCACGCGACGTGCAGCAGGAAAAACACGCGAAAGCTAAGATAAAACAGCAGGTTTATGAGTCAAAGATTGAGGTTTTCTGTTCTTAACAATTGATTTAGAAGTTGTTACTTGTTTAGAGTGAAATCCAGTAGCTCCGGAGGTAAAAGCAGAAGGTACGGAGGCAAAAACTAAAGCTTTGAAGGGATCAACAGAAGATCTGGGAGCTCTCGGAGCTATCAGAACTACCGGAGCTGCCTTTGTAGATTTCTTGCCAAAAGTTCCGGAAGCTACCTTTTCAAATTTCTGACTCATTAAAGCAGGTTGTCTTTTTCTAATTGCATGAAAGTTATAAGATCTAGCAACCATTCTTTCCCTTTTTCTGTTGTTTAGCTAGTCTATAACAAAAATCTATCACACGACCATCTCTACCACAGAAGGTACAATGAAATTTAACTTTATGTTCATGTCTAGATGAGCAAGCAATATTTTTATTTGAAACCGAATGAGACAACACTCCTGCAGATTTGAATACCACTCCTTTTTTGTTTAGGAATTGTTTGAATCAAACCACTTCCTAATAACTTTACAATTTAGGTGGATGTGCCTTAGCATGAGCATGAGAATCAAAACCTAAACCAGTTTTATCATTGCAAGACTTGGAAGAATTCAACAGCAAGTTTAGGTTCTTATTCCCATTACAAAACCGATCTAATGTCCTATGCATGTTGTCAAGTTTATTGGACAGATCAAGGCAATTTTCACATGAAGTTTTTCCTTTTAGTTTGCAATTGGAACAAAATTTAACTTCATGAGAACGTTAAGCATTGTTCAACATAGAAATTTCATTCATAGCATCTTGCAGTTTTTTATCAAGATCCTCACAAGTAGAACAATGCAAATCAATTGTAGAACAGCTAGCATCTTTCAAGTTTTTATCATTAAGTGCAACAAGCTCTTTGTTCTTTTCAATTTCTAGTTCGATTTTATCAAGTGTGGATGAATGTGCACTTCTTAGGGAGGACAATTGTTCATAGATCAAGTCACAAGAGGGACATGCATCATCACTAGGAATTAGAGATTTTAACCGATTGATTTCAGATTCTAGTGATTCAATTTTAGTAGCATTATCCCTATGTTTTTTGTCCTTTTTCCTGACAATAGCAGTTAGCATCACACATTTCATTACATGTAGAACATACCTCATCATCATCACTGTTGTGTTCTGCATCCTCATGACTTGATGTTGATTTTGTTTTGCCCGCCATGAAGCATATGTTGGCCAGGTCAACATCATCTTCATCACTTTCAAAGTCTATGTCACTTGAACTGAACTCTTGAAGCGCGGTGATGAAACTTTTGATCATCTTGCGTCCTATGGTACCTTTCTTCTTCTTGTTGGAATTTCCAGAGGAGTTCCGGACCTTGCTTTGTTTTTCTTCCCAGGTGGTCGGACCTGAAAGGTTAGGGCATTCTGTACGAAAGTGTCCTGTTTTACCACATTCAAAATAGCGTTGAGGTCCGGAGCTTCCTCTCCTTCTAGTTCTCACATTTTGCAATGCTTCTGAGAATCTAGTAGAGATGAGTGCCAACTCCTCTTCTGGAAATTCTTCGATCTATTCCAGGGTTAGTGAGGACAACAAAGCAAGAGTATTGCAAGATGATGATTGGCCGGAGCTAGAAATATCACGTTGTGAAACAAGTGCAATAGACTTATTTGGGTTCTTACGTGCTAGAATGTCGATTTCATGAGTTTTTAGTTTAGAATAGAGTACATCTAATGTAAGAGAACTCATGACAGTAGGTTCACGAATAGATGTTACTTTCATCTCCCAAATTGACATGTCTAATGCCCTAAGAAGTTGCCTAGCATTCTCAGCATCAAAAAAATTAACATTGACACTACGTAAGTTGCTGAGAATTTTATTGAAACGAGCAAAGAGATCATCGATAGACTCACCTGGTTGCATCTCAAAACGCATATATTCCTTTTTGAACATATCTTGTTTTACCTCCTTGATTGTGTTGGAGCCTTCATGATAATCACAAAGACCTCTCCAAACATCGTATGCTGATCGGAGGTGCGCGACACGATCAAAGTCGCTTTGAGTGAGTCCTTAGATGATCAAGTTTCGGGCTTTGTTGTTGTTGTCGATGTCCCGTAGATTTGTGGTCGTGACTTGATCATTAGGTGACACTTCATAAGGCTTGTATACCTTCTCCCATATTGCAAAGCCTTGTGCCTGGATGAAAGCCTCCATGCGTGCCTTCCAAACCTGAAAATCAATACCAGCAAACACACAAGATTTAGCGGAGTACTTCTCCATGATGATTAGTCAAAAACATGCGCAAATCACAAAGATTAGAGCACCGTGGCTCTGATACCAATTGTAGGATCGAAGAGCACGTGAAAATCTACCAGAGGGGGTGAATGGTAGATTTAAAAATCTTACGCAGCGGAAACAATTAAACCCCAACCCCTTCGGCAGAAAATCGATCTCTTAAAGAAATCGTGTGTGAGACTAATATAAATGTGTTTAACCATGACAAAAGTGATGGATATCAGAGAGAATCTAGTCACGAAGACAAAACAAAAAGAATCACTCAAATACGTCGAGAAAAACTCAAGTTATGATCGAAAGATCAAACACAGGTTAAACTGCCCTACCAGAGGAAAAACAGTTTTGGAACGCTGCAAAGAAACTCGTGTAGATCATAAACCACAAATCCAATGACCGTGAAATTTTGATATATGATATATAATCAAGTTGTGAAGACAACCCAAAAATAATCACGTCAATTGGATCTGTAAAACTCGAGTTGTGATAAAACCTCCTACAAAAGGTAGTGCTGTCCAGAAACTCGACGAGTAAAACTTGTCTGGAACAAGTCGGACAAACAAGGCACAAAAGTTCCTTCAAACTATGAATTTTATTCAATAGAACACAAGAGGAACATCCGGAAAGTCGTCCACCACGAGCTCTGGGCTCCCTTGCTTATATAACCAGCCCTTAGGCCAATCCAATATCAACTAGGACTCCAATCCTACTCACATCACGAATCATAACTTTCCATAACTGCTCAAGATTCTTCTATACGCAGATAGAAGCAATCTTAAGACTCCCAAACACCTAAGGAACATATCCTACATTCCTAAAAAACTCAAATTCGTGACCCACACGAAATCCTATCATAACCAACTCAATACTTTCCATACCGAGCCATAACCGACTCCGCCGCAGCCAAAGTCATCAACCGGTACAATCCGATCCTTCCAACCAGATCTTCCCATCCATAAACCATCTTCGGAACCATGTTGCCACATCATGCACCGCATGCATAAGTGCAAACACCTTCCTTCGACGTCCAGTAACCTTCATATGCACCGCCCTTGATTCAATCATCCAGCGCGACCTCCTGATCAGCTCAACCACAGTTCCTTCCAAACTTGGTTGTTGGAACCTCATCTCCTCCCTGAGACTAGTCCAATGGATCATGTCACTAGCCATGTCTTGAACTCAAGCAACACCTGCACATGAATAAACAACCAATCCATACGAGCCCAAGTCCTTGACTTGACTGAAGTTAATTCTGAACACAACACCTTACGTGAGAACCTCACATAAGCATGTTGCAAAACTACAGTAACATGATATCATCCATATCATCCAAAATGCACCAAAAACTTAGCAATGAATACTAAGCAATCTTTCCAACACTGTAAAGCAAGTACGAAACATTGCAAATGAAAAGCAGAAGCACTGCGGTCAAGTTCCGGACCTTGCCAGAGCAACCTGGACCTTGAGCCGGAGCTAACAAAAGCTAGTAGAACCTAGCGCCGGAGCTTACCAAAACTAGTACAACCAAGCTCTCGCCGGAGCTTACAAAACTAGCAGGACCTAGTGTCGGAGCTAACCAGAACTTGTCGGAACTAGTAAACTCAAAAACCGGAGCTAGACAAACTACGTCAGAGCTTAGCAAAAGCATTCCGGAGCTATCAAATATATGCCAGAACTATCAAAGACACGCCGGAGCTAAAGATAAAGCTCACCGGAGCTAACCAAAGCTAGTCGAACCTTACCAAGAAGTCGGACCTAGCTTCGAACATAGCCGGAGCTACCCAAAACAAGCCGGACCTACCGTCGGACCTTGCTGTAGCTCAGAGCTAGAGTCAGACCTTGATAAAAAGGTGTTTTGGTGATATTCGATACTTTTATCATCAAATCCAAGTATATTCACTACGAGCCAATGTATTTAGCACATATAGGTCTCACAACAACTATTGCTATGAAGAAGACAACAACGGAGAACAAGCTCTTTCCCAACTTGAAAATCTCAAGGCCGACATGTCTAATGGCCAAGGAGGGAAGAAAGAAGGTTAAATCTAAATCCTCCTCTTCAATTTATTCTCATGATGACTTTGATAATAGTAGTGAAAATGAACACATGCTTAAAGACATGAGCAAAAGCACCTTGAAGAGATTGAGATTGTTAACGAAAGAAATATTTGAGAAGGAAGAACTCATCAACCGTCAAGAGGACATGCTCATCCAACAAAAGGAGAGATGTCAAGAGGTTGATGAGCTCTTGGAGCTTGAAAGAGAAAGAAGCAAGGCACTTGAGCGTGAACTTGCTTTGAGCAAGGAAACTTGCTCAAACCTTGAGAACACTACAATTGTGCTCAAGGATGAACTTGTTAGTTTGACACAAGCTAACAAGATCCTTGAGACGCAAGTGAAGTCTCTCAAGGTCAATGCACCTTCTTCCTCTACAAGCTCACCTTCCACAAATATTAAATCCGAAGCACCTCAACCTTGTAAATGCTAAAACTTAATCATAAAACTAAAAGATGAGCTAAAGTTGGCACAAACCAATCAAGCACCCAAGGGTGGCATTTTTGACAAGGAGAAGGTGGCATATGCATGTAGTGTATTTACCAACACAAGACATCCCCTTGTCAAGGATGGTATTGGTTATTCTAGGGAGATGAGGTAAAATGTCAAAACTCCCAAGAATGGCAAAGACTTGATTGTTTTTGTCAAATGAGACTCATACAACACTAAGGGAAACAACATTGCTACTACACATAAAATGCCTAAGAGAGAACCGCATCCATTATTCCATGATTCTGATGCTTTGTATGTTTTATTAAGGAAAAAGTTTGGAAAGGCATATGCTAGGTACGTTGGGCCACACCGCAAGAGCCCCAAACCTTGTGTGTGGGTGCCCAAGTGCCTCTTGACTAACATCAAAGGACCCAACACTGTTTGGGTACCTAAATCCAAGGCCTAAATCTTTCTTGTAGGCATACTCCTCCGATGGAACCAAGTGGGTCCTTGATAGTGGATGCACAAATCATATGACCAGAGAGAGGAAGATGTTTGTGGAGTATGAGCTTAATGAAGATCCAAGTGAAGGAATCTATTTTGGGGACAATAGCCAAGGAAAAATCCTTGGCACCGGTAAAATTGTTATATCCTCTAATCATACTCTTTCAAATGTCGTACATGTTGATTCACTTGATTATAACCTCTTGTCCATATCACAACTATGTGACAAAAGTTATAATTGTTTATTCACTAATGAGGGTGTGACCGTCAAAGGAGAAGCAATGACTCAATTGCTTTTAAGGGTGTACTCAAGGGAAAGTTCTGTATTGTGGATTTCTCCACGGTTAAAGCCCAACTTGATACATGCTTAATTGCGAAAACTAACATGGGATGGCTTTGGCACAGGAGGCTAGCCCATGTTGGAATGAGAATTCGCAAAAACTCCTTAAGGGCGAGCACATCCGTGGTTTAAATAATGTTGTGTTTGAAAAGGATAGGCCATGTAGCGCATGCCAAGCCGGAAAGCAAGTTGGAGCACATCATCCATCCAAGAACATTATGACAACATCAAGACCATTGGAGCTTCTACACATGGATCTCCTCGGTCCAATCGCCTACATTAGTATTGGTGGTAATAAATATGGTCTTGTTATTGTTGATGATTTTTCACGTTTCACTTAGGTGTTCTTTTTGCATGACAAGAGCTAGACTCGAGGTGTCCTCAAGAGATACTTGAAGAGAGCTCAAAATGAGTTCTCCTTGAGTATAAAGACCATTAGGAGTGACAATGGCACCGAATTCAAGAACACCCAAGTTGAAGAATTTTTGGATGAAGAAGGCATCAATCATGAGTTCTCGGCCCCCTACTCCCCTCAACAAAATGGGGTGACCGAGAGGAAGAATAGAACTCTAATTGAAATGTCAAGAACCATGCTTGATGAGTGCAAGATGTCGGACCGGTTTTGGGCGGAAGCAGTCAACACCGCTTGTCATGCCATAAACCGGTTGTACCTTCACCGCATACTTAAGAAGACGTCATATGAGCTCCTGACCGATAACAAACCCAACATATCTTACTTTGGTGTTTTTGGGAGCAAATGCTACATTCTTAACAAGAAGCCTAGGACTTCGAAGTTTTCTTCCAAGTCCGATGAGGGTTTCTTGCTTGGTTATGACTCAAACACTTACGCCTATCGTGTCTTTAACAAATCCTCCGGAATTGTTGAAGTAGCACGTGACATAGTGTTTGATGAGACTAATGGCTCCCAAGTGGAGCAAGTTGATCGTCATGTGATAGATCAAGAAGAATTCCACAAGTGGTGATAGGAAGGATGGCACTTGGAGACATACGACTACAAGAGGAACCTCAAGTCACAAGTAACCATCCTATACATCAAGCAAGATCTTCCTCAAATGATCAAGATCAACCTCCCCAAGATGCGCTTCAAGAAGATGAAAATGAAGGCATCAATCAAGGGGGAGACAATGAGGATGAGGAAGACCAAGATGATGAATCAAGACCTCAAGCACCTCACCCAAGAGTGCATCAAAGCGTCCAAAGCGACCATCTTGTTGACAATATACTTGGAGACATCTCCAAGGGGGGTAACTACTCGATCTCGTGTTGCAAATTTTTGTGAACATTACTCTTTTGTTTCTTCCTTGGAGCCCCACAAGGTTGAAGAAGCACTACGAGATCCGGATTGGGTGATGGCCATGCAAGAAGAGCTCAATAACTTCGAGAGAAATAAAGTATGGGAGCTTGTGAAGAGGCCAAATGCAAATGTTGTAGGGACCAAATGGGTGTTCCGCAACAAACAAGATGAACACGGGGTGGTTACAAGGAACAAGGCATGACTTGTGGCCAAAGGGTACTCACAAGTCGAAGGTTTGGATTTCGAAGAAACCTTTGCTCCTGTAGCTAGGCTTGAATCAATTCGTATATTACTTGCATTTGCTACTCACCATGATTTTAAGCTATAACAAATGGACGTCAAGAGCGCATTCCTCAATGGTCCAATCAAGGAAGAAGTATATATGGAGTAAAACCTCGGATTTGAAGATGAAGAATTCCCAAACCATGTGTACAAATTGCTTAAGGCTCTCTATGGACTCAAACAAGCTCCTAAAGCTTGGTATGAGTGCCTTAGAGACTTTCTAACTCAAAACAGTTTTAAAATCGGGATGGCGGAATATACTCTATTCACTAAGCACTTTAATGATGATTTGTTTGTTTGCCAAATATATGTCAATGACATTATATTTGGTTCTACTAACAAAACCTTTTGATTAGTTTTCCAAGATAATGACGGAAAGATTCGAGATGTCCATGATGGGGGAGTTGATGTTCTTTCTAGGTTTTCAAGTGAAGCAACTCAAGGAAGGCACGTTCATTAGTCAAACCAAGTACACTCAAGATATACTCAAGAAGTTTGACATGGACAAGGCCAAACCCATCAAGACTCCTATGGCAACCAATGGGCATCTCGATCTCAATGAAGATGGTCCAAGTGTAGACCAAAAGGTATATCGTTCTATGATAGGCTCATTGTTATACTTATGTGCATCTAGGCCCGATATCATGCTTAGTGCGTGTATGTGTGCTAGATTTCAAGCTGCTCAAAAGGTGTGACATTTGACCGCCGTTAAGAGAATTCTTAGGTATTTGGTTCACACACCAAGCCTAGGACTTTGGTACCCCAAAGGCTCTAAGTTTAACCTCATTGGATATTCCTATACGGACTATGCGGGGTGTAAAGTTGATAGGAAGAGTACATCGGTAACTTGCCAATTCCATCTCTAGTGTCATGGTCCTCAAAGAAACCAAACTCCATTGCACTTTCCACAACCGAAGCGGAGTATGTCGCCGCCGGAAGTTGTTGTGCACAACTTCTTCGGATGCAACAAACTCTTAGGGACTATGGCATAAACTTGCGCCATATTCTTCTCCTATGTGACAATGAGAGTGCCATCAAAATAGCTCACAACCGAGTTGAACACTCAAGGACCAAACACATCAATATACGCCACCACTACTTGAGAGATCACTCCATCAAAGGAGACATTGCAATTTCCTATGTGAGAACCGATAAACAATTGGCCTATATCTTTACCAAGCCCCTAGATGAGAAAAGGTTTTGTGAACTTAGGAGTGAGCTAAATATCTTTGATTCTAAAAATGTGGCTTAAGTCTTGCTCATCTGACTGCAATATTCAAAATTCACGCATGCTTGCAAAAAACTCATCCTCCTCAATTTTTCCACAAATTATTTTGAAATTATTGAATCCTTGTGAATCATGGTCATAGTTTGATTTTTGATTGCTTACTGATCATATTTACAAAGATATTTTGTGAAATATAGTCCAAAAGGATCAAATCTCCACTCAAAACTCAATATATAGGAGTTTTAAGTTTTAGGACCGGACTAGTCCGCTCCTAGGACTCGACTAATCCGGTGGTATGAGTTGTCCGGACCCAGTCCGGATGCCGAACAAGTCCGGGTTAGGGACCAGACTAGTCCGGCCCTTGGGGACTTAACGTCCCCAGGGTGCCCTCGACCTCCTCACTCCCAGTCAAACACTCTCTCTCCAAAAACGCTCGAAAACCGCCTCCCCAACAGCGATTTTTGAGTCCATCCACCAAATCTCGATTCCAATCGGTGGATTGAAGCCCCAAGGTGCTTAGGAACTTTTCCCCAAGCATCGGAGACCGCTCCCTCACTCTCATTTCATCAAATCAAAGATTTGAAGAGGTATTCTTGACCTAACTCTAAAATCCTTGGAATTCAATTCTTTTTGGTCCTTTGATAGAAACTTCTTCACAAATGTTGTTGTACACATCATTGTGATCATATAGCTCCATTCGTTGTGGTAGGATCCGTAGTTTTTGCAAAATTTCCCTAGATTAGGGTTCTTGCTGTGTGAACTGGACTAGTCCGGCCACAGGGCAGACAAGTCCGACCTAGTTCGAACTAGTCCGGCCCCTGGGCGGACAAGTTTTGGTTGCACAGTGAAAATCCTAACCTAGGTTGATTTTGTGAATCGCCCCAATTTATCTTGACTCTCTGGACTTATCCAACTTTATGTGCTTCTCTTGTCAGCAATCATGTCGGACAATGAGTACGTTCCTCCCTCCAATTCCGAGACCGAAGTGGAGAAGTAGGCTCTATTTTGCCGGAAACAAAGAGAGGATCAAGAGATGGTTGCTGCATACTTTTCTTCTCAAAGGGCAAAGAAGACGCAGCGTGAGGAGCACAACTCCGCGGTTGCCGAGGCTGCCCCAAAGAGGAAGAGGCTTGTGACCTTGGGTGAGCAAGCCAAGTCCCAGGGGGCAAGATCCTCCAAAGACAAGGGAAAGGCCCCTGTTCATGCTACACCCAAGACGAGGGTGACTGTGGCCAAGAAGGCTGCAAGCAAAGTGAAGAAGGGTGCCCCACAATCCATTGGCCCCTTGAGGATGTCCTCTCCTGCACAGAACCCAAACCGTGCAGCTGCTTTTGATGTCAACATCTTCAAGGGAAAGGGGGCTGAGAAGGCACACAAGTTGAGGAAGATAAATGTTTACCAGTGTGACAGGAGCACAGTGGATCCCCGGTTCTGGTGTGACTTCCACTGTGCCTACTACAGGACGGTCTATATGACCAAGCAAACTCCTGCCACAGATGTTCAGTGGATCGACTGGGATTACATGGCCCAGAAAGATCATCAAGCCTTCAATGCTGTGATTGAGGCTGTCGAGAGGCATGGTCTAAAGAAGCTTATGGCTTTCCAGTACGACTGGAATGTGGAGGTCATCACTCAGTTCTACTCCACCCTTTACTTCCACACTGATGGGGACATGAGGATCACCTAGATGACCCATGGAGAGCAGTACTCTACCCCCTTTTGGGAGTTTGCTCAGTGGCTTGACTTGGAGGATCAACTGGATAATGAGATCATCATTTCCAATGTGAAGCCAGTTGATCGGGACACATTGGAGTATATGTATCCAAGTCATTGACAGTATGAGGCCGGGCACATCAGAAATATCAAGCCCTTCTATATTGTGCTCAACTGGGTCCTCAGAAAGACAATTGCCCCCAAGGATGGAGATGCGGGGATAATTCAAGGCAATTTGAGGCACTTAATGGTCCTCATTGATGGGGGTGTTCGCTTCAATGTGGTGGACTATATCTTTGATGACATCTTCAACATCTCTCACACCCCCAACCGATCATGTGGATACGCTCCATACATCATGTACATGATCGAGAAGATCTCCGGGCTCACATTCAAGAAAGATATCATTCACCGGAGGCTTCGACCACAACTCCCTCCTCCGAAGCCAGCTGCCGCTCGGAGGAAGAATGCGGATCCTCCTGCTTCTTCCTCTCGCTTTGTGCCATATCCTCCACCATTTCCACCTTCGACACATTGCAGAAGCGGCTTCTTCAAGTGCTTCAAAGCTCTCATTTCTTCGTGCCGGAAGACAGAAATTCGGCAACATCGCATGGCGCGTCGCAATGAGAAGTATTTCAAAGCGATCTGCGACAAGCTGGACATCCCTATGTCCCCCACCAAGGAGAGCGATGGTGAGCTCACTTCCTTTCCCGAGTTCACTGCCGAAGAGCTCGCTGAATTTGGAGAAGCTACAACTTCCACTGCGGCTCCGACCGAGGATCCGGAGGTCACGAAAAGCGACAGCGGGCCCCAAGGCGACAATGATGACTCCGACTCCGACATGAGTAGTCCTAAGGGCTCTTCCTCTCTTCTTTTCCTTTTGGTGTCTTGATGCCAAAGGGGGACAGATAGCAGAGATAGCTTGACAGGCTCTTAGATCTAGGAGGAGAGACATAGGGGAGAGATGAAGTGTTGGTGTATGAGTGTTTTGATCTATGTTGGAGTTATGTTTTAAACCTCATGTGTTTTGATCTATGTTGGACTTATGTTTTAAAACTCATTTCAAGTTGTATTGTAAGACTTAATCTATGTATTCAAGTATTCATGTATCTTGCCTAAATTGGTGATGTGTTGCCTCATTCTAATGTCTATTTTGCATAATCATTGTCTTATCACACTTCATGAACACATCACTTAGGCACCCCACCATAACATGTATATGTATGAGAACTCTCTCAATCTCTCTTACTCATGATGCATACATTGAGGGGGAGTCACTCGTACAAATACATGTTATGAAAACAAATTATTATCCTTGGTGTTGAAGTCTTAATGTGTTTTCATCAACTCACTAAAAAGGGGGAGATTGAAAGTGCATCTAGGCATCCCCGTGGGTTTTAGATGATTGATGACAACAATTAAGAGGCTAATGATCTTAGTTGATCTTAAGCACAGGTACAAGCATTGAAATGAAATGAAAACCCTCAAAAAGGAAAAGGAGAAAACGAGCGTCAAAGACTCAAGCGTAGAAATTAGGGTTTCTATGGTATTGAGCTTATATGAGCCGTATCATGTGAGAGGGTGGTTGTATATGTGAATTGAGATCATTCCAAGGGGATCAAAGTGGTGGTTTAGAGAAAAACCTAAGTGAGAAGCCTAAAATAAGAAAAAACCTAGGAGGCCGGACTAGTCCGGGCCTCATGGCCAGACTAGTCCAGCCATGGCAGACAAGTCCATTTTTGGACGGACCAAACGTCTCTGGAGTGTCCCCGAGTGTTTTTGGATCTAAGTCCGAGGAGTCCGGACTTGTCTGTTTTTGGACGGACCAAAGTTCTCTAGAGTAGTTCGGACTTGTCCGTTTAGGCACGGACTTGTCCGTTTGGGACTTAGTGTGACAAACCGAGAGAAAAAACATAGGGTGCCGGACTAGTCCGCTCCTGTGGCCGGACTAGTCCAGGCCAACTCAGAAAAGTCCGTTTTGGAACGGACCAAGTGGTTTTGTTCCACTTCGGACTAATATGTTTTCGACTGGACTAGTCCGGTGTCTAGTGACCGTTTGAATTTGGAAATTTGGCGGGTAGCATGACGATTGTTGCTCAGTGTTGCGGTTGTCGAGAACTGACCAGGGTGTCAGCGGTCCCATAGGGCCGCACTAGTCCAGGGTCTAAGGCCGGACTAGTCCGCCCCTTTGCTGATGTAAGCAAAAGGGGCTCGGAACCTCTATAAAAAGGGGACCCCCGGGCTCATTTGAATAAGACTTGAACCCAAGAGCCGCCACAAGCATCCTAGAGCCTTCCAAAGCCTTCTACTCATCCTACTAAACCCCTAAAACCAAATCTTGAAGAGATTAGGGTTTGGGGAGGAGAGTAAAGGAAGATCATCGCGCTTTGGCTCTTGGTTTGATCTCTTGCACATTGTGTTGTGTTTTGTGGCTTGTGTGAGTTGAGCTTCGTGTGCTCCTCTTGTATTGATTTGTAGGAGCCTCAAGTTGTGAGCAGAACCATCAAACTTGGTGATTACCCATTGATATAGTGGAAACCAAGCCGGCCATCGTGGTGGCTTGGTGAGAAAAGGGTCAAGTGAGACTCGGTCCTTGTGTGTACTTCTCAACGTGGAGGTAGGCTTCTTTGTGGAGCTGAACCACGAGATAAATCTCGTTTCACTTGTCTCTTGCTTTTTGTGATCACTAGTATTGCTATTAGGATTCACTTTGCTCTTATTGCCTTACACTTTGATTATTATAAACTTCCAATCTAAGTGTTTAAACCTCCCAATCTGAGCTTCACAAGTTTACTACACATTGGGCATATCTTTGGTGAACTTTATTTCTGCAAATAACTTGTAGAAATCAAGTTTAGACTTTCAGAAGCATTGTGCCTGGATAAAAGCTTCCATGCGTGCTTTCCAAACCTAAAAATCAATGCCACTAAAGGCACAAGGTTTTGCAGAGTATTCCTTCATGATGATTAGTCAAAACACGTGCAAATCACAAATATTAGAGCACCGTGGCTCTGATACCAATTGTAGGATCGAAGAGCAAATGTAAAGCTACTAGAGGGGGGTGAATGGTAGATTAAAACATTTCAGCGGAAGCAACGAGAACAACACTCGGCAGAAAAATGATCTGTTAAAGAAAACGTGTGTCAGACTAATCTAAACGTGTTTCACCATGACAAAAATGATAGATATCAGAGAGAATCAAGTCACGAATACGACACAACAAGAATCACTCAAATCCGTTGAGAGAAACTCAAGTTACGATCAAAAGATCGAACAAAGGTCAATCTGTTCTACCGAATAAAAAACTGATTTGTAATACTGCAAAGAAACTTGTGTAGATCAGAAACCACCGTGAAACTTTGACAGATGATAAAAAATTAAGTTGTGAAGACAACACAAAAAGAATCACGTCAATCAGATCTGTAAAACTTGAGTTATGATAAAACAACCGAAGCAAGGTAGTGTTGTCCAGAAACTCGACGACAAAAACTTGTCTGGAACAAGTCGGATGAACAGGGCACAAAAGTTCCTTTAAACTACAATATTTATTCAATAGAACACAAGAGGAACAGCCCAAAAGTCGTCTACCACGAGCTGTGGCCTCCCTTGCTTATATAACCAGCCCTTAGTCCAACCCAAACCTAACTAGGACTCTACTCCTACTCAATTCACGAATCGAAACTTTCCATAACTGCTCAAGACTCTTCTATACGCAGATAGAAGCAATCCTAAAACTTCCAAACACCTTAGGAACATATCCCACATTCCTAAAACAACTCAAATTCGTGACCCATACGAAATCCTATCATAACCAACTCAAAACTTTCTCATATTTGCGTCAAACACGACTCAACCACAACCTGAGTCCATAACCTAGTCGATTGGACCTTTCTGACCAATTCTTTACGTCCACATCTCTTCATCATGCCTCGGAACCATGTAGCCACGTCCATGCACTCCTTGCACATGTGCAAACATATTCCAACGACATCCACGATACCTTCATATGCATTGTTCTTGATTCAAACATGCTGCACAACCTCCCGATCAACTCAACCACAATCCTCCCAAACATGGTTGTTGAACCTAATCTTCTCCCTAAGACTAGTTCAATGAATCTTGTCACCAGCCACGTCTTGAACTCAAGCAACACCTGCACATGAATAAACAACCAATACTTCCGAGCACAAGTACTCGACTTGACTCTCGTTAATTCCGAAACTACAACATCTTACGTGAGCACCTCACGTAAGCATGTTGCAAAAAATAGCAAAATGATATCAACCATATCAATCAAAACACATCAAAAACTTATAAAATGAATACTAAGAAATCGTTCCAAGAATATAAAGCAAGTTCGAAACATTTCACAGGAAAATTTGCGATCAAGCTTCGAATCTTACCAAAGCTAACCGGAACTTGAGCCGGAGCTTACCAAAGCTAGTACAACCTAGCACCGGAGCTTATCAAAGCTAGGACAACCTAGAGCCAGAGCTTATCAAAGCTAGTACAACCTAGCGCCAGAGCTTAACAAAGACATGTCGGAGCTATCAAAGACATGCCGGAGCTATCAAAGACATGCTGGAGCTAAAGACAAAGCTCACCCAAGCT
Organism: Tuctoria greenei; assembly: GCA_036927565.1. Taxonomy (NCBI): domain Eukaryota; kingdom Viridiplantae; phylum Streptophyta; class Magnoliopsida; order Poales; family Poaceae; genus Tuctoria; species Tuctoria greenei. The sequence continues at coordinate 135,467,870 of JAYESD010000006.1, forward strand.
ACACAAAAACATGTTGGACCTTGAAAAAGCAAGTCAGACCATGTAGATGTTTAGAGCTAGAGTTGGACCTTGCTAAAAAGGGTTTTTTGGCAGAATTTTAGAACTTTATCATCAAAGCCAATGTATTCAATACAAGCCAATGTATTCAGCACATATAGGTCTCACAGTTCTACCTCCTCCATACTTGATCTTGAGTTGCTCGCCATGAAGCGCATATTTGACAAATTCTCTTCATCTTCGTCACTTCTGATGTTCGCATCGCACGAGCCATGTTCTTGAAGTGCAGGACAGAACTGTTTACCAATTGGCGACTTGTAAAGTCCTTCTGCTTGTTGTTGTTTTTTGCAGAGGAGGGCTTGAATTTTGTTTGCTTCTCATTACGGGGAGTAGAATCGGAAAAGTTAGGGCAATTTGTACGAAATTGTCCAAGATAACCGCATTCGAAGCATTGTTGAGAACCACCACTTCCTCTTCTTCGAGTTCTCACATTTTGCAATGCTGTTGAGAATCGAGTAGAAAGAAAGGCTAGATCCTATTGTGAAAACTCTTTAATTTGTTCAAGGGTTAGAGAGGACAGAAAAGCAAGTGTACCACATGATGAAGATTAGCTAGAGCTAGGCATGTCATGTTGTGAAACAAATGCAAGAGACTTGTTGGGGTTCTTACGTTATATTATGTCAAGTTCATGAGTTTTAACTTAGAATATAGCACATATAAAGTAAGTGTACTCATGACGGTGGATTCACAAATAGATGTAACTTTCATCTCCAAAATTTACATGTCTAATGCATTTAACAATTGCCTAGCATTCTCAGCATCTGAAAAATTAACATTGACACTATGCAAGTTGTTGAGAATTGAAGCGAGCAAATAGATAATCAATGAAATCACCCGGTCGCATCTCAAAGCGAATATACTCTTTCTTGAACATATCTTGATGTGCCTCTTTGATTGTGTTGGAACCTTCTTGTTACTCACATAGAGCTTTCAATACAACGTATGCTGATCGGAGATGTGCAACATGATCGAAGTTGCTTTGAGTCAATCCTTGTATGATAAAGTTCCGTGCCTTATTGTTGTTGTTGATGTCTCTCTTGTTTGCAGCTATGACATGATCATTTGGTGGCATGTCGAAGGGATTTACACCTTTTCCCATACGGCAAAGACTTGCGCCTGTATGTAAGCCTCCGTACGTGCCTTCCAAACAGGAATATCAATGCCATTGAACACACAAGGTTTTGCGGAGTATTTCTCCATGACGATTAGTCAAAACACATGCAAATCACAAAGATTAGAGCATCGTGACTCTGATACCAATTATAGGATCGGAGAGCACGTGAAAAGCTACCAGAGGGGGCTGAATTATAGATTTAAAACTTTTTAAGCAGAAGTTACAAAAACCCCTCGGCAGAAAATCAATCTAACAAGGAATTGTGCGTGCAACTGTTTTCAACGTGTTCAACCATGACAAAACAAGTATTGATTGTAGAGAATCAAGTCAAAAAGATAGGAAAACAAGAATCACGAGAAAATGTCGAGTAAAACTCAAGTTATGACTAAAACCTGAGCAACGGTCAATCTATTCTAACAAAGAGCAAACAGATCTGCTACGCTGCAAAGAAACTTGTGTAACTCAAAAAACACAAATCCAATGACCATGAAATATTCACAGATGATAGAGTATTTTGTTGTGAAGAATCACGTCAATTGGATATGTAAAACTCTAGGCAGATTAAGAATGTGAAAGACTTTCCTTCGAAAGGAGAAAAAAATGAGCACATGTGACCCAAGTTAATTCATGGGGTTTTTAAATCCACTCGTGAGATACACATGAAACACGTGTTAGTTTCAGGAAACTAGTACATATTTCTAATAATAATATATATCTTTTTATTATTATTTTATGATCAAAATAATGAAGAAGGGTCAAGCAGCGCAAAAACTCGACGAGAAAGACTTGACGAAAACAAGTCAGACAAAAAAGGCACAAAAGCTCCTCTAAACTACAAATTTTATTGATAAAAAAACAAGAAGAACAGCCCCAAAGTCATCTAGCCACGAGCTCTGGCCTCCCTTGCTTATGTAACCAGCCCTAAGGACAACTGAGTCATAACTAGGACTCTAATCCTACTCAGTTTAAACTGAAACTTTCCATAACTACTCAAGCCTCTTCTATACGTGGATAGAGGCAGTCCTAAGACTTCCAAACACCTTAGGAACATCCCAAACATTCCTAAAACAACTCCACTTCGCGCCTAACATGAAATCTTGTCATAACCAACTCAAATCTTTCCATATTTGATCCATAACTGCCTCAGCCGCAGCTTGAGAGCATAATACAACCGGTTGGACCTTTCTGGCCATACCTTCATGTCCACTTCTCTTCATCACGCTTTGTAACAATGTAGCCACATCCATGCACCCCTTGCATACGTGCAAACACTTTCCATCGATGTCCACAATACCTTCATATGCTTTGTTCTTGACCCAAGCATTCTGCATGACCTCCCGATGAACTCAACCACAGTTCCTCCCAAACTTGGTTGTTGAACCTCATCTTCTCTCTATGACTAGTTCAATGGATCCCATCACCAGTCTTGTCTTGACCTCAAGCAACACATGCACATGAATAAACAACCAATCTTTGCGAGCCCAAGTCCTCGACCTGACTCTAGTCCAAAAAAAACAACACCTTACGTGAGCAGCTCACATAAGCATGTTGCTAACCATAGGAATGTTTAACCACCATAATTAGTCATAACACATCAAACACTTAGTAAAAGAATATTAAGCAAACATTTCATAAGCCAAAAAGCAAGTTTGAAACATTGCAAGTTAAAAACAGATCCGCCGCACTATTACTTTATGCAAGGGGTGCATGGACATGGATACATTTTTCCAATACATGGTGAAGAGATATGGATGGAAGATGTGGCCGAAAAGGTCCAACTGGCTGGTTTATGTCTAAGGCTGCGGCTGAGGTGGTTATGGTTTGTTTAAGGAAGGTTTAGAGTTTTTTTTTGTTAGATTTCATGGTGAGCACAAAGTTGAGTTGTTTTAGGAATGTTTGGTATGTTCCTAAGGTATTTGTGTAAAAGCCCCAAAAATTTCAGAGTGTAAAGGTAGGTTAGGAGAAATAACATCAAGCTTGAATAGAGAAATCAAAATGGCAATTTAGAAATCAATTCATTGCATAATTCAAAATTTGCTCCCATTCCAATGATGCAAAAATAGAAATCTGAGGTCACTAATAGTTTCCAAAAATTCAAATAGCCTCCCTGCAAACTTTCATAATTTTTGAAGCAAGTTTGCTATTTAATTCAATAGCTACATTGAATTTAACTCAAATTCAAATTCAAGTTTGAATTCAAATGAAACTTTGTCAATTCAATAATATGAATTCAGAATCAAACTCACCATAATTAATTTGGCCTCCCCACAAATTTCTAGCAATTTAGGAACAAACCAGGGGTGTGAATTGGACTTTCCAGTGAGGGGGATGAGCAGATGTGGGACCATCCTGTCATACTAAGGGGTTTTGTTCTTTCCTTCCCATGGTGACACCACACGGCATGCAACTGCCACTGAGGTGCTTGCCTCCCTGCTTCGCCTTCAGCTGCATACAGCCCACCCAAGGCTCCTCCTTATCATCCTCCAAGCCCCATAGTCGAGTACTTCACCTTTGTTTCATCGCTGGCGCAAAAACTTCGCTTCCCGGCGAGTTCTTCCCCTCCCCCTCGAAATCCAGCAAGGATCATCTGTATGGCTCAAATTTCTTCGCACTGGGTTACTCCTCAACCTTTGCTGCAGAGCCTTGATCATGTTCTTTCACGGTTTGAGCCTCCCCATCGAAGGAGTTGACGATTTTCGGGCCGCCGGCAAACTCCCCTGTTTTGCCGCCCTCTACTCCCTCGACCCCCCTGCGATGCAAGCATCATCTCACATTGGTCCTTGAAGGAAAAGGTGTGCTACAGTACCTAGAATCTGCTCGTAGAGTTTCAGCCCTTGTCATCCCTCCTAGCTCGAGTATTAGTGATTTTCCTGATGAACTAAGTGTATGAACTGAGTAGGTCTCGGCCCAAATTTGTTTTCCACATTTGTTTATCCATCATGGCCGTGAGATTTTTTGTTCCTCATGTTCCCATGCACCTTCTCAAAGAAAAAGCGAAGAGATTCTTCGAATAGATGCTTGAGAAATCAAGATTTCCTAGCCGCCGGCCAGAAAACACGACCTTACCGTCGCACTTGGGATTACCGTCCTTTACACTCAATTTGCGTCCCCCAATCATCCTCCTTTCAGCACGTGCGAGCATTGTTTGAAGCTCGCCGATATCGCCGAAACCCTAACCGCCGCCACCGTCGGGTGCACTTCTCCGGCCATCTATCGCCGTCGGGAGTGTCACCATCGAGATCCCCATCGAATTTTAGGTAGGAGCGGCAAGTCTAGGAGGCTGAGATGCCTAGGGCGAGCTGTGGTGTGTCGCCGCCGTCGGGCGCCGCCGAGCGCCGCTCCCTGCACTGTCGAGCACGAGGAGGAAGACGATCGGGCGGGCCCTGGTCGTCAGCCTCTGTGGCGTGCGGCCCTAGATCCGATGCGGCTGCGGATCCAGTGCGACCACAGTGCGCACAATGTGGCCCCCGTGTGGTTTGCTTCCTATTGGTTGATTTTAATCCCGTGGGGCTCCTTGATTACTCAAACTTTCCCATTTAGATTTAATTCCAGATTTTGCTCCAAGTTTGAAAATCCATATCTCCTAGAATACTTGTCTAAAAATTCTGAAATAAATTTTTTTGGAACTAGGATGATCTATACTTTCAAGTGATGCAGTTGGTTCTGTATGAAAATCCATAAAATATTCTCAATAAATCCATAAAGCAAAATGCTATTGGAATTAATTCCTGGTCTTGGGTGCGTAGCCCTGCCTGTGTCAGTTAAGGACCGATCCGTATGCCACCCTGCTGAGAAAGTTTGAACTGTACTGGAGTCATACTGGATATATGAGGTCCAGAAAACCGATGTACCTTGGTAAGCCTTTGTTGAGGCTTTTTCGATCACCTAAGGCTTTCGGCCGCAGCACAGTAGACGAAAACTCGCTCACGACATCTTCACAACGGAAAGGTGCACCTTGAGTAGGAATATTGTCCTAGACGATTGAATCAATTCAACTTGGGCGGAACTTGAGAAAGGTGGTTGCGTATGACGTCCGTGGAGTGCACCAACGTGACCCTCCAGTACAGGCGTACGTGTCGTGTATTCAGGGTATCATTTATTCGAATCATATTCCCTCGCAGATATGAGTACCTTTTGTTCACTGAGCTGTCACGTAGTTAATACTTTGACTTGCATTAGAATTAATTGCTTCTGTTATGAACATTATATTATGACGGTATTGCTATGTTGTATGTATTAGTATAGTGCTCACTAAACTTATTTTCCACATTGGGCATGCAACATTGTGATAAAGCGTTTCTTGTTTGATTGTGGAGTTAAAATGTTGCCCCGCACAAGGTTTAAACTGCTGCTAATAAATCTGAAAATAAGGACCCACATTTAGGCGAGTCCGTTATGCAAATCTGCCATCCTATGTTTATGTCTTCACCCTCATGTAGAGTTTCACGTTTAGGTGAGACGGTTAAATCTTGCTGATCCTTCGTTCTCACGGTTGCTATATTAGTTGTTTTGCAGGTACTAACCTCTATGCTTATGATTATTGTTCTCCGATGAGGCTCGGGACTCTCCGAGCAGAATACTCATGGGGAACCTTGCCGCTGTTGTTTGATCTTCGTGGCTAGTGAGGAGCATCTGTGGGTTGGACGGCTTCTCTTTTGCTTATTAGACTTGAGTACGAGAGTTGTAATCTTATCTTCCACTGTAGTTTATTTTTATATAAACTATTTGTAAACTGAACATCTTTGTAGATTTCAGCAAATGATTTATGTAATATGTGTTCCTTTACATGTGTGCTGTTGGGTGCCGCATCGCACGGCACCACCCAATGCGATTACGGGAAAGTGTGTACCCCGGTCCTCACAGCCTGGTATCAGAGCCACATTGGGAATAGCACACTAAATAAGGATCGTATTATGAGAAAAACATAGGATACAGTGAGGATACATTACTAGGCCCACATAAGGACTATATTAGCATGAGTTATTAAGGTGGCAAAGCTAACTTATGTGTTATTATATTCTGTAACGACGCTCCGACGTCAGTTAAGAGGTAAGGTACGCCACCGCAAGCGGATAAATTGCGGTAAGCTCACCATGCGAGAGGTAGCATGTGATTGTTTTCATGTCTTGACAAGGAAATGTCAATATGAGTTTCTGAAACTCTCCATGTTTCTGAGAACATATGACACACAGTACTCCAGCGTGCTTCAAAATTAGTGGGAGCCCCCGTCGAGTGGGACATAACCCGATGCGCCCCTACTGGTGCAGCACTATGCAAAGATGTGGGACCCTGTCGGGTAGTAGTAAACCCGGTCATGTACCTCGAGACGTGGCTTAGCTCGGGGCGGCCCGTATGGAATGATACGGGACAAATGTTTTTACTTTCATATATATTATTGTGAAATATTCGCCCGTGCGGGCCGTGCCGTACGACACCATAATGAATGGTTCTATAAATTGTGTGTCTTATGCAGCACTGACCACGTGATCGTATTGCGCTTAGAAATCATTTGCGAGTGAACGTCATTAAGGCCACCGTTGAGACGGATGCCGGAATACCGGCTTAGAGTTTTCACTTTTGTGAGGCACGTGGTACCGACATGTATTCTATTGTTGCATTAACCACTTTGCTGTGAAATGGAACTGAGAAGATGTAAGAATATTTATATTAGCTATCGGGCTCTGATTTTGAACTATGTTTTCAAAATTGGAGTAGGTTTTGGAGTCACAGATTAAAAAACAGAGTGTTCTATTTTCAGCCAGAAAAAGACCTGACTTTGAGAAACCATATCTACCAGTAGAAAACTCCAATGAATGTTTATCTTACATGTATGAAAATTTTCGGAAGTCCTTGAAAACGGTTATGTTCAACTCCCGAGCTGAATTCCCCTTTGCCCTATTAAAAATTTCAATGTCCCAAAATCTGCCAAACTGGACAGAAACTGGAACCCTCTCTGGACTCCTTACTGTTTTGAGCATATCTTCCTCTACAAAAATTGAACAGGATCGTACAAAACATTTCTGGAATCCTTGTAATATGTATTAAAAATTTGTATTTTGTTGATTTTGTAAATTATGCTGTTTTATATCTGGAAATTGTGGCCCAAAATCAGTATAAACAAAGAAGATGCTGTCAAAATTTCCAGAAAAGCTGTCAGGTTTACAATGTCATATCTCCCCAACCAGAAACGATATGGAGTCAAACAAATACTTTTTTTGAAATGTACTTAAGTGTACTTCAACTTTGTAGTTCACCTCAAGATCTGTTTCTGCCATTTTCTGCTTTAAATTTGTGTTTGTGTACAAGATGGTCAGGTTTCTTCAGAAACTTCACCGGTTTGGCATAAATTGGTCTTGTTATGAATCTGGTCCTCGAGTTCACTTCGAGAAGTGTCGTAACATACCAGGTGTCGATACTCGAGCGTTTACCAGTGGAAATGATGGTTTGACCCACTCAAAGATCTTTTCTTTTTATGACCATGTTTGTATCATATTGAAGATAAGAGTGTGTATTCGCACGATAACACGCATAATGTCCCGTCGCGACCAACAATAGTCACAATGAACTTAAACCCATTAAGTTCATTATTTTGGAGCTCGCTATTGTAACATTAGTCCAGGGATGATGTATTGTGTATAAAGTTTATACTTTATCAATATATGTTACCATTATGCAAGTTTGGTTATCAATACACACACTATTGTTTTCATCCTAGTGTGATCTTGCAATATCACGTCTCATGTTGGATTAATGACTGTGGCTGCAGAATGGTGCGCACTCGCACAACATACGAGGTCGGTGGTTCAAGTCGGGGAGGGGATGACTCCCGAGAGCCGGAACAGCCGGCGCAACAACCACCTCCATCTCTGCTTACAGTGGCGGATGATATCGCAGCCATGGTGGTTTCACGTGACGAGCGGACCGAGCTGCTGCGAACCCTCGTGCAGGTTCATCCAATCAGGGTGGACGTCAAGCCGAAGGCAATCGTCAACCTCAGCAAGCAACATACCCGGAATTCTTGGCGACTGCACCCCCCGTGTTCAGTGGTGATGGTGAACCTATAGATGTGGTCCATTGGCTCGGCACCATTAAAGCTAAGTTCGGACTGCTACAGTGCAGTGATCATATGAAGGTTTTATATGCAGCACAACAACTACATGGCATCGCCGGTGCTTGGTGGGCAAACCACATCGCCTTGCTGGCCGCCGGACAGCAAGTCACTTGGATAGAGTTCCGGAAGGCATTCCACGCCTATCATCTTCCTCCCGCCAATATGAGAAGGAAGCTTCAGGAATTTCTTGATTTGAAGCAAGGAAAAAGGAGTGCTCAAGAATACTCCAAAGTCTTTCTTAATCTAGCGCAATATGCATTAGAGTATGTGAGTACGCACTACAGGAATCCCGACGATTTGCGACGGCCAAGGCCGTCGCAAATAAGCTATTTGCGACGGCTTTCCTTATTTGCAACGGTTTTTAGCCGTCTCAACTAAATCGTCGCAATTAAGCTTATTTGCGACGGTGGCCGTCACAAATAAGCTTAATTGCGACAGCTGGGACTGGCCGTCGCAAGTTATTGCCGCGGGCCGGTGGGCCCCGCAACATTATTTGCGACGGCCGGGCTGTCGCAATTAAAGCTTATTTGCGACGGCCAGGCCGTTGCAATTAAGTGCTTCTATTTGCGACGGCCGGGCCGTCGCAAATAAGTTCAGTGGGCAGGTCCCACATGTCCTCCTCCGGGACCCACTCTGCTATTTGCGACGGCCGGGCCGTCGCAATTAAAGCTTATTTGCGACGGCCAGGCCGTCGCAAATAGCAGTGGCTTATTTGCGATGGCTTTGTACCTTATTTGCGACGGTACTGTATAAAAAGCCGTCGCAAATAAGGTTTTTTATTTTTTTTAAAACAGAAAACACTAACCGGCTCGATGGCCAGATTCATAGAACAGATTCACATAACACATCACATCACAACAGTTTCAAAACACATCGTACAAACATCGCATCAACATCAACAAACTAAACATGGGCTCACTCGCCGGTTTGACCTCCGTATCCACCTCCGTAGCCACCTCCGGAGCCACCTCCGAAGTCGAAGTCCTCGTCGCGCCTCATTCCAGGCGGTGGTAGCGACGGCGACGGCGTTTGTGCAGCCGTCGCGGATCCCTGCAATTAATGAAACATAGAGTTAGAATATAAATGCATCAACATCTCACTCCCTCCCTTCCTCTCCCTCTATCTTCATCTAAATCCCCCTCCCTTCTTCTCTTTTCATTTCTCTCTTTATCTCTCACTCTATCTTTCTTTCTCACTCTATCTCTCTATTGCTATCCTTTTCCCTCTATCTTCCTCCCTCTATCTCCATCTACATCTCCCTCCCTCTATCCTCCCCTCTCTCTATCTCCATCTACATCTTACTCTCTCTTCATTCTCATCCTACTCTATCTATATTTCACTCTTTCTTCTGTCTCCCTTTCTTCTATCTCTATCTTTCTTCTATCTCAATCATTTTCTTCTATCTAACTATCTCTCTCTTTCATCTATCTCGATCTTATTACGCTGGAGAAGAAGGATTACATAGAAACTTACCTGACCCGCTAAAGAAGGATCGCCTGGAAGGACCGGTGGTAGTACCGGTAGCTGGATTCCCAGACCTTGCACCCGAGCGATGGCCTGTCATTGCAAACATTAAATGCTACCTATTAGTAAGTCATTTACGCTGAATTAATGAGAATTTTAGTTTTTATTTTGTTACCTCCATTGCTTCCTGCATCTGCGCCAACGCTGCTGCCTGGGTTTGGATCGTGGCCTCCATCGCGATCCTTTGGCGTTCCGCCTCCCTCCTTTCCTCCTCATGTCGCCTTTCGTTTTCTTCTACAGTTTCTTGGAGGGACTGCATCTTAATGTCCCTCTGCGATACGCGGCGACCTCCCGTGCCCGAAGCCTGCGTGGAGCTGCCTCTCGCAGGTCTCCCCACCCTCGAGTCGACAACTCCATCGAATATGGCGAGCCTATAAAAAAGAGAGTCAGTAATATGAAATTGAAATATCTTGAATACTTTGAATTGAAAACGATAAAATGACTTGTAAACTCACCTTCCGTGTGCTTTTCCACCACCGGTTGCATACGCGGCTTGAGGATCGATCGGTTGATGTTCCCAATCGAAATCCTCGCCGTGTATCTTCCTAGCCTCCTCCCCGTACTTAGCCTGCAAAACAATAAAACCGTGTAAGTTGAACAATCTATATAGTTATATTTAATATGAATGATTTCTAAACTTACCAACCGCTCGGCTGCAGCCTGACTGCACCCCGTCGGCTGAGAAGGGTCCATGTGACCTTTCTTCCAGACCTCAGCAGGGGTGGGCAGCACCCCCGTCTCGCGCTCCTGTCAATACGTGTTAGTACAAACAATATATTATTAATATATAAACATAAGTTACGCACACTTACCATGCGTTTAGCTAAACGCAAGTGGTTATCTTGCCCGTGCCTGCTCTTCCCCTCCACCCCTCTGTAGTCTCCTCATTAATAATTTGAACACGGGCGTTCGACAAAGCTTGTCGAAGCGCCTTGGTAGTGTTGAAGTGAAACACTCGCCTCGTATCCTCAAACATGCGACGGTCGTTTGGGTCCTCTAAAGTATATCTTGCCTGCGATAAAGAATATATTGAAGAGATGTTCACTAAAAGAGTTTAAGAGTTGTAACTTAGAAACTTTTTTTAACATACTTACCATAAAATCGGCCCATAAGGCCTCCTGAAGGTTGCCGTGCTCCTGGTGATGGACGCGTGCGTAGTCCTCCCACGAAAGAGCAGGCACCCCGTCGATGACCCCGGGATAGTGCAAATGCACTATGGACCCGAGGACACCGTTCACCGGTCTGTGGTGTCTCTCACCGGTGAAAGACAAGTCGTCCCAAGCCCTGTAATATATTTATTCATTCATTCATTACTTAAGTAATCAAAAGAAACTAAAATTGAAAACTATAATTTTTATTACCTGTCTCCGACTGGACGAATCACGATCCTCTGTAAAGGGACCGCGGGAGGACTGACAAAGTGAGTCCTCCTCGTCCTCCGCGTCTGCTGGGGCGCCACGTCAGGTGACCCAGACGGTTCCTCACCAGCCGAGTCAAAGGCCTCAGGAACAAACTCATCGCCAGCCGGGGGCTGGCTGGCCGAGGGCTGGCTCGCCGACGGCTGACTCGCCGAGGGCTGACTCGTCGAGGGCTGCCTCGCCGAGGGCTGGCTGGCCGAGGGCTGCCTCGCTGAGGGCTGCCTCGCCGAGGGCTGGCTCACCGAAGGCGCCGCAACCTCTGAGTCAGCCGGTGAGGACTACAACATTCAAATGATTCATAAGTAAGTTTAATGTGAATTTGAATTTAAAGAATTTGTAAAAAACGAGTGACATTTACCTATGACGAAGCTCTAGAGCTGGTCTGAACGTGCCCCAGCAGCTGAGAGCGTCTGCTGCCAGTCGACGAGGCACCAACGAAAGCGTCCTCAGGTCTAGAGGGGTAGAACCCCCTCGTCGGCGGCACCTTCTTACCCTTCTTTGACGCCATCCTATTGTAATTAGAGAATTAGTAAATATGCAAATAAAATATATAAAATTCATGTTACTATCTTCAAGAAAACATTACTTGTAGTCACTTTCAAAATTCATCAACATCATTGTCATGTGCCTGTGCCCTACTCCTTAGACCAGCCCAACGATCTTCCATCGTGGCCTGTTCTAATTTTCATTTTTGCGTATCATCTGCCTCTACATCTTCAACGTCTTCAACATCTCCAACTAATTGATCGAGTCCTACACCAAGCTCGACGATAAAAGTGTCTGGCAACTCTTCTTCTTGGTACACTTCTTCAACGTCTTCGCTATCATGGTAACCATCATCCCCAAGAGTATATAGCCGCTCACGAGGATTCACCTTATATACTACCCACCAAGCACTGAGCTTTGTGCATGGATAAGGTAGATAATACACTTGTTCAACTTCATGCGCAAGAACAAATGTATCGTAACCTCGTAGTCGGTCCTTATGTTTCACTTCCACCATTCCAAATTGGTTTTCTCGAGTTCCATGAGTTCGATCAAACCAATCACAGTCAAAGAAGACAACTCGAAGGGTCTTATTTCCGGTAAAAGTAAATTCAAGGATTTTGTTAATGATACCATAATAATCGGTTAAATTCCCTTGAGTGTCCATTGCTCTCGTCACAACACCGGAATTTGATGTTGCCGCGAGAGGACGATGAGCTTCAAAATGAGTTGTACGGAATCGGAAGCCATTTACGTCATATCGACCATAGCTTCTAACATTCACCAATCCATAAGATAGCTGCCGCGAATCTTCATGGACATTGCGAGTCCGACACTGTTATAAAAGACGAGAGAATATTACATAATACTTCTTTAATAATAGTAATTTATAATACATAGAAGACGAGAGAATATTACATATTCTCGAAACCAAGATAGAAAACTCTGCCCCCCATTTATTCCTTCCTTTCGCATCACTTCTACTTGTTTGGCCGTAGGTTGGTGCCTATGTGGCCAATATTGTCTGTGGAACTCGCTGAACATGAAAAAACATCTTTTAGAGTACATGTGTAGCAAAATATGTAGATTAGCATAAACATAGGAGAAACACTTACTTGAAGTATTCCTGCATGCCTTCTATATTTGCGTACATGTAGAGTAAAGCAACAGTCCTTTCCTGTTCGGATAGCACGTAGGTCGTGTAGCTACCAACGGTGGTGCCTCTCGTTTGAAAAATGGAAAGGTCGCTTAGAGGGGGTGTTTCGTCCACATTGTACCGCATCCCTGAAGTATTGATATTGTTTTCTTCCGCAAATTAGACACTTGAAAAGTATCCAACTTCCTTAAGAGCATATGCTTCAGCGATGCACCCTTCCACCCTTGCCCTGTTGCCAACCATTGGTTTCAGATATCGTAGCGCTCTTTCAATGTGATACATCCACCTATATTGCACAAGACCGCCAACTTTAGCTTCGAATGGAAGATGAATAAGCAGATGTTGCATTGGATTGAAGAAACCCGGTGGAAAAAAATTTTCCATCTTACATAAAAGTATGGGTATCTCCTTCTCTAACTTATCCATCATCCCGATCTTGATTTCTTTAGCACAAAGCTGTCTATAAAAATAGCTGAGCTCGGCTAAAACCTTCCACACCGCATCATCTAGATAGCCTCGGAACATAACAGGTAGGAGTCTTTCCATTATAATGTGATAATCATGACTCTTCAACCCAGTGAGGTTTCCTGTGTTAACATTTACGGCTCGTTTCAGGCTAGCTGCGTAACCATCTGGGAATTTCAAAGTTTTCATCCATTTCATAACTTCTTTCTTTTCTTTCGATCGAAGACAGAAAGAAGCACGTGGCTTTTGAAAGTGCATCTAGGACTCCCTTGTGGGTTTTGGATGATTTATGACAAGCAATTGGGATCCTAATCCTTTTGTTGAGATGAATGCAGGCAAATGATGAAAAATGAGCAAAATGCCAAAAAGAAGGGAAATGAGAAGCAAAGTGAATTTGAGCTCAAGAAGAAGAAAATAGTAGATTATTATGTATAGAGTGTGTTAAGGAAACACACCCAAGAGCTCAATCACTTTCAAGCACACACATACAATGCACAAAGTTATACAGGACCGGACTAGTCCGATATCAGCCGGACTAGTCCGATATCACATTCTGCACTAGATCGGACAAGTCCGGTGTCCACCGGACTAGTCCGATATCTTTCTGATCCACTTCGGACTAGTCCTCCCCAATGCGGACTAGTCCTCAACACAATGCACAAGTCACACAAAATCGGACAAGTCCGTTGTGACCCGGACTAGTCCGATATTCATTCTGATCCACTTCGGATGAGTCCGTTGTCTACACGGACTAGTACGATATACACACTGATCTAAATCGGACAAGTCCTCCAAGTGCGGACTTGTCATCCCAAACACTTAGGGTTTCATATATCCGGACAAGTCCGATGGCAATCGGACTAGTCCGAAGATTTCCAGTAGTGAAATCGGACAAGTCCGTTGTCAACCGGACTAGTCCGATATTCCTGGACACTTAGGGTTTGCTACACACAGCACACCGGACTAGTCCGGTGACCACCACGGACTAGTCCGATCTTTCTGTACCCTAACGGTCACTTTTAGGAACCCCATATAAATAGAGGTGCACGGCCCACTTTTACAACCTCTCGAACCCTAGCGCCGTCACACCTCCCAAGAGACTCAAAAACCATCTCTCTCCACGAAATTAAGTGCAAAATCAATCAATCCATTGAAGATCACTTCTAGATCACTGGAGAGACACTTAGCACACATCATTGAGCTCTTGGTTTGATTCTCTAACACACTCTTACGCTTGAATTTGTAATTTTCGAGTGTGTTATTGGTGTCATTGTAAGTTGTAATCAAGGGAGCTCTCAACGTGTGAGAACGACCCTTCAACTTAGTTATTTACCCCTTGTGAGTAGTGGAAGAGGATTGGCCTTCGTGGCGATCCGACGAGGAAAGGGTTGGAGAAGACCCGGTCCTTTTGTGGGCTCCTCAACGTGGACGTAGGTTGCCTTCGTGGTAGCCGAACCACGGGATAAATCGTGTGTCTTGTCCTTTTTGTGTTCATCATCTAATTTGGTCAACTTAATCTAGGGTTTGATTCACTTTATTCAATCTAAGTATAATTGTTGATCAAGAGCTTTAACTACAATAGAATCTGACATACAACTATTAAATTGAGATTCAAGTTTATATTTCCGCTGCAAACATTAACGAATCAATCAATTTGTCTGAACTTGATCATCCTAGCCCGTGAAAACCGGACTAGTCCGCACATTACCGGACTAGTCCGATATCTATGGTTTTGACCTTGTTGCTGAGTGTTTCAGGAACCGAGAAAAATCAAAAAGGCCTATTCACCCCCCCCTCTAGGCCTACATTCAATTGGTATCAGAGCGGGTTCTTCAAGAAAGAGTGCAACCACTCGAAGAGATCATGTCGGACATGAAAGATGTTCAGAAAATCAACAACCAGGAAGAAGTAAACAAAGACAAGAACCAAAAGCTGGAAAAGTATCTCGAAGCAATTCAAGACTTCGATGATGATGACGAGGAGACGCTGGAGCTGAAAGCACTACTCAGAAAGAAAGAACTTTCCAAAGGGAAAGCTAAAGTTGAAGAAAAGAAGAAGGGGAGTAGTCACGCCGACTACTCCCGATATCCTTTCAACTATGATCGTTTAAATTCAAACAACAGCCATTACCTATCTATTCCTCTTGGAAAAGCCCCACACTTCGATGGGAGTGATTACTCCATGTGGAGGCAAAATATGAAGATGCACTTGATTTCCCTTAACCCAAGTTTATGGCATATTGTGTGCACAGGAATAGACATCCCAGATGACGACGAAGAGCTCACTCCAAGTCAAGAGCAAGCCATCCATAGAAACGCTCAAGCTGCAGCCGTGATCAACTCCTCTCTAAGTCGAGATGAATTCACAAAGGTAGACGGACTAGAGATTGCCAAGGAAATATGGGACGCACTACAAACAGCCCATGAAGGTGACCGGCATGTGCGGGAGGCCAAAATTGAAATGATTGAGGGCAAACTAGGAAGGTTCGCAATTGAGGAAGACGAGTCTCCCCAGGACATGTACAACCGATTAAAGACACTTGTAAACAAGGTTCGATCATATGGGAGCAAGAAGTGGAATGACCACGAGGTTGTAAAGCTCATCCTTAGAGCCTTTATGCCTCACAATGTCACACTATGCTCTATGATCAGAGAAAGTCCCGGGTACAAGAGGATGACTCCAGATGAATTGCTTGGCAAAATCATCAATTTTGAAATGATGGAGAAACAAGCCAAGCACGTCAAAGAAATAGCCGACCTCACATCCGCCAAGAAGAAGGGAGTTGCCTTAAAGTCCATACTCAAGCCTCTATCCAAAGATGCAATAGAAGCACACTTTGAGGAGGATAGCGATGACGAAAGCAGTGAGCTGGACGAAGAGGATATGATTTTGTTCATAAAAAAGTTCAAAAGAATAATGAAGAAAAGACAAGGAACAAAATATGGTGAAGGCAAGTACAAGTAAAGGACAAAGCCAAAGATGAGGCGGGCGTGCTATAATTGTGGTGAGTACAACCACTTTATAGTCGATTGCCCGTATGAGGACAACAAGAAGAAGAATAAAGAAACCAAGCCTCAACCGAAGAAATTCTTCAAAAAGAAGAAACAAGCTGAACAAGCACACATTGGAAAGGAGTGGGACTCAAACGATGAGTCCTCATCATCCGATGAAGAAGAGATGGCTAGCATAGCCATTGAAAGCTCGTCCAAGAAACCCACACTCTTCCCCACGCTCGGTGCAAAGAAGGGACATGGCACTTGCCTCATGGCAAAGGAAGGTAAACACAAGGTAAACATCAAAACTCCTTCCATGCATTCGTACTCAAGTAATGATGAACTAGATAGTGATGATGAAGATATGCTAACTGGATTAGATAGAAAAACTGCTGCTAAAATGAAATTTTTACTTGTCCAACTTGTTGAGAAGGAATCGCTAATTGATCGTCAAGAAGACATGATTATCTCCCAAAAGGAGAGGTATGTCGAACTTGACAATCTTCTAGTTCTTGAAAAGGAGAAAAACAACTCACTAGAGCTTGAGCTAGCTTCAAGCAAGAAAACTTGTTTGGAATTAACCAACTCAAACGTTGCAATCAAGGATCAACTTGATGACCTGATCAAGGTCAACAAGATCCTTGAAGTGCAAGTTGAGTCACTCAAGCTGAGTGAACCTTCCTCCTCTTCAAGTCTACCTTCTCAACACACTTCAACTAATCCTGTTCATATGTGCAAATGTGGTAAAGTCGATATCAGCTTGAAAGAAAAGTCTACCTCCGCAAAGGATAAAAATCCTACCCATTGTGGAATATTTGACAAGGAGAGGATCAACTATGCACGTAGTGCATACTTGGTCCAAAGACCTCCAAACGTCAAGTATGGCATTGGTTACTCTTACGATGGAAAGCAAAATGCTGGAAGTCATAAGAATAACAAGGGAAGGATTACCTTTGTGAAGGGAGGACCCTCACAACCTGGTAACTCAAAAATTAAGAATGTGACCTCTCATAAACGCCGGACTAGTCCGGTGGAGGTCCGGACAAGGCCGGTCATTCGGACAAGTCCGGTTACCCAGACTAGTCCGATCCATAAACAACAGCAACTCTTGTTCAAAACCTTTGATGCCTCTTATGTATTAATGAGAAACAATATTGGTAAAGTTTATGCTTATTATGCTGGGCCACGCCATGGGAACACAAAATCCCATGCGTGGGTGCCCAAATGTATTGTAACTAACCTCCAAGGACCCAAGCAAGCTTGGGTACCTAAAACCAAGGCATAATTTGTTTCTGCAGGCCTATTCCTCCGGTGGATCCAAATGGGTGCTAGATAGTGGATGCACGAACCACATGACCGGAGAAAAGAGGATGTTCGTGGAATATGAAGAAAACGAGGACCCAAACGAAGGCATCTACTTCGGAGATAATAGTCAAGGAAGGGTGCTCGGTACCGGTAAAATAGCAATATCATCTGAACACACTCTTTCTCATGTTCTACATGTTGAATCTCTAGATTATAACCTGCTGTCCATATCTCAATTATGTGACAAAGGTTATAATTGCTTGTTTACTAACGAGGGTGTGACCGTCTCAAGGAGGAGTGATGGTTCTGTTGCATTCAAGGGTATGTTGAAGGGAAAGCTTTACCTTGTTGACTTCAACAAGGATAAAGCCGAACTCGACACATGCTTGATTGCAAAAACCAACATGGGTTGGCTGTGGCATAGAAGGCTAGCACATGTTGGTATGAGGAATCTTCAAAAACTCCTCAAGGGCGATCACATCCGAGGTTTGAAAGATGTTGTTTTTGAGAAAGACAGGCCTTGTAGCGCGTGCCAAGCCGGGAAGCAAGTAGGAGCACATCATCCTGCAAAGAACATTATGACTACGACAAGACCGCTCGAACTACTTCATATGGACTTGTTTGGTCCAATTGCTTACATAAGCATCGGCGGTAATAAATACGGTTTAGTCATTATTGATGATTTTTCCCGCTTCACTTGGGTGTTCTTTTTGCATGACAAGTCAGAAACACAAGGAACGCTCAAGAAATTCTTCAAGCGAGCTCAAAACGAGTTCTCACTATCGATCAAGAGTATTCGGAGCGGCAACGACACGGAGTTCAAGAACATACAAGTGGAGGAGTACCTTGATGAGGAGGGAATCAAGCACGAATTTTCAGCACCATACTCTCCACAACAAAATGGAGTCGCCGAAAGGAAGAACCGAACGCTCATAGAGATGGCAAGAACAATGCTTGATGAATACAAGACTTCGAATCGATTTTGGGCGGAAGCGATTAACACCGCTTGCCACGCCGCAAATC
This sequence comes from Tuctoria greenei, assembly GCA_036927565.1. Lineage (NCBI taxonomy): Eukaryota > Viridiplantae > Streptophyta > Magnoliopsida > Poales > Poaceae > Tuctoria > Tuctoria greenei. The sequence goes on from JAYESD010000006.1 coordinate 135,486,522, forward strand.
GACTCTACCTTCATCGACTACTCAAGAAGACTCCTTATGAGCTACTCACCGGAGCAAGTTGATCAATGTGAATTAGGTAAAGAAGAAGCTCCTTACCAAGCATTGAAGAGAATGGCTCTAGGAGAAGTTCGTCCACAAGAGTCATCGTCACAAATACAAGAGGAAAGTGAATCACAAGAGGAGATCAACAATCAAGGGGGAGTCTCGATACAAGATCAATCACAAGAATATGAAGATGATCAACAACTCAACGAGGGTAACCACTCAGGGGGAGAAGAAAATGATCACCAACACTCAACTCCCCAAGTGCCACACCCAAGAGTACACCAACGCACTCAAAGGGATCACCCAATCGACAACATCATCGGTGATATCCAAAAGGGAGTAACCACTAGATCTCATATAGCTAATTTTTGTGAGCATTACTCGTTTGTCTCCTTTTTGGAACCACGCAGGACTGAGGATGCATTGAAGGATCCGGACTGGGTGGTGGCAATGCAAGAAGAGTTGAACAACTTCAAGAGAAACGAGGTTTGAGAACTTGTGGCAAGACCCAATGCAAACATAGTGGGCACCAAGTGGGTCTTCCGCAACAAGCAAGACGAGCACGGGGTGGTGACAAGAAACAAGGCACGACTTGTGGCCAAAGGTTATTCACAAGTCGAAGGTTTGGATTTCGATGAGACTTTTGCTCCAGTAGCTAGGCTTGAATTAATTAGAATATTACTTGCATATGCTACTCACCATGATTTCAAGCTGTACCAAATGGACGTGAAAAGCGCCTTCCTCAACGGACCAATCAAGGAAGAGGTGTACGTGGAGCAACCACCCGGATTTGAAGACGAATAGTTCCCTGACCACGTGTATAAACTGCGTAAGGCTCTCTATGGCCTCAAACAAGCTCCTAGAGCTTGGTATGAGTGCCTTAGAGATTTTTTAATTGATAATGGCTTTCAGATTGGCAAAGTAGATTATACATTATTCACGAAAAATCTAGATAATGATCTTTTTATTTGCCAAATCTATGTTGATGACATAATTTTTGGGTCAACTAACCAATCTTTCTGTGAAGAATTTAGTAGAATTATGACAGACAGGTTTGAAATGTCAATGATGGGAGAATTGAAGTACTTCTTGGGATTCCAAGTGCGGCAACAAAAGGAAGGAACATTCATAAGCCAAACCAAGTACACGCAGGACATACTCAAAAAGTTTGGCATGGACAAGGCAAAGCCCATAAAGACTCCCATGGCTACGAATGGCCACTTGGATCTCAATGAAGATGGACCGAGCGTCGACCAAAAGGTATATCGCTCCATGATTGGATCTTTACTTTACTTATGTGCATCTAGGCCAGACATTAAGTTGAGTGTATGTTTGTGTGCAAGATTTCAAGCCAACCCTAAGGAATGTCACTTGACAGCCGTAAAAAGAATCTTGAGATATTTAGTTCATACACCCAACCTTGGTCTTTGGTACCCAAAAGGCTCCAAATTCAATCTCATTGGTTACTCCGATGCAGATTATGCCGGGTGCAAAGTTGATAGAAAAAGCACCTCTGGCACATGCCAATTCCTAGGAAGATCTTTGGTTTCTTGGTCATCTAAGAAACAAAATTCCATTGCTTTATCCACAGCCGAAGCGGAGTATGTTGCAGCCGGGAGTTGTTGTGCACAACTTCTTTGGATGCGACAAACTCTAAGGGATTACGGTTACAATATGAACCATATTCCTCTTCTTTGTCACAATGAGAGTGCCATTAAAATAGCACACAATCCAGTTGAGCACTCTAGGACTAAACACATAGACATAAGACATCATTTCTTGAAAGACCATTCCATGAAAGGAGACATAACCATCTCTCATGTCAACACACAAAAACAATTGGCCGACACATTCACCAAGCCACTTGATGAAAAGCGTTTTTGCGAACTCTGAAATGAGCTAAATATTCTTGATTCTAAGAGTGTGGCTTGAAAAGTTGCATACCTGTATGATTACTTCAAAAATGTTGATTGATTTGTGAAAATTAACCCTCCCTATTTTTCTCTCAAAAAACTATGTCAATTATTAGATCTTGATGAATTTTGATCATTGTATGATTGTTGTATGCTTACTGGTCAAATTCATCAAGATTGCTTGGATTGTTTTGCCTCTCTATTCTCTATTATTGAACCTTCAAATATATATGAATGGGCTATGCAATTCTTTCCTGGTAACCACGGACTAGTCCGTGGTTATCCGGACTAGTCCGCCCATGCAGACTAGTCCGCGGAGTGTCGGTTAGGCCGGACTAGTCCGACAGATCACGGACTAGTCCGATATAGGTCTCTGGATGACTTCGGACTAGTCCGGTCATGTCCGGACTTGTCCGATTTCTCATTTCCATAACCCTAGCCGCCACCAAACCCTAATCTACTCATCCCCACATTTGCTCACGCCTTTCTCTCTCTTGCGCTCGAGCTCCCAAAGCAATCTCTTGTGTCCTCCGTCGAAAAGCCACAAGTTTGGGCGGAGATCAAGCTTGAAGACTTGGGGATTGATTCCACCGGACTAGTCCGGCCTCAAACCCCCAAAACTTCAAGTCTCCAACGATTTCTTCAGTAAAAACCTTCAAAACCCTAGAAATCGTATTTTTCTCAATCATTGATCGTTTGGCCTAGCACCCTGCACTAGTTACATGTTTATCTGATGTACTACGTGTATGCTAGACTAGAATTGCATTAGGGATTGTGTCCAGTTCAATCTGTTAGGTTTTTGAGGATGAACACCGGACTAGTCCGGTCCATGCACGGACAAGTCCGGTACCCCGGACTAGTCCGTGCCTAGGCACCGGACAAGTCCGGTACCCCGGACTAGTCCGTGCCTAGGCACCGGACAAGTCCGATGTTTCTGAACCTGAACCTAATTCCTTAATTTCCTAATGCCATCCATTACTATCATGTCTCACCTATGCCTTGCATAACTTGTCATTTTTCTTGCTCATTCATTCTCAGATCATGTCAAGCTCCGACAACGAAATCTCTGACTTTGAGGCCGAGTTGGACCATGAGGTGGCATCTCGGTCCTCGGCGGGTCTTGGCAAACGCCAAGAAAGACCTTCCGGGCCTGCTACATCTCCTCCCCAAGTTCGGAGGAAGGTCTGTGCCAAGAAGCCCGCCTCGAAGGCTGCTACACCTTCAAGTGGCCTTCGGCAAGCAAAGGGAAAGGGCAAGGGAGTTGCATCGGGGCCAGTTGGGCCCTTGAGGCTCCATGCTCCCAGGGAAGGGGTCCGAGACCCCACTGAGGAGAAATTCAACGGAAAAGGCAGTGATTCTACAGCAAAATACAGGAGCATTGACTGGTATGGCAGGCCAAAGCAAGCTGTCGATAGAAGGTTTTGGTGCAACTTCCATGCAGACTTCTACAAATCAGTGTATCTCCCGATGAAGACACCGGTGGTGCGCAGTCAGTGGATTGACTGGGCCCACCTAGAGAAGAAGAAGTGCTCAGCCTTTGATGAGGTCATTGCTGCAGCTAAGAGGCATGGCCTGAAGGATCTCTTTGCCTTCAAGCATAACTGGAATGATGAAGTGATTGCACAGTTCTTTGCAACGTGCCACTTCTCAAGTGAGGATGAAGAGAGTGTTACTTGGATGACACATGGATCTAAGTATAGTATCACTCAAGAGGAGTTCAATAATCTGCTCCATCTGGACACCTCTGGACCTGACAGGCTCATCATCCACAACATTGGTGTCATGGAGAAGGATAGGATGAAATTCCTATATGAGCCTAACTCAAAGTATGTTCCTCCCTCTACAAAGCACATGAAACCATTCTTTGTGGTCCTCAACAGAGTGCTAAGGAAGACTATTGCTCCTAAAGATGGAGATGCTGGGAGCGTGCAGGGTTACCTCAGAACCCTAATGAGAGTCATAAGCAGGGACCGCCCATTTGATGTAGCGGAGTACATTTGGAATGATATGGTCAACATATCCTGTACGCCTAACAGGTCATGTGGCTATGCTCCCTACCTCATGTATGTGATTGAGAAAGTCACAGGCATTGAATTCATGAAGGATGTGGAGCACACCCCCTTGAGGCCTCAGAAGCCTCAACCAGTGAGCATCCAGGCTGCTCCCTCACCGGTCTCCAGTCCCGAGGCACCGACAAGAGCAAGAAGCAGTGCTAGGGAGGTCCCTACCTCTAGGGAAGCCCCTCACAGAGGATCCGCCAGTGGGATCCTCAAATACTTGTCAGCAATCTTCTCCTCCTGCAAAAAGACCGAAGTGAAGGTCCACAAACTCAACAAGAAAAGAAAGGAGGACATGAAGTGTATAAAGGCCAATGTGGAGCAAATCTGCCGGAAGCTGGAGATCGACCCCATTGGATCTCCAGTGATATCTGAGGAGTCTGACCCGGATTTCACCGAGCTCGGGCCTCTGAACCCCTCCGAGGTTGCCTATTTTGGCATTGGGGGCTCGAGCAGCTCCGCTCCTCCTCCTCCCTCTCCTCCTCGTCAAGCAGAAAGCGAAGAAGATGAAGACGATGACGAGAGGACCGACAGTGAAGAGTGAAGACCCTAGGACCCTCCTCTCCTTCTTTTTGGTGTCTTGATGCCAAAGGGGGAGAGATTGAGGGGGAGTCTTAGCTTTAGCTGTGATAGGGTGCGAGGAGAGAGTTCTCTTTATCTTTCATTTGTGATTGTAATAGTTTAACTCTGTTTTCATAATAAGTTTGGTCCTGTGATGAACTGCTTAATTCATTTGGAGTGTGTGATGAAAACTGTGTTTTTGCCCCTGGAATGTCATATGCATTTGATATCGGTTGGTTAATGCAAATTCTGTCATTCTCAATGTATTCATGCACTTAGTATGCATCCCACCATAAGGAATGCACATATGGATAATTCTCTTGTTGCTTGATGTATTTTTGAGTCATATGTGCATACTTTATGAAAATCTCATTTTTTGCCTTATTTTGTGAAATCTCAATTGGTTGTCATCAATCACCAAAAAGGGGGAGATTGAAAGTGCATCTAGGACTCCCTTGTGGGTTTTGGATGATTTATGACAAGCAATTGGGATCCTAATCCTTTTGTTGAGATGAATGCAGGCAAATGATGAAAAATGAGCAAAATGCCAAAAAGAAGGGAAATGAGAAGCAAAGTGAATTTGAGCTCAAGAAGAAGAAAATAGTAGATTATTATGTATAGAGTGTGTTAAGGAAACACACCCAAGAGCTCAATCACTTTCAAGCACACACATACAATGCACAAAGTTATACAGGACCGGACTAGTCCGATATCAGCCGGACTAGTCCGATATCACATTCTGCACTAGATCGGACAAGTCCGGTGTCCATCGGACTAGTCCGATATCTTTCTGATCCACTTCGGACTAGTCCTCCCCAATGCGGACTAGTCCTCAACACAATGCACAAGTCACACAAAATCGGACAAGTCCGTTGTGACCCGGACTAGTCCGATATTCATTTTGATCCACTTCGGACAAGTCCGGTGTCTACACGGACTAGTCTGATATACACACTGATCCAAAATCGGACAAGTCCTCCAAGTGCGGACTTGTCATCCCAAACACTTAGGGTTTCATATATCTGGACAAGTCCGATGGCAATCGGACTAGTCCGAAGATTTCCAGTAGTGAAATCGGACAAGTCCGTTGTCAACCGGACTAGTCCGATATTCCTGGACACTTAGGGTTTGCTACACACGGCACACCGGACTAGTCCGGTGACCACCACGGACTAGTCCGATCTTTCTGAACCCTAACGGTCACTTTTAGGAACCCCATATAAATAGAGGTGCACGGCCCACTTTTACAACCTCTCGAACCCTAGCGCCGTCACACCTCCCAAGAGACTCAAAAACCATCTCTCTCCACGAAATTAAGTGCAAAATCAATCAATCCATTGAAGATCACTTCTAGATCATTGGAGAGACACTTAGCACACATCATTGAGCTCTTGGTTTGATTCTCTAACACACTCTTACGCTTCAATTTGTAATTTTCGAGTGTGTTATTGGTGTCATTGTGAGTTGTAATCAAGGGAGCTCTCAACGTGTGAGAACGCCCCTTCAACTTGGTTATTTACCCCTTGTGAGTAGTGGAAGAGGATTGGCCTTCGTGGCGATCCAACGAGGAAAGGGTTGGAGAAGACCCGGTCCTTTTGTGGGCTCCTCAACGTGGACGTAGGTTGCCTTCGTGGTAGCCGAACCATGGGATAAATCGTGTGTCTTGTCCTTTTTGTGTTCATCATCTAATTTGATCAACTTAATCTAGGGTTTGATTCACTTTATTCAATCTAAGTCTAATTGTTGATCAAGAGCTTTAACTACAATAGAATCTGACATACAACTATTAAATTGAGATTCAAGTTTATATTTCCGCTGCAAACATTAACGAATCAATCAATTTGTCTGAACTTGATCATCCTAGCCCGTGAAAACCGGACTAGTCCGCACATTACCGGACTAGTCCGATATCTCTGGTTTTGACCTTGTTGCTGAGTGTTACAGGAACCGAGAAAAATCAAAAAGGCCTATTCACCCCCCCCCTCTAGGCCTACATTCAGCTTTCCACCACTTTCAGAGATTTCAAGAGTTGGACGGTGACAAATGTCTGCCAAATCTAGTCTAGCTTTATAATTGTCTTTCGTTTTGCCAGGCATGTCCATGCAAGTGCTTATGATACTTTCGCTCATATTACGCTCCTGATGCATGACATCAATGTTGTGCATTAGAATCAACGACTTCACATATGGTAGCTCCCAAAGTCCACATATGTGAGTCCAATTGTGTTCCTCTCCATAACCTACGAAATATCCAGGACGACCTTCATCAGGCACCAGTTTGTCCAACATATCAAAAATTTCTGACCCGTTGAGATGCTTCGGTGGTCCTTTAGTGATAACAGTGTTCTTTCGAAAGACATGCCTCTACTGCCTAAATATATGATTCGAGGGCAGCCAACGTCTGTGACAATCGAAGTAAGATATTTTGCCTCCATGAGTTAGTCGAAAGCAATCCGTGTATGAAGCACATATCGGACACGCCGGACGACCGTGAGTGCTCCATCTGGAAAACATGTCGTATGCCGGCAAATCATGGACAGACGACAAATAAGCAGCTCAAAGGTTGAATTTTTGCTTCTTGTAATTGTCGTACGCTTCGACTCCTGTCCACAAGACTTTCAATTCTTCGATCAGCGGTTTTAACATCACGTTGAGACGTGACCCGGGATGATCAGGTCCAGGTACAATGAGGCTGAGAAACATGAACTCGTTCTTCGTACATAAAGCAGGTGGCAGGTTGTACGGAATGACAAAGACAGGCCAACATGAGTATGGCGTGGCATTCGTACTGAACGGTGAGAATCCGTCTGTCGCTAATCCGATGCGAACATTCCTCGCATCACGAGAAAAGTCTGGATCGAAACGGTCTAGGGCCTTCCATGCATCACCGTCGGACGGATGCGTCAAGAATTCTTTGTTCTCACGTTTACCTTCTTTGTGCCATCTCATGTGTCTTGTGGTACTTTTTGAAAGAAACATCCGCTTCAACCGAGGTGTCACAGGCAAGTAACGAAGCTGCTTATGTGCAACAGCTGCCATCACATTATCGCCATCGTCATTAACAACTTCGACATACCTCGATTTACCACATTTCAAACACATCTTCTCATTGGCGTGCTCTTTCCAGAATAGCATGCAGTTGTCTGGGCACACATCAATTTTCTCATACTTCATACCGAGACCAGATATCTTGATCTTTGACTGATACATATCTGGTGGCGCTTTGTGAGGTTGTGGAAGGATATCGCAGATCAATTTCATGAGATCATTGTAGCAGTTCATGGAAAAAAGTACTTGGACTTAATTGCCATAAATCTGGTCAAGAAAGCAAGTACGGTCACAGCCGTGTGTTCATGCAACGGCTCTTGTGATTTCTTCAGCTCCTCGAAGAACTTCTCTGCATCATTTGTAAGAGGATCCTCCGCTTCAAGAGCTTCTAGCATCTCATCCATCCTATCAACCTCTGTTATATCATCATCCTCATCCACTTCGGCTATGACTCGAGAATTAGTCTCGCCGTGAAAGGTCCACACTTCATAATGTGGAGTGAAACCGTTTCGACATAAGTGAAACGAAAGCTCCAATCTTCTCAAAAACTTAGTGTTCTGGCATATTATACATGGGCACCGCACCATATCTTCCGTTGACAACGAAAATGCTCGATCCAAAAATTGATCTAACTTGATAAACCACTCATCGCAGTGACCACTAGTTCTGCTCTTCCAGCCAGTATACATCCAACTGCGGTCTTCACCCATGTTTGACTCTGCAGTTTAACGCGAAAGAAATTGTCGTTAATGTATTGTTGTGTTATGTCACGGCCCTACAACCTAGGCAGATAGATCCTAAACCCACCCAAGAGTGACCGAGCGGAGCGTGCTCATGACGAGACGCGTGATCCGGATTCGAACGAAATTTCGGCAGCATAACCCCGTTGTTCTCCACTGCACGCCCGAAAATGGTGCAGCAGAGAACAACAGGGTTACGCCACCGAAATCTCGTCCAAATCCGGACCCGCGTCTCGTCACAAGCCACGCCCCCTCGGTCACTCTGAGGCTGTCCAAAAAAGGGACAATTCCGAACCTGCACGTCTCACATGCCAATGGCATGTGAGACGTGCCGATCCGAGACGGGTAATACATTGCTATAGGTTACGTTGCTCATTTTCATTTTCAGGTCATTTAAGAGAGAGGAAAGAACTAGAGAAAGAGTGAGAGGAAAGTTGGTCTCAGATGACAATTCCATATCCATTTCCACCGTCCACGCAATCGCAGGTCATTGACGTCCTTACCAACCCGTTCGCTTCCATGTAGCCTTGACTACTATGGTCTACACGGCCCGATCACACTTATTGTGTGTCGTGCCCTTCCGGTTGGTCCGAGCCGGCCCAAAACCCCTTTATTTATATATATTAAGTAGTCACTCAAAAACATTATATGAATGCACTAAAGTCCAAACATACACTAAACATAATAGAAAAAATTAGTAATTCTAAACACTCATGCAATCAAAAGAACAAGAGAAAAAAATTATTAATTCTAGTAACCTACATAATAAACATATTTACCAAAGCATGACAAAAAATTATCTAAACCTAAAAAAAAACATAATCATGTAGCAACATTTAGATCACATGAAGAGCACCCTGAACAAGAAAATGAAATCAGTGATGAATAAGGTTAGAATCTTATCGCGTGAATTTCTTTTTGTTCCTGGTATAATTCGTACCTTGTTACTTCAAGTTATGCCAAACAGTTTTTAAGCTGTATGCTATTCTCTACCACTGCAGGTTCTAGGGAAGGGAAAAACAAAGAAGAAAAGAACCACACAAAGTCCAATTGTGGGTGCTGCTCTAAAATTTCATAAGGATGATGAAGTGGATGACGACGTGAACCCTACAGCTGATGGAGCAGTAGCTGCATAATAATTTAAATGTTGCTACCTCATTTCCCTAACTTCGTTAGTAATTCTCAATGCTGTGTTGGATCAGCAAATAAGTGGAGTTTACTATTATAGTCATGTGGCACATTTCATTTGTACTAAGCCATCCTTTGTGCTATATATGGGTCCATCATTCACTACTAAAAAAGCAAATACACAGGGGATTCTAGATCACAAACAACTAGATCAAGCACCGAAGAGAACCGAAGAGAAGACAGGGGGCACTCACCTCGGAGGCGTCGGGGGCTGGGGGCGGCGGGGGCGCAGCGGGGACGCGGAGGTCCGGGGCCAGCGAGGCCGGCGGCGGCGACGCCGGGGGCACGGCGGGCCGGGGCAACGGGGGCACAGCGGGCCGGGGCGGCGGGGGCGCGGCTAGCCGAGGCCGGGGGCGGCGATGCCGGGGCTGCGACGGACCTGGGGCGGCGGGGCGGCGGCGAGGCGACGACGGCGGGGCGGCGGCAGGGCGAGAGGGCGCGACAGCGGCTGGTGAGTTGAGTGGACGAGAATGAACTGTCGGGTCGGGATAAAGGCCCTTATTTGCAACGGCCCCCTAAATTGCGACGGCCTGACCATATAGCTGTCGCAATTAATGTTACTTGCGACGGCCTTTTTAGCAGCCGTCGCAAATAAACATTTATTTGCGACGGGTGACTTATTTGCGACGGTATTGGGGTTGGCCGTCGCAAATAAGTAGTTATTTGCGACGGCCCTGTGGTTGACCGTCGCAAATAACTGCTTATTTGCGACGGCCGTGTTATTTGCGACGGCCAGAGGCGGGTCGTTGCAATTTAATCTATTTGCAACGGCTGGCCATCGCAAATAAATCTAGCTGTCGCAAATGACCGCTTTTCCTGTAGTGATGGAGGATCATAAGCGAGAGTATTGCTATCGGGGTCTAAGCCCCATGTTGAAAGACAAGCTTGCATTGTTCAATCACGGCTCGTTCAATGCTATGCTTAATGCCACGATTATGCAAGAGGATGCCACACGTGAGCGGATTGCTGAAGAGTCAAAGAAGAGACTTGCCATGTCAGACGGCACACATAATGTTCCTCAAAAGTACCGTTTGGTATTACCAATCACCATCCAGTCAGATATGGCAGCCGGCTGCACAACCGAGTTCGTATTGGAGTTGGCCATTTGAAGTATCAGACTTCCAACCAGCATTACATCAGCAGCAAGAACAGTCTCGAATTGTTCCAGAGGCATTTATCTCACAGCGAGATGTAGGAAAATACAGGCCTCAAGTCAGTGGAACGTTGAATCAGTATAAGTGTTTCACATGTGATCGTGTTGGGCACTATACCAAGGATTGCCCAGAGAAAATGTTAAGCAGCGGGCAAGTACCAGTACAATGGTGTATTCATACCCGTATTCAACCAGAGGGAACAGCACTGCAAACTGGAAGTGTTCAACATATAGCGATCGAGGGTGTTCTGGAGGGAGCACCGGTGCTAGCAGGCATGTTTGCTATCAAAGACATACCCGTCCTCATACTCTTTGGTTCCGGTGCTACCCACAATTTTATCAGTAAATCATTTGTAGATCAGCACCAATTATCCACCAATACTCCCAAGAATAGTTATCTTATAAGTTCACTGGGTGGAAGTATCTCTGCTAGTCAGATTGTTCCCCGAGCAGCTCTATGTTTGGGAGGCAAGATATATCCAACGTCGCTGATTATATTAGATGGGCAGAAGATAGACGTAATATCGGGGATGTCGTGGTTGAACCATCACGGTGCCGTTCTTAATAGCGGTACCCGAACTGTCCCAATTGACTCTCCGATGCACGGACAGCACAAACTGATTTTGGACAGCATGGAGCGGGACAGTGCAGCTGTATATAACACGGAAGCAACTAAACTTGAAGATATTCTGGTGGTCCGTGAGTATCCTGATGTGTTTCCCGATCACTTACCAGGCATGCCGCCCGAACGTGATGTCGAGTTCAAGATTGAACTTATTCCCGAAACCACACCAATCTCTCGAAGACTGTATCAAATGGCGCCTAATGAGCTAGCTGAATTAAAGGAGTATTTAAAAGACCTGTTGGACGAGGGTTTTATTCACCTAAGCTTGTCCCCTTGGGGCTGCTCGGCACTGTTCGTTAAGAAGAAGGATGAAACATTGCGGTTATGTGTGGATTATCGACCGCTCAATGCCGTGACTATAAAGAACAAGTACCCACTACACCGCATAGACTTTCTTTTCGATCAACTCGTTGGTGCGAGGGTGTTCTCAGAGATGGATCTTCGGTCTGGATATCATCAAATCAAAATCCGACCGGAGGATATACCGAAGACGGCATTCTCGACGCGATATGGATTATACGAGTATCTTGTCATGTCTTTTTGTCTCACAAACACTCCAGCTCACTTTATGTATCTCATGATCTCGGTACTCATGCCGGAGTTGGACAAGTTCGTCGTGGTTTTCATCGATGAAATATTGGTCTATTCCAAGTCAGAGGAAGAGCATGCTGAATATCTGCATATTGTGCTGCAACGGTTGAGAGACCATAAGCTCTATGCAAAATTCAGCAAGTGTGAATTTTGGATCAGCCAAGTGCCATTCCTGGGACATATTATTTCAGCTGAGGGCATCATGTGGACCCAAGTAAAATTGTTCAAGTATTGAAATGGCAATCTCCTAAGTCCGTACATGAGGGCTGATGTTTCCTCGGTTCAGCGGGATATTATCAGAGGTACATCCCGAGCTTCTCAAAAATCACTAAATCGATGATGGAGCTGCTGAAAAAGGGCACCAAATATATTTGGAGTTCAGCTTGTGAAGAAGCATTCAAGACATTAGTGCAGCACCTTGCAACAGCCCCGGTTCTTGCTCAGCCGGACACGACAAAACCGTTTGACGTTTATTGCGATGCATCCGGCATCGAACTTGGCTGCGTTCTTATGCAAGGACCTGTGGTCGCGTATGGATCTTGACAACTCCGAAACCACGAGCAACACTATCCGACTCACGACCTTAAGCTCACTGCTGTGGTATTGGCATTAAAAATGTAGATGCATTACTTGCTTGGAAATCTTGTACACCTCCAAACCAACCACAAGAGTTTGAAATATATCTTCAGGCAGAAGGAGCTGAATATGAGACAACAACGGTGGTTAGAGCTGATCAAAGATTACGAAATTGAAATTCACTACCACCCCTGTAAAGCAAATGTTGTTGCCGACGCGCTTAGTCAGAAGGCTCATATCCACAACATCACCATGGCTGAAATGAAAGCGGAGGAACCAAGTCTATATGTGATTCCATATGGGGCTCTCAATAATCTTGCTCTCATTCCCACCATCCGAGAGGAAATTATTGAAGCCCAAAAGAAGGACAAGGGCATGTCACACATACGAGAAAGAGCGGACAGCGGGGAGGTAAAATGTTTCCTGAAAGATGATCACGGTACATTATGGTTCAAGGACCGGATAGTTGTACCCCGGGATGTTAAGCTCCGGAAAAAAATATTGGATGAAGCTCACATGTCAAAATTTTCTATTCATCCGGGCAGCAATAAAATGTATCAAGATTTGTAGACCAAGTTTTGATGGACACGGATGAAGCGGGAAATAGCGAACTACGTATCCGAGTGTGATATGTGTCGGCGAGTGAAGGCCGGCCATATGAAGAAAGCGGGACAGCTGCAACCGCTTAATATTCCAGCATGGAAATGGGAGGATGTGAGTATGGATTTCATAGTCGGATTGCCACTCACATTCTGGAAGCATGATTCGATTTGGGTGATAGTCGACCGACTAACCGAATCAGCACACATCATTCCGTTTAATGTCGGATTAAATGCCAAGAAATATGCGGAGTTGTACATATCAAGAATCGTGTGTCTACACGGCATTCCTCGGACGATTATTTCAGATCGGGGCTCGCTCTTCGTTGCTCGTTTCTGGAAGCAGCTACACGCCTCGTTGGGTACTAAACTGAATAGAAGCTCCGCATATCACCCACAGACCAATGGAAAAACAAAGAGGGTGAACCAAGTCCTTGAAGACATGTTGAGTGCATGTGCCATCCACCACGGTAAAAATTGGGATGTCATTTACCGTTGGCGGAATTCTCGTACAACAACGGTTATCAAACGAGTATCAAGATGACACCATACGAAGCTCTCTATGGCCGGAAATGCCACACCCCACTGAATTGGTGTGAGTCTGGCGAGAGGGTGACATTCGGGATTGATCTAGTCAACAAAGCCGAGGAACTAGTTTGGATCATACAAACAAATCTAAGAGCGGCTCAATCTCGACAGAAGAATCATGCAGACAAGCAACGTTTCCCGCTGCACTTTGATTTCGGAGATCGCGTATACCTCCGCGTGTCACCGATGAAAGGAATTCATCGATTTGGAGTAAAAGGGAAGCTCGCTCCCTGATTTATTGGACGGCTTGCTATCACTGAGAAGTGCGGACCTTTGGCTTACCGATTGGAATTACTGGCGTCTTACACTGGTATACACGAAATTTTCCACGCATCTCATCTCTGAAAATGTCTCAAGTTCACAGCTGCATTCCACACCGACGAAATCAGCGAATTGCAACCGGATTTGACGTACTCCGAACATCCGGTGCAGATTCTCGACAAGAAGATCCAAACAACGCGGAACTGCACGCTCTGGTTTTATAAAGTGTTATGGAGCAACTATACCGCTGAAGAAGCGACAAGGGAAACTGAAGAATATCTCCACTCCAACTATCCGGATTTCTTATCGTCTCATATCCGGTAAATTCTCTTCTACTTTCGTCTCTTCATTGTAATCTGGAGACAAGATTCTTTTAAGGGAGGGGGGGGAATGTAAACACCCCAAAAATTTTAGAGTGTAAAGGTAGGTTAGGAGAAACAACATCAAGCTTGAATAGAGAAATCAAAATGGCAATTTTAAAATCAATTCATTTCAACCCTATTTGAGGGAATTCAAAATATCAAAATTTGCTCCTGTTCAAATGATGCAAAAATGGAAATCTGAGATCACCAATAGTTTCCAAACATTCCAAATAGCCTCCCTGTAAACTTTCATAATTTTTGAAGCAAGTTTGCTATTTAATTCAATAGCTACATTGAATTCAACTCAAATTCAAATTAAAGTTTGAATTCAAATGAAACTTTGTTAACTCAACAATATGAAGTCATAATCAAACTCTCCATAATTAATTTGGCCTCCCCACAAATATCTAGCAATTTAGGAACAAACCAGGGGTGTGAATTGGACTTTCCAGTGAGGGGGTGAGGATGAGCAGATGTGGGACCCACCTGTCATACTAAGGGGCTCTGTTCTTTTCTTCCCAAGGTGACACCACACGGCATGCAACTGACACTGAGGTGCTTGCCCCCCTGCTTCGCCTCCAGCTGCATACAGCCCACACAAGGCTCCTCCTTATCATCCTCCAAGCCCCATAGTCGAGTACTTCACCTTTGTTTCATCCCAGTCGTAAAAACTTCGCTTACCGGCGAGTTCTTCCCTTCCCCCTCTAAATCCAGCAAGGATCATCTGTATGGCTCAAATTTCTTCGCACTGGGTTACTCCTCAACCTTTGCCCTGCCCGTGTCGGTTAAGAACCAATCCGTATGCCGCCCTGCTGAGCAAGTTTGAACTGTATCGGAGTCATATTGGATATATGGGGTCCAGGAAATCGATGTACCTTGGGAAGACTTTGTTGAGGCTTTTTCGATAGCCTCAGGCTTTCGGCCGCAGCCCAGTAGACGCAAACTCGCTCACGACATCTTCACTGCGGAAAGGTGCACCGTAGTGGGAATATTGTCCTAGACGATTGAATCGATTCAACTTGGGCGGAACTTGAGAAAGGTGGTTGCGTACGATGTCCGTGGAGTGCACCTACGTGACTTCCAGTACATGCGTACGTGTCGTGTATTCCGGGTATCATTGATTCGAATCACTGTTCCTCGCGGATATGAGTACCACTTGTTCACTGAGTTGTGACGTAGTTAATACTTGCACTTGAGATGAGAATTAATTGCTTCTGTTACGAACATTATATGATGATGGTATTGCTATGTTGTATGTATTAGTATAGTACTCACTAAATTTATTTTTCACCTTGGGCATGCAGCATCGTGATGAAGCATTTCTCGTTTGATGGTGGAGTTACGATGTTGCCCCGCACAAGCTTTAAGCTGCTGCTAATAAATCTGAAAATAAGGACCCACATTTAGGCGAGTCTGTTATGCAAATCTGGGATCCTATGTTTATGTCTTCACCCTCATGTAGAGTTTCATGTTTAGGTGAGAAGGTTAAGTCTTGCTAAGCCTTCATGCTCACGGTTGCTATATTAGTTTTTTTTATGTTACTAACCTCTATGCTTATGATTATTGTTCTCTGATGAGACTCGGGACTCTCCGAGCGGTATACTCATAGGGAACCTTGTCGCTGTTGTTTGATCTTCGTGGCTAGTGAGGAGCATCCGTGGGCTGGACGGCTTTTCTTTTGCTTATTAGACTTGAGTACAAGAGTTGTAATCTTATCTTCCACTGTAGTTTATTTTTATATAAACTATTTTTAAATTGAACATCTTTGTAAATTTCAGCAAATGATTATGTAGTACGTGTTCCTTTACATGTGTGTTGTTGGGTCCCGCATCGCACGGCACCAACCAATGCGATTCCTGGAAAATGTGGACCCCATTCCTCACGATTTGGAAGTCTTGAGATTGCTTCTATCTGCGTATGGAAGTGTCTTGAGCAGTTGTGGAATGTTTCGGTTGAATCTGAGTAGGATTAGAGTCCTAGTTAGGATTGGGCTGGCCTAAGGGCTGGTTATATAAGCAAGGGAGGTCAGATCTCATGGAAGATGACATTGGGATGTTCCTGTTATGTTTATTTGAATAAGATTCGTAGCTTGGATGAGATTTTGTGCCTTGTTCGTCCAACTTGTTTCAGACAAGTTTTCTCGTCGAGTTTTTGGACAGACTGATGTTGCTTTGGTATTTCGATCATAACTCACGTTTTATAGATCCAATGGACGTGATTCTTTTTTGGTTGTATTTACAACTTGATTCTATATCCTCTGTGGAAATCTCATGGTCATTGGATTTTTTTTGATCTACGCGAGTTTCTTTGCACCATTGTTGATGACTTTTTAAATCGGGTAGAACGGATTGACCTTCGTCTAGTCTTTTGATCATATTTCAAGTTTTACTTAGTGTTTTCACGTGACTCTTGTTGCATTAATTCCGTGACTTGATTCTCTACAATCTATACTTGTTTTTATCACGGTTGGATACGTTGAAAACAGATTACACACACGGTTTCTTAACAGATTGATTTTCTGCTAAGAGGTTTTCATAGCTTTTGCTCAAAAGTATTTAATCTACCATTCACCCCCATCCCCCCTTTGGCAGCTTTTCACGTGCTCGTCGATCCTACAGCAAGAGTACAGTTCACTTGGAACCAAGGCATATGAAGATGTCCGATCTGAGCAGGCCCGATAAGACTTCGTCAACCAGCTCAATGAAGTTCGCGACATTGCGCTTCTGCGACCAGCCAAGTACCAGCAGGTGCTGCAGCTCTACCACGAGCAGCGGATTCAGCCCCGAGCTTTCCAAGTCATTGACCTGGTCCTTCGAAGGATTCAGACCAGCAAAGATAAGCACAAGTTGTCCTCCCCGAGGGAGGATTCGTACATCGTTACGGGTGTCCTTCGACTCAACACCTATCTCCTGGCGGACATCGATTGCAACCTCGTCCCCAATGCATGGAACATAGAACAACTCAAGCGGTTCTACACATAGGAGCACCGAGCTCCACGTGCGTAGCATAGAACCCATGCCCGACCCCTTGATGTCCCCAATGAAAGGGTAAAGCGAGCAACCCAAACCGCCTTAAAAACACTGCACTGCAGAAGGATCCGATCACTAGCCTTATGGTCCTCGGGGGCTACACAGCTGCACGAGGCCCATTGGCTCGTCCTAAAAACTCACCCCCTCCCGCATCTCGTAACCCACGTGAAAGTGCATCTAGGCATCCCCGTGGGTTTTGAATGATTGATGATGACAATTAAGAGACTAATGAGCTAAGTTGATCTTAAGCACAAGTGTGATAGATGAAAGGAGAAAAAATCCCTCCAAAAGGAAAAGGTTGAAACGGGCGTCAAAGGCTCAAGCATATAAATTAGGGTTTCTATGGTGTTGAGTTTAGACGAGCCGTAACATGTGTGAGGGTGGTTGTATCATGTTCATTGAGATCATTCTAGAGGGCTCAAAGTGATGGTTTAGAGAAAAACCTATGTGAGATGCTAAAATGAGAGAAAACACTAGAAGTCGGACTAGTTTGTTCAGTGAGAGTAGTCCGTTATGGGTCGGACTAAACGTCTCTAGATAAGTTCGTACTTGTCCGTATGGGTATGGACTCGTCCGTTATTCCCTTGGTGAGTAGATATGGAGCTATGTCCTGGGAGGATGGACATGTCCGCCACAGAGGCCGGACTAGTCCGGACCCCCTAGAGAAGTCCGTTTTGGAACGAACAAAAGCATTCTGGAAGAGTTCGGACTTGTCCGTTGTTGCACAGACTAGTCCGGTTAAGACTTAGTGTGAGAAACCGAGTCAAACCCTAGAAGGCCGGACTAGTCCAGACCTACCAAGTTTAGTCCATTTTGGGATGGACTAAAACATTCCGTCCGAGTTCGGACCAGCCCGTTGTTGGTCGGACTAGTCAGTGTTATCAGTGGCCGTTTGAAATTCAAATGTTGGCGCAAACGTCTGCTGTTTTGTCAATCAATGACGTGATATTTTTGGTGGTCCTAGAAAGCCAGACTAGTCCGTGGAATAGGGTCGGACTAGTCTGAATTTGCCCTGTTAGCAACAGTTAGTTGCCGGGACCCCTATAAAAGGGGACCCCGACCCCTATTTGATAAGACTTGAACCCTAGCACCGCCACAACTGACCTAGAGCCATCCAAAGCCTTCTACTCATCCCACTAACCCTCTAAGACCAAAACTTGAATAGATTAGGATTTGAGAAGGAGAGTGAAGGAAGATCATCCCGCTTTGGCTCTCAATTTGATCTCTTGCACATTGTGTTGTGTTTTGTGGCCTGTGTGAGTTGAGCTTCAAGTGCTCCTTGCTGTATTGATTCGTGGGAGTCTCAATTTGTGAGCAGCCCCAAGAAACTTAGTGATTACCCATTGATATAGTGGAAACCAAGCAGGCCATTGTAGTGGCTTGGTGAGAGAAGAGGGTCAAGTGAGACCCGGTCCTTGTGTGGACTTCTCAATGTTAATGTAGGCTTCTTCGTGGAGCTAAACCACAGGACAAATCTTGTCTCACATGTCCCTTTACATTTGGTAATCACTAGAATTGCTTTTAGGGTTCATATTGTTCTTCATATTGATCTTTGTTGAAATCTTGTACCTAAATGCTTTAACTTGTCAATCTAAGTTGTACTAGGTTACTATAAATTGCATACTTCTTTAGTGAACTTAAATTTGTAAAATCCCACTTAATCCTAAATATGAAATTCAGTTGTCAATTAAATTTAAATTTCATTGGGTTCAAGATATGGTCATGTACATAAACTTGAACCTATTCAATTCCTTTTTCTTCTCATGTTTTAAATTTTATTAACATGAGAAGCATACTTCACCAATAATCTTAAAATAATTCAAATATCATCTCTGCAAAATTTGGGAGTATTTGAATGGGGTTTGCTTGGGCAAATCAATTTATAGTACCACATATACTCAAATAAACAAATAGCATATATCTACTGTATACACATGCCCTATCAAGAACATTCAAATCTGAGGCTATAATTTTTTCTATAGTCTTCTAAAATTGCAAATAAGCTCCTTGAAAAGTTTCATGAATTTTGGAGTCCATTTGTTATTTTATTTGAGACGCTCAGTGAATTTGAATCAAGTTTAAGTTTAAATTCAAAATCTGGTCATACTTGAACATAAAGATTTAATCACACCATTGTGTTCATCACATTTTTCTTGACTTATCCATGAAGTTTCATGATTTTTGGAGTTAATTTACTATTTCTAAATGAATTACTAAAAGGACAGTAGCTGTAAGGCTGACTGGCGGGGCCCACCAGTCAGCAAACCCACGTGCGCCGCAATCCAGGGCGCGCTGCGCGCGCCACCGCGACGGCGTGCATGCCCAGCGCGACAGCGGTGAGCTACCACCGTTTGAGCACTATAAATAGCACCCCTGGCTCCTCCTTATCACTCCACAGTCGACCTTATCGCGTTTTCCCCCACTGAGCCGAAGGGCTGCTCCATTTTCGCCCCGCACGCAAGGTTCCGACCGCCGGTGCCGTCCGCCCGTTGCCGGCCAGCCGAAGGCCTCTCGCGCCAAGCTTTCAATGGCAAGGTTGTTCCCCACGCTTTTGTCTACCCTCTGGTTCACTCCTGTCGATCTTTCGTTGAGGTTTTGGCCGGTATTTTGAAGCTAACCCGAAGCTCGCCGTCATGTTCACCGTGCGCCGTCTCTGCTCCACGGTGCCAGGCTGGTGCAAGAAGTTTCGTGCTTCAACTCCAATAGCAAAAGGGTGCGCCTGGACACGCTCTACACGACGGTGAAAGCCATTCCTTGTTTACGTGAGTATCGAGCAAGTTAGCTAAGTTTTACTTTCGATCGAAGCTTATGAACTCGCTTGGTTTTTCTTTCAATTCGAGTTCCACACTTAATAAATCTCCACAATTGCTAGCAAATAGTTTCTACACTCCTTTGCGCACCTTCTCGAACTGGAATCACCAAAAATAATTGACCGTAGCTCGGGAATCACAAGTTCTCCCCTCCGCCATTAAGAAGTTGCCTCGGTCGCCGTCAATGATGGTTTTGCCGACCGTTACACGACGATCTTACCTTCCCATTACCTTCCTCGTGGTTCCAAAAGACTTTCCCCGCCCTTTTCGAAGAGTTTTAGCCACGGGATTGCCGGTTTCGACATGGTCGGAACCCTAGCCGCTGCCGCCGATGCGCCACTGTTCCGACCGTCGACAAGCCTCCCAGACCCTACCATCGTGCTCAGCGCGTGAAATTAAGGTTGGGTGCCAAGGATTAGGTGCTGTGGTGGCCGGGAACTCAGATCCGGCGAGGCTCGCCGGAGCGCGCCGCCGCTGGAGTCCCGCGCGCCGCCCGCGTCGGGAGATTGAAGACGACGCGGCGAGCCCCGCATGTCAGCGTCTTTTAACCCTGTCAGATCTGGTGTGGCCGCGAGATCTATTGTGTCTACGCGGTGTATATCTGTGGTCCCCGTGTGGTTTAAATACCATTGGTACATTTTAAAATGGTAGGGCCCACAGGTTAGTGGGACGTTTTGACGTGTCCGTGTAGGGGACCTTTTGCTCGGGATGAAGAGGTTTGTCGACATTGGGGTCTTGGGTGAAAAGTGGCCACGTATGACGCGGGGAGGAGATCACGTATGTGTCTCCCACACAGGTGTGCGTGTCGTGCAGTCCGGGTGTGTCCTGATTGCAATCACCGTCCCTCACGGTAATAGAGTACCACTTGTCTGTCGTTGTCATGATGTAGTAAATACTAAAGAAGCCAGAAAAATGTATTGTATTGAATATTAATTGTTTTCCAACTTTGTATGACTTAGAGATAGCAAAATTAAAGTTTACAGTTTCCCCATACTTTAGCTGTAATAGCATTATGTGCTTTGAGCATGTCATATCATCGGCAAAGCGTTTCTTGTTTGATTGTGGAGCCTATGATGTGCCGTGCTCGAAGAATTTCATTTGCTACTTCAAACATGATTATAAGGATTCACTTGTAGGCGAGTCTATTTATGCTATTCTTTACCTATGCTTAGTACTCACCCTTGCATATGTCTAGTGAGACGGGTTAGTCTTGCTGAGCCTTGTGCTCACGTTTGCGCTTTAACAATTTTTGCAGGTATTAGGTTTATTTCCGCTGTTCAGGTTGTACATGAGATCTCGAGGTATCGAGATAAATCTCATGTGAACCACGCCGCTGCTGAATATTCTTCTTGTTGCTAATGAGAAACATCCTAGGGCACGGATGTATTCTCTCCTGCTTAGTTATGTGAGATTATGAGTATGTATTTTTTGCTGCATGTGTACCACTGTGGTACACTCTTTTGTAAACTCTGATTATTTTGAAATGAAAATTTTGTACAGTTTGGTATCCTTTTCGTGTGTGTTGTTAGGTGCCGCATCGCACGACACCACCTAATGAGATCCTCGGATGTGTGGACTCCGGTCCCCACAGACATGGTATCAGAGCTTCATTGGGAATAGCCGCTCGAAAAGAGCCTATTTTCGAAAACTCCGAAGTAGTCGAGTGAGGATTAGCTATATTCCCATTAAGGACTATTACTTATATAAGTTATAAAGGTGGTAAACTAAGTTATATGTTATTAATTATGTAATGACACTCTGACGTCAGGTAAGTGGTAAGGTACGCCACTGTAAGCAGATCAATTGCGGTAATCTCACCATGCGAGAGGTAGCATGGAAGTTTTCCATGGCTTGGCACGGAAAAGCTAATAGGAGTCTCTGAAATTTTCCATGTTTCTGAGAACCTATGACACGCAGTACCCCATCGTGCTTCAAAGTTAGTGGGAGCCCCCGTCGGGTGGTGTATAACCCGATAGTATGTCTCTCTAGAATCATTCATATTCTATGGGAGCATGCGAAACATGTATGCCAGAGCGTGTATAAGCCATTTTGTACGGGAGTCTTTGCTGTACAGACGTATTTACAACCATGTACCTCGAGACATGACCTCGCTCGAGGGCGACTCAAACCAGAGTCGTATGCATTTACTTTTGTATATATTATTGTGACTGCCTGTCTTGTTTCCCCGTGCCGCCCTTGAGGTGTGAAGGTGTGAAAGGGGATTGTTTGTCTTTTGCATCATTGACTACGATGGCGACCCGTGTAGCACACGTTTGCGAGTGAATGATATTAGGACCACCTATAAACGTATCCGGATATACCGGTTAGAATTTTCTCTGGTGAGGCACGTAGCACCGTCAGTATCGACTTTGATACTTGACCATCCCCAATGTCAGAATGGTTGCATTCCATTTGGAAAGTCCGACTACCAGTTGCTGGTAAGTTTTGGACATTACAAGGTGAATATCACTCCTAACTCGTGAAGAATCAAGGTTCTTTATTTCTGGCAGAGGTTTGCTCAACTTCGCCAGGTCATAATCTTTGTTAGTTGAAAAATAAAATAAGGATATGCTATATGGATAGAAAGATCATCAAGTCCACTACAAAGTTCATTTTGGTCTTTAGGACTGAAAATGATCCTACCTTGGCGAAATCTGAACTCCACAAAAACTACTACAAATGTCTTACCCAATTACACAGTCTTTGTATTTTCACCATAAATTCTTGTAGAAAAATCTTCTGTCCTATTGTGATACATATCTGGAGAGGGCATAAGCATCACTACGACTTTGTAAATTTAAGTGTTTTCTAATTCGACACTGAAACAATCCAAATCCCAGGTGGAAACTGGTACACTGCAGATCTGCTGGCAGAAAACCAGTCAACTCATTTGTCGACTTTAGACAGTCATATATCCTAATATTAAAGCTTGACATAGTCAGATATATAAATCTTCAGAAAGCTTAGGAAGTCCTCTATCAACTTTCTATTCAACTCCTGCTCTGAATCTTTAATTACCAGAGTCCAATTCCAATTGTCGCAAACGCTGTTCTGACAGTCCAGGACCAGAAATCTTTTGTGCATAGTTGGAATTTGCGAGCTTTGACGTGTTTAACGACTTTGTAAGCCCGAACCAATTTTATTTCTGGAATATTAACATGATTTGTTACCATGTTTATTTTGTCATTACCTCAAGATGTTGTTTTGATATATCTGTATAAATTGTGGACAAAAACCCACATATACAGGGGAGGTTCTGTCAAAATTTCCAGAAATTTTTTGTCAACTTCAGACCTGTATAACTTTTAATCCAGAGCTCACATGGAGGTGTTCAAGTACAATCTAGAAAGGTTATGAAGTGCTATAAAACTTTTGTATTCAACTCAAATCCTATTCCTGCTATTTACTGGGAGCAAATTTCGAATTTATACAGGATGGTCTGCAGGAACAGAACTGAAGTTCATATTCCAGATTTGAACTATCTCGTAACCATTAATCAAACTCCTATATTTTCCATTCCAGAATTGCTATGGGGACAAAGTAATACATTCTGGAAAGTTTTTTGAGTTTACTATAAATTTGTAGTTGAACTCCAGAACCAATTCTGCATTTAACTATGAGAAATAATAACATTTCTACCGACTGGCCTGATGGACCCGAGACTGGACGGCATACCAGTATGTGATGTTATCAACTCAAATCATTTTAGTTTCACTTTCTTATGTCACTCATCATGTATAGGGGTGATTACTCCACATGATTGATTAACGTAAAGTTAAAACACCATGTTAAGTTATTAGTGGGCAGTATCACTTATTCGGGTCTAGTTCAATGTTCTAGTCTTTATTTACACCTGGCATACTGCATTGTTAGGTGATGCATATTACGGTCTTTATCATGACTCTAGTTGGTATTGCAACTTTGGATCTTAACCGTAATGCTCACTCTTGCAGCATGGATCACACTCATTTTGAGGTTGAACCCAGTAATTCTGCTCATGGTGGAGATGACTCAACTCTACCACCAGTGCCATCACCAACCGGATTGGAAGAAGTCTTAGCAAGGATGGCCAAGTCTCTGCAGACGTTGGTACAGCGGAGTGTACAACCTGAGGCTCGACTACTTGATCAACCTCAAGTCACATATCTGGATTTCTTGGCAACTCAACCACCGGTTTTCACATAAGCCTGAGAACCATTAGAGTCGGAACATTGGCTCCGGGTGATTGAAGCCAAGTTTGAGTTACTTCAGTGTGATGAGTATCAGAAGGCTTTATTTGCTGCTCAACAACTTCACGGATCCGCAGGAGCTTGGTGGTCCGAATATCTCACCACTCTCCCTGAGGGTCATCGTGTGACCTGGCTGGAGTTCTGTGATACTTTTCGTGCACGCCACATTTCTACAGGGATGATTAAAACCAAGTTGGAAGAGTTTGTGGAGTTAAAGCAAGGAGAAATGAGTGCTTATGAATACTCCAAGGCATTCAATCGTTTGGCTCAATATGCACCTGAGTATGTGAATACTGAGGCGTTGATGTGCGATTATTTCTTTCGAGGACTGAACGTTGAACTTCGAGCTCGACTGGTGTTATTCAATAACGACAACTACAATGACTTGGTTGGTGCCGCTATTGTTCAGGAGGATGCAACTCTTCGCTATCAGGCAGAGAAGAGGAAGAGGAAGACATCAATGAAGATTATCAGTGATATTCCTCAGGAGGATCGAGTGGTATATTGCTTACCGTCCGATCGAGAGCTTTGGTCGAGCGAGCAACCACAACAGGTTCAGTATCACTCCTATCCAGTGGAGACCTTGCTTGCACCGCAGCATAGCGTGCAAGTATGACCGGGTTATCCACCACAACAGTATGATATCACTCTTGAAGTCCAATCTCTGCAAGATGTGCATGTTGTCAGTCCACCCCAATTCAGTGGAAAGCACTGGATGCATTTAGCACGGGAACGTCGCAAGACGGAACGTGACCGTGTCCAATTGTCCTTTTTCCAAGAATTTTGATCAGCGCCATAAATTTAAAAAGAAGACCTCATCGAAGTCTGCCAGTGTTAATTATGCTGCGATCGAGGACATTCCAGAAGGAGAACCTGTTTTAGCTTGCATGTTTACTTTACATGATCAACCAGTAGTCGTTCTGTTTGACTCTGGAGCTACTCATAACTTTGTGAGCAAGTCTTTTGTGCTGAAGCATCAAGTGCAATTGCGACTGTCTCACATCCTTTTTGTGTCAGTTCACCTGAAGGCAATATTTCAGCTAATGAGGTTATTTCTCGAGCACCTTTGTGCATGGGTGGAAGTATCTATCCGGTGAACCTCATCATTTTGGAAGGTCAACAAATTGACCTCATCTTGGGAATGTCATGGTTGACACATCATGGGGCTATCTTTGATATCTGCTCGCGGACTATCCAACTGAATTCTAAATTCCATGGAAGCAACACTTTAAATCTTTTAAATACCGCACCAAGGGTCTCAGCGGTGCATCACACCAGTGCCAAGAAGCTTGAGGATAACCCAGTAGTGTGTGAATATCCAGACGTGTTTCCTGACGATCTCCCGGGCATGCCACCAGAACGTGACGTTGAGTTCAAGATTGAACTAGCGTCGGGAACCATGCCAATCTCAAGGAAGCCGTATAGGATGGCACTGAAGGAACTTGCGGAATTGAAGGAGCAGCTGAATGACTTATTGAGCAAGGGTTTTATTCGCCCAAGTTCATCACCTTGGGGTTGTTCCGCATCGTTTGTGAAGAAGAAGGATGAGACTTTGAGGTTGTGTGTGGACTATCGTCCACTAAATGCTGTCACCATCAAGAACAAGTATCCACTACCACGTGTTGATATTTTATTCGATCAACTAGTGGGTGCTAAGGTATTCTCAAAGATGGACCATCGTTCAGGTTATCATCAGATTAAGAATTGACCTGAGGACATTCCGAAAACCGCATTTTCGACGAGGTACGGTCTATATGAGTATCCCGTCATGTCCTTTGGATTGACCAATGCACCAGCTCATTTCATGTATCTCATGAATTTGGTGTTTAAGCCGGAGTTGGACAAGTTTGTCGTGGTATTCATTGATGACATCTTGGTGTATTCTAAATCTGAAGAAGAACACGCTAAACACTTGCATATTGTGTTGCAACGTTTAAGGGATCGCCAATTGTATGCAAAGTTCAGCAAGTGTGAGTTTTGGATCCGCCAAGTGCCATTTCTAGGGCACATCATATCGTCTAATGGTATTGCTATTGATCCAAGCAAAATTGTACAAGTCCTGAAGTGGAAATCTCACAAGTCCGTACATGAAGTTCGTAGTTTCCTTGGCTTGGCTGGCTATTATCAGAGATTCATTCCGAGTTTCTCTAAGATAGCTAAACCAATGACGGAACTACTGAAGAAGGGAACAAGATATGTGTGGACTAAAGGTTGTGAAGAAGCATTTCAAGCTTTGGTGAAACACCTCACAACAGCACCGGTGTTGGCTCAGCCGGACACAACTAAACCATTTGATGTCTATTGCGATGCATCTGGCATTTGTCTTGGTTGTGTACTCATGCGAGATAGAAGAGTGATCACGTATGGATCCCGGCAGCTTCGAAATCATGAACAACATTATCTGACTCATGATCTTGAGCTCGCTGCCGTGGTGCTCGCAGTGATGTTGTGGAGGCACTATCTATTAGGCAATCTAGTGCATCTCTACACTGATCACAAGAGTTTGAAGTACATTTTTACCCAGAAATACTTGAATATGCGACAGTGAAGATGGTTGGAATTGATCAAAGACTATGAGATTGAGATCCACTACCATCCTGGCAAAGCAAATGTTGTTGCAGATGCGCTGAGCCGCAAGTCTCATGTCAATCATTTGTTGATCATTTCAATAGAGTAGGATGAGCTGAGTTTATACTTAGTTCCATATGGAGCGCTCTACAATCTAGCTCTCATCCCTACCATCAGGGAATATATTGTAGAGGCTCGGAAGGAAGACAAGGGAATGTCGCACATTCGACAAAGAATGAAGAAGAAAGAGATAAAATGTTTTCGATGTGATGATCACGGTACTATTTGGTTTAAAGACCGTATAGTCGCACCCCATGACATGGGGCTCTGAAAGAATATTTTGGATGAAGCACACTTATCCAAGTACTCTATTCATCCAGGTAGCAACAAGATGTATTAAGATCTGAAGAAGAAATTCTGGTGGTCACGGATGAAGCGAGAGATAGCAAAGTATGTATCCGAATGTGATACCTGTCGGCGAGTGAAAGCTGACCATTTGAGGCAAACCGGATAGTTACAACCCTTAAACATACTGGCATGGAAGTGGGAAGACATCAGCATGGATTTCATCGTAGGGTTACCTCTCACTTTCTGTATGCATGATTCGATTTGGGTGATAGTTGATCGTTGATCAAATCAGCTCATTTTATCCCTGTGAACACCAACTATCGAGGTCCCAAGTTTGCAGAGTTTTATATCACAAGGATCATGTGCCTGCATGGAGTACCCCGCACTATCATTTCAGATCGTGGAGCCTTATTCGTTGCTCGCTTTCGGGAGCAGCTCCACACATCATTGGGTACCAAGTTGATTCGAAGCTCTGCTTATCATCCGCAGACTGATGGTCAGACAGAGCGAGTAAATCAAGTCCTTCAGGACATGCTACGAGCTTGTGCCATCCACCATGGTAAAAATTGGGATGATCATCTACCATTGGCGGAATTTTCATATAACAACGGCTATCAAGCTAGTATCCAGATGGCGCCATATGAAGCTCTCTATGGCAGGAAGTGCCACACACCATTGAATTGGTGTGAGTCTGGCGAAAGAGTGACAAATGGTATTGATCTGGTAAATGAAGCAGAGGAACGAGTGCGAGTAATCCAAGCCAATCTCAAGGGTGCTCAATCTCGACAGAAGAGTTATGCAGATAAATGACGTTGACCTCTTCACTTCCACATTGGGGATCACGTTTACCTTCGTGTATCTCCAATGAAAGAGATTCATCATTTTGGGGTGAAGGGAAAGCTGGCTCCACGATTCATCAGGTCGTTCGCTATCACGGAAAAATGCGGACCTGTGGCCCATCGTTTGGAGTTACCGGCGTCTCTCTTTGGAATTCATAATGTATTCCACATCTCTCAGTTGCGGAAGTGTCTTAAATCCCCAGCTGAAGTCCGCACAGAAGATCTTGAAGCTCTTCGGCCTGATCTCACTTATTCTGAGCATCCAGTCAGGATCATCAATGAGAAGACTCGTACCACAAGGAGCCGCACTTTACACTTTTACAAAGTCTTGTGGAATAACCATACCGCTGAAGAAGCAACTTGGGAAAGCGAGGATTTTCTTAAATCGAACTATCCAAACTTGTTAGCGGCATATGTTGATTAGATCTTTTTCTTTTATCTTTCCTATATTAATCCCGGGACGAGATTCTTTTAAGGGGGGAGGAATGTAAAACCCCACTTAATCCTAAATATGAAATTCAGTTGTCAGTTAAATTTAAATTTCATTGGGTTCAAGATATGGTCATGTACATAAACTTGAACCTATTCAATTCCTTTTTCTTCTCATGTTTTGAATTTTATTAACATGAGAAGCATACTTCACCAATAATCTTAAAATAATCCAAATATCATCTCTTCAAAATTTGGTAGTATTTGAATGGGGTTTGCTTGGGCAAATCAATTTATAGTACCACATATACTCAAATAAACAAATAGCATATATCTACTGTATACACATGCCCCATCCAGAACATTCAAATCTGAGGCTATAATTTTTTCTATAGTCTTCTAAAATTGCAAATAAGCTCCTTGAAAAGTTTCATGAATTTTGGAGTCCATTTGTTATTTTATTTGAGATGCTCAGTGAATTTGAATCAAGTTTAAATTCAAATTCAAAATCTGGTCAAATATACTTGAACATAAATATTTAATCACACCATTGTGTTCATCACATTTTTCTTGACTTAGCCATGAAGTTTCATAATTTTTGGAGTTCATTTACTATTTCTAAATGAATTACTAAAAGGACAGTAGCTGTAAGGCTGACTGGCGGGGCCCACCAGTCAGCAATCCGACATGCGCAGCAATCCAGCGCGCGCTGCGCGCGCCACCACGACGGCATGCATGCCCAGCGCGACAGCAGCAAGCTACCGCCGTTTGAGCACTATAAATAGCACCCCTGGCTCCTCCTTATCACTCCACAGTCGACCTTATCGCCTTTTCCCCCACTGAGCCGAAGGGCTGCTCCATTTTCGCCCCACGCGCAAGGTTCTGACCGCCGGCGCCGCGCGCCCGTTGCCGGCCAGCCGAAGGCCTCTCGCGCCAAGCTTTCAACGGCAAGGTTGTTCCCCACGCTCTCTTCTACCCTCTGGTTCACTCCTGTCGATCTTTCGTTGAGGTTTTGGCCGGTATTTTGAAGCTAACACGAAGCTCGTCGTCGTGTTCACCGCGCGCCGTCTCTGCTCCATGGTGCCAGACTGGTGCAAGCAGTTTCGTGCTTTGACTCCAATAGCAAAAGGGGCGCCTGGACACGCTCTACACGACGGTAAAAGCCATTCCTTGTTTACGTGAGTATCGAGCAACTTAGCTAAGTTTTACTTTCGACCGAAGCTTATGAACTCGCTCAGTTTTTCTTTCAATTCGAGTTCCACACTTAATCACTCTCCACAATTGCTAGCAAATAGTTACTACACTCCTTTGCGCACCTTCTCGAACTGGAATCACCAAAAATAATCGACTGTAGCTCGGGAATCACAAGTTCTCCCCTCCGCCGTTAAGAAGTTGCCTCGGTCGCGGTCAATGATGATTTTACCGACCATTACACGACAATCTTACCTTCCCATTACCTTCCTCGTGGTTCGAGAAGACTTTCCCGCCTTTTTCGGAGAGTTTTAGCCACGGGATCGCCGGTCGACATGGCCGGAACCCTAGCCGCCGCCGCCGCTGATGCGCCACTGTTCCAACCGTCGGCAAGCCTCTCCGACCCTACCATCGTACTCAGTGCATGAAATTAAGGTTGGGTGCCAAGGATTAGGTGCTGCAGTGGCCGGGAACTCAGATCCGGCGAGGCTCTCTGGAGCGCGCCGCCGCAGGAGCCCCGCGCGCTGCCGGCGTCGGGAGATTGAAGACGACGCGGCGGGCCCCGCATGTCAGCGTCTTGTAACCCTGTCGGATCTGGTGTGGCCGCGAGATCTGTTTTGTCTACGCGGTGTATATATGTGGTCCCCGTGTGGTTTAAATGCCATTGGTCCATTTTAAAACGGTGGGGCCCATGGGTTAATTCAAATTAGAATTTAATTCCAGATTTGACTCCAAATTAGAAAATCCATAACTTTCTATAGACTACTCCAAAAATCTTCAAACAGATTTTGTTTGAAAGCCCATGAGCTCTAGTTTCTGAGAGTACCAATTAGGTTTTGTGAAACTTACTTTTCAATTCTGTAGAAAACAATCTTTCCAAATACAAATACAATTTTTTCAGAGGAACTGTCCACAAGAAAAATCCCCAAAATTCACATAAAATACATTATCCAATTACAGATTCCCAGAAAAATTTTGGGAGCCATTTCACCTGTATAACCCTCTGTATAATTCAGTTACCTTTTTCAGTCATTGAATTATTACAGATGTTCAGTTGCTTTATTGTGTCCCAAATTTGGATTGAACACTCCCTTAGTCATATACTAACTCCTGTAAAAATTTGAGATTTACTTGACTCAGCCTCCTCGTTCTAATTCAGTTGCCAACTTAATGTTAAGAGAAAAGCTAAAAAATCCAGTTATAAAATAATTCCAGAAATTCTTGCCAACTTTAAAATTCAATATCTCCTTCACCAAGGGTTGGAAATTTATGAAACCAATTTTTCAAGAACCAGAACAACATCATCTATCATGATCATCAACTGGCAGTTATGTTCAAGCTACAATTTCTTCTCTAAAATTATTGGAAGTTTATTGCTTGCCATAATTTTAGAGACAACAAACTACTTTGATCATCTCCTGTTCTTTGCAAGAGTATCCCTTGTAGTACCTAACATCTACCATAAAAATTCCAAAGCCAAAGAAGATCAAGCACTCACTATAACCATAGTTAGAAACTTATGAACTATATGTACATTATAATTTATTAGCATTCCTATATGCATGTCGTGTAGTGATCGATATTGATGAGAAGTGTCGCTTGGAGGAGAAGGCCAGGGTGTCCACTTGAAGTCCTTGGCGGAGTCTTCAGAGAAATACCTTAACACTTGACATTTAATCGAGTCGCAAACTAAGGCAAGCCCCGGTTTGCATTTAAGAGCTTTTCAAAGTTTTCCAGTTTTATTCACTTACGTCTTCAGTTGATATTGTGCATTAAGTATAAGGTGATTGATACTCCACTTGCATGACCACAAATCCCAGGGTTGGGTTGGAACGGGTTACAGTTTGACCTATAGTAACTGCTTTGCTAATGTAAAGGAAATCCGGTAGAAGTCGAGTAGTTGGAATCTACTCGTGAGATAGGAATAACAGTTCAAGGTGGAAGATTAAAAATGGCTTATGAAATGAAAACGAGACCGGGCAGGGAGAATAGGAGTCGACGAGATGGAGTCTCGGGCGCATAGCCCTGCCTGTGTCGCTTGAGGACCGTGCCTTATGCGGCACCGTTGGGCAATCTGAACTGTACCAGTTGCATAATGGTATATGGGCCCATTAAACTGATGTAACTCCAGACTGTAGTGTGGAGACTCCTCGGTTGTCCTTGAATGGAGATGTGAAGGCAGAAAGGTTTAAATCTCCTAGCGGAATGTTTTGATGTGTCCATGTAGGGGACCTTTTGCTCGGGATGAAGAAGTTTGTCAACATTGGGGTCTTGGATGAAAAGTGGCCACGTATGACGCGGGGAGGAGATCACGTATATGTCTCCCACACGGGTGTGCATGTCGTGCAGTCCGGGTGTGTCCTGATTTCAATCACCATCCCTCGCGGTAATAGAGTACCACTTGTTCGTCGCTGTCGTGACGTAGTAAATACTAAAGAAGCCAGAAAAATATATTGTATTGAATATTAATTTTTTTGCAAGTTTGTATGACTTAGAGATAGCAAAATTAAAGTTTACAGTTTCCCCATACTTTAGCTGTAATAGCATTATGTGCTTTGAGCATGTCATATCATCGACAAAGCGTTTCTTGTTTGATTGTGGAGTCTATGATGTGCCGTGCTCGAAGAATGTCATTTGCTACTTCAAACATGATTATAAGGATTCACTTGTAGGCGAGTCTATTTATGATGTTCCTTACCTATTCTTAGTACTCACCCATGCATATGTCTAGTGAGACGGGTTAGTCTTGCTGAGCCTTATGCCTCACGTTTGCGCTTTAACGATTTTTGCAGGTATTAGGTTTATTTCTGCTGTTCAGTTTGTACATGAGATCTTGAGGTATCGAGATAAATCTCATGTGAACCACGCCATTGCTGAATGTTCTTCTTGTTGCTAATGAGAAACGTCCTAGGGCATGGATGTCTTCTCTCCTGCTTAGTTAGGTGAGATTATGAGTATGTATTTTCCGCTGCGTGTGTACCACTGTGGTACACTCTTTTGTAAACTCTGATTATTCTGAAATGAAAATTTTGTACAGTTTGGTATCCTTTTCGTGTGTGATGTTAGGTGCCGCATCGCATGGCACCACCCAATGAGATCCTCGGATGTGTGGACTCCGGTCCCCACAAAATTCCGCAAATAACTTGTAGAAATCAAGTTTTTAGGTTTTCTCCCTTTGCTGAGCGGACTAGTCCGGCCCAGTCCAGACAAGTCCGACCTTAGTGATTTAATCTGGTTTGATTAAGCCACTTCAGGTCTTATTGCCTATTCACCCCCCTCTAGGCAACTTTCAATTGGTATCAGAGCAGGCCTCTCCACCAAGAGTCTATAAACTCGGAGAGGAAATGGCCGGAAGGGGTGACAATGAGATTTTGGTGATCATCGATGACGACAAGACAAAGAACGTCGATGTTCTTCAAGATGATCCAAATGATGATGAGGAAGTTCGTCTACTCAAGGCACGACTTCATGAGAAGCTCAACGTCCCCAAGAAGGAGATTAAGCCGATCGCTCCAATCAACACCAACAATGGGAGTAGTTCACAAGACTACTCCCGGTGTCCTTACAACTATGAGCGATTAACAGCAAGAAATCACTACTTATCTATCCCTATTGGCAAACCTCCTCAATTTGATGGAAATGACTATTCTATGTGGAAGCATAATATGAAGATGCATCTCATTTCCTTAAACCCTGGTTTGTGGCAAATTGTCTTCACAGGTGTCCATCTTTCCAAGAATGAGGAAGACATTACTCCGGAACAAGCTGCCCTCCTCAATCGCAATGCTCAAGCCATTGTAGTAATTACCTCCTCATTGACTCGAGAGGAGTTCAACCACATTGAAGGATTAAAGTTGGCCAAGGAAATATGGGACATGCTCAAGACGGCACATGAGGGCAACTCTGTCAAATGGGAAGTGAAGATCGAGATGATTGAAGGAGAACTTGGGAGATTCACTATCATGGATGGTGAGTCTCCCCAAGACATGTACAACCACCTCAAGACTCTCATCCACAAGAGTTGATCTTATGGAAGCACCCAGTGGACGGACCACGAAGTGGTGAAGAGAATGATTCGGGCATTCATGCCTAGAAATGTCACTCTTTGCTCACTAATTTGTGAGAGTCCGGGATTCCATAAGATGACTGCTGAAGAAGTGCTAGGGAGAATCATCAACCATGAGATGATGGAGCAAGAGGCTATGTTCTACAATGACCTTCAAAAGCTCTCCTCCTCCAAGAAAGAGATGTTCCATTCAAGGCAACATCCTCAAGATCTCAAGAATAGGGAGAAAGTGATGATAGACACCAATGAGGAAGAGGAACTCTTCATCAACAACTTCAAGAGGATGTGGAGAAGAAAGAGGGGGAGCTATCATCGTGAAGGCAAGAGAAAATACAATCCCAAGACAAGATCAAAGAGGGCTTGCTACAATTGTGGTGAACAAGGCCATTTAATTGTGGATTCTGCACATGAAGAGAACAAGAAGAAGAAGGAGGGCAAGTCTCAAGAAAAGAAACACTTCAACAAGAAGAAGCAATTGCGACATGCCCACCTTGGAAATGAGTGGGATTCAAATGAAGAATCTTCCTCCGATGAAGAAGAAAAGATAGCAAATATTGCTATGGAGAAGACAACAACGGAGAACAAGCCCTTCCCAACTTGGAGATATCAAGGCAAACTTGCCTCATGGCCAAGGAGGTAAGAAAGAATGTCAAATATAAATCCTCTTTTTTCAATTTCTTCGCATGATGATTTTGATAGTAGTAGTGAGAATAAACATATGCTAAAAGATATGAGCAAAAGTAGCTTGAAAAGATTGAGGTTGTTAACGGACAAGATATTTGAGAAGGAAGATCTCATCAACCGTCAAGAGGAGATGCTCATCCAACAAAAGGATAGATGTCAAGAGTTTGAGGAGCTCTTGGAGCTTGAAAGAGAAAGAAGCAAGGAACTTGATCGTGAACTCACTTTGAGCGAGGAAACCTGCTCAAACCTTGAGAACACTACAATTATGCTAAAGGATGAACATTTTAGCTTGACAAAGGCTAACAAGATTCTTGAAACACAAGTGAAGTCTCTCAAGGTCAATGCACCTTCTTCCTCTACAAGCTCAACTTCCACAAATGTCAAATTCGAAGCACATCAACCTTGCAAATGCTCAAACTTGATTCTAAAACTTAAAGATGAGCTTAACTTGGCACAAACCAACCAAGCACCAAAGGGTGGCATCTTTGACGTTGAGAAGATGGCATATGCACTGCATAAACCAACACAAGACATCCCCTTGTCAAGGATGGTCTTGGCTATTCTAGGGAGACGAGGCAAAACGCCAAAACTCCTAAGAATGAAAAAGACTTGATTGTTTTTGTCAAAGGAGGTTCATATAATACTAACAAAGGAAATAACATTGCTACATCTCCTGAAATGCCTAAGAAGGAAACTCATCCCTTGTTCCATGATTTTTATGCTTCATATGTGTTATTGAGGAACAAGTTTGGCAAAGCTTATGCTAGGTATGTTGAGCCACACCGCAAGAGTCCTAAACCTTGCGTGTGGGTGCCCAAGTGCCTCTTGACTAACATCAAAGGACCCAACACCGCTTTGGTACCTAAAGCCAAGGCTCAACGTCTTTTTGTAGGCATACTCCTCCGGTGTAACCAAGTGGGTTCTTGATAGTGGATGCACTAATCATATGACCGGAAAGAGGAAGATGTTTGTGGAGTATGAACAAAATGAAGATCCAAGTGAGGAGATCTACTTTGGGGACAATAGCCAAGGAAAAATCCTTGGCACCGGTAAAATTGCTATATCCCCTAATCATACTCTTTCTAATGTTTTACATGTTGATTCACTTGATTATAACCTCTTGTCCATATCACAACTATGTGACAAAGGTTATAATTGTTTGTTCACTAATGAGGGTGTGACTGTCACAAGGAGAAGCAATGACTCAATTGCTTTTAAGGGTGTACTAAAGGGAAAGCTCTATCTTGTGGATTTCTCCGTGGATAAAGCCCAACTTGGTACATGCTTAATTGCAAAAAGTAACATGGGTTGGCTTTGGCATAGAAGACTACCCAATGTTGGGATGAGGAATTTGCAAAATTTTCTTAAGGGCGAGCACATCTGTGGTTTGAAAAATGTTGTGTTTGAAAAAGATAGGCCAAGTAGCGCATGCCAAGCTGAAAGCAAGTTGGAGCTCCACATCCATCCAAGAACATCATGACGACAACAAGATCATTGGAGCTCTTACACATGGATCTCTTCTGTCCAATCACCTACATAAGTATTGGCGGTAACAAATATGGTCTTTTTATTGTTGATGATTTTTCACGTTTCACTTTGGTATTCTTTTTGATTGATAAGAGTTCGACTCAAGGTGTCCTCAAGAAATACTTGAGGAGAGCTCAAAATGAGTTCTCCTTAAGTATCAAGACCATAAGGAGTGACAATGGCACTGAATTCAATAGTACTCAAGTTGAAGAGTTTTTGGATGAAGAAGGCATCAAGCATCAGTTCTTGGCGTCCTACTTGATGAGTAAGTTTAGGCCCGATCTTCCGAAAGGTATGTCGATTGGGGTGGAGAACTCGACGTTGATGATCCGTGGCACTCGAGCGGTACGAGTACCCCTGCAATCACTACACCAC
Source organism: Tuctoria greenei (assembly GCA_036927565.1). Classification (NCBI taxonomy): domain Eukaryota; kingdom Viridiplantae; phylum Streptophyta; class Magnoliopsida; order Poales; family Poaceae; genus Tuctoria; species Tuctoria greenei. The sequence continues at coordinate 135,522,923 of JAYESD010000006.1, forward strand.
GGCTCCGTTGGTTATCAACCGTGCTGCACACTCTTGACCTCGCCAAGAAGGCTAATCCCTGCAAGTGCAACCGAGAACACGAGCAAGAACGTAGAAGACACGATTTGATATCGCGAAGTTGGGGTCTTACAAACCGTAGAACGGCGATATTATTGATCTAGGCAAAACCCAATTGTTCATAGCGGCTACTATGGAGTATATATAGGTGGGAGGACGTCCAATGGGGTGTTGGGGTCGTGACCTAACCCTAACACACGAAAATAATGGACTTAGACTTGATACAAGGCCCAATGGCCCAATACGGTGGCGCAGCACCCTGACAGATTCTGTACTTGATTTTGTTTCGACGATTCCCGACGACCCCGAAGGAATTTTGACATGGTACCGGTGCCATTGGAAAGTTTATCCTCTCCCCTTTCCGTGCATATGTAGAACTTCCAAAACGCAGTTCGTATGCGTCATGGGCATCCGTTTTAGTGCATACTACTCCTGGACTCCGAGTTGGATATGATTTGGAGTTTGGTTCGGTTTCCATCTTCTTTGAACGAATTCTCTGGTCTTCCACGTCCCTAATACTCCCTCCAAGTACTCTTTGAACCTCTCCATGGATCCTAATCACAAATAAATCATTAAGTAGCAATTTATGCTCAAAAACATATAAGGAAATATATAAGAACGAGTTCACCTCTAAAATTAATTATTGTGTATGAACTCTATTGATTGCATCTTGTATGTTCAATGGAGTGTTGTTTGTATCCATAGAAGTGATGTCCTCGTCATCCCCCACCCCCCCCCCTTCTTGAATTGGAGTCGTCCTCGACTCAAGTTCATCTTCTATCATGTGTGGGTCCTTACGTGCAACGCCATCAAATCTTCTTGTAAGCATGAAAGGAGGAGGCCAAGGTGGTGGACGGCATAGTGCACCATCTTGATCTTGTCCATCAAATAAGAGTGCACATTCACTTGAGTCAGGATCCCAAACAAATAAACATTGTGTTATTTTGTAGGTGCAATAATAATATGCATGATCTCATCATTCTCCCCTTCTTTATGACAAGCCGTCCTCGGCTTGCTCGTATGTCCAGCAAAAAGTCTTGCTTTGGGGGTAGAGTTTAGGCCCGAGTGAGCACTGTCCATATTGCACAACCGCAGTGAAAAATGTTTTTGTTGTCCCTGCTGCAAGGAAAAAATACTAGAAAAACTTGACAAGATATTATTAGCGTTAGTACATTCATTTACTTGACCATGTTATTGCAGCACAAAAGGAGCTTCCTCATTTGAACATATGTAAACTTTATGCACCATAAACATACCACTATGTTCATATTTGCCTACAGCATAAAAAATATTTCTACTTAACAAAGGCAATTGAGACTGAGAAAATATTATCTTCTCTACGATATCTAGATCACAAAGAGTGTCAAATTAAATATAGCCCAAAGTATTTAGAGAAGATAACAATTTCAGCTCATCCCTTTCACATGTAGTTGGGATCAAATGCTTAATTTCAGCACAAGTGAGTAATAAAGTATCAAACTCATTTGGTTGTTCTAGCATAGGTACAATATAATTATCAGCACACAACTCATTTTTGTTGTAAGAATCAGTAGGAAAATCAACTAATGGTAAATGTGTAATATGAAAATGTTCATCTTGTTGTTGCTCATCGATAGTATGATTGGTAGCAAAATTCAGCACATCTGAAAATGTCATACCTTGGTTAACTTTATAGCATTGTCCATTAACACTACTCTCATTTTCAGCAAGAAATTCAAATGCATTATGAGTTGATTCATCAAAAAATTCAGAAGAGTGGTTCAACACCTCACTCTCATTTGCATCTACATTTATTAGTTCATGTTTCTGCAAAAGGTTAGGCAAAGGAGGAGGTACAACAAGAAAATTCTTCTCAAGTTCATATATTTCATCTTTGCAATTAGATACATAAGCAAAAGTTTCTCGAATAAGAATTTTCATATCTTTCCATGTTCGAGGTTTTTCTATATCGCTTAAGTTGTCCCATCAAGTTAATGCACAATCAACTAACGCACTAGAAATATTTCTAATCTTTCTCCTCTCACACATATGCAATTTTCCAAAAATGTTATCCAACTCTATTTCCCAAGCAATATATTCATCGTAACCAAAACCATCATAAGAAGGAAGAGATGGGAGAATGTAATTACTTCTTGTGGAAGGTGTTTAAAGGTGGTTTTAATGTCATGTGAATCCTTGGTTGATTTTTGATTTTTACTGAGCAACTCCATCGTCGTCTTCATCATGTCCATCATCTGAGCATATAATGCATGATTCTTGCTTTTACCTGACATTGTTAGTAGCAAACAGAAGACAATACAAAAAATATGTTATCCCTATCAACTACAAAGGATAATGGCAAAGTAGAAGTGGAATCACACACTCTCAAGCGTCTTACCACGCTCTTACAAGTGTTCTTACTGACACTGCAGGTGGCAAACGGTGGACAGTATGAAGAAACCAATGAAGTGTGGGATGATTGCAAAGGTGTATCGATTCTGCTCAAGAGTAAGGTCTAGCTTGGATGGCACTTTCTATGTAGCAAGGATTAGCAACAATGAAATCAAATAGTAAAGTTGAATAAGTGTCCAAAGTATTTGTCAAAGTTGCTGGCCTAAATGTGTTCCTAGTAGTTCAAGCTAGCAAGACATGAGACAAAACTAGATGACACAAAGAATGCAAGCACTTCTGTTTTTTTGTTGTTTTTTTCCTCTTTTTTTTGTGCGGCTTTTGTTTCTTGTTTTGCACTTGCCCTTTTCTTTTTTCTTCCTTTTTTTTTTCAGAATGTGCTGCAAGGAAAGAACACAATGAAAATCAATCCAAGATATCTCGTGTGTCTGTCGCAGATTTTCTGCTCAATTTTCCAAGGACAAATAGGCACACTTATAGTCTCTAAATTGGAAAACTTAGAACAGAAAGATTGTAGATATATAACTCCTCTTTAATTTCAATATATGGAAGACCTATTTAGGAAAAGAACAATAGGAGATACTGCCCCCGAAATACAGACTGTTCAGAATTTTTAGGTCAATAACAGATTCAGATCTAATGCAATTTCGACATCAATTACTATATGTTCTGGGAAAATGATGAATAAGAAAGTTATAGAGAACTTCTTCAGATTTCCAGAAAGTATATGAACACGAAAATCCGAGTTCGTATGAGCTAGATATGATGAAAATACTGAACTGGACAGAGATGAATCTAATCTGAATGTGATGATGTGATTCAAAAGGATCAATCAACACAATGCAAAACTCAAAATAAGACTAAAAACACTTCTAAACCAGCAATATGACTCAACCACGGACACAAACTCAACAAAATCAAACTGAATAACAAAGTTGCAAAGGCTCAACGTGGTTTGGACAAAGTAATGAACAGATCTACTAAACTGCAAGTTTTTTTGTGGCTTTTTTTGTGGACTCTAGGTATGAAAAACAAAACTAATGTAATGGATAGATGAATTACCTAACGGGCAACCTGGAAATCTGATACCAATTGGAAATTCGTCCCGATCTTCCGAAAGTTATGTCGATTGGGGTGGAGAACTCGACGTTGATGATCCGCGGCACTCGAGCGGTTCGAGTACCCCTGCAATCACTACACCACGGCTCCGTTGGTTATCAACCATGCTGCACACGCTTGACCTCGCCAAGAAGGCTAATCCCTGCAAGTGCAACCGAGAACACGAGCAAGAACGTAGAAGACACGATCTGATATCGCGAAGTTGGGGTCTTACAAATCGTAGAACGGCGATATTATTGATCTAAGCAAAACCCAATTGTTCATAGCGGCTACTATGGAGTGTATATAGGTGGGAGGACGTCCAAGGGGGTGTTGGGGTCGTGACCTAACCCTAACACACGAAAGTAATGGACTTAGACTTGATACAAGGCCCAATGGCCCAATACGGTGGCGCAGCACCCTGACAGATTCTGTACTTGATTTTGTTTCAACGATTCCCGACGACTCCGAAGGAATTTTGACATGGGACCGGTGCCATTGGAAAGGTTATCCTCTCCCCTTTCCGTGCATATGTAGAACGTCCAAAACGCAGTCCGTATGCGTCCTGGGCGTCCGTTTTATTGTGTACTGCTCCTGGACTCCGAGTTGGATACGATTTGGAGTTTGGTTCGGTTTCCATCTTCTTTGAACGAATTCTCTGGTCTTCCACGTCCCTAATACTCCCTCCAAGTACTCCTTGAACCTCTCCATGGATCCTAATCACAAATAAATCATTAAGTACCAATTTATGCTCAAAAACATATAAGGAAATATATAAGAACGAGTTCACCTCTGAAATTAATTGTTGTGTATGAACTCTATTGATTGCATCTTGTATGTTCAATGGAGTGTTGTTTGTATCCATAGAAGTGATGTCCTCATCACTACTCACTTCAAAAAAATGGGGTGGCTGAGAGGAAGAATAGGACCCTCATCGAGATGGCAAGAACCATGCTTGACGAATACAAGACGTCGAACCGGTTTTGGGTGAAAGTGGTTAACACCGCTTGCCATGCCATGAATCGGTTGTATCTTCACCGCATTCTTAAAAAGGCATCTTATGAGCTCCTAACCATAACAAGCACAACATTTCTTACTTTCATGTTTTTCGGAGCAAATGCTATATTATCAATAATAAGCCTAGGACTTTGAAGTTTTCTTCTAAGTCTGATGAGGGTTTCTTGCTTGGGTATGACTCAAACACTTGCGCCTATCGTGTCTTCAACAAATCCTCTACAATTGTTGAAGTAGCATGTGACATAGTGTTTGATGAGACTAATGGCTCCCAAGTGGAGCAAGTTCATCGTCATGTGCTAGATCAAGAAGAAGCTCCACAAGTGGTGATAGGAAGGATGTCACTTGGAGACATACGACCACAAGAACAACCTCAAGACTTAATTGACCATCCTATACATCAAGCAAGCTCTTCCTCAGATAATCAAGTTCAAGTCCCCCAAGATGCGCTCCAAGATGATGAATATGGAGGCATCAATCAAGGGGGGGGACGAAGAAAATGAGGAAGATGATGATGAAGACCCAAGACCTCAATCACCACACCCAAGAGTACATCAAAGCGTTCAACGGGATCATCCCGTTGACAACATCCTAGGAGACATCTCCAAGGAGGTAACTAATCGATCTCGTGTTGCAAATTTTTGTGAACATTACTCTTTTGTTTTCTCCTTGGAGCCTCACAAGGTTGAAGAAGCACTACGATATCTGGATTGGGTGATGGCCATGCAAGAAGAGCTCAACAACTTTGAAAGAAATCAAGTATGGGAGCTCGTGAAGAGGCCTAATGCAAATGTTATGGGCACCAAGTGGGTGTTCTGCAATAAACAAGATGAGCACGGAGTGGTTACAAGGAACAAAGCATGACATGTAGCAAAGGGGTACTCACAAGTCAAAGGTTTTGATTTCGATGAAACCTTTGCTCCCGTAGCTTGGCTTGAATCAATTTGCATATTACTTGCCTTTGCTACTCACAATGATGTTAAGCTATACCAAATGGACATAAAGAGTGCATTTCTCAATGGTCCGATCAAAGAAGAGGTGTATGTAGAGCAACCATCCCGGTTTTGATGATCAAGAATTCCCAAACCATGTCTACAAATTGCGTATGGCTCTCTATGGCCTAAAACAAGCTCCTAGAGCTTGGTATGAGTGCCTTAGAGACTTTCTAACTCAAAATGGTTTCAAAATTGGGAAGGCGGATTACATCTTATTCACTAAGCATTTTAATGATGATTTGTTTGTTTGCCAAATATATGTTGATGAAATTATATTCGGCTCTACTAACAAAGCTTTTTGTGATGAGTTTTCCAAGATAATGACCGAGATGTTTGAGATGTCCATGATGGGGGAGTCTAAGTTCTTTCTAGGTTTTCAAGTGAAGCAACTCAAGGAAGGCACGTTCATTAGTCAAACCAAGTACACACAAGACATACTTAAGAAATTTGACATGGACAAAGCCAAACCCATCAAGACTCCCATGGGAACCAATGGACACCTCGACCTTAAAGAAGATGGTCCAAGTGTGGACCAAAAGGTATATTGCTCCACGATAGGATCATTGCTTTACTTATGTGCATCTGGACCTGATATCATGCTTAGTATTTGTATGTGTTCTAGATTTGAAGCTACTCCTAAGGTATGTCATTTGACCACTGTTAACAGAATTCTTATATATTTGGTTCATAAACCAAGCCTAGGACTTTGGTGCCCCAAAAGCTATAAGTTTAACCTCATTTGATACTCCGATGCGGATTATGCAGGGTGCCAAGTTGATAGAAAGAGCACCTCTAGAAACTACTAATTCATTGGTAGATCTGTAGTGTCTTGGTCCTCAAAGAAACAAAACTCTATTGCTCTTTCCACAGCCGAAGCGGAGTATGTCTCCGCTGGAAGTTGGTGTGCACAACTTCTTTGGATGTGACAAACTCTTAGGGACTATGGCATAAACTTGAACCATATTCCCCTCCTATATGACAATGAGAGTGCCATCAAAATAGCCCAAAATCCAATGGAACATTCAAGGACCAAACAAATCGATATCTGCCACCATTTCTTAAGAGATCACTCCATCAAAGGAGACATAACAATTTCCCATGTGAGAACCGAAAAACAATTGGCCGATATTTTTACCAAGCCCCTAGATGAGAAAAGATTTTGTAAACTTAGGAGTGAGCTCAATAGCTTAGATTCTTGAAATGTGGCTTAAGTCTTGAACATGCGTACGTGTCGTGTATTCCGGGTATCATTGATTCGAATCACTGTTCCTCGCGGATATGAGTACCACTTGTTCACTGAGTTGTGACGTAGTTAATACTTGCACTTGAGATGAGAATTAATTGCTTCTGTTACGAACATTATATGATGATGGTATTGCTATGTTGTATGTATTAGTATAGTACTCACTAAATTTATTTTTCACCTTGGGCATGCAGCATCGTGATGAAGCATTTCTCGTTTGATGGTGGAGTTACGATGTTGCCCCGCACAAGCTTTAAGCTGCTGCTAATAAATCTGAAAATAAGGACCCACATTTAGGCGAGTCTGTTATGCAAATCTGGGATCCTATGTTTATGTCTTCACCCTCATGTAGAGTTTCATGTTTAGGTGAGAAGGTTAAGTCTTGCTAAGCCTTCATGCTCACGGTTGCTATATTAGTTTTTTTTATGTTACTAACCTCTATTCTTATGATTATTGTTCTCTGATGAGACTCGGGACTCTCCGAGCGGTATACTCATAGGGAACCTTGTCGCTGTTGTTTGATCTTCGTGGCTAGTGAGGAGCATCCGTGGGCTGGACGGCTTTTCTTTTGCTTATTAGACTTGAGTACAAGAGTTGTAATCTTATCTTCCACTGTAGTTTATTTTTATATAAACTATTTTTAAACTGAACATCTTTGTAAATTTCAGCAAATGATTATGTAGTACGTGTTCCTTTACATGTGTGTTGTTGGGTCCCGCATCGCACGGCACCAACCAATGCGATTCCTGGAAAGTGTGGACCCCATTCCTCATGATTTGGAAGTCTTGAGATTGCTTCTATCTGCGTATGGAAGTGTCTTGAGCAGTTGTGGAATGTTTCGGTTGAATCTGAGTAGGATTAGAGTCCTAGTTAGGATTGGGCTGGCCTAAGGGCTGGTTATATAAGCAAGGGAGGTCAGATCTCATGGAAGATGACATTGGGATGTTCCTGTTATGTTTATTTGAATAAGATTCGTAGCTTGGATGAGATTTTGTGCCTTGTTCGTCCAACTTGTTTCAGACAAGTTTTCTCGTCGAGTTTTTGGACAGACTGATGTTGCTTTGGTATTTCGATCATAACTCACGTTTTATAGATCCAATGGACGTGATTCTTTTTTGGTTGTATTTACAACTTGATTCTATATCCTCTGTGGAAATCTCATGGTCATTGGATTTTTTTTGATCTACGCGAGTTTCTTTGCACCGTTGTTGATGACTTTTTAAATCGGGTAGAACGGATTGACCTTCGTCTAGTCTTTTGATCATATTTCAAGTTTTACTTAGTGTTTTCACGTGACTCTTGTTGCATTAATTCCGTGACTTGATTCTCTACAATCTATACTTGTTTTTATCACGGTTGGATACGTTGAAAACAGATTACACACACGGTTTCTTAACAGATTGATTTTCTGCTAAGAGGTTTTCATAGCTTTTGCTCAAAAGTATTTAATCTACCATTCACCCCCATCCCCCCTTTGGCAGCTTTTCACGTGCTCGTCGATCCTACAGCAAGAGTACAGTTCACTTGGAACCAAGGCATATGAAGATGTCCGATCTGAGCAGGCCCGATAAGACTTCGTCAACCAGCTCAATGAAGTTCGCGACATTGCGCTTCTGCGACCAGCCAAGTACCAGCAGGTGCTGCAGCTCTACCACGAGCAGCGGATTCAGCCCCGAGCTTTCCAAGTCATTGACCTGGTCCTTCGAAGGATTCAGACCAGCAAAGATAAGCACAAGTTGTCCTCCCCATGGGAGGATTCGTACATCGTTACGGGTGTCCTTCGACTCAACACCTATCTCCTGGCGGACATCGATTGCAACCTCGTCCCCAATGCATGGAACATAGAACAACTCAAGCGGTTCTACACATAGGAGCACCGAGCTCCACGTGCGTAGCATAGCACCCATGCCCGACCCCTTGATGTCCCCAATGAAAGGGTAAAGCGAGCAACCCAAACCGCCTTAAAAACACTGCACTGCAGAAGGATCCGATCACTAGCCTTATGGTCCTCGGGGGCTACACAGCTGCACGAGGCCCATTGGCTCGTCCTAATAACTCACCCCCTCCCGCATCTCGTAACCCACGTGAAAGTGCATCTAGGCATCCCCGTGGGTTTTGAATGATTGATGATGACAATTAAGAGACTAATGAGCTAAGTTGATCTTAAGCACAAGTGTGATAGATGAAAGGAGAAAAAATCCCTCCAAAAGGAAAAGGTTGAAACGGGCGTCAAAGGCTCAAGCATATAAATTAGGGTTTCTATGGTGTTGAGTTTAGACGAGCCGTAACATGTGTGAGGGTGGTTGTATCATGTTCATTGAGATCATTCTAGAGGGCTCAAAGTGATGGTTTAGAGAAAAACCTATGTGAGATGCTAAAATGAGAGAAAACACTAGAAGTCGGACTAGTTTGTTCAGTGAGAGTAGTCCGTTATGGGTCGGACTAAACGTCTCTAGATAAGTTCGTACTTGTCCGTATGGGTACGGACTCGTCCGTTATTCCCTTGGTGAGTAGATATGGAGCTATGTCCGGGGAGGATGGACATGTCCGCCACAGAGGCCGGACTAGTCCGGACCCCCTAGAGAAGTCCGTTTTGGAACGAACAAAAGCATTCTGGAAGAGTTCGGACTTGTCCGTTGTTGCACAGACTGGTCCGGTTAAGACTTAGTGTGAGAAACCGAGTCAAACCCTAGAAGGCCGGACTAGTCCAGGCCTACCAAGTTTAGTCCATTTTGGGATGGACTAAAACATTCCGTCCGAGTTCGGACCAGCCCGTTGTTGGTCGGACTAGTCAGTGTTATCAGTGGCCGTTTGAAATTCAAATGTTGGCGCAAACGTCTGCTGTTTTGTCAATCAATGACGTGATATTTTTGGTGGTCCTAGAAAGCCAGACTAGTCCGTGGAATAGGGTCGGACTAGTCTGAATTTGCCCTGGTAGCAACAGTTAGTTGCCGGGACCCCTATAAAAGGGGACCCCGGCCCCTATTTGATAAGACTTGAACCCTAGCACCGCCACAACTGACCTAGAGCCATCCAAAGCCTTCTACTCATCCCACTAACCCTCTAAGACCAAAACTTGAAGAGATTAGGATTTGAGAAGGAGAGTGAAGGAAGATCATCCCGCTTTGGCTCTCAATTTGATCTCTTGCACATTGTGTTGTGTTTTGTGGCTTGTGTGAGTTGAGCTTCAAGTGCTCCTTGCTGTATTGATTCGTGGGAGTCTCAATTTGTGAGCAGCCCCAAGAAACTTAGTGATTACCCATTGATATAGTGGTAACCAAGCGGGCCATTGTAGTGGCTTGGTGAGAGAAGAGGGTCAAGTGAGACCCGGTCCTTGTGTGGACTTCTCAATGTTAATGTAGGCTTCTTCGTGGAGCTAAACCACAGGACAAATCTTGTCTCACATGTCCCTTTACATTTGGTAATCACTAGAATTGCTTTTAGGGTTCATATTGTTCTTCATATTGATCTTTGTTGAAATCTTGTACCTAAATGCTTTAACTTGTCAATCTAAGTTGTACTAGGTTACTATAAATTGCATACTTCTTTAGTGAACTTAAATTTGTAAAATCCCACTTAATCGTAAATATGAAATTCAGTTGTCAATTAAATTTAAATTTCATTGGGTTCAAGATATGGTCATGTACATAAACTTGAACCTATTCAATTCCTTTTTCTTCTCATGTTTTAAATTTTATTAACATGAGAAGCATACTTCACCAATAATCTTAAAATAATTCAAATATCATCTCTGCAAAATTTGGGAGTATTTGAATGGGGTTTGCTTGGGCAAATCAATTTATAGTACCACATATACTCAAATAAACAAATAGCATATATCTACTGTATACACATGCCCTATCAAGAACATTCAAATCTGAGGCTATAATTTTTTCTATAGTCTTCTAAAATTGCAAATAAGCTCCTTGAAAAGTTTCATGAATTTTGGAGTCCATTTGTTATTTTATTTGAGACGCTCAGTGAATTTGAATCAAGTTTAAGTTTAAATTCAAAATCTGGTCATACTTGAACATAAATATTTAATCACACCATTGTGTTCATCACATTTTTCTTGACTTATCCATGAAGTTCCATGATTTTTGGAGTTAATTTACTATTTCTAAATGAATTACTAAAAGGACAGTAGCTGTAAGGCTGACTGGCGGGGCCCACCAGTCAGCAAACCCACGTGCGCCGCAATCCAGGGCGCGCTGCGCGCGCCACCGCGACGGCGTGCATGCCCAGCGCGACAGCGGTGAGCTACCACCGTTTGAGCACTATAAATAGCACCCCTGGCTCCTCCTTATCACTCCACAGTCGACCTTATCGCGTTTTCCCCCACTGAGCCGAAGGGCTGCTCCATTTTCGCCCCGCACGCAAGGTTCCGACCGCCGGTGTCGTGCGCCTGTTGCCGGCCAGCCGAAGGCCTCTCGCGCCAAGCTTTCAATGGCAAGGTTGTTCCCCATGCTTTTGTCTACCCTCTGGTTCACTCATGTCGATCTTTCGTTGAGGTTTTGGCCGGTATTTTGAAGCTAACCCGAAGCTCGCCGTCATGTTCACCGTGCGCCGTCTCTGCTCCACGGTGCCAGGCTGGTGCAAGAAGTTTCGTGCTTCAACTCCAATAGCAAAAGGGTGCGCCTGGACACGCTCTACACGACGGTGAAAGCCATTCCTTGTTTACGTGAGTATCGAGCAAGTTAGCTAAGTTTTACTTTCGATCGAAGCTTATGAACTCGCTTGGTTTTTCTTTCAATTCGAGTTCCACACTTAGTAAATCTCCACAATTGCTAGCAAATAGTTTCTACACTCCTTTGCGCACCTTCTCGAACTGGAATCACCAAAAATAATCGACCGTAGCTCGGGAATCACAAGTTCTCCCCTCCGCCATTAAGAAGTTGCCTCGGTCGCCGTCAATGATGGTTTTGCCGACCGTTACACGACGATCTTACCTTCCCATTACCTTCCTCGTGGTTCCAAAAGACTTTCCCCGCCCTTTTCGAAGAGTTTTAGCCACGGGATTGCCGGTTTCGACATGGCCGGAACCCTAGCCGCCGCCGCCGATGCGCCACTGTTCCGACCGTCGACAAGCCTCCCAGACCCTACCATCGTGCTCAGCGCGTGAAATTAAGGTTGGGTGCCAAGGATTAGGTGCTGCGGTGGCCGGGAACTCAGATCCGGCGAGGCTCGCCGGAGCGCGCCGCCGCTGGAGTCCCGCGCGCCGCCCGCGTCGGGAGATTGAAGACGACGCGGCGAGCCACGCATGTCAGCGTCTTTTAACCCTGTCAGATCTGGTGTGGCCGCGAGATCTATTGTGTCTACGCGGTGTATATCTGTGGTCCCCGTGTGGTTTAAATACCATTGGTACATTTTAAAATGGTAGGGCCCACAGGTTAGTGGGACGTTTTGACGTGTCCGTGTAGGGGACCTTTTGCTCGGGATGAAGAGGTTTGTCGACATTGGGGTCTTGGGTGAAAAGTGGCCACGTATGACGCGGGGAGGAGATCACGTATGTGTCTGCCACACAGGTGTGCGTGTCGTGCAGTCCGGGTGTGTCCTGATTGCAATCACCGTCCCTCACGGTAATAGAGTACCACTTGTCCGTCGTTGTCATGATGTAGTAAATATTAAAGAAGCCAGAAAAATGTATTGTATTGAATATTAATTGTTTTCCAACTTTGTATGACTTAGAGATAGCAAAATAAATGTTTACAGTTTCCCCATACTTTAGCTGTAATAGCATTATGTGCTTTGAGCATGTCATATCATCGGCAAAGCGTTTCTTGTTTGATTGTGGAGCCTATGATGTGCCGTGCTCGAAGAATTTCATTTGCTACTTCAAACATGATTATAAGGATTCACTTGTAGGCGAGTCTATTTATGCTATTCTTTACCTATGCTTAGTACTCACCCTTGCATATGTCTAGTGAGACGGGTTAGTCTTGCTGAGCCTTGTGCTCACGTTTGCGCTTTAACAATTTTTGCAGGTATTAGGTTTATTTCCGCTGTTCAGGTTGTACACGAGATCTCGAGGTATCGAGATAAATCTCATGTGAACCACGCCGCTGCTGAATATTCTTCTTGTTGCTAATGAGAAACATCCTAGGGCACGGATGTATTCTCTCCTGCTTAGTTATGTGAGATTATGAGTATGTATTTTCTGCTGCATGTGTACCACTGTGGTACACTCTTTTGTAAACTCTGATTATTCTGAAATGAAAATTTTGTACAGTTTGGTATCCTTTTCGTGTGTGTTGTTAGGTGCCGCATCGCACGGAACCACCTAATGAGATCCTCGGATGTGTGGACTCTGGTCCCCACAGACATGGTATCAGAGCTTCATTGGGAATAGCCGCTCGAAAAGAGCCTATTTTCGAAAACTCCGAAGTAGTCGAGTGAGGATTAGCTATATTCCCATTAAGGACTATTACTTATATAAGTTATAAAGGTGGTAAACTAAGTTATATGTTATTAATTATGTAATGACACTCTGACGTCAGGTAAGTGGTAAGGTACGCCACTGTAAGCAGATCAATTGCGGTAAGCTCACCATGCGAGAGGTAGCATGGAAGTTTTCCATGGCTTGGCACGGAAAAGCTAATAGGAGTCTCTGAAATTTTCCATGTTTCTGAGAACCTATGACACGCAGTACCCCATCGTGCTTCAAAGTTAGTGGGAGCCCCCGTCGGGTGGTGTATAACCCGATAGTATGTCTCTCTAGAATCATTCATATTCTATGGGAGCATGCGAAACATGTATGCCCGAGCGTGTATAAGCCAGTTTGTACGGGAGTCTTTGCTGTACAGACGTATTTACAACCATGTACCTCGAGACATGACCTCGCTCGAGGGCGACTCAAACCAGAGTCGTATGCATTTACTTTTGTATATATTATTGTGACTGCCTGTCTTGTTTCCCCGTGCCGCCCTTGAGGTGTGAAGGTGTGAAAGGGGATTGTTTGTCTTTTGCATCATTGACTACGATGGCGACCCGTGTAGCACACGTTTGCGAGTGAATGATATTAGGACCACCTATAAACGTATCCGGATATACCGGTTAGAATTTTCTCTGGTGAGGCACGTAGCACCGTCAGTATCGACTTTGATACTTGACCATCCCCAATGTCAGAATGGTTGCATTCCATTTGGAAAGTCCGACTACCAGTTGCTGGTAAGTTTTGGACATTACAAGGTGAATATCACTCCTAACTCGTGAAGAATCAAGGTTCTTTATTTCTGGCAGAGGTTTGCTCAACTTCGCCAGGTCATAATCTTTGTTAGTTGAAAAATAAAATAAGGATATGCTATATGGATAGAAAGATCATCAAGTCCACTACAAAGTTCATTTTGGTCTTTAGGACTGAAAATGATCCTACCTTGGCGAAATCTGAACTCCACAAAAACTACTACAAATGTCTTACCCAATTACACAGTCTTTGTATTTTCACCATAAATTCTTGTAGAAAAATCTTCTGTCCTATTGTGATACATATCTGGAGAGGGCATAAGCATCACTACGACTTTGTAAATTTAAGTGTTTTCTAATTCGACACTGAAACAATCCAAATCCCAGGTGGAAACTGGTACACTGCAGATCTGCTGGCAGAAAACCAGTCAACTCATTTGTCGACTTTAGACAGTCATATATCCTAATATTAAAGCTTGACATAGTCAGATATATAAATCTTCAGAAAGCTTAGGAAGTCCTCTATCAACTTTCTATTCAACTCCTGCTCTGAATCTTTAATTACCAGAGTCCAATTCCAATTGTCGCAAACGCTGTTCTGACAGTCCAGGACCAGAAATCTTTTGTGCATAGTTGGAATTTGCGAGCTTTGACCTGTTTAACGACTTTGTAAGCCCGAACCAATTTTATTTCTGGAATATTAACATGATTTGTTACCATGTTTATTTTGTCATTACCTCAAGATGTTGTTTTGATATATCTGTATAAATTGTGGACAAAAACCCACATATACAGGGGAGGTTCTGTCAAAATTTCCAGAAATTTTTTGTCAACTTCAGACCTGTATAACTTTTAATCCAGAGCTCACCTGGAGGTGTTCAAGTACAATCTAGAAAGGTTATGAAGTGCTATAAAACTTTTGTATTCAACTCAAATCCTATTCCTGCTATTTACTGGGAGCAAATTTCGAATTTATACAGGATGGTCTGCAGGAACAGAACTGAAGTTCATATTCCAGATTTGAACTATCTCGTAACCATTAATCAAACTCCTATATTTTCCATTCCAGAATTGCTATGGGGACAAAGTAATACATTCTGGAAAGTTTTTTGAGTTTACTATAAATTTTTAGTTGAACTCCAGAACCAATTCTGCATTTAACTATGAGAAATAATAACATTTCTACCGACTGGCCTGATGGACCCGAGACTGGACGGCATACCAGTATGTGATGTTATCAACTCAAATCATTTTAGTTTCACTTTCTTATGTCACTCATCATGTATAGGGGTGATTACTCCACATGATTGATTAACGTAAAGTTAAAACACCATGTTAAGTTATTAGTGGGCAGTATCACTTATTCGGGTCTAGTTCAATGTTCTAGTCTTTATTTACACCTGGCATACTGCATTGTTAGGTGATGCATATTACGGTCTTTATCATGACTCTAGTTGGTATTGCAACTTTGGATCTTAACCGTAATGCTCACTCTTGCAGCATGGATCACACTCATTTTGAGGTTGAACCCAGTAATTCTGCTCATGGTGGAGATGACTCAACTCTACCACCAGTGCCATCACCAACCGGATTGGAAGAAGTCTTAGCAAGGATGGCCAAGTCTCTGCAGACGTTGGTACAGCGGAGTGTACAACCTGAGGCTCGACTACTTGATCAACCTCAAGTCACATATCTGGATTTCTTGGCAACTCAACCACCGGTTTTCACAGAAGCCTGAGAACCATTAGAGTCGGAACATTGGCTCCGGGTGATTGAAGCCAAGTTTGAGTTACTTCAGTGTGATGAGTATCAGAAGGCTTTATTTGCTGCTCAACAACTTCACGGATCCGCAGGAGCTTGGTGGTCCGAATATCTCACCACTCTCCCTGAGGGTCATCGTGTGACCTGGCTGGAGTTTTGTGATACTTTTCGTGCACGCCACATTTCTACAGGGATGATTAAAACCAAGTTGGAAGAGTTTGTGGAGTTAAAGCAAGGAGAAATGAGTGCTTATGAATACTCCAAGGCATTCAATCGTTTGGCTCAATATGCACCTGAGTATGTGAATACTGAGGCGTTGATGTGCGATTATTTCTTTCGAGGACTGAACGTTGAACTTCGAGCTCGACTGGTGTTATTCAATAACGACAACTACAATGACTTGGTTGGTGCCGCTATTGTTCAGGAGGATGCAACTCTTCGCTATCAGGCAGAGAAGAGGAAGAGGAAGACATCAATGAAGATTATCAGTGATATTCCTCAGGAGGATCGAGTGGTATATTGCTTACCGTCCGATCGAGAGCTTTGGTCGAGCGAGCAACCACAACAGGTTCAGTATCACTCCTATCCAGTGGAGACCTTGCTTGCACCGCAGCATAGCGTGCAAGTATGTCCGGGTTATCCACCACAACAGTATGATATCACTCTTGAAGTCCAATCTCTGCAAGATGTGCATGTTGTCAGTCCGCCCCAATTCAGTGGAAAGCACTGGATGCATTTAGCACGGGAACGTCGCAAGACGGAACGTGACCGTGTCCAATTGTCCTTTTTCCAAGAATTTTGATCAGCGCCATAAATTTAAAAAGAAGACCTCATCGAAGTCTGCCAGTGTTAATTATGCTGCGATCGAGGACATTCCAGAAGGAGAACCTGTTTTAGCTTGCATGTTTACTTTACATGATCAACCAGTAGTCGTTCTGTTTGACTCTGGAGCTACTCATAACTTTGTGAGCAAGTCTTTTGTGCTGAAGCATCAAGTGCAATTGCGACTGTCTCACATCCTTTTTGTGTCAGTTCACCTGAAGGCAATATTTCAGCTAATGAGGTTATTTCTCGAGCACCTTTGTGCATGGGTGGAAGTATCTATCCGGTGAACCTCATCATTTTGGAAGGTCAACAAATTGACCTCATCTTGGGAATGTCATGGTTGACACATCATGGGGCTATCTTTGATATCTGCTCGCGGACTATCCAACTGAATTCTAAATTCCATGGAAGCAACACTTTAACTCTTTTGAATACCGCACCAAGGGTCTCAGCGGTGCATCACACCAGTGCCAAGAAGCTTGAGGATAACCCAGTAGTGTGTGAATATCCAGACGTGTTTCCTGACGATCTCCCGGGCATGCCACCAGAACGTGACGTTGAGTTCAAGATTGAACTAGCGTCGGGAACCATGCCAATCTCAAGGAAGCCGTATAGGATGGCACTGAAGGAACTTGCGGAATTGAAGGAGCAGCTGAATGACTTATTGAGCAAGGGTTTTATTCGCCCAAGTTCATCACCTTGGGGTTGTTCCGCATCGTTTGTGAAGAAGAAGGATGAGACTTTGAGGTTGTGTGTGGACTATCGTCCACTAAATGCTGTCACCATCAAGAACAAGTATCCACTACCACGTATTGATATTTTATTCGATCAACTAGTGGGTGCTAAGGTATTCTCAAAGATGGACCATCGTTCAGGTTATCATCAGATTAAGAATTGACCTGAGGACATTCCGAAAACCGCATTTTCGACGAGGTACGGTCTATATGAGTATCCCGTCATGTCCTTTGGATTGACCAATGCACCAGCTCATTTCATGTATCTCATGAATTTGGTGTTTAAGCCGGAGTTGGACAAGTTTGTCATGGTATTCATTGATGACATCTTGGTGTATTCTAAATCTGAAGAAGAACACGCTAAACACTTGCATATTGTGTTGCAACGTTTAAGGGATCGCCAATTGTATGCAAAGTTCAGCAAGTGTGAGTTTTGGATCCGCCAAGTGCCATTTCTAGGGCACATCATATCGTCTAATGGTATTGCTATTGATCCAAGCAAAATTGTACAAGTCCTGAAGTGGAAATCTCACAAGTCCGTACATGAAGTTCGTAGTTTCCTTGGCTTGGCTGGCTATTATCAGAGATTCATTCCGAGTTTCTCTAAGATAGCTAAACCAATGACGGAACTACTGAAGAAGGGAACAAGATATGTGTGGACTAAAGGTTGTGAAGAAGCATTTCAAGCTTTGGTGAAACACCTCACAACAGCACCGGTGTTGGCTCAGCCGGACACAACTAAACCATTTGATGTCTATTGCGATGCATCTGGCATTGGTCTTGGTTGTGTACTCATGCAAGATAGAAGAGTGATCACGTATGGATCCCGGCAGCTTCGAAATCATGAACAACATTATCTGACTCATGATCTTGAGCTCGCTGCCGTGGTGCTCGCATTGATGTTGTGGAGGCACTATCTATTAGGCAATCTAGTGCATCTCTACACTGATCACAAGAGTTTGAAGTACATTTTTACCCAGAAATACTTGAATATGCGACAGTGAAGATGGTTGGAATTGATCAAAGACTATGAGATTGAGATCCACTACCATCCTCGCAAAGCAAATGTTGTTGCAGATGCGCTGAGCCGCAAGTCTCATGTCAATCATTTGTTGATCATTTCAATAGAGTAGGATGAGCTGAGTTTATACTTAGTTCCATATGGAGCGCTCTACAATCTAGCTCTCATCCCTACCATCAGGGAATATATTGTAGAGGCTCGGAAGGAAGACAAGGGAATGTCGCACATTCGACAAAGAATGAAGAAGAAAGAGATGAAATGTTTTCGATGTGATGATCACGGTACTATTTGGTTTAAAGACCGTATAGTCGCACCCCATGACATGGGGCTCTGAAAGAATATTTTGGATGAAGCACACTTATCCAAGTACTCTATTCATCCAGGTAGCAACAAGATGTATTAAGATCTGAAGAAGAAATTCTGGTGGTCACGGATGAAGCGAGAGATAGCAAAGTATGTATCCGAATGTGATACCTGTCGGCGAGTGAAAGCTGACCATTTGAGGCAAACTGGATAGTTACAACCCTTAAACATACTGGCATGGAAGTGGGAAGACATCAGCATGGATTTCATCGTAGGGTTACCTCTCACTTTCTGTATGCATGATTCGATTTGGGTGATAGTTGATCGTTGATCAAATCAGCTCATTTTATCCCTGTGAACACCAACTATCGAGGTCCCAAGTTTGCAGAGTTTTATATCACAAGGATCATGTGCCTGCATGGAGTACCCCGCACTATCATTTCAGATCGTGGAGCCTTATTCGTTGCTCGCTTTCGGGAGCAGCTCCACACATCATTGGGTACCAAGTTGATTCGAAGCTCTGCTTATCATCCGCAGACTGATGGTCAGACAGAGCGAGTAAATCAAGTCCTTCAGGACATGCTACGAGCTTGTGCCATCCACCATGGTAAAAATTGGGATGATCATCTACCATTGGCGGAATTTTCATATAACAACGGCTATCAAGCTAGTATCCAGATGGCGCCATATGAAGCTCTCTATGGCAGGAAGTGCCACACACCATTGAATTGGTGTGAGTCTGGCGAAAGAGTGACAAATGGTATTGATCTGGTAAATGAAGCAGAGGAACGAGTGCGAGTAATCCAAGCCAATCTCAAGGGTGCTCAATCTCGACAGAAGAGTTATGCAGATAAATGACGTTGACCTCTTCACTTCCACATTGGGGATCACGTTTACCTTCGTGTATCTCCAATGAAAGAGATTCATCATTTTGGGGTGAAGGGAAAGCTGGCTCCACGATTCATCAGGTCGTTCGCTATCACGGAAAAATGCGGACCTGTGGCCCATCGTTTGGAGTTACCGGCGTCTCTCTTTGGAATTCATAATGTATTCCACATCTCTCAGTTGCGGAAGTGTCTTAAATCCCCAGCTGAAGTCCGCACAGAAGATCTTGAAGCTCTTCGGCCTGATCTCACTTATTCTGAGCATCCAGTCAGGATCATCAATGAGAAGACTCGTACCACAAGGAGCCGCACTTTACACTTTTACAAAGTCTTGTGGAATAACCATACCGCTGAAGAAGCAACTTGGGAAAGCGAGGATTTTCTTAAATCGAACTATCCAAACTTGTTAGCGGCATATGTTGATTAGATCTTTTTCTTTTATCTTTCCTATATTAATCCCGGGACGAGATTCTTTTAAGGGGGGAGGAATGTAAAACCCCACTTAATCCTAAATATGAAATTCAGTTGTCAGTTAAATTTAAATTTCATTGGGTTCAAGATATGGTCATGTACATAAACTTGAACCTATTCAATTCCTTTTTCTTCTCATGTTTTGAATTTTATTAACATGAGAAGCATACTTCACCAATAATCTTAAAATAATCCAAATATCATCTCTTCAAAATTTGGTAGTATTTGAATGGGGTTTGCTTGGGCAAATCAATTTATAGTACCACATATACTCAAATAAACAAATAGCATATATCTACTGTATACACATGCCCCATCCAGAACATTCAAATCTGAGGCTATAATTTTTTCTATAGTCTTCTAAAATTGCAAATAAGCTCCTTGAAAAGTTTCATGAATTTTGGAGTCCATTTGTTATTTTATTTGAGATGCTCAGTGAATTTGAATCAAGTTTAAATTCAAATTCAAAATCTGGTCAAATATACTTGAACATAAATATTTAATCACACCATTGTGTTCATCACATTTTTCTTGACTTAGCCATGAAGTTTCATAATTTTTGGAGTTCATTTACTATTTCTAAATGAATTACTAAAAGGACAGTAGCTGTAAGGCTGACTGGCGGGGCCCACCAGTCAGCAATCCGACATGCGCAGCAATCCAGCGCGCGCTGCGCGCGCCACCACGACGGCATGCATGCCCAGCGCGACAGCAGCGAGCTACCGCCGTTTGAGCACTATAAAAAGCACCCCTGGCTCCTCCTTATCACTCCACAGTCGACCTTATCGCCTTTTCCCCCACTGAGCCGAAGGGCTGCTCCATTTTCGCCCCACGCGCAAGGTTCTGACCGCCGGCACCGCGCGCCCGTTGCCGGCCAGCCGAAGGCCTCTCGCGCCAAGCTTTCAACGGCAAGGTTGTTCCCCACGCTCTCTTCTACCCTCTGGTTCACTCCTGTCGATCTTTCGTTGAGGTTTTGGCCGGTATTTTGAAGCTAACACGAAGCTCGTCGTCGTGTTCGCCGCGCGCCGTCTCTGCTCCATGGTGCCAGACTGGTGCAAGCAGTTTCGTGCTTTGACTCCAATAGCAAAAGGGGCGCCTGGACATGCTCTACACGACGGTAAAAGCCATTCCTTGTTTACGTGAGTATCGAGCAAGTTAGCTAAGTTTTACTTTCGACCGAAGCTTATGAACTCGCTCGGTTTTTCTTTCAATTCGAGTTCCACACTTAATCACTCTCCACAATTGCTAGCAAATAGTTACTACACTCCTTTGCGCACCTTCTCGAACTGGAATCACCAAAAATAATCGACTGTAGCTCGGGAATCACAAGTTCTCCCCTCCGCCGTTAAGAAGTTGCCTCGGTCGCGGTCAATGATGATTTTACCGACCATTACACGACAATCTTACCTTCCCATTACCTTCCTCGTGGTTCGAGAAGACTTTCCCGCCTTTTTCGGAGAGTTTTAGCCACGGGATCGCCGGTCGACATGGCCGGAACCCTAGCCGCCGCCGCCGCTGATGCGCCACTGTTCCGACCGTCGGCAAGCCTCCCCGACCCTACCATCGTACTCAGTGCATGAAATTAAGGTTGGGTGCCAAGGATTAGGTGCTGCGGTGGCCGGGAACTCAGATCCGGCGAGGCTCTCTGGAGCGCGCCGCCGCAGGAGCCCCGCGCGCTGCCGGCGTCGGGAGATTGAAGACGACGCGGCGGGCCCCGCATGTCAGCGTCTTGTAACCCTGTCGGATCTGGTGTGGCCGCGAGATCTGTTTTGTCTACGCGGTGTATATATGTGGTCCCCGTGTGGTTTAAATGCCATTGGTCCATTTTAAAACGGTGGGGCCCACGGGTTAATTCAAATTATAATTTAATTCCAGATTTGACTCCAAATTAGAAAATCCATAACTTTCTATAGACTACTCCAAAAATCTTCAAACAGATTTTGTTTGAAAGCCCATGAGCTCTAGTTTCTGATAGTACCAATTAGGTTTTGTGAAACTTACTTTTCAATTCTGTAGAAAACAATCTTTCCAAATACAAATACAATTTTTTCAGAGGAACTGTCCACAAGAAAAATCCCCAAAATTCACATAAAATACATTATCCAATTACAGATTCCCAGAAAAATTTTGGGAGCCATTTCACCTGTATAACCCTCTGTATAATTCAGTTACCTTTTTCAGTCATTGAATTATTACAGATGTTCAGTTGCTTTATTGTGTCCCAAATTTGGATTGAACACTCCCTTAGTCATATACTAACTCCTGTAAAAATTTGAGATTTACTTGACTCAGCCTCCTCGTTCTAATTCAGTTGCCAACTTAATGTTAAGAGAAAAGCTAAAAAATCCAGTTATAAAATAATTCCAGAAATTCTTGCCAACTTTAAAATTCAATATCTCCTTCACCAAGGGTTGGAAATTTATGAAACCAATTTTTCTACAACCAGAACAACATCATCTATCATGATCATCAACTGGCAGTTATGTTCAAGCTACAATTTCTTCTCTAAAATTATTGGAAATTTATTGCTTGCCATAATTTTAGAGACAACAAACTACTTTGATCATCTCCTGTTCTTTGCAAGAGTATCCCTTGTAGTACCTAACATCTACCATAAAAATTCCAAAGCCAAAGAAGATCAATCACTCACTATAACCATAGTTAGAAACTTATGAACTATATGTACATTATAATTTATTAGCATTCCTATATGCATGTCGTGTAGTGATCGATATTGATGAGAAGTGTCGCTTGGAGGAGAAGGCCAGGGTGTCCACTTGAAGTCCTTGGCGGAGTCTTCAGAGAAATACCTTAACACTTGACATTTAATCGAGTCGCAAACTAAGGCAAGCCCCGGTTTGCATTTAAGAGCTTTTCAAAGTTTTCCAGTTTTATTCACTTACGTCTTCAGTTGATATTGTGCATTAAGTATAAGGTGATTGATACTCCACTTGCATGACCACAAATCCCAGGGTTGGGTTGGAACGGGTTACAGTTTGACCTATAGTAACTGCTTTGCTAATGTAAAGGAAATCCGGTAGAAGTCGAGTAGTTGGAATCTACTCGTGAGATAGGAATAACAGTTCAAGGTGGAAGATTAAAAATGGCTTATGAAATGAAAACGAGACCGGGCAGGGAGAATAGGAGTCGACGAGATGGAGTCTCGGGCGCATAGCCCTGCCTGTGTCGCTTGAGGACCGTGCCGTATGCGGCACCGTTGGGCAAGCTTGAACTGTACCAGTTGCATAATGGTATATGGGCCCATTAAACTGATGTAACTCCAGACTGTAGTGTGGAGACTCCTCGGTTGTCCTTGAATGGAGATGTGAAGGCAGAAAGGTTTAAATCTCCTAGCGGAATGTTTTGATGTGTCCATGTAGGGGACCTTTTGCTCGGGATGAAGAAGTTTGTCGACATTGGGGTCTTGGATGAAAAGTGGCCACGTATGACGCGGGGAGGAGATCACGTATATGTCTCCCACATGGGTGTGCATGTCGTGCAGTCCGAGTGTGTCCTGATTGCAATCACCATCCCTCGCGGTAATAGAGTACCACTTGTTCGTCGCTGTCGTGACGTAGTAAATACTAAAGAAGCCAGAAAAACATATTGTATTGAATATTAATTTTTTTGCAAGTTTGTATGACTTAGAGATAGCAAAATTAAAGTTTACAGTTTCCCCATACTTTAGCTGTAATAGCATTATGTGCTTTGAGCATGTCATATCATCGACAAAGCGTTTCTTGTTTGATTGTGGAGTCTATGATGTGCCGTGCTCGAAGAATGTCATTTGCTACTTCAAACATGATTATAAGGATTCACTTGTAGGCGAGTCTATTTATGATGTTCCTTACCTATTCTTAGTACTCACCCATGCATATGTCTAGTGAGACGGGTTAGTCTTGCTGAGCCTTATGCCTCACGTTTGCGCTTTAACGATTTTTGCAGGTATTAGGTTTATTTCTGCTGTTCAGTTTGTACATGAGATCTTGAGGTATCGAGATAAGTCTCATGTGAACCACGCCATTGCTGAATGTTCTTCTTGTTGCTAATGAGAAACGTCCTAGGGCATGGATGTCTTCTCTCCTGCTTAGTTAGGTGAGATTATGAGTATGTATTTTCCGCTGCGTGTGTACCACTGTGGTACACTCTTTTGTAAACTCTGATTATTCTGAAATGAAAATTTTGTACAGTTTGGTATCCTTTTCGTGTGTGATGTTAGGTGCCGCATCGCATGGCACCACCCAATGAGATCCTCGGATGTGTGGACTCCGGTCCCCACAAAATTCCGCAAATAACTTGTAGAAATCAAGTTTTTAGGTTTTCTCCCTTTGCTGAGCGGACTAGTCCGACCCAGTCCAGACAAGTCCGACCTTAGTGATTTAATCTGGTTTGATTAAGCCACTTCAGGTCTTATTGCCTATTCACCCCCCTCTAGTCAACTTTCAATTGGTATCAGAGCAGGCCTCTCCACCAAGAGTCTATAAACTCGGAGAGGAAATGGCCGGAAGGGGTGACAATGAGATTTTGGTGATCATCGGTGACGACAAGACAAAGAACGTCGATGTTCTTTAAGATGATCCAAATGATGATGAGGAAGTTCGTCTACTCAAGGCACGACTTCATGAGAAGCTCAACGTCCCCAAGAAGGAGATTAAGCCGATCGCTCCAATCAACACCAACAATGGGAGTAGTTCACAAGACTACTCCTGGTGTCCTTACAACTATGAGCGATTAACAGCAAGAAATCACTACTTATCTATCCCTATTGGCAAACCTCCTCAATTTGATGGAAATGACTATTCTATGTGGAAGCATAATATGAAGATGCATCTCATTTCCTTAAACCCTGGTTTGTGGCAAATTGTCTTCACAGGTGTCCATCTTTCCAAGAATGAGGAAGACATTACTCCGGAACAAGCCGCCCTCCTCAATCGCAATGCTCAAGCCATTGTAGTAATTACCTCCTCATTGACTCGAGAGGAGTTCAACCACATTGAAGGATTAAAGTTGGCCAAGGAAATATGGGACATGCTCAAGACGGCACATGAGGGCAACTCTGTCAAATGGGAAGTGAAGATCGAGATGATTGAAGGAGAACTTGGGAGATTCACTATCATGGATGGTGAGTCTCCCCAAGACATGTACAACCACCTCAAGACTCTCATCCACAAGAGTTGATCTTATGGAAGCACCCAGTGGACGGACCACGAAGTGGTGAAGAGAATGATTCGGGCATTCATGCCTAGAAATGTCACTCTTTGCTCACTAACTTGTGAGAGTCCGGGATTCCATAAGATGACTGCTGAAGAAGTGCTAGGGAGAATCATCAACCATGAGATGATGGAGCAAGAGGCTATGTTCTACAATGACCTTCAAAAGCTCTCCTCCTCCAAGAAAGAGATGTTCCATTCAAGGCAACATCCTCAAGATCTCAAGAATAGGGAGAAAGTGATGATAGACACCAATGAGGAAGAGGAACTCTTCATCAACAACTTCAAGAGGATGTGGAGAAGAAAGAGGGGGAGCTATCATCGTGAAGGCAAGAGAAAATACAATCCCAAGACAAGATCAAAGAGGGCTTGCTACAATTGTGGTGAACAAGGCCATTTAATTGTGGATTCTGCACATGAAGAGAACAAGAAGAAGAAGGAGGACAAGTCTCAAGAAAAGAAACACTTCAACAAGAAGAAGCAATTGCGACATGCCCACCTTGGAAATGAGTGGGATTCAAATGAAGAATCTTCCTCCGATGAAGAAGAAAAGATAGCAAATATTGCTATGGAGAAGACAACAACGGAGAACAAGCCCTTCCCAACTTGGAGATCTCAAGGCAAACTTGCCTCATGGCCAAGGAGGTAAGAAAGAATGTCAAATCTAAATCCTCTTTTTTCAATTTCTTCGCATGATGATTTTGATAGTAGTAGTGAGAATAAACATATGCTAAAAGATATGAGCAAAAGTAGCTTGAAAAGATTGAGGTTGTTAACGGACAAGATATTTGAGAAGGAAGATCTCATCAACCGTCAAGAGGAGATGCTCATCCAACAAAAGGAGAGATGTCAAGAGTTTGAGGAGCTCTTGGAGCTTGAAAGAGAAAGAAGCAAGGAACTTGATCGTGAACTCACTTTGAGCAAGGAAACCTGCTCAAACCTTGAGAACACTACAATTATGCTAAAGGATGAACATTTTAGCTTGACAAAGGCTAACAAGATTCTTGAAACACAAGTGAAGTCTCTCAAGGTCAATGCACCTTCTTCCTCTACAAGCTCACCTTCCACAAATGTCAAATTCGAAGCACATCAACCTTGCAAATGCTCAAACTTGATTCTAAAACTTAAAGATGAGCTTAACTTGGCACAAACCAACCAAGCACCAAAGGGTGGCATCTTTGACATTGAGAAGATGGCATATGCACATAGTGCATAAACCAACACAAGACATCCCCTTGTCAAGGATGGTCTTGGCTATTCTAGGGAGACGAGGCAAAACGCCAAAACTCCTAAGAATGAAAAAGACTTGATTGTTTTTGTCAAAGGAGGTTCATATAATACTAACAAAGGAAATAACATTGCTACATCTCCTGAAATGCCTAAGAAGGAAACTCATCCCTTGTTCCATGATTTTTATGCTTCATATGTGTTATTGAGGAACAAGTTTGGCAAAGCTTATGCTAGGTATGTTGAGCCACACCGCAAGAGTCCTAAACCTTGCGCGTGGGTGCCCAAGTGCCTCTTGACTAACATCAAAGGACCCAACACCGCTTTGGTACCTAAAGCCAAGGCTCAACGTCTTTTTGTAGGCATACTCCTCCGGTGTAACCAAGTGGGTTCTTGATAGTGGATGCACTAATCATATGACCGGAAAGAGGAAGATGTTTGTGGAGTATGAACAAAATGAAGATCCAAGTGAGGGGATCTACTTTGGGGACAATAGCCAAGGAAAAATCCTTGGCACCGGTAAAATTGCTATATCCCCTAATCATACTCTTTCTAATGTTTTACATGTTGATTCACTTGATTATAACCTCTTGTCCATATCACAACTATGTGACAAAGGTTATAATTGTTTGTTCACTAATGAGGGTGTGACCGTCACAAGGAGAAGCAATGACTCAATTGCTTTTAAGGGTGTACTAAAGGGAAAGCTCTATCTTGTGGATTTCTCCGCGGATAAAGCCCAACTTGGTACATGCTTAATTGCAAAAAGTAACATGGGTTGGCTTTGGCATAGAAGACTACCCAATGTTGGGATGAGGAATTTGCAAAATTTTCTTAAGGGCGAGCACATCCGTGGTTTGAAAAATGTTGTGTTTGAAAAAGATAGGCCAAGTAGCGCATGCCAAGCTGAAAGCAAGTTGGAGCTCCACATCCATCCAAGAACATCATGACGACAACAAGATCATTGGAGCTCTTACACATGGATCTCTTCTGTCCAATCACCTACATAAGTATTGGCGGTAACAAATATGGTCTTTTTATTGTTGATGATTTTTCACGTTTCACTTTGGTATTCTTTTTGATTGATAAGAGTGCGACTCAAGGTGTCCTCAAGAAATACTTGAGGAGAGCTCAAAATGAGTTCTCCTTAAGTATCAAGACCATAAGGAGTGACAATGGCACTGAATTCAATAGTACTCAAGTTGAAGAGTTTTTGGATGAAGAAGGCATCAAGCATCAGTTCTTGGCGTCCTACTTGATGAGTAAGTTTAGGCCCGATCTTCCGAAAGGTATGTCGATTGGGGTGGAGAACTCGACGTTGATGATTCGTGGCACTCGAGCGGTACGAGTACCCCTGCAATCACTACACCACGGCTCCGTTGGTTATCAACCGTGCTGCACACTCTTGACCTCGCCAAGAAGGCTAATCCCTGCAAGTGCAACCGAGAACACGAGCAAGAACGTAGAAGACACGATTTGATATCGCGAAGTTGGGGTCTTACAAACCGTAGAACGGCGATATTATTGATCTAGGCAAAACCCAATTGTTCATAGCGGCTACTATGGAGTATATATAGGTGGGAGGACGTCCAATGGGGTGTTGGGGTCGTGACCTAACCCTAACACACGAAAATAATGGACTTAGACTTGATACAAGGCCCAATGGCCCAATACGGTGGCGCAGCACCGTGACAGATTATGTACTTGATTTTGTTTCGACGATTCCCGACGACCCCGAAGGAATTTTGACATGGTACCGGTGCCATTGGAAAGTTTATCCTCTCCCCTTTCTGTGCATATGTAGAACTTCCAAAACGCAGTTCGTATGCGTCATGGGCATCCGTTTTAGTGCGTACTACTCCTGGACTCCGAGTTGGATATGATTTGGAGTTTGGTTCGGTTTCCATCTTCTTTGAACGAATTCTCTGGTCTTCCACGTCCCTAATACTCCCTCCAAGTACTCTTTGAACCTCTCCATGGATCCTAATCACAAATAAATCATTAAGTAGCAATTTATGCTCAAAAACATATAAGGAAATATATAAGAACGAGTTCACCTCTAAAATTAATTGTTGTGTATGAACTCTATTGATTGCATCTTGTATGTTCAATGGAGTGTTGTTTGTATCCATAGAAGTGATGTCCTCGTCATCCCCCCCCCCCTTCTTGAATTGGAGTCGTCCTCGACTCAAGTTCATCTTCTATCATGTGTGGGTCCTTACGTGCAACGCCATCAAATCTTCTTGTAAGCATGAAAGGAGGAGGCCAAGGTGGTGGACGGCATAGTGCACCATCTTGATCTTGTCCATCAAATAAGAGTGCACATTCACTTGAGTCAGGATCCCAAACAAATAAACATTGTGTTATTTTGTAGGTGCAATAATAATATGCATGATCTCATCATTCTCCCCTTCTTTATGACAAGCCGTCCTCGGCTTGCTCGTATGTCCAGCAAAAAGTCTTGCTTTGGGGGTAGAGTTTAGGCCCGAGTGAGCACTGTCCATATTGCACAACCGCAGTGAAAAATGTTTTTGTTGTCCCTGCTGCAAGGAAAAAATACTGGAAAAACTTGACAAGATATTATTAGCGTTAGTACATTCATTTACTTGACCATGTTGTTGCAGCACAAAAGGAGCTTCCTCATTTGAACATATGTAAACTTTATGCACCATAAACATACCACTATGTTCATATTTGCCTACAGCATAAAAAATATTTCTACTTAACAAAGGCAATTGAGACTGAGAAAATATTATCTTCTCTACGATATCTAGATCACAAAGAGTGTCAAATTAAATATAGCCCAAAGTATTTAGAGAAGATAACAATTTCAGCTCATCCCTTTCACATGTAGTTGGGATCAAATGCTTAATTTCAGCACAAGTGAGTAATAAAGTATCAAATTCATTTGGTTGTTCTAGCATAGGTACAATATAATTATCAGCACACAACTCATTTTTGTTGTAAGAATCAGTAGGAAAATCAACTAATGGTAAATGTGTATTATGAAAATGTTCATCTTGTTGTTGCTCATCGATAGTATGATTGGTAGCAAAATTCAGCACATCTGAAAATGTCATACCTTGGTTAACTTTATAGCATTGTCCATTAACACTACTCTCATTTTCAGCAAGAAATTCAAATGCATTATGAGTTGATTCATCAAAAAATTCAGAAGAGTTGTTCAACACCTCACTCTCATTTGCATCTACATTATTTGTTCATGTTTCTGCAAAAGGTTAGGCAAAGGAGGAGGTACAACAAGAAAATTCTTCTCAAGTTCATATATTTCATCTTTGCAATTAGATACATAAGCAAAAGTTTCTCGCATAAGAATTTTCATATCTTTCCATGTTCGAGGTTTTTCTATATCGCTTAAGTTGTCCCACCAAGTTAATGCACAATCAACTAACGCACTAGAAATATTTCTAATCTTTCTCCTCTCACACATATGCAATTTTCCAAAAATGTTATCCAACTCTATTTCCCAAGCAATATATTCATCGTAACCAAAACCATCATAAGAAGGAAGAGATGGGAGAATGTAATTACTTCTTGTGGAAGGTGTTTAAAGGTGGTTTTAATGTCATGTGAATCCTTGGTTGATTTTTGATTTTTACTGAGCAACTCCATCGTCGTCTTCATCATGTCCATCATCTCAGCATATAATGCATGATTCTTGCTTTTACCTGACATTGTTAGTAGCAAACAGAAGACAATACAAAAAATATGTTATCCCTATCAACTACAAAGGATAATGGCAAAGTGGAAGTGGAATCACACACTCTCAAGCGTCTTACCACGCTCTTACAAGTGTTCTTACTGACACTGCAGGTGGCAAACGGTGGACAGTATGAAGAAACCAATGAAGCGTGGGATGATTGCAAAGGTGTATCGATTCTGCTCAAGAGTAAGGTCTAGCTTGGATGGCACTTTCTATGTAGCAAGGATTAGCAACAATGAAATCAAATAGTAAAGTTGAATAAGTGTCCAAAGTATTTGTCAAAGTTGCTGGCCTAAATGTGTTCCTAGTAGTTCAAGCTAGCAAGACATGAGACAAAACTAGATGACACAAAGAATGCAAGCACTTCTGTTTTTTTGTTGTTTTTTTCCTCTTTTTTTGTGCGGCTTTTGTTTCTTGTTTTGCACTTGCCCTTTTCTTTTTTCTTCCTTTTTTTTTCAGAATGTGCTGCAAGGAAAGAACACAATGAAAATCAATCCAAGATATCTCGTGTGTCTGTCGCAGATTTTCTGCTCAATTTTCCAAGGACAAATAGGCACACTTATAGTCTCTAAATTGGAAAACTTAGAACAGAAAGATTGTAGATATATAACTCCTCTTTAATTTCAATATATGGAAGACCTATTTAGGAAAAGAACAATAGGAGATACTGCCCCCGAAATACAGACTGTTCAGAATTTTTAGGTCAATAACAGATTCAGATCTAATGCAATTTCGACATCAATTACTATATGTTCTGGGAAAAAGATGAATAAGAAAGTTATAGAGAACTTCTTCAGATTTCCAGAAAGTATATGAACACGAAAATCCGAGTTCGTATGAGCTAGATATGATGAAAATACTGAACTGGACAGAGATGAATCTAATCTGAATGTGATGATGTGATTCAAAAGGATCAATCAACACAATGCAAAACTCAAAATAAGACTAAAAACACTTCTAAACCAGCAATATGACTCAACCACGGACACAAACTCAACAAAATCAAACTGAATAACAAAGTTGCAAAGGCTCAACGTGGTTTGGACAAAGTAATGAACAGATCTACTAAACTGCAAGTTTTTTTGTGGCTTTTTTTGTGGACTCTAGGTATGAAAAACAAAACTAATGTAATGGATAGATGAATTACCTAACGGGCAACCTGGAAATCTGATACCAATTGATAGGAAATTCGTCCCGATCTTCCGAAAGGTATGTCGATTGGGGTGGAGAACTCAACGTTGATGATCCGCGGCACTCGAGCGGTTCGAGTACCCCTGCAATCACTACACCACGGCTCCGTTGGTTATCAACCATGCTGCACACGCTTGACCTCGCCAAGAAGGCTAATCCCTGCAAGTGCAACCGAGAACACGAGCAAGAACGTAGAAGACACGATCTGATATCGCGAAGTTGGGGTCTTACAAATCGTAGAACGGCGATATTATTGATCTAAGCAAAACCCAATTGTTCATAGCGGCTACTATGGAGTGTATATAGGTGGGAGGACGTCCAAGGGGGTGTTGGGGTCGTGACCTAACCCTAACACACGAAAATAATGGACTTAGACTTGATACAAGGCCCAATGGCCCAATACGGTGGCGCAGCACCCTGACAGATTCTGTACTTGATTTTGTTTCAACGATTCCCGACGACTCCGATGGAATTTTGACATGGGACCGGTGCCATTGGAAAGGTTATCCTCTCCCCTTTCCGTGCATATGTAGAACGTCCAAAACGCAGTTCGTATGCGTCCTGGGCGTCCGTTTTATTGTGTACTGCTCCTGGACTCCGAGTTGGATACGATTTGGAGTTTGGTTCGGTTTCCATCTTCTTTGAACGAATTCTCTGGTCTTCCACGTCCCTAATACTCCCTCCAAGTACTCCTTGAACCTCTCCATGGATCCTAATCACAAATAAATCATTAAGTACCAATTTATGCTCAAAAACATATAAGGAAATATATAAGAACGAGTTCACCTCTGAAATTAATTGTTGTGTATGAACTCTATTGATTGCATCTTGTATGTTCAATGGAGTGTTGTTTGTATCCATAGAAGTGATGTCCTCATCACTACTCACTTCAAAAAAATGGGGTGGCTGAGAGGAAGAATAGGACCCTCATCGAGATGGCAAGAACCATGCTTGACGAATACAAGACGTCGAACCGGTTTTGGGTGAAAGTGGTTAACACCGCTTGCCATGCCATGAATCGGTTGTATCTTCACCGCATTCTTAAAAAGGCATCTTATGAGCTCCTAACCATAACAAGCACAACATTTCTTACTTTCATGTTTTTCGGAGCAAATGCTATATTATCAATAATAAGCCTAGGACTTTGAAGTTTTCTTCTAAGTCTGATGAGGGTTTCTTGCTTGGGTATGACTCAAACACTTGCGCCTATCGTGTCTTCAACAAATCCTCTAGAATTGTTGAAGTAGCATGTGACGTAGTGTTTGATGAGACTAATGGCTCCCAAGTGGAGCAAGTTCATCGTCATGTGCTAGATCAAGAAGAAGCTCCACAAGTGGTGATAGGAAGGATGTCACTTGGAGACATACGACCACAAGAACAACCTCAAGACTTAATTGACCATCCTATACATCAAGCAAGCTCTTCCTCAGATAATCAAGTTCAAGTCCCCCAAGATGCGCTCCAAGATGATGAATATGGAGGCATCAATCAAGGGGGTGGACGAAGAAAATGAGGAAGATGATGATGAAGACCCAAGACCTCAATCACCACACCCAAGAGTACATCAAAGCGTTCAACGGGATCATCCCGTTGACAACATCCTAGGAGACATCTCCAAGGAGGTAACTAATCGATCTCGTGTTGCAAATTTTTGTGAACATTACTCTTTTGTTTTCTCCTTGGAGCCTCACAAGGTTGAAGAAGCACTACGATATCTGGATTGGGTGATGGCCATGCAAGAAGAGCTCAACAACTTTGAAAGAAATCAAGTATGGGAGCTCGTGAAGAGGCCTAATGCAAATGTTATGGGCACCAAGTGGGTGTTCTGCAATAAACAAGATGAGCACGGAGTGGTTACAAGGAACAAAGCATGACATGTAGCAAAGGGGTACTCACAAGTCAAAGGTTTTGATTTCGATGAAACCTTTGCTCCCGTAGCTTGGCTTGAATCAATTTGCATATTACTTGCCTTTGCTACTCACAATGATGTTAAGCTATACCAAATGGACATAAAGAGTGCATTTCTCAATGGTCCGATCAAAGAAGAGGTGTATGTAGAGCAACCATCCCGGTTTTGATGATCAAGAATTCCCAAACCATGTCTACAAATTGCGTATGGCTCTCTATGGCCTAAAACAAGCTCCTAGAGCTTGGTATGAGTGCCTTAGAGACTTTCTAACTCAAAATGGTTTCAAAATTGGGAAGGCGGATTACATCTTATTCACTAAGCATTTTAATGATGATTTGTTTGTTTGCCAAATATATGTTGATGAAATTATATTCGGCTCTACTAACAAAGCTTTTTGTGATGAGTTTTCCAAGATAATGACCGAGATGTTTGAGATGTCCATGATGGGGGAGTCTAAGTTCTTTCTAGGTTTTCAAGTGAAGCAACTCAAGGAAGGCACGTTCATTAGTCAAACCAAGTACACACAAGACATACTTAAGAAATTTGACATGGACAAAGCCAAACCCATCAAGACTCCCATGGGAACCAATGGACACCTCGACCTTAAAGAAGATGGTCCAAGTGTGGACCAAAAGGTATATTGCTCCACGATAGGATCATTGCTTTACTTATGTGCATCTGGACCTGATATCATGCTTAGTATTTGTATGTGTTCTAGATTTGAAGCTACTCCTAAGGTATGTCATTTGACCACTGTTAACAGAATTCTTATATATTTGGTTCATAAACCAAGCCTAGGACTTTGGTGCCCCAAAAGCTATAAGTTTAACCTCATTTGATACTCCGATGCGGATTATGCAGGGTGCCAAGTTGATAGAAAGAGCACCTCTAGAAACTACTAATTCATTGGTAGATCTGTAGTGTCTTGGTCCTCAAAGAAACAAAACTCTATTGCTCTTTCCACAGCCGAAGCGGAGTATGTCTCCGCTGGAAGTTGTTGTGCACAACTTCTTTGGATGTGACAAACTCTTAGGGACTATGGCATAAACTTGAACCATATTCCCCTCCTATATGACAATGAGAGTGCCATCAAAATAGCCCAAAATCCAATGGAACATTCAAGGACCAAACAAATCGATATCTGCCACCATTTCTTAAGAGATCACTCCATCAAAGGAGACATAACAATTTCCCATGTGAGAACCGAAAAACAATTGGCTGATATTTTTACCAAGCCCCTAGATGAGAAAAGATTTTGTAAACTTAGGAGTGAGCTCAATAGCTTAGATTCTTGAAATGTGGCTTAAGTCTTGAACATCTGATTGTTACTTCAAAATTCACACGTGCTTGCGAAAAACTCTTCCTCCTCAATTTTCTACAAATTATTTTGAAATTATTGAATCTTTGTGAATTATGGACACAATTTGGTTGTTGATTGCTTACGGATCATGTTTACAAATATCATTTGTGAAAATCTAGTCCAAAAGGATCAAATATTTGTTGAAAACTCAATATATATGAGT
The DNA here is from genome assembly GCA_036927565.1 of Tuctoria greenei. Classification (NCBI taxonomy): domain Eukaryota; kingdom Viridiplantae; phylum Streptophyta; class Magnoliopsida; order Poales; family Poaceae; genus Tuctoria; species Tuctoria greenei. The sequence continues at coordinate 135,557,683 of JAYESD010000006.1, forward strand.
TTTCAGCCTTTGAACCGGACTAGTCTGCCCGTGACTGGACTAGTCTGGCTGTTCAGAGAAGTCCAAACCCAGTCCGGAGGACGGGTCTCCAACCACACTAGTTCGGCCCCTGGGGACTTAACCTCCCTAGGGATCCCTCGACCTCCTCACTTCGTTCAAAGTTCTCTCTCCTCAAATCGCGAAAACCTCTCCCCAAATCAACGGTTTTCAATTCCAACCACCAAAACTCGATTCCAATCCGTGGATGAAGCCTCAAGGTCTGTGGGAACTCTTCCCCAAGCTTCCTAAGGCAATTCTTCATCCACATTGCGTTGATTCGAAGATTTGAAGAGGTATTCTTGACCTAACCCCAAATCCTTCAAAATTCAATTCTTTTAGGTCTTTTGATAGAAACCTCTTCACATAAGTTGTTCTCTATATCGTTGTGATCATGTCCCTAGAATTTGGTGGTTAGATCCATATATTTTTCAAAATTTCTCAAGATTAGGGTTCTTACTGTGTGCACCAGACTAGTCCGGCCACAGGGCGGACAAGTCTGGAATATGTGGGCTAGTCTGGCCCCTGGGCATACAAGTTCGGGTTACACGGTGAAAACCATAAGCTTGATCGATTTTTTTAATTCTAACACCACACTCTACTTCTTTGGACCCATATACTCTCTCTTTGTATCTCTTATCAGTGACAATGTCGGATTTTGACTACATTCCTCTTTTCGATTCCGAGGCCGAGGCGGGAAGACAAGAACTCTATTGTCTAGATCATGAGGAGCGAGAGCTTGCTATAGCTCTCCTCGAATCCCAGTCAGAGGCAAGAAATGCCGAGAAAAAGCAAAGGGAGGCACATAACTCAGCTACAGCCAAGGCAGCCCCATTGAAGAAGAAGAGACTTGTCACCATGGGAGAGAAGACAAGAACTCAAGAAGCTAGAAGGTCCAAGGACAAATGCAAAGCACCAATTGAGGAGGCACCCAAGAAAAGTGAATGTGGGCCTAGAGGGAGGGGGGGTGAATTGGCCTTTTTGAAAAATTGTCGAATCCTGCAACACTCAACAACAAGCTCAATACCAGAGATATCGGACTATTCCGGTAAAGTGCGGACTAGTCCGGTGTTCACGGACTAAGTTGATTAAGCTAGATCGATTAGGTTGATTATTTTATGTGTGCAGCGGAAAAGTAGAACCAAATAAAGGTTTCACAGTTATATATTAGATTATATCACAGTTAATTCTTATGTTTGACAATTCAATGTAAGATGAGCAATGATTGTTGAAACCCTAGATTATATTGATGAATGAGAATGATGAACACCAAAAGCAAAACACAAGGATTTATCCCGTGGTTCGGCTACCACAAAAGGCAACCTACATCCACGTTGAGGAGTTCACAAAGGATCGAGTTTTCTCCAACCCTACCCTCATCGGATCGCCACAAAGGCCAATCCTCTTCCACTAATCACAAAGGGGTGAATAACCGAATTCAAGGGGCCTTCTCACACGTTGAGAGCTCCCATAGATTACAACACAAATTTCCACCAAAAACACACTCAAAAGATTACAACTAAAATGCAGGAGTGTGTTAGAGAATCAAACCAAGAGCTCAATGTGATGTTCCAAGTGTCTCTCCAATGATCTAGAGTGAATCCTTAAAGGATTGATCGTTGTTGCACTTAATTTTGTGGAGAGATGTAGTTTTTGAGGCTCTTGGGAGGTGTGCCGGCGCTAGGGTTCGAGAGAGTTCAAAAGAAGGCCATGCACCTCTATTTATATGGGGTTTCTAAAAGTGACCTTTAGGGTTCAGAAAGTTCGGACTAGTCTGTGGTGGTCACCGGACTAGTCCAGTGTGCTGTGTGTAGCAAACCCTATGTACCCCGAAATATCGGACTAGTCCGGCTGAAAACGGACTTGTCCGATTTCGCTACTGGAAATCTTCGAACTAGTCCGATATCCATCGGACCTGTCCAGACATGTGAAACCCTAAGTGAGTTAGATGACAAGTCCGCACTTGGAGGACTTGTCTGATGTAGATTAGAGGGTTTTTCGGACTAGTCCGTGTAGACATCGGACTTGTCCGATTTGGATCAGAAAGAATATCGGACTAGTACGGTTTTGATCGAACTTGTCCGATTTTGTGTGACATGTGAAGTGTTTTGGGGACTAGTCCTTACTGGGGAGGACTAGTCTAATTCTAGTCAGAAGAATATCAGACTAGTCTGACAGATATCAGACTTGTCCGATCTGGTGCAGAAAGGTTATCAAACTAGTCCGGCCCTGTGTAACTTTGTGCAATGTGTGTGTTTAATTGTGATTGAGCTCTTGGGGTGAGTTCCCTTAACACACTCCATACACAATAATCTATTACTCTTCTTCCTTGAGCTCATCTCCATTTTGCTCCTCATCCTTCCTTCTTTTTGGTATTTTACTCATTTTCCTATCATAGGTTTGCACTCATCTCAACAAATAGGTTAGGATCCCAATTGCTTGTCATAAATCATCCAAAACCCACAGGAGAGTCCTAGATGCACTTTCAAAAAGGGTCCTGATTGCTATGAATCTAGCAAGCTAGGCTAAGAAGGGAGTCTCTCAACCCATTGGTCCCTTGAGGATGTCCTCACTCGCAAGGAACCCCAACCGTTCAGCTGCTTTTGATGCTAATATTTTCAAAGGCAAAGGGGCTGAAAAGGCGAGGAAGTTACAGAAGATCAATGTGTATCAATGAAAAATGAACACCGCAGATCCTTGCTTCTGGTGTGACTTCCACTGTGACTACTACAGGACAGTCTATATGTCCAAGCAGACGCCATACAGGACAGTCTATATGTCCAAGCAGACGCCAGTGACAGACACCCAATGGATTGATTGGGACCGCATGGCACAGATGGATCACTTGGCCTTCAATGTTGTGATTGAGGCCATAGAGTGCCATGGATTGAAGAAGCTCATTGCATTTCAATATGACTGGAATGTGGAGGTTACTGCCCTGTTCTATTCTATCGTCTATTTCCACACCGATGGGGATCGACGGATCACGTGGTTGACCCATGGAGAGCAATACTCCACTGTTTATTGGGAGTTTGCTCAATTCCTTGACTTGGAAGATCAACAAGAGAACGAGATCATCATCTCCAACCTAAAGCTAGTTCACTGAGACACCTTGGAGTACATGTATCCAAGTCATGGAGTCCAATATGAGGCCGGGAAAATTCGGAACATCAAGACCTTCTATAGTGTCCTCAATCCAGTGCTTCGAAAGACAATTGCACCCAAAGATGGAAATGCGAGCATTATTCAATGAAATTTGAGGCACTTAATGGTTCTCATTGTTGGAGATGTCTGATTCAACATGGTTGACTACATCTTTGATGACATCTTCAACAACTCACGCACTCCTAACCAATCATGTGGCTACACTCCCTACATCATGTTCATGATCGAGAAGTTGTCCGGGCTCACCTTCAAGAAGGACATCATTCACAGAAGTCTTCATCCTCAAATTCCTCCTCTGGAGCCAGCTGTCCCTCAAAGAAAGAATGCAGATCCTCCTGCTTCATCTTCTCATTTTGTGCCACCTCCACCTCCTCGTCCATCCCAGTCTGGAAACGGCTTCTTCAAGTGCTTCAAGGCAATTTTCGCCTGTTGCCGAAAGGCAGAAGTTCGGCAACGTCGCATGGAGCGTCGCCAAGAGAAGTATCTCAAGGCAATGTGCAACAAGCTCAAAGTCCCAATGTCTCCTGCTGTGGAGAGTTATGGAGAGATCACTCCATTCCCAGAGTTCACCGACGAAGAACTAGCACAATTTGGTGTGATTAGCACCTCCACGCGGCTCCATCCGAGGAAGAAGATGATGATCCGGAGGCCACGGAGAGCGACAGCGATAGGCAAGGCAGAGACGACGACGATGATGATGAAAATTAGATCTTAGGGCTCTCCTTCTCTCTTTTCCTTTTTGGTGTCTTGATGCCAAAGGGGGAGAGATTGGAAGGGGGGTACTTCGATAGTTTTTTATGTCGTTGTCTCTTTTGATCCACTCTGGACTATATTTTAAAACTCCCACATTTTAAATTTGTGTAAGACTTAATCTATGGTTCATGTGCTATGCTTGAATTGTTATGTTATGCTTCAAATGACTTGTTTACCACACATATTTATTGTCTTATCAAAATTTATGGGCACATCACTTAGGCACCTCACCATAACATGTATATGTATGAGAACTCTCTCAACCTCTCTTACTCATGATGCATACATTGAGGGGGAGTTACTCATACACATACATGTTATGAAAACGAACTATTATCCTTTTTGTTGAAGATTAATGTGTTTTCATCAATCACCCAAAATGGGGAGATTGAAAGTGCATCTAGGCATCCTCGTGGGTTTTGGATGATTGATAACGATAATTAAGAGACTAATGAGCTAAGTTTATCTTAAGCACAGATATGATCAATAAAAGGAGACAAAATACCTCAAAAAAAAAAAGGTTGAAATGAGCGTCAAAGGCTGAAGCATAGAAACTAGGGTTTCTATGGTGTTGAGTTTAGACGAGTCACATCATGTGTTAGGGTGGCTGTATCATATGCATTGAGATTGTTCTAGAGGGTTCAAAGTGATGGTTGAGATAAAAACCTAAGCGAGAAGACAAAATGAGAGAAAACACTAAGAGGTCGGACTAGTTTGGCCAGCTAGAGTAGTCCGTTATGGGTTGGACTAAATGTCTCTGGATAAATTCGGACTTGTCTGTATGGGTACGGACCAGTACGTTATTCCCTTGGTGAGCAAATATGGAGCTAAGTCCTGGGAGGTGGACTTGTCCGCCACACAGGCCGAACTAGTCTGGACCCCCCAGAGATGTCTGTTTTGGGACAGACCAAAGCATTCTGGAAGAGTTCGGACTTGTCCGTTGTTGCACGGACTAGTTCGGTTGAGACTTAGTGTGAGAAACCGAGTCAAACCCTAGAAGGTCGGACTTGTCCGCCCCGGTGGCCGGACTAGTCCAGGCCTACCAAGTTTAGCCCATTTTGGGACGGACTAAATCATTTTGTCCGACTTTGGACGAGTCCGTTGTTGGTCGGACTAGTCCGTGTTGTCAATGGCCGTTTGAAATTCAAACCATAGCGTGCACGTCATCTATTTTGTCGATCCATGACATGGAATTGTCGGTGGTCCCAGAAGGCCAGACTAGTCCGTGGAATTGGGATGAACTAGTTCAGGTTTGCCATGGTGGCAACGGTTAGTTGTTAGGACCCCTATAAAAAGGGGACCCCCGGACCCTATTTGATAAGACTTGAACCCTAGCACCGCCACAACTGACCTAGGGCCATCCAAAGCCTTCTACTCGTCCTACTAGCCCTCTAAGACCAAATCATAAAGAGATTAGGGTTTGGGAAGAAGAGTGAAGGAAGATCATCGCGCTTTGGCTCTCGGTTTGGTCTCTTGCGCATTGTGTTGTGTTTTGTGGCTTGTGTGAGTTGAGCTTCAAGTGCTCCTTGCTGTAATGATTCGTGGGAGCATCAACTTCCGAGCAGCCCCAAGAAACTTGGTGATTACCCATTCATATAGTGGAAACCAAGTCGGTCATTGTGGTAGCTTGGTGAGAGAAGAGGGTCAAGTGAGACCCGATCCTTGTGTGGACTCCTCAAAGTGGATGTAGGCTTATTCGTGGAGCTTAACCATGGGATAAATCTTGTCTCACGTGTCTCTTTACATTTTGTAATCACTAGAATTGCTTTTAGAGTTCATATTGTTCTTCAAATTGATCTTTGTTTAAATCTTGTAACCTAATTGCTTTAAATTGTCAATCTAAGTTGTACTAGGTTACTATACATTTCATACGTCTTTAGTGAACTTAAATTCCGCAAATAACTTGTAGAAATCAAGTTTTTAGGTTTTCTCCCTGTGCTGAGCGGACTAGTCCGGCCCTGTCCAGACAAGTCCGGCCTTAGTGATTTAATCTCATTTGATTAAGCCATTTCAGGTCTTATTGCCTATTCACCTCCCTCTAGGTAGCTTTCACCATGTCTAAAGACCATGGAAAGTTCTAAAAGAAGCTATAGTCTGAGCGAGACACGGGCACAAACAAGCAAGTGGATAAATCGGAAACTCCCCTTTTTATTTCTTAATTAGAGCCCCTGAAGGCTTTGTTACAAAAAGAAAAAAAAAGAAACCACATCAAGACTACGGTTAGGCCATCACCCCTGCTTCCCCATCTCTTCTTGCTTCTATATTGAGTCATTGGGGACGAGCTCCTTCAAGGCCTAGGGTATAGGCTTGACCCTCCTTCAGAACCCCCTAAGCTCCACGTCGGTCAGGCCATCAGTGAATCCCTCCCCCAAGGCATCGAGGTCAACACCATAGTAGTGCGCCAGCACCACGGCCAGGGCAATCCAAGCTCGGCATACAACCCCGACATCCGCATAGGACGATAGATGGGCTGCAACCCGACCCACGACCAATGACAGCTGCTCTGAGCCTCTCTTGTTAGGAAATAGGCACGCGGAAACGAAGACGGATCTACCGAGGCATCGATGCAAGATCACGGACGACACGCGAGGCACAATATTTGTTAACGAGGTTCGGCCGAAGCCTACATCGCCGGGGCATGACTACGGGCGCTCCTCCCCAATATGTTGTCTTTTGTCGTGGTTACAACAGCGGCCCTCCCCTCATATTTATAAGGAGACCAGTAAAGAGTCCAACACAAACTCTACACCCCGCCGCTAATACAACTCAAAGTCCTATCGTAACCAACTCGTACATAATATTCGACACATATCCAACAAACTCCACCTTGGCGAATATTACACCACCTTGAAGTTGTCATGCGCGAACCTCCATGTACTCGGACTTGAGTTGTCGACTTCGTAGCTCATGGAGAGCCACACGACGAGTCCAACGTCTTAGACTCGCCGTCCGAAGAGAACACCGCTATCTCCGCAACTCCATCTTCCATTACTCCACCTGCAACGGAATGCCCTTGTAACTTGTACAAATTTGATGTCTCTCTCTCCTATCATCACAATCTCATCTCCATTCATGACCTTCATTGTCTTTCCATCCGGCTCAGCCGGAATAACAGACCATCACGATGTAGAGCCCCAAGCGAAATTAGATTCCTTTGCAGCTTTGGTACATGCTTAACACCTTGAAGCATGTGCTCACCTCCGTCTTGTGTCTTGATCTTGATCTCGCCTATTCCAATAATAGGATGTCCCCTATCATCTCCCAAATAAGCTTTGCCAAAATCACCTGACTTGTACGAAGAGAACCACTCCTTTTTGTGTGTCGCATGAAAAGAGCTTGCTGAATCTAACACCCATGCTTCAGTTGACTGTATTTCGATACCCACTGAGAGAACATCACCGTCGCTATCTGAGTCACTTTTAGGAATTACCACATTAGCACTTGAACCCTTCACTTTTGCTGGACAATCCCTTTTAATATGTCCCCACTCCTTGCAGAAATAGCACTGCACCTTTTTCTTCTAATTGCTCTTAGCCTCCACCTTCTCCTTCGCATTCTCACCTCTGATCAGCAAACCTTCAGCTTGAGGTTCATCTACTGCATTGTTCTTCCTTCTTTGCTCTTGAGCTAGTAACGCTGCAGTAACATCCTCAATTTTGATGGAATCCTTGCCGAATGTCAGAGTTGTGACCGTTTGCTCATAAGATGGCGGTAACGAGCATAAAAGAATTATTGCCTTGTCTTCATCATCAATTTGCACATCTAGCTGTCCTAGATCCGTGACCCTTTGATTGAAGATATTTATGTGCTCTGCAAGATCAGACCCTTCCTGCATCTTCAGCCCATATAATTTTTGCTTCAAATACAACTTGGTCGTCAAAGTCTTCGACATGAACTGATTTTCCAGCTTATCCCAAATTTCCTTTGGTGTAGTCAACCCGATAACATGGTACATGACATTGTCGGACAGACACAGCCGTATGGTTGCAGCTGCTTGCATCTGTTTTTCCTCCCACTCGTCATCCTCCATCTTGACCGGCTTTTTCGCCTTCAGAACAGACAAAAGACTTTGTTGCGCCAACAAATCTTTCACCCTTATCTGCCACAAGCCGAAGTTGCCGCTGCCATCAAACTTCACCATATCAAATCTGGTACCCGTCGGTGCCATCCGTCCTCTTGCCACGGATGACCAAAAAAAAATCTTCGCACGTGTCACACGTCGAAGCCGCGTGCCTCCTGCACGCACAAGCACGTCGTCGCGTACTCCTGCGTTCCAACTGAACGCGCCGCCGCGTACACGTGCCCCTCCGCCGTACACCGTTGTGCACAGCCTGCAACTCTCAAGCCTCCACGACAATCACGCCGCTCGCACACGACAAAGTCGACCTGCTTAATTGTCGCCCGCTGTTCGCCGTCAACTGCTACAAGTTGAAATCACGAACAATCGACCGTTTTTTCTTGTAATCCCGTAGACTCTCTTTGCGTTTATATAGTAGCTGGTCTGGAGAAATCGTGTCCGCATCGAAAAAAGAAAAAACATGCGGTCCTTGCCTTGCTTTATCCGCCGATTCTCTTCCTGCAGTATACCAGTCGAGCATAGAAAACAATACAAAAAAAAAAGATCCAAAGTATCCTCAAGTCCTGATTTGTCACGTCAAGCATATCTATGGACCCCACCTTTGTCTCCCATGCACCCAACATCCCACGCAGGTAGCTTAATGTCCATAGTATGTACACGCATAATCAAAGGAAATAAAAAGATCCAACCTCAAGTCGTCCTCAACTCATGATGCAGATGAGTCCACCGGCGGCACGTCCTCCGTCTCCTGCTCTCACACGTTCAATCTGCAACATCGCACTCTGTGCCCTAGCCAGGACAGTTCGTGTGCGTGTCGCCATCAATCATCGAGTATCGAGCAGCAAACAATACGTCTCGTTGCCATCGCAACGATAAGGCACCTCCAGAAACGGAACAAGCCAACATGAATACGAGTAAATAAACATGCCATCTTGTCTCCCATGCATGGAACACACATGCATGCATGCAACTTTTCTTTACACCTCCAATTCCTGACGGCACGAGAGTCCTTTTCTTTTTCTCATATGCATGCGCCTTGGACTCCTGTTGGCTCACGAGTAGGTCCGTGATTCACGGACTTCTGCTATCACACGCGTATCGCATAGGTTCTTTGTCCTAGTCGCAACGCGCCGCCAACAGCACATCTAAGTCAGATCACCGTGCCGAAAAAATAAATTGAGTCCACCGTAGCTATTGCCACCACTGTAACATCTCCACCTTGAGCATGTCACAACCCCTTCAATCAAACTGATCGCACACCAGTTGGATCGCGGGACGAAGCCGCCGCTCATATCCGCGACGTCTTCCAGCCGTACCGTCGAACTTGACCATCACGTCTGATCGGTCCCTATCGAACAACAGCCTGCAGCCGTCATCAATCTGTTCTCCACGTCTGGACGAAAATCCATTGATACAGCTCATTGAACGGTTCGAGCCGCCACGCTCGAAGTGTCCAACTCCACCGATCAAGTCGTCGATCTCCGTCATGCTCCACCTTGCGCCATGTTCCTCCGAACACACTGTGCGAATTTTGCGCGGTGTGGAACATACCATCATGCCTGCTAACGATCTTTTGCATCCCCTCTAGATCCGATCCAACCTTGGCTCTGATTACCACTTGTTAGAAAATAGGCACGCGGAAACGAAGACGGATCTACCGAGGCATCGATGCAAGATCACGGACGACACGCGAGGCACAATATTTGTTAACGAGGTTCGGCCGAAGCCTACATCCCCGGGGCATGACTACGGGCGCTCCTCCCCAATATGTTGTCTTTTGTCGTGGTTACAACAGCGGCCCTCCCCTCATATTTATAAGGAGACCAGTAAAGAGTCCAACACAAACTCTACACCCCGCCGCTAATACAACTCAAAGTCCTATCGTAACCAACTCGTACATAATATTCGACACGTATCCAACATCTCTGTCGAGTGATCCTCGAGAATCGACCTACACATGAAGTGCCCGACAGCCCGTAGTCCCTCAAGCCTTGATTGAAGCACCACGAATACCTCGGAAGCCTCTTTGAGCCGAGTCTCTATGGGGGTGTCACTCGAGGAGGACGCCTCTATTGGGCTTAGCACCAGGTCGCAAGCCACGATCGCTGCATCGGATCCCCCATCCCACCTCCTCCTGGACCTCGGAGAGGTCGGAGCGAAGGCTTGTAAACTCCCCATCTCGATTTTGAACCTTCCCTTCCACCATACCAGCAAGTCCCTCACCTCTTAACATGGCATCGCATAGTGAAGTGTTAAGGAACGATTGTTGGGGAGAGCAAAATAAAATCATAGAAAGGATAACCTACCTGTAAACTAGCGCTTCACATCACAACATCCTAAGCTATCCGATGTGACTCGACATTGGCCTCCGCGTCCGTCCTTGCCTTAGCCCCCTCATGCCGAGCGACCTGGGCCTCTTATTAAGCTCCCGCAAGTTCGGTGGTTGTCTTCTTCGCCTTGGCAGTTGCGCTTGCCTCGTCCTATGTGGCTTGCTTTGCCTCCTCGCGATCTCGCACGAGCTCTGCTCGCACCTTCCCGAGCTCAGCTTTTGCGTCAACACGAGGGAGTTCACTCTCCCGGACGAGCCACGACTTCTCGGCAGCCCATCAGGCTAGTCCCTTCAAACAATGAAATCCCATACTTGAGAAGAACAATAGATAAAAATGTGAAGTTAAAACTTCTAAAATTAGGAAGGAAATAATAGAGATAATGCTCATAGGAAAAATGAATTAAACCAAAAAACCTAAATGAGGAGGTTCAAAATTCAAATGAAGCTTATGCTCAAATTAGGTCAACATGCAAAACTTGAGTTCACCAATGAATTCTCCACACCTCAAATAGCTTCCAGGCCAAGTTTTATAATTTTTGAAGGTCATTTGCTATTAAAATCAATGAGGACATTGAAAAGCATTTGAATTAAATTTCAATTTTGAATTTGACTGAAACTTTGCCGAATGTCGAAATTGACTTTCAATTTGGTTTCCTCATATTAAATTTAGCCTTGCTACCTACAGTCACCAATTTTGGAGCAAGGGCACTATTTAACTTTAGTGCAACATAAAAGTGGAAAAATCAAATAAAATTTGAATTTCAAAGTCAATTTACTCAATTATAAAAATTAAGTGTTCCATTAAATTGCTCACATTAAGAGTACTATCCTTGACAATTTTCATCAAATGTTGTGTTCTTTTGGTATGTAATTGGAGCAAGTCATAAGAGAGCATTGAAATTTAAAATTCAAATTTGAATCTGGTTTGGACTTTTTTAGTTCTCTAATTGGAGTTTATATTTGGAATCTCCGTAATTGATTTAGCCTACCTGCCAGTTTGGGCTATTTTTCTACAAAGCTTGGATAACTGTAGCAAACACGACCATTTGCGATGGTCATATTTATTTTTGACGGCCGACCATCGCAAATAGACTAACTAGTGACAGCCCGCAAGTGGCTGTCGCAAGTTAGCCAACCATCGCAAATAGAAGCTCCACGTTTGAAGGGGATCCCAAAACCCGTCGCAAATAAGGCGGTCGTTGCAAATAAGTAGTTAACTTGCGACGGCCCAATCAAAGACCGTCGCAAGTTATGTAACTTGCGACTGCTAACCCTAGGGCCGTCGCAAGATACTGTGGCCGTTGGAAATTGTCGAATATAGCCCACAGCCTGCTCGGTGTTGACGACTGTTATATACCAATTTCACCCATCAATATAACTCAATTATGTAAAGGAATTGTTATTTCTTGCACACATCACCTTTCTATTTAACCTGTCTCCACTTGTCCTTGGAGAAATAGTGAATGCACGGTGTCGGTACCCTAAAAACCATACACCCCCTGAGGTTACAAAGATCTCAAGGGAAGGACATCTACTCAAATTGAAGACCCTCGGGGGCCCACTTGCCAGACGTAACCGGACCCGCTTCTCCAACATGGTTAGCCCCTAGGTTGCCACGTGTACTGTCAGACCAGAGCTATTACCCGCAAGGGTGAAGCTCCGGGCTAGGTACTGAAACAGCACCTCCGGAGGTAACCCCTGACCGAGAGAAGCTCCGGACCTGACACGTGCCAGGCCGCCCCGGAGCTTCCCGCTTCTCCCAAGCAAGCTCCGGAGCTGCCACGTGTCCATACGTCGGAGCTGGCCGCTTCAAACCCCCGGGAGACGTTGTAACGGCTCCGGATCTCCAAAGAACAGCCGCGGACTTCAAGACCCGATTAATTATCATTAATTCCACATTAATGATATTTAATCGGACGATCTTAACACCTGTAACGGCACTGTCGGAGCCGTTACAGGGTTATTAACAACAATTAATCTCGTGTATCAATACTAATAACCGCCAGGGCCACATGTCGGGCCAGGCTGACTTGTAACGGTTTGTCCTTGTACTATAAAAGGACAAACCGACGATACACAAAGGAGGACTCGAGAACTCTCGAACACTCGAACACTCTGAAGCTCACAAGTTAATACAACACACATACACACCCCCGTGGAGTAGGGTATTACGCTCAGGCGGCCCGAACCACGTAAACCACTGTGTCACTCGTGTCCAATCGCGTTTCACCTTCTTGAATCTCCGCGCGCCCAAACCGAACCACAAACTCCTTCAACACTTTCGTAGTGTCAGGGGATCTGCCGACTCCAACAGTCGACAGTTGGCGCGCCAGGAAGGGGCGCCTGAGATCTTCAAGAATGGTGAATTCTGCGGCTGGATCATCCAACGGGCAACCTGCTGCTCAGGCTGTCGGAGGCAATCCCTCCAACATGCAGCCACCGGCAGGAGCCTCAGTTCCAGCGGGAGTCACACTCCCACCACCACCATCTTCTCCGGCAAGACATGCCGGACGACATGATGGTGCACCGGCGTCACCTTCTGCGCCGGCAAGTCGTGACAACCCAGAACACGCGCTCCATGCAGCGCGTGCTCTCCTCCAGCGACCACCACCTCCAGATGCATCTCAAGGTGCCATGGAGCAATGGAGAGCTGATGTTGAGCATTTGGTCGCAGCTGCGGCCGAACGCCTCAACAACCAGGGTCCACCTCCTTCAGGGCCGGCCCCGTCGCAGCGACGAACGTTGTCTGGAAGACTTGGCCCACATGTCTCCAACAACCGGAGAAGAGCTGCGTCACAGCAAGTGACGTCGTTGCCCTCTGGGGCACGACGTGCCCATACTGCATCTCGGCTTTCGACACACGACCTCCGGGCGGAGCTTGATCGCCGATACCGCCAACAGGATGGCCGTGTTCACATCGAGCGAGCTCGAGAAAGACGAGATGCTCAAGACCTTTCTACTCTGGAAGGAGTAGGAGGAGGCTATTCCGCCCTAGCCATGCACCTGCGCATGGTTAGATGGCCACAGAAGTTCCAGCCACACTTGCCGGAAAAATTCGACGGGACTGTTAATCCCGTAGAATTTCTGCAGATATACTCCACTGCGATCTTAGCAGCTGGAGGAAACGAGGCCGTAATGGCCAATTACTTTCCAGTGGCTTTAACTGGGACCGCAAGGTCCTGGTTTATGAGCCTTCCACCCAACTCTATCGACAGTTGGGAGGAACTGTGTCGTCAGTTCACCACCAATTTCGGGAGTTCATACACCCGTCCGGGCACTGAACTGGACCTTTTTGCGGTCGTGCAAAAAGGAGGAGAATCTTTGCGGTCATTCATCCAGAGATTTTCTCAGGTACGTAACACAATCCCTTCTATCTCAAGCGCTTCTGTCATTGTGGCATTCAGACAGGGTGTACGAGACAAGAAGATGTTGGAGAAGCTGGCGATCAAAGAGATCACCAGCGTCACAGAGCTCTTCAGCCTGGCTGACAAATGTGCCAGAGCTGCGGAGGGCCGTGAAATGCACTCCAAACCAGCCTTGGAGGATCATAAAAAATCCTCCAAAGAAGAAGCCGCTACCTCCGGGAGTGGCAAGAAGAAAAAGAAGACCAACGGCAAGAAGAAGCCGTCGGCCGGCACATCCAACGTTGCAGCCGCTGCAACTCCTGGTGGCCGGGGGCCACGCCCCGAGAAGCGACCTCGACCGTCTTCTGAAGACGGTGGCAAATCCAAGATGTGGTGCCCCATTCACAAAACGGGCAGCCACAGACTGGAGGACTGCCGGGAGGTCCAAAACCTTGCCGAGCGCTACCACAAGCGCCGGGAAGGGTCTCCCTTCCGACAGAGGGAGGGAAAAAAAAAGGTCGATGAAGCTCCGGCTGAAGAGGAGTTAGGGTTTCAGGACCCCAAAAAGGTCTTGAAAGCCGTCTACACCTTCGTCAACGATGACTCCGACGTCTCCGACAACGAGCGTCGAAAAACCATGAACACCATCTTTGGTGGATCATGGGACATCACCTCTCGTCGTGTCATCAAGACTATGCGACGGGATATGGCTGCTGTAGCTCCTACAGCTAGACCGGAGCCACATCGAAAGTGGATGGACACACCCATCACTTTTGATGAGTTGGACTGTCCTCAAAGCATGGTCGGAGCTGGCCAGCTACCCTTGATGGTATCTCCCACCATCAACAACATCCAGCTCCATCATGTCCTGGTAGATGGAGGTTCGGGGCTTAATCTCATCAGCTTCGAAGCTTTCACTAAGCTTCAGCTTCGACCTTCGGACCTCCAGCCCTCTCGACCTTTCTCCGGAGTAGGTCCGGGGGCCATAACCCCACTCGGAGCTATTACTCTCCCTGTTACCTTCGGGACCCGGGAGAAGTATCGCACCGAGAAGTTGATCTTCGACGTCGCTCAGATCAACTTACCATTCAACGCCATCTTGGGTAGACCTGCCTTGTACAAATTCATGGCAGCTGCTCATTATGGATACCTGGTGTTGAAGATGCCAACACCAGTAGGCGTTCTCCAGATCCGTGGAGATCGCACTGCCGGAGTAACTGCTCTGGAGGAACTTCACGCGCTCATCACAGCGCAAGAAGAGGACTCCAGACAGAAGCAAGCTCCACAACCTCCGAGCATTCGTCAACGAGGCTCGACCTCTGCACCCCGTGTGCAGCCAAGCGGCGACACCGACATTCCCGTCAAAGTCGTCCAAATTGGTTCCAATGTAACCCAAACTACCCGCATATCGGGTGGCTTGAACGACAAATAGGAACTCGCGCTCATCACTTTCCTCCGGGCTAACGTTGACGTGTTTGCTTGGCAACCGTCACAAATGCCTGGGATCCCCAGGGAAGTGATTGAGCACAATCTGAAGATTTACCCCGACGCTCGGCCTGTGCACCAGAAACCTCGGAAGCAATCTGTAGAGCGACAGAACTTCATCCGACAAGAAGTGAAGAAGTTGCTCGAAGCCGGATTCATCCGAGAAGTCTACCATCCAAAATGGCTGGCAAACCCAGTCGTTGTGCCTAAAGCCGGCGGGAAACTTCGGATGTGCATCGACTACACCACACTTAATAAGGCATGTCCAAAAGATCCATTCCCACTACCTAGAATAGACCAGATAGTGGATTCCACCTCCGGGTGCGAGTTACTGTGTTTTCTAGACGCATATTCAGGATATCATCAAATCCGGATGTCTAGGGAAGATGAAGAACATACTTCATTCATCACAGTGGATGGATTGTATTGTTACACAGCCATGCCTTTTGGTCTCAAGAATGCAGCTTCAACTTTTGTACGAGCTATGTACAAAACTTTCGAAGAACTCACCAGAGACATAGTGGAAGTGTACGTTGATGACATCGTGGTCAAAGTCAAGAACAAGGAGTCCCTCTTGGACACCTTGCAGGCTGTCTTCGACAAGCTGCGGGCCACCCGTACGAAGCTAAACCCAGACAAGTGCGTATTTGGGGTTAGTTCCGGAAAGCTTCTTGGTTTCCTGGTAAGTCACCGGGGCATAGAGGCTAATCCGGCGAAGATAAAAGCCATTGAAGACATGCGGCCACCAACCCGCATCAAAGACGTCCAAAAATTAACTGGATGTCTAGCAGCCCTCAGTCGGTTCATTTCAAGACTGGCGGAAAGGGCACTTCCCTTCTTCAAGTTACTGAGGAAGTCCGGACCATTCCAATGGTCTGAAGAAGCAGAGAAGGCATTCCAGGAGCTGAAACAGTTCCTCACCACCCTACCAGTCTTGGTAGCTCCGAACCCTGGTGAGCCTTTATTGCTTTACATTTCAGCTGCTGACGAAGTCGTCAGTATGGTTCTGGTTGCGGAGAGACCGGAACTACCCAATACTCAGGAATCCAGATCCCTTCGGGAGGATCCGGAGGTTCCTGAAAGCGGGTCTGGGTCCCAGCTCCCAGACTTGAACCCACAAGAAGTCACTTCAGAGGACCCGGATCCTTCCGATAGGATCTAGGTCATTCCTGAAGAAGCTCCGGGTTCCTCCACCCAGAACCTGGAGGTCCCCGAAGATAGTCTGGACCCCTCCGACAGGGTCCGGATCAATGAAGAGGAAGCTTCGGACCCCTCCGGGAGGGTCCGTACCATTCAACGCCCAGTATACTTCATCAGTGAAGTGTTACATGATGCCAAGACTCGATACCTAGAGGTGCATAAGCTGCTTTATGCAGTTCTTATTGCCTCAAGGAAGCTTCGACATTATTTCCAAGCTCACAAAGTCTTGGTGGTAACCTCATATCCACTTCGAGCGATCCTGCATAATCCCAATTCAACTGGGAATATTGCAAAGTGGGCAGCGGAACTGGCTGAATTCGACCTCGAATTCATTCCAAGACAAGCAATCAAGAGTCAAGCATTAGCAGATTTCGTGGCAGAATGGACTCCCTCTCCATTAAACCCTGGGGGCCCCAGCGAGCAGAAGACGGAACCACAAGTTCCAGCCTTCACTAAGCCTCACTGGACCCTTTACTTCGACGGCTCCATGCAGAAGCAGGGAGCCGGAGCTGGAGTCCTTCTCCTCGCACCAACCGGGGAGAAGGTGAAATACATGGTACACCTTGACTTCAAGGCAACCAACAACATGGCGGAGTACGAAGCACTCATCTATGGATTAAAGGTGGCACTATCATATGGTGTCAAGCAGTTGCTGGTCAAAGGAGATTCACAACTTGTCATCAAATAGGTGAAGGGTGAATGCTCCTGTAATAACCTCCAGCTGGCTGCTTATCTCCTTGAAGTCCAGAGGCTTCAAAAGGACTTCGAAGTCCTAGTCCTTCACCATGTTCAGCGTGCTCACAACGCTGAAGCTGACGAACTCTCGACCAAGGCGTCAACCGGAGCTCCGGCTCCTGACAGAACCTTTGTCCGGAGGTTGTCAAAACCCACAGTTCAGCCTGCCGAACTGAACGAAGGGGGCGAGATCAGCATCCCGAAGCTGACAGTCCCGATGGCCCTGTTACCATGGCAGCCATCAAGGGTCGTAGGTGCTGCCGGAAGCTCCGAGCAACCCAGCACGCAAGACTCAAATGCTCAAGTCAGTTCCGATGCATGGATCTCGGAGATCCGGAACTACTTGAAAGACAACATCCTTCCTGACGATGATGTATCCGCTGACCGGGTAGTCAGATTGGCTAAAAGATACACGTTGGTAGAAGGGGATCTCTACCGGCGCGGTGCCAACGGCATCCTAATGCGGTGCATGACAAGGGAAGAAGGCTGCGAGCTCTTTGCAGAAATCCATGGAGCTGAGTGTGGGAACCACGCATCTTCCCGCACGCTGGTCGGAAAAGCCTTTCGGCACGGCTTCTACTGGCCTACAGCGCTCTAGGATGCTACTGAGCTAGTGAAGAAATGCAAAGCATGCCAGTTTCATGCAAAGCAAATTCATACACCTGCTCAGTCCTTACAAATGATACCTCCTACATGGCCTTTCGCTGTGTGGGGGATGGACATCTTGGGACCCTTCCCAAGAGCCATCGGAGGTTACAAGTTCCTGTACGTCACCATTGACAAGTTCACCAAATGGCCGGAAGCTACTCCTGTTGTGACGATCAACAAACAATTTGCAATCAATTTTCTACAATCTATCGTGAGCAGATTCGGAGTCCCAAATAAGATCATCACTGATAATGGGACTCAATTTACAAGCTCCGCATTTCAAGGATATTGCGAAGACCTCGGCATACAAGTTTGCTACGCTTCCGTAGCTCATCCTGCCAGCAATGGACAAGCCGAGAGAGCAAACGCAGAGATCCTTAAAGGACTCAAAACGCGCACTTATGAGCGTTTGAAAAAGCACGGAGCCAATTGGATCGAAGAGCTTCCACCCACTCTATGGGCTAACAGGACTTCTCCAAGTCGGGCAACCGGAGAAACACCCTTCTTCCTGGTGTACGGAGCTGAAGTGATCCTTCCTCCGGAAATCACCTTGGGTTCCCTCCGAGTCCGGACCTTCGACGAAGCCGCGCAGGACCAGCTCCGGCGTGAAGACCTAGACCTCCTCGAGGAGGGAAGGTGCCAAGCAGCTGTTCGGAATGCCCGATACCGCCAAGCTCTACGGCGCTATCATCAACGGCATGTACGCAACCGACAGCTCGAGGAAGGCGATCTGGTGCTACGGAGAATACTATCCAGAGAAGGGCAAAACAAACTCTCCCCCGGCTGGGAAGGGCCCTTCCGAGTGATCAAAGTATCCCGTCCCGGAAGCGCTCGCTTGGCTACTGAGGATGGGACACCTCTCCCAAATCCTTGGAACATCGAGCACCTCCGTAAGTTCTACACTTAATTCCACGGAGGTGAGTCTTAAGTAACTTGAAGTGTATGTTATAGAGTCATTGTACAGAGTCGGGTAGTTCCTCCGGGAGAGCAGCCGGACCTTTCCCGAAAGGTTTGAAGAGCTCATGCAACACTTGATACAGTCTCCGGACTAGAAGTGTGGCTAACTACCCAGGGTCAAACGAGAAACCAAACACACTTAGCCTGGTTCCATACCCTAAGAGTGTACTCGTTTCCCATGTACCCCGGACCTATAATGAAAGACATCTTCATGTGAAATAGACTCCACGTGCATTCATTTTTGCATAGGCTCGACATTTTTATTTTTCTATTTCTTGTCTATAACAGAAACGTGCAATTCTTAAGAAGTTCTAGTTTAACCGATTTATGTACGATTTGAGTTGAATTGTCGGATTTTTTAGATTTAAATGTCGTCTGTGGCCAACTCGCCTGAAAGCCGCCAAGCCATTCTAGGGCCGGAGTGCGCTATCGACTTAGCCTGGTCAAGCACCCTAAGTACGCCACTCTACCTACATCCCGGCAGGCCAAAGTAAGGTGGGTCCATGGACAATTGGATCTAAAAGAAAAGACAATTCATCCAATTGTACTAAAAATCGTGTTCAACTTGAAATTCTCTTGAGAACCGTAAGCCGTGACGAAGTTATAGATAAGGAACGAATTTTACTATTTTTCTTGGCTTAAGTGTGCAGGAAAAATAAACCCAATATTGATGGAGAAAAACTGGAGTTAACCAAGCTCCGACTCCCATCGGCGTTAACTTAAAGATGGTGAGAAGACTCTATCACTAGAGTCTGTTGCCAGCAAGCCAGGCGTGGCAAGGGTCATTGCCGGAGCTATTAAGCTCCGACACCTTTAAGTATTAACTATCGACACTCAACGTGTTGGTAGAGGCTATTGCCGGAGCTACTAAGCTCCGACGATGGACAGTGCCGGAGCTTCTAAGCTCCGACGACTTCAAGGGACCTTCACCATCGAAAACTTCGGACCTAAACTATACGAGTTCGAAGCAAATTTGTCTTCAACAAAACTCAACATCCTTTTGGTACATGTCCACAATCAAATTGTGCACATCTACCAGGGGGCCAAGTGGAGACAAAGATGTTGAAGACAAAAAATGAAATTCACGAAAAATTGGGGATTTCATTTCATCAGAAGACCGGAGATTACATCTGGAGACAAGGGATTACAAAATTGAGGAAGAAGAGAAGATACAAATAAAGGCTAAGAAAGATAGTCCTAGACCCTATGGAAGAACTCAGCGACCTTCTGGGCGACCTCCGACACGCTGGCTCGGGTAGCTTCGCCTTCTCCTTCGACGGGGCCTTCAAGCACCGGGTCCAGAGAGAATCGAGGGTTCCGGCTAGTGTAGCACGTCAACACATACTCTGTGACGTTCCTAGCCAGGGATTGCCCCTCGACCTCCAGCTGGTCCGTGATGACGTCGCCCACCTTGGAGAGCTTGCTGCCCGCAGCGCTCAACGCTTGCAACGCAAGGTCCGGCTCCGGCTCCGGATCATCAGGGAGCACGGGGCTGAAACCCATCGGCGCTAGCGCATCGTCGGCCTTGCTCAGGAACTCCCAAATTTGTAGGGAGTCCGTCTTCCTCAGGCCCTTCATCTCTTCCAGGGACCTCCGGGCCGCCGCCAGCTCCGAATTCTCGCGGGAAAGACGCTCGACTTCTTTGGCGTTTTGCTGAATCTTCGCAGCAACCCGCTTCTCAAGTCTTCCGAGCTCCTCCTCCCGGAGGTGGATCTTGTTCCGGCGGTCGACCAGGTCTTTCTCCCTAGCCTCTATTTTCTTCTCCCGGGCGACGAGGGCACACTCGTACTCGTAGAGTTCCTGCCCCCGCACCCAGGTCTTCTCCTCCTCCTCGAGGCAGCGCTCTTCCAATTTTTTAGTGCGCTCCTCGATACCCTTGTCCGCCAGAGCTGTCTTCTCGGCGAGCTCTTCTTCACGTCGCAAGACGTCATCCCGTAGCTCCAGGAGTTTTTGCTCCTCATCCTCGAGCCGCTTTTCCCTTCCCTCAAGTGCCTCTCGGCGCTTGATGAGTGTGGTACTGATGGCCTCGAGTTGATCGAACCGAGCGTTGGCCGCGTCATTAGCAGCTTTAGCTTGGTCATGGTACTCCCGGGATTGGGCGTCGAGGTTGTGAGTCATGCTCTCCCTCTCGTCCAGCATCTCACCCCAGAGCTCCAGGCGGACCTTCTCCCGCCTGATCCAGTCCTTGTCATCCGCAATCCTCGACTGCGCCAGCTTGGTCTCGAATTGGAGTCGATTACGCCACCTCCTAAGGGTTTGGCGCTCCTCTTCAAGAGCCTTGCTGTCGTGGAAGAAGGCTAGCTGGACCTGACATAGACTGGAGCAAGCGTTGTCGATGGACATCGACAGCGAGATGGGCTCCGGACCTTCTGGGGTCTCCTCCGCTGGTTCCAGCGGGTCTTCACTTGCAAAAATTGGGTCCCACTCTACGAGAGTGGAACCCCGAGCTTCAAAGGCACTAGGGCACTCCTCCGGGATGGCCTCAGTCGCCGCCGAAGAAGGTCCTGCCGCCAAGCCTTCATTTGCCCCCTCAGGCTGGGGGCTGGCGACTTCGTTCAGGCACTCTGGCTCCGCCACGGGTACCATCGACGTCGTCGCCTCCACTGGCTCCGGCCGGGACACTTCTTCTGAGGGAGGCTCAAGCTCCCTCGCCTCTTCGATCACCGGCTCTGCGGCCGGCGCTCCAGCAATCACCGGCTCTGCGGCCGGCGCTTCAGCAATCACCGGCTCTGCAGCCGGCGCTCCAATAGTTACCGGCTCTGCGACCAGAGTTTTAGAAGTAACCGGCTCAATTGCCGGAACCACTTCAACTCCCGGCTCGCATGCCGGGGCTTCAGCTACCTCCGGCTCAACCGCCGGGGCTTCAGCACTTTCCGGCTCTGAAGCCGGGACCGCTACTTCCTCCGACTCAACAGCCGGAGCATCTACTTCTGCAGCACCAGGGCCCGGAGCTTCAACCTCCGGAGCGGGTGCCGCTGGCGCATCTTCAATCCCGTGGTCCGGCGCTACCACGGGAACTTCTGGAGACGAGTCGAGGTCCATGACCACGACAGCCGGCGCCGGAGCTGTCGCAGCCTCCGCCTGGGGCGGCACCGGGGCTGGAGCAGAAGCCCTCGCAGCCTCAGACACTGTGGCTGAGGGCGGAGCTTCACTCCCCTTCTTGGGAACGCTGCAGATGAAGAATGAAGAAATTGAGCAAACAGATGCTATAATTAAAAGTTAATTGAGGTAAGCAAGAAAAATTACCTTGGGAGGCTCACGCACCAGCTTGCGCGGAACCTCTTTCCCGGACGTTCCGGGCTGGCCACGGTCGGCGTAGGAGCTCCGGGAGGACTCCCAGGACTTGCCGTAGCCGCGGGCGTTTCCCGGGTCGGAGCTCTCCTTGACCGGGAGGAACTCCTAGACCTGGAGGCCCTCACCGCTTCTCGAACCGGAGTCGCCTGTCCGGAGCTGGCACCTCCGGAGGGACCCATCACGGGGACAGCCGCACTCCGGGAGGATCCCACCGCCGGAACAGTAGCGCTCCGAAAAGACCCCACCACGGGGACAGACGCTACAGCGGCGGAGGATCTTCCTTCCTGAGGACGGGGAACTGGCGGGGAAGTAGCAAGCCCGACGGACCTTCCGTCAGCATGTCGCAGCTTCCTCTTCCGGCTCTCCGGCTCCTCCGCCAGCTCCTTGCCCTTGCCGGTGACCTCAGCTCTTGGCTGAGAGACAGGGGCGGAGCCGCCTTCCGACAACCCGGGGATCGCCAACCGGGCGGTTGATCTTCTCTCGACGACGCCAAGGTCGTCAAGCGCGGGCATCTTCCGCCGGATCTCCCTACTGAACTCCACTTCCACGTTCAGGGGGAGGAAAGCCGGCGGCGGAGTCAAGTACTCTCCGTCAACATCGATGCCGTGCTGGAATTTCTTGAGGTGAAACTCCAAGGACTTCCCCACCATGCTGGACTTCAACCCGGTCTCAACCCGGTCTTCGTCCATCACGCTGTTGAGGGCCCAGGCGAGCTTCTCCCTCCTCTTCAGCGGCGCCCACCTGTTGGACAGGAAATTGCAGAACACCGCCTGGGGAGTCAATCCTCCCTCCACACATTGGCGGATCCTGGACAAGACGGGGTCGAAAGCTGCCGCCAGCACCGGAACTTCGCTCCACACCGACGTGTCAATGCCGGGCAGACCGTCTGGCAACTCCAACCGCTCGTGCTCCTCCACCCGGACTACTACCCAATCTTTCTTCCAGTCATCCCACTTCCCGGAAGGGAATGACCGGAGGTACTTGAACGGGCACTTCTTGCGCTTCACAAAGTAGTAGAAGCCAAGGTACTCGTCGCTTCGGCCGGTGGTTTGGACGGTGAAGAAGGTCCGGAAGAGCTCGATGCAGGGAGGAATGCCCACCCACATCTCGCAGAAGTGGACAAAGATGGACACAAGGAGGATGGAGTGAGGGCCAAGGTGGTATAGCTGCAGACCATAGAAGTCCAGCAGCATCAAGAAGAAGGAAGAAAACGGTGGGATCAGCCCCACCATGGCGTACGATGAAAAGTACACCATCTCGCCGGAGTGCTCCTTTTTAAAGGGAAGCTCTCCTCCAGCGCGAACCGAACGGTTGAAGAAGTCCGACGACCACCCCATGAGGGCTCGGACCTTCTTCAGATCGCTCTCCGTCTTCAAACGACTCTCACGCAGACCCAACTCCATCGCAACACAGCTAGGCAAGAGAAGAGGAGCAAAGCACGAGTTGGGAGTTTGAGCGCAAGTACAGATGGAAAGCGTAAAGAACTCCCGACGGTGCGCTTTCCTTCTTAAGTAAGCCCTCGCGACGCTTGGATGGAAACCGCAGGGGAGTCAAGGATACTACACAAGAATTCAACCCAGTCGATGACAAGAGGGCCCGGGACCACCCTGACGATCACGTCGAGGTTCTTACCCAGGCGAACAGTTGTCATCATGAGGCGGGAAACCCAAAGGCGGCGGACTGACAAGGCGCGCGGAACCGATACGGTTTTCGTATCGGGAACTGGCGACCTTCAATTGCGAGAGATCCGCACGTCAAAGATCTTATCTGCCGCCTGAGGTGTGCCACGCGTCGGCACTTAACCGTAAAGCCCCGCCAAAGGCACCTCCGAAGACCCTTGAAGACCAAGTTCAAGAGTCGCAAGTATGGACCCACCTCCGGCGGAATGACTTCATCCCGTTGGCCTTCCCCGGAGGTAGGTCCAGGGGGCCACTGTCGGTACCCTAAAAACCATACACCCCCTGAGGTTACAAAGATCTCAAGGGAAGGACATCTACTCAAATTGAAGACCCTCGGGGGCCCACTTGCCAGACGTAACCGGACCCGCTTCTCCAACATGGTTAGCACCTAGGTTGCCACGTGTACTGTCAGACCAGAGCTATTACCCGCAAGGGTGAAGCTCCGGGCTAGGTACTGAAACGGCACCTCCGGAGGTAACCCCTGACCGAGAGAAGCTCCGGACCTGACACGTGCCAGGCCGCCCCGGAGCTTCCCGCTTCTCCCAAGCAAGCTCCGGAGCTGCCACGTGTCCATACGTCGGAGCTGGCCGCTTCAAACCCCCGGGAGACGTTGTAACGGCTCCGGATCTCCAAAGGACAGCCGCGGACTTCAAGACCCGATTAATTATCATTAATTCCACATTAATGATATTTAATCAGACGATCTTAACACCTGTAACGGCACTGTCGGAGCCGTTACAGGGTTATTAACAACAATTAATCTCGTGTATCAATACTAATAACCGCCAGGGCCACATGTCGGGCCAGGCTGACTTGTAACGGTTTGTCCTTGTACTATAAAAGGACAAACCAACGATACACAAAGGAGGACTCGAGAACTCTCGAACACTCGAACACTCTGAAGCTCACAAGTTAATACAACACACATACACACCCCCGTGGAGTAGGGTATTACGCTCAGGCGGCCCGAACCACGTAAACCACTGTGTCACTCGTGTCCAATCGCGTTTCACCTTCTTGAATCTCCGCGCGCCCAAACCGAACCACAAACTCCTTCAACACTTTCGTAGTGTCAGGGGATCTGCCGACTCCAACAGTCGACACACGGAATTATTACAGGAAATGAGGTAAAAGAGGGGGAGCAATCCTATAAAATACCATTCGAGCCAATCAAGCCATGACATGTGGCACCACATGGATCAAATGGCCCACAAACAGAAGTATCCGAGGCCATCCACTTGTGTAGCACCAATATCAAGGGATGGGATCCACTTGGCGGTGACCTGGAGAAAGCACACGAGAAATGGTGCAGAGACCAGGTCAGCCGACCCCTCTAGTCAGCCAACTTTGGAGAGCGAAGCAGTGGTTCTAAATGAACCGAAGTGATGTAGACACTTGGGAGAAGTGTTCTACGACATTCCTCGCCAAGTTCTTTCCGTTGGGAAAGACCAATGCCCTATGTGTAATAATTTCCACCTTCCAGCTAGATGCTAAGGAGTTTATTCTCGAGGCTTGGGAAAGGCTTCAGTAGTACATCCTGGCCTGTCCCCACCATGGGATGGATGATTGGCTCATTATCCAAAACTTTTACAACGAGTTGATCTCTTCTGCCCGTGACCATGTTGGTGCTTCTGCTGGAGGTGCCTTCTTCTCATTGATGGTGTCCAAAGCAAAAGATTTCATTGACAATATGGTGTCAAACATGGGTTTGTTCGACGAGCGTCTCCATACCCGCCAGTGAGGCATGCACACCTTGAAGGAGGTGGACATGATCGCTGCCAAATTGGACCTCCTTATGAAGAAGATTGACGGACAACACAATGGTGAGGTATGTGGCAATGCCTATGCCCTAGACTCTCACATCACTTGTGAAAAACTGAGTCGGACTTGTCCGAAGCAGATGTCGGACATATCTGACCTCTACAGTTTTAACCCTAACTTCTATCTAAACTAAACGAATCAATTTTTCTACCAACCAAATTCTACCACAAGTTGTTAATCATGCTAGTGAACGAATTCATTAACAAGGAAACAACATCTTTCCACAAGATCCGAAAGAATCAAGGAATGAATGGAGGAGATACCTTGAAAAGGGCGAAGAATGGTTAAGGTCCAAAGGGTTGTTGATCTTCCAATCCTTGGAGGAGATCGGCCTCACACACTCGTCGCAAGAATCTCAAAATCAATGAGGATCTTGAGATTGAGAGAGATGAACACGATTGAGAGAGTTGAAGTGAGGATAGAGAGAGGGAGGAGAAGTCGTCGGCCCCTTTGGGAGCCTCGGACATCCCACGCCGGACTTGTCCAACTTATGAAGTCAAATAAGTCTAACAGTCTTCTGAAACACTAACTGACCCATGTCGGACTTGTCTGACTCAGACATCGGACATGCCTAACTGAGTCAGACATGTGTGACTTATGAGTCACACTTATCCGACTCTCCCTGAATAGTTGCAGTGTGCTACTAGAATTTTGAGGCGAGGTCAAATAATTTGGATATTATGGACAAGTTTTCATAGAAGATCTTTGCAAATATGGTCAGTAAGCAACCAACAATCAGGCTATGACCATAATTCACATATATCCAATAATTTCAAATAGTTTTGTAGAAAATTGAGGGGGGAAGAGTTTTTCGCAAGCATGCATGAATTTTGAAGGAAATACAAGTAACAATCAGATGTGCAAGACTCAAACTACATTTTGAGAATCTAGGATATTGAGCTCACTCTTAAGTTCACAAAATCTTGTCTCATCTAAGGGCTTGGTGAAGATATCATCCAATCGTTTTTCGGTTCTCACATGGGATATCAATATGTCTCCTTTGATGGAGTGATCTCTCAAAAAGTGGTGTCATATACCAATGTGTTTGGTCCTAGAATGCTCAACTGGATTGTGGGCTTTTTTTATGGCACTCTCATTGTCACATAGGAGAGGGATAAGGCGCAAGTTTATACCATAGTCCCTAAGAGTTTGCCGCATTCAAAGAAGTTGTGCACAACAACTTCGGACTGCGACATACTCCGCTTCGGCTGTGGATAGAGCAAGGGAATTTTGTTTCTTTGAGGACCAAGACACTATGGATCTACCTAAAAATTGGCAAGTTCCAAAGGTACTCTTCCTATTGACTTTGCACCCCGCATAATCTGCATAAGAATATCCAATAAGATTAAACTTAGAGCCCTTGGGGTACCAAAGTCCTAGGCTTGGTGTGTGAACTAAATATCTAAGAATTCTCTTTACGGCGGTCAAATGACACACCTTGGGAGCAGCTTGGAAACGAGCACACATACAAACACCTAACATTATATCGGGCCTAGATGCACATAGGTAAAGCAATAAACCTATGATGGAGCGATATACCTTTTGGTCCACACTTGGACCATCTTCATTAAGGTAGAGATGCCCATTGGTTCCCATGGGAGTCTTGATGGGCTTGGCTTTGTCCATGTCAAACTTCTTGAGTATGTCTTGTGTGTACTTTGTTTGACTAATGAACGTGCCTTACTTGAGTTGCTTCACTTGAGATCCTAGGAAGAACGTCAACTCCCCATCATTGACATCTCAAACCTTTTGGTCATTATCCTAGAAAACTCATCACAAATTTTTTTTAGTAGAACCAAATATAATGTCATCGACACATATTTGGCGAACAAACAAATCATCATTGAAATGCTTAGTGAATAGAGTATAGTCGGTCTTCCCAATTTTGGTACCATTTTGTGTTAGAAAGTCCCTAAGTCACTCATACAAAGTCCTAGGTGCTTGTTTGAGGCCATAGAGAGCCTTACACAATTTGTAGACATGGTTGGTAAAGTCTTGATCTTCAAAGCCTGGGGGTTGCTCCACATACACCTCTTATTTGATTGGACCATTGAGAAATGCACTCTTGACGTCCATTTGGTATAACATAAAATCATGGTGAGTACAAAAAGCAAGTAATATATGAACTGATTCAAGCCTAGCTACGGGAGCAAATGTTTCATCAAAATCTAAACCTTCGACTTGTGAGTACCCTTTGGCCATTGTCATGCTTTGTTCCTTGTCACCACCCCGTGCTCATCTTGTTTGTTGCGGAACACCCACTTGATGCCAACAACATTTGCATTTGGTCTATTCACTGGCTCCCACACTTGATTTCTTTCAAAATTGTTGAGCTCCTCTTGCATGGCTACCACCCAATTCGGATCTCATAGTGCTTCATCAACCTTGTGAGGTTCCAAGGAAGAAACAAGAGAGTATTTTTCACAAAAATTTGCAACACGAGATCGGGTAGTTACCCCTTGGAGATATCTACAAGGATGTTGCCGATGGGATGGTCCCGTTGAACGCTTTGATGTACTCTTGGGTGTGGTGTTTGAGGTCTTGGATCTTCATCTTCCTCATTTTCTTCGTATCCTCCTTTATTGTTGCCTCGATTTTGATCATGTTGAGATGCATCTTGAGGGTCAACATGATCGTTTGAGGAAGATCTTGTTTGATGTGTGAGATGACCACTTGAGTCTTGAGGTTGTTCTTGTGGTCGAATATCTCCATGTGTCGTCCTTCCTATCACCACGTGTGGAGCTTCTTCCTGATCTAGCACATGACGATCAACTTGCTTCACTTGGGAGCCATTAGTCTGATCAAACACTACGTCACATGCTACTTCAACAATTCTGTAGGATTTGTTAAATACACGATAGGCGTAAGTGTTTGAGTCATAACCAAGCATGAAACCCTCATCGGACTTTGAGCCGAACTTCAAAGTCCTAGGCTTCTTGTTGAAAATATAGCATTTACTCCAAAAAACACGAAAATAGGAAATGTTGGGTTCGTTACCGGTTAGGAGCTCGTAGGACGTCTTCTTCAATATGCGATGAAGGTAGAACACGCTTATGGCATGGCAAGCAGTGTCGACTGCTTACACCAAGACTAGTCTGACGTCTTGTACTCATTAAGCATGGTTCTTGACATCTCAATGAGGGTTCTATTATTCCTCTCTACCACCCCATTTTGTTGAGGGGAGTAGTGGCAAAGAACTCATGCTTGATGCTTTCTTTATCCAAAAAATTCTTCAATTTGAGTGTTCTTGAATTCGGTGCCGTTGTCACTCCTTATAGTCTTGATCCTCAAGGAGAACTCATTTTGAGCTCTCTTCAACTATTTATTGAGGACACCTTGAGTATCGCTCTTGTCATGCAAAAAAAAACACCTAAGTGAAACGTGAAAATCATCGACAATTACAAGAATATATTTGTTACCGCTAATGCTTATGTAGGCAATTGGGCCAAATAGGTCCATGTGTAGAAGCTCCAATGGTCTTGTTGTCTTCATGATGTTCTTGGATGGATGTTGAGCTCAAACTTGCTTTCTTGCTTGGCAAGCGTTGCATGGTCTATCCTTTTCAAATAGAATATTCTTCAAACCACGGATGTGCTCGCCCTTAAGAAGTTTTTGCATGTTCCTCATCCCAACATGGGTTAGTCTTCTATGCCAAAGCCATCCCATGTTGGTTTTTGCCATTAAGCATGTGTCAAGTTCGGCTTTATCCGTGGAAAAATACACAAGGTAAAGCTTTCACTTGAGCACACCCTTAAAGGCAATTGAGTCATTGCTCCTTCTTGTGACGGTCACACCCTCGTTAGTGAAAAGACAATTATAACCTTTCTCACATAATTGTGATATGGACAGGAGATTATAATCGAGTGAATCAACATGCAAAACATTGGAAAGAATATGATTAGAGGATATAGCAATTTTACAGGTGCCAAGGATTTTTCCTTGGCTATTGTCCCCAAACTAGATTCCCTCACTTGGATCTTTGTTTTCCTCATACTCCACAAACATCTTCTTCTCTCTGATCATATGATCTGTGCATTCACTATCAAGAACCTACTTGGTTCCACTGGAGGAGTATGCCTACAAATTAGAGTTAAGCCTTGGCTTTAGGTACCCAAGCGGTGTCGGGTCCTTTGATGTTAGTAAAGAGGCACTTGGGCACCCACACGCATGGTTTTGGACTCTTGTGGTGTGGTCCTACATACCTAGCATAAGGCTTTCCAAACTCGTTCCTTACAAAACATATGAAGCATCAAAATCAAGGAACAATGTGAGGTTCATAAAACAATGGATGAGGTTCCTTTTTAGGCAGGTCATGTGAAGTAGCAATGTTTTTCCTTTGTCATTGTCATATGAACCTCCTTTGTCAAAAACAATCAAGTCTTTGTAATTCTTTGGAGTTTTGGCATTTGGCCTCTTCTCCCTAGAAAAGCAAAGACCATCCTTGACAAGAGGATGTATTGTATTGGTATATGCACTATGTGCATATGCCATCTTCTCCTTGTCAAAGATGCCACCTTTCGGTGCTTGCTTGTTTTGTGCCAACTTAAGCTCATCCAAGTTAGAGCACTTGCAAGGTTGAGATGTTTCGGATTTGACATTTGTAGAAGGTGAGCTTTTAGAGGAAGAAGGTTCATTGACCTTGAGAGACTCAACTTGTGTTTCAAGGATCTTAACTTTTGTCAAGCTAACAAGTTCATCCTTTAGCACAATTGTGGTGTTCTTAAGGTTTGAGCAAGTTTCCTTGCTCAAAGCGAGCTCACACTCAAGTGCATTGCTTCTTTCTCTTTCAAGCTCCAAAAGCAACTCAAACTCTTGACATCTCTCCTTTTGTTGGATGAGCATGTCCTGTTGACGATTGATTAGCTCTTCCTTCTCAAATATCTCATCCGATAACATCTTCAATCTTTTCAATGTACTCTTACTCATGTCCTTAAGCATGTATTCATTTTCACTAGCACTATCAAAGTCATCATGTGAAGAAATTGAAGAGGATGGTTTAGATTTAACCTTCTTTTTTCCCTCCTTCGCCATGAGGCAAGTTGGCCTTGAGCTCTCCAAGTTGGGGAAGAGCTTGTTCTCCATGGTTTATTTCTTCATGGCAACTGCTGCTATCTTCTCTTCTTCATCGGAGGAGGAGTCTTCATTTGAATCCCACTCCTTCCCAAGGTGGGCTTGTCCCAATTGCTTCTTCTTCTTAAAGTATTTCTTCTCTTGGGACTTGCCCTCCTTATTCTTCTAGTTTTCTTCATGTGGGCAGTCCAAAATAAAGTGGCCATATTCCCCACAACTGTAGCGAGCCCTCTTTGATCTTGTATTGGGCTTGTCTTTGCTCTTACTTTCACGATGGTAGCTCCCCCTCCTCCTTCTCATCATGGTTGATGGCTGTTATATACCAATTCCACCCGTCAATATAACTCAATTATGTGAAGGAATTGTCATTTCTTGCACACATCACCTTTCTATTTAACCTATTTCCACTTGTCCTTGGATAAAATAGTGCATGCAGGGATTCTATGCAGAAATTAAGTGAAACAAGGGGATGACTCCCATAAAATATCATTCCAGCCAATCAAGTGACGACACATGGCACCACATGGATCAAATGGACCACATTAGAAGCTAACTTAGGCTATGTATATGTACATTAGAAGCATAGTAGGAGTCCCTACCTAACCCTTAGCCTAGTCCCTCTATTACCTCATTTATCCCCTTAGGATAGAATGCTCTTGTGTGTGTCACACTACCTCAAATACCCTTTATCCATACTTGCTAGAACCCTACCTAGATCAACCTAACCTCTCAATTTGATGATTGCCTTGCTTCCACCTAGCCTTCCTTTGGGAAAATATAAATGACACCCTTTGGGAAACTCTTAGAGGGGAAATGCTACATCGATAGTTTCCGTGCACTTGCGAATTTACATGTGTGATCAAGAAGCTACCAACAAGCATTTCTGGCACTCCTGCTAGGAATTAATTGTTAGTAGTGTGTAGGAAATATCAACAATCATCCTGTTGAAATTATTGATGAAGAGTGCCTCTTCCTCATTAGTGTTTGGGCTCTCTTCATCACTCTCTTCCTGTTATTTGGATCTTCATGACGTTGCCTTGAATGCAACATCT
Organism: Tuctoria greenei; assembly: GCA_036927565.1. Taxonomy (NCBI): domain Eukaryota; kingdom Viridiplantae; phylum Streptophyta; class Magnoliopsida; order Poales; family Poaceae; genus Tuctoria; species Tuctoria greenei. The sequence goes on from JAYESD010000006.1 coordinate 135,589,329, forward strand.
TTCTTCTCGGACGAGGTGAGCTTTTGAAGGTCGTTGTAGAACATGGACTCTTGCCCCATCATCTCATGGTTGGATTCTCCCTAGCACTTCTTTGGGAGTCATCTTGTGGAATCCCGGACTTACACGAGTCAAGGAGCAAAGAGTGACATTTCGAGGCATTATTGGCCAAATTATCCTCTTCACCACTTCGTGTTTCGTCCATCGGGTGCTTCTATAAAAGCGACTCTTGTTGATGAGGACCCTGAGACGGTTGTACATGTCTTGGGGGGTTTCACCATCCATTATAGTGAACCTCCCAAGTTCTCCTTCGATCATATCAATCTTGGTCGACCGTTCTGGAACAATCTGCCCTACTCGAAAAAAAAAACAGTTCTGGAACGCTGCAAAGAATCTCGTGTAGATCAAAGGACACAAATCCAATGATCGTGAAATTTTGACAGATGATATATAATCAAGTTGTGAAGACAACCCAAAAAGAATCACGTCAATTGGAACTGTAAAACTCGAGTTATGATAAAACCACCAACGAAAGGTAGTGCTGTCTAGAAACTCGACGAGTAAAACTTGTCTGGAACAAGTCGGATGAATAAGGCACAAAAGTTTCTTAAAACTACGAATTTATTCAATAGAACACAAGAGGAACAGCCACAAAGTCGTGCACCATGAGCTCTGGGCTCCCTTGCTTATATAACCAGCTCGAAAGCCAACTCAACTCAAATCAGGAACCTAATCCTACCCTGTTCACGAATCGTAACTTTCCATAACTGTTTAGTATTCTTCTATACGTAGATAGAAGCAATATTAAGACTTCCAAACACCTTAGGAACGTATCCCACATTCCTAAACAACTCAAATTCGTGACCCACACGAAATCCTATCATAACCAACTCAAATCTTTCCATATTTGAGTCAAACCCGGCTCAGCCGCAGCCTGAGTCCATAACATAGTCGGTTGGACCTTTCCGACCAAGTCTTTACGTCCACATCTCTTCATCACGTCTCGGAACCATGTAGCCACGTCTCTGCACTCCTTCCACACGTGCAAACATCTTCCAATGACGTCCATGATACCTTCACATGCATTGTTCTTGATTCAATCATGTTGCGCAACCTCCTGATCAGCTCAACCACAATTCCTCCTGAATTTGGTTGTTGGAACCTCATCTCCTCCCTGAGACTAGTCCAATGGATCTCATCAGCAGCCATGTCTTGAAGTCAAGCAACACCTGCACATGAATAAACAACCAATCCATACGAGCCCAAGTCCTCGACTTGACTCAAGTTAGTTCCGAACACAACATCTTACGTGAGAACCTCACATAAGTATGTTGCAAAACCACAGTAACACGATATCATCCATAACCACCAAAACACACCAAAGACTTAGCAAATGAATACTAAGCAATCTTTCCAGAGATGTAAAGCAAGTAGACAACATTACAAATGAAAAACAGAAGCAATGCGGTCAAGTTTCGGACCTTGCCAGAGCAGCCCGGACCTTGAGCCGGAGCTAACAAAAGCTAGTCGGACCTTAATAAAAAGGTGTTTTGGTGATATTCAAAACTTTTATGATCAAAGCAAGTGTATTCACTACAAGTCAATGTATTCAGCACACATAGGTCTTACAATCTCCCCCTTGATGAATGCATTGGCAACACCATTTAAAATCCGAACATTGTCTTATCTACATAAAAGTTTTGAAGGCAATTTCTCCCCCTTTGTAAATCAAAAGTAAAAAGAGAAGAAAATCCAAAAATTATCCCATATTATCTCCCCCCCTTTATTATCTCTCCTTATGTACATATTCTCTTTCTCTTCATGCTTATCTCTCCCCCTTTGACAATGTATTCTGCAAGTCATGAGCATATAAACAAATTATCTCCCCCCCTTTAGTTGTTATGAGCATATTATAACATATACATATAAACAAAGCTCATCCAAGTCATACTATCAAGTACCTTACGTTATCACATCAATGAAATACATAAAGTAGTGTAAGCCATGCTAGAGATCAAATGTAATTTTCAATTTAAGTAAGTCATGATCTCACAAACTTAACAATTTCAAAACCTAAAATCATGACACTCGTTGCTGCATTTTATTATTTTTCAGAGCATAAATTTAGATCATATGATATTTGCAAGAGATTATATGCGCATCTGCCTTATTCTAACCAACCAAGCCAAGCCTATGTCATTTGACAATCAGAAGCTTAAGGACATGGCTTTGGTCATACACAACTTCTTACAAGTTCATATCTAAGTGCAATGATAAGCCATCTCAAAAGAAGAAGTGCAATGCATGCATATTCTCTTGATCTTTTCTCAATTTATATTTGTTCATAAAAACTCAACATGTGAGTTGATTACTTGATTAATTCTTAATGATTAAATGCACTTGTGAACATGCAACAAGTTCAAAACAGCAAGAAAGTTCAACCATGACCAGATTTAGTGTAAGTAATTATTCTAATTACTAGACATGGCAAAAACTATAAAATTTATAACACGAGTAATGTAGTAAGAACTTTCAGCATGTAAAAGGAATCACAAAGTCATATATGTATGAAATATTATGCTCATATTATTTTAATTTCGGATTCACACATAGACTTCCCAAGTTTCAAAACTAACCCTCAATTTAAGCCATGAGGATGCATAACCCCTATTTCACTATGAATGCAACAAAAACGAGTGAAATCCAAAGGTTTTGTAAAAATGTCAGCCAATTGTTGTTTGGTATCTACATGGTGAAGCACAATGTTTCCTTTTTCAACATTATCTCGGAGAAAGTGATACCTAATGTCAATGTGTTTAGTTCTAGAATGTTGCACGGGGTTTTTAGCAATGCAAATGGCACTAGTGTTATCACAGAACAGTGGAACACTATCTAGATCAACCCCATAGTCCTTAAGTGTTTGAACAATCCAAATAATTTGTGAGCAAGCACTAGCAGCAGCTACATATTCAGATTTGGTTGTGGATTGTGCAACTGAATTTTGTTTTCTAGAGGACCAATCAACAAGAAAATTACCAAGAAAATGACAAGCACCGGAAGTACTTTTCCTATCAATCCCACAGCCCCCAAAATCAGCATCGGAAAAAGCTTTCAAAGTAATGGTTGAGGAAGAAGGAAGACAAATTCCAAATTCTTGAGTTCCATGTAAGTACCTGAGAATCCTTTTGACGGCTTGACGATGTGAAGCATGTGGGGAGGCTTGAAACCGTGCACAAAGACATACGCTGAATTGTATGTCTGGTCTTGATGCCGTGAGGTACAAAAGTGATTCGATCATGCTTCTATATTCTTTTTGATCCACGGGTTCACCATCTTCATCAAGTCCAAGTGTTGTTGTTGTTCCCATTGGTGTCCGAAGAGGCTTGCTTTTGTCCATGTTGAAGCGCCTTAGGAGATCTTTTGTATACTTCATTTGATGCACAAAGGTACCCTCCTTAGTTTGCTTGATTTGGAGCCCCAAAAAGTAAGTGAGTTCACCCATCATACTCATTTCAAATTCGGAACTCATCATTGCTGCAAACTTAGACACAAGATCATGAGAAGCACAACCAAAGATAATATCATCCACATACACTTGAACGAATAATGATTCATTGCCATGCTTAAGCATAAAAAGAGTTTTATCAACCTTGGCAATGGTAAACCCTTTTTCAAGTAAGAATGTTTTTAACCTATCATACAATGCTCTAGGGGCTTGTTTGAGACCGTACAAGGCTTTGGACAGCTTGTAAACATGATTAGGAAAATCTGGATTTTCAAAACCCGGTGGTCGTTTCACATAAACCTCCTCATCTATGTAGCCATTAGGAAAAGCACTTTTAACATCGATTTGATATAGCTTAAAACCAATAGATGCAGCAAAAGCTAACAAAATTCTTATGGCTTCTAATCTAGCAACAGGAGCAAAAGTTTCATCAAAATCTAGACCTTCAACTTGAGTGAAACCTTGAGCAACCAACCTAGCCTTATTCCTAACCACAACCCCATCCTCACTTTGTTTATTTTTAAATACCCATTTAGTTCCAGTTAAAGTGTGACCTTGAGGTGGAGGTACAAGTTTCCAAACATTATTTCTTTCAAAATTTTCTAACTCTTCTTGCATGGCAATAATCCAAGATTCATTAGTGAGTGCGTGTGATATATCTTTGGGTTCAAAAGAAGCAACAAAAGCAGAATGAGCATAAGAGTTTGGATCGCAAAACCTGGACCATGTGACTCGTTCGTGCAACCTTCCAATCATCTGTTGTGGGGGATGATCTTTGTAAAACCGTAGGGGAACAAATGTCTCACAAGCTTCTTCTTCTTCATGTTCATCACAAATCGATGAGCTTGTGACTTGAGGATGATTTGAATCAGCATTGATGGTTGTTGGTGCTGGTTGAGAATTAACATCCAGAGCTGAACCAAAGTCTTTAGCTGCTGAATTTTCGGGCAGCAGCTCCAATTCTTCCTCATCTTCAACGAAAACGCTCTCCCCCTGCGGATATGGATCTGGACCTGCAATGTTTGAGCTAGTACCTGGGCTAGCTTCATCAAAAGACACTTCACAAGTCTCCACAATTTTGTTAGTGTTAAGTAAAAGCACACGGTTGCCTCTAGTATGAGATGGATAACCATGAAACATGCCATCAATGGATCTAGGTTCAAATTTATCAAGATTACCATGTTTCTTAACAAAGAATTTGCAACCAAAGACCCGAAAGTGTGTAACACTAGGCCTATGTCCAAACCGGAGCTCATATGGTGTTTTACCTAGCTTAGCACGCAAGAAAACACGATTTGAGACATAACAAGCGGTTGCTAACGCATCAGCCCAAAATTTCCTAGGAGTTTGATATTCATCAAGCAGAGTCCTAGCCATCTCAACTAAGGTTCTATTCTTTCTTTCTACAACACGGTTTTGTTGAGGTACATATGGTGAAGAAAATTGATGATCTATTCTATTTTCAGCACAAAAGTGATCAAAAGATTGATTTTTAAATTCAGTTCCATTATCACTTCTAATTGCTTTTAAAGATCCTGGGTAATCAATTGATAATCTAAGAAATAAAGTTCTAAAGTGACTAAAAACTTCATTCTTAGACGCCATAAAGTAAACCCAAGAGTATATAGAAAAATCATCAACAATCACAATAACATACCATTTACCTCCGAAGGATTGAACACGTGAAGGTCCTACGATGTCAAGATGCAAAAGTTGACATGGTTCAGTTGTCATGATCATTGTGAGAGGAGTATGTGAACCTGCAACCATCTTAGCATGTCTACAAGAAGATCACACAATTTCTTTGTCCCCTTTAAGCTTAGGCAGCCCACGTATACGATCAAGAGCACTAACACGCGTTAGGTGATCAAAGCCTAAGTGACCAAGTCTACGATGCCAAAAATATAAGTCCTTTGAATCATTAGCAACTAGACACCTATGCTTAGAGGAAGACATCAAAATCAGCTTTAAAAACTCTTCCAAACCAAGACATGTTAAAAATAAGCTCACTATTTGAACTTACAACTTTGCACCAGTTTTTATTGAAAATAATTTCCAGATTTTCATCTAGCAATTGTGCAACAGAAAGCAGGTTGTATTTCAAATTTTTGACAAGTGTCACATCCTTCAAAGTGTAGTGATCATTTACTCTAACCTAACCCTTAGCAATTATAGGAGTTGAAGAATTATCGGCAAAAGTAACATTCTCTACACATGACACAAAAGAGAGGGAGGAGAACCAATCTTTGTTACCGGTCATGTGGCATGAGCAACCTGAATCCATAATCCAAATGTTATCCTTCCTCAAACGTGTAACCTACATAGAAGCACAATACGTCGATGACTCAATACCGGGGTTAATCAAAAGGCATTTAGGGATCCAGTACTGAGTCACGCGATGTGCAACAGGAAAAACACGCGAAAGCTGAGACAAAACAGCAGGTTTATGAGTCAAAGTTTGAGATTTTTTATTCTTAATTACTGACATATAAGGTGTTACTTGTGTAGCACAAAAATCAGTAGCTCCAGAGGCAAAAACAGAAGGTCCGGAGGTAAACTTTGAATGTTTTGACTCAAAACAGCAGGTTGTACGTTCGGTTCAATATGTGCAGCAAATTTTGCATGAAAGTTATGAGATCTAGCAACCATTCTTTCCCTTTTCTGTTGTTTAGCTAGTCTATAACAAAAATCTATGACATGACCATCTCTACCACAGTAGGTACAATGAAATTTAACTTTGTGTTCATGTCTAGATGAGCAAACAACATTTTTATTTGAAACCGAATGAGGCAATACTCCTGCAGATTTGAGAACCACTTCTTTTTGTTTAGGGACTGTTTGAATCAAACCACTTCCTAATGAATTTACAATTTTAGGTGGAAGTCCCTTAGCATGAGCATGAGAATCAAAACCTAAACCAGTTTTATCATTGCAAGACTTGGATGAATTCAACAGCAAGTTTAGGTTCTTATTCCCATTACAAAACCGATCAAATGTCTTATGCATGTTATCAAGTTTATTAGACAGATCAAGGCAATTTTCACATGATGTTTTTCCTTTTAATTTGCAATTGGAACAATATTTAACTTCATGACAACGTAAAGCATTGTTTAATATAGAGATTTCATTCATAGCATCTTGCAGTTTCTTATCAAGATCATCACAACTAGAACAATGCAAATCAATTGTAGAACAAGAAGCATCTTTTAAGTTTCCAATATTAAGTGCAGCAAGCTTTTTGTTCTTTTCAATTTCAAGTTCAAGTTTATCAAGTGTTGAGGTATGTGCACTTCTTAGGAAGGACAATCTTTCATATATTAAGTCACATGAGGAACAAGAATCATCACTAGGAATCAAGGATTTCAAACGATTAAATTCAGATTCTAGTGACTCAATTTGAACTGCATTGTCCCTAAGCTTTCTGTCCTTTTTCTTAACAAGAACAGTGGCACGAGAAATAGCATCACACATTTCTTTGCAAGTAGGACATACCTCTTCATTGTCTCTGTTGTGTTCTGCCTCCTCCATACTTGATCTTGACTTGCCCGCCATGAAGCACAAGTTTGCCAAATCATATTCATCTTCATCACTTCCAATGTCCACGTCGCTTGAGCCAAGTTCCTGGAGTGCTGAGATAAAACTGCTCACCAATTGACGTCCTGTAAAACCCTTCTTTTTCTTCGTATCTTTTGCAGAGGAGTGCTTCGTTCTTGTTTTCTTTTCATCCCGGGAAGTAGGACCTGAAAGGTTAGGGCAATCTGAACGAAAATGTCCTGTCTTACCACATTCAAAGCATCGTTGAGGTCCGGAGCTTCCTCTCCTTCTAGTTCTCACATTTTGCAATGCTTTTGAGAACCGGGTAGAGATGAGCGCTAGCTCCTCCTCTGGAAACTCCTCAATCTGTTAAAGGGTTAGAGAGGATAGCAAAGCAAGTGTACCACAAGATGATGTTTGACCGGAACTAGGCATGTCACGTTGAGTAACAAAAGCAATAGACTTGTTGGGGTTCTTACGTGAGATTATGTCAATTTCATGAGTTTTTAACTTGGAATATAGCACATCTAAAGTAAGTGAACTCATCACAGTAGATTCACGAATAGATGTGACTTTCATCTCCCAAATTGACATATCTAATGAACTTAGCAATTTCCTAGCATTTTCAGCATCTGAAAAATTAACATTGACACAACGCAAGTTGTTGATAATCTTATTAAAGCAAGCAAAAAGGTCATCAATAGACTCACCGGGTTGCATCTCGAAGCGCATGTATTCTTTCTTGAACATGTCTTGCCTTCCTCTTTGATCGTGTTGGATCCTTCGCGGTAGTTACAAAGTGCTTTCCACACATCGTATGCAGATCAGAGGTGTGCAACACGGTCGAAGTCGCTTTGTGTTAATCCTTGTATGATCAAGTTCCGAGCCTTGTTGTTGTTGTCGACATCTCTCAGATTTGTAGCTGTAACTTGATCGTTTGATGGCACTTCATAAGGCTTGTATACCTTCTCTCATATTGCAAAGCCTTGTGCCTGGATGAAAGCCTCCATGCGTGCCTTCCAAACCTAAAAATCAATACCAGCAAACACACAAGGTTTGGCTGAGTACTTCTCCATGATGATTAGTCAAAAACACATGCAAATCACAAAGATTAGAGCACCGTGGCTCTGATACCAATTGTAGGATCGACGAGCACGTGAAAAGCTACCAGAGGGGGGTGAATGGTAGATTTAAAAATCTTACGCAGCGGAAACAATTAAACCCCAACCCCTTCGACAGAAAATGATCGGTTAAAGAAATCGTGTGTGAGACTAATATAAACGTGTTTCACCGTGAAAAAAGTGATATATATCAGAGAGAATCAAGTCAAGAAGACAGCACAACAAGAATCACTCAAATTCGTCGAGAAAAACTCAAGTTATGATCGAAAGATCAAACAAAGGTCAATCTGCCCTACCCGAAAAAAAACAGTTCTGGAACGCTGCAAAGAAACTCGTGTGGATCATAGACCATAAATTCAATGACCGTGAAATTTTGACAGATGATATATAATCAAGTTTTGAAGACAACCCAAAAAGAATCACTTCAATTGGATCTGTAAAACTCGAGTTATGATAAAACCACCAATGAAAGATAGTGCTGTCCAGAAACTCGACGAGTAAAACTTGTCTGGAATAAGTCGGACGAACAAGGCACAAAAGTTTCTTCAAACTACGAATTTTATCAAATAGAACACAAGAGGAACAGACCCAAAGTCGTGCACCATGAGCTCTGGGCTCCCTTGCTTATATAACCAGCTCGAAAGTCAACTCAACTCAAATCAGGAACCTAATCCTACTATGTTCACGAATCGTAACCTTCCATAACTGCTTAGGATTCTTCTATACGCATATAGAAGCAATCTTAAGACTTCCAAACACCTTAGGAATGTATCCAACATTCCTAAACAACTCAAATTTATGACCCACACGAAATCCTTTCATAACCAACTCAAATCTTTCCATATTTGAGTCAAACCCGACTCAGCCGCAGCCTGAGTCCATAACCTAATCGGTTGGACCTTTATGACCAACTCTTTACGTCCAAATCTCTTCATCACATCTCGGAACCATGTAGCCACGTCCATGCACCCCTTTCATACGTGCAAACATCTTCCAATGACGTCCACGATACCTTCACATGCATTGTTCTTGATTCAATCATGCTGCGCAACCTCCTGATCAGCTCAACCACAATTCCTCCTGAATTTGGTTGTTGGAACCTCATCTCGTCCCTGAGACTAGTCCAATGGATCTCATCACCAGCCATGTCTTGAACTCAAGCAAAACCTGCACATGAATAAACAACCAATCCATACGAGCCCAAGTCCTCGACTTGACTCAAGTTAGTTCCGAACACAACATCTTACGTGAGAACCTCAGATAAGCATGTAGCAAAACCACAGTAACACGATATCATCCATAACAACCAAAACACACCAAAGGCTTAGCAAATGAATACTAAGCAATCTTTCCAGAGATGTAAAGCAAGTACAAAACATTGCAAATGAAAAACAGAAGCAATGCGGTCAAGTTTTGGACCTTGCCAGAGCAACACGGACCTTGAGCCGTAGCTAACAAAAGCTAGTCGGACCTTAATAAAAAGGTGTTTTGGTGATATTCAAAACTTTTATCGTCAAAGCAAGTGTATTCACTACAAGCCAATGTATTCAGCACACATAGGTCTTACACGCCTAGAAGTGGATCCTTATGGTCATGTTTTAAGTAGCAATTGATATTCTTCACGCATGGCACATCATAGACTCCGCAATCAAACAAGAAACGTTTTGCCGATGATATGACATGCCCAAAGCACATACTGCTATTACAGTATAAGTATTTGGAAACTATAAACTTTTAATTGTGCTATCTCTAAGCCACACAAGATTGCAAAGCAATTATAATTCAATATGTCATATCCTTCTGACTTCTTCAGTATTTACTACGTCACAGCGTAGTGAACAAGTGGTACTCTATTATCACGAAGGACGGTGATTGCAATCAGGACACACCCGGACAACACGACACATACACACTTTCAAAAATGCCAGCGAGTACTTACAGCAGTACCTACATAACACTTCAGTACTAGTTGTATATGGCCACCTTTCACTAAACACTCGAATGTCGAACCGATCGAGCCAGCACGAGCAGGAGGTCACTGCGTGGGGCGTACTCTGACGTGCCCACCAACTGATTTACACCCCCATGCCTATAAAACAGAACGGAATGCCTCGACGAACTAGTATCAAGCTACGTCAGATTACTGGAGCCCATTTCTCCAGTATGTCGTCGGTACAATTCAAGCTTGTCCAGCAGGGCCGCACACGAAACGGTCCTCAATCGACACGGTAGAGCTATACGACCAAGACCACCTCTTGTCGCTTCCTACTCATCTCTGACCGGTCTAACTTTCATATTCATAAGCCATTTTCTGATTCCAGATCCTCTCATGTGATAAAATTCCTATCTCGCGAGTATATTTCAACTACTCGACTTCTACCGAATTTCGATTAGCATAAGCATAGCAGTATCTACTCAGCGGGTCGTAGACCTACCCAAGACTCCATAGGATTTGTGGGCCATGCAAGTGGATGTCAAACACCTTAAACGTAATGCACAATCATCTAAAGACGTAAGGTGAAATAAAAAGTGCAAAACAATGTAAGGAACTTAAATGCAAACCGGGGCTTGCCTTGTTTGCGACTCTATAGCAATGTCAGTTGTTATGGCTTGTTCTTCCTCCGGAGAATCCGCCATGGAATCTTGAAGTTGGAACTCCTCGGCATTCTCCTCCAAGAGGAGTTTCTCGTTGATCACCTATCATCACGGTCCTATCGACATGATATGCATATAAGTAATTAAGGTAATCTACTAACGGACTCGACGAGTTGTAAAAACCTTAAGAAGAGGCTTGACTAGAAATATTATATATGTCTCGGATGGGTGAATAAACTTTGGATAGGTCAAGTGGTCATAGTAGTGTTGAGTTGTGAATTGACAGGTGCAATGAAAGCATGTATATCCATTATTCACTTAACACTTGGAGCTATGCCACTCGAGAAAGCTGAGACTCACTGGTGTGGAAGTGTTGGACTGAATAGTGTAAGAATGACTACGGAATCAAGGTGGAGCATTGAAAGCTTAAGGCATGAGTGAATTGTGCAACAAGAGGTCTGGACTCAGAAGGTGACCAATGAAGTTACACAAACTCACTACAGAGTAAACCTAATTAAGTGACCAGTGTGGTCGCAAGGTTCTGAATTAGGATGAATCGATGTGAAACCCTAGAGATACTTGGAAAAGAAGTGAGATCGACATTGCTTGGACTCAAAGAGTCATCACAAGCACTGCTAACCTAACGTGAGTACCAAGACACGTTCAGAGGACCTTTAGTTAAATCAATCGCTATGACTATCTTCGCAAACATTGTCCAAGTTCTTACATGACACTATTACAGTGTCCTTTGCAAGATTGTCCAGATGAGCTCGGTGAACTCCTGGAACTCGAACATAAGGCATTACTATGTTGCGACGATGTGCTTTTCCGTCTTGGAAAGATCATCTCATCGACGTTCACATTGACCCGAACTCGTCCATGGTGATGTGCAGAATCTCGAACACCACCTTATGAGTCACAAGGTTACTGATGTCGACTGGATCGTCGGCAAGCGACTCGATTAACCTGTCGTCGATGAAACGGCACACCTAGTTAAGCAATTCTGTGTTCGATTAGGAAACATCATCGACACGAACAAGAAACTCTTATCCAAGGTTCCTCTTGGTCTAGTTTTCCTTGTCGGTCGCAATGTTCTCGCATTACTCAACCACGGGTCATCGGTGATCACCAACATCCGTAGTTTGACCTAGAAGGCCTTTCATCAAGCACCTTGGCTACACCTAGGACTCGATCACCCTCACATCGACTAAAACCTAATTTGGTTTGACAACCTTTGTCCGAAGAGACTTGATTGTGTTCCAGCACCACACACATCACAAGCATCCTTCATCTCGATGCCAGGGCACGATGACAGCTCGGAGCGTCACGATGACGTCATGTGGTCAATGACGTCGACGCGGCTCATGGTGGAGCATCACGAGCACGCACGGACAGGCCAACGTGATACAAACGACAAATGAGGTCAATTTGGGGATTTCTATAGGAATGATATCATTGTAGAAAATGGACGTACGGCTTGACGACACATGAGTACCATTAGCGATCACAACAAACGGACTTCGGTGGCGTCAAGCAAGGCATTTTAGGGCAAGGCTCACCTTGTAGGCATTTCACTGAATATCTTGGGAGTGTACTTGATTTCCGTCACTTCATCACCATTCAAAGGGTATAATGGCACTTAGGCTTGTCGGTTGCAACATCATTCTACCCCTGCATCACAGACCAGCTCTGAACATCAACAAAGTTGGTTCTTCCCTCGTAAACATTTCATCGAACACCTTAGCTGCAGTCATTTATCTAATCAATCTTGCACAATCAGAGCTAACCTTGGACCAGTTGTCGATACCCTTGTGTCAATGTCGTGTTCCTGCATCTTATCCATCACCCACATCACAGTCTTCGCTGCCAAGACGCAGCAGTGACGTGGAACATCGCGACGACGTGCCGAGGGCGACAAGCGCGAGCAAGGACGGCATGGTGGCAGCAAGGAGTCTTGCCGGTGGACGCGCGGACATGGCGTCATGGCGCTCGCGGTCGACGTGGCAAGGTGCTGCCAGCAGGGACACGATGGCGGCATCTGTACTTGGTGCTTGGCCAGGATAGCGGCAAGGGTGGGCGATCGTCGCCAGCACGGGCACGACACGAGTAGGGAAGCCGTGGGTCACAACAGAGCTGGACGCGCGCTTGGTCGTGGGCGTGCAGAGGCAGGCAGTTGTGGTTCAGGCATTGGGGAAATGGGGCAGAGGCGGGCACGTCGGGACACCGTGGCGCAGGAGCGTGGCGCTGCAGGCGGGGCGCGACGGGAGGGAAGGGCAAGCGGCCAGGGCGGCGAGATGCGCGCAGCATCGACAGCGCATGGGGGCAGCACCGGTGAGGAGCCAGGCGGCGCGGTGCTGGGCGGCTCGGCGAGCACGCAACAACAGGGCACCGGCGAGGCAGAGGCAACTGGGAGGTGGGGCAACGCCTTGGACGGACAGGGGCTGGAGGAGGCAGAGTGGCATGGCAGGGAGGGGGCGCGCGCAGGGCACGGGCGCGAAGTGACGCCGCGGCGGCCAGGAGGTGGAGCGGGACTGGAAGCTAGAGTGCTTCCGCGCTGCGGTCGGGCAGCTATTGGAGCATAGCAGGGATCGAGCAGGGAGGAGTAAAAGCCACGGGAGGGAGAAGAAGAAGTGAAATTGATTTTCTACCGCTGGAAGCAAGCGCTAGCGCATGCACAATGCCGTGTCACCCTGTAACCGAAATGCAGAGGTGGTTCAACTTGGAGAGGCTTACAGGTGGGGCCCACAACACTCTCCTCCCTCATTCTCCTTTCGAATTTCAAATAGAGCTAGCAAACATGCTTAAAAAATATTCAACTTTGACCCAATGACTAAATAAAATGTGAAGAATTTTATGGTGCAATCAGATTTCAGAACTGAGCAAGTTGAATTTTTAACTCAGGTTTGAATTTGAATTCAAGCGGTGATACTTGATTCAATGACATAAATAGTAAATCAGGTTCAAAAAGCCTGAAACTTTGAAGTTAACCTTTCTGAACCATAAGGAACCTCGGGAAAAATTTGGAGTTGCTTTGGACAAGGTCAAGTACAAAGTTTAAATTTGAAATCGACTTTGATTAAACTCTCAATTTGTGTCCAATAAATGGAAAACGTGCTTCAAATTTTTTTGAAACTGTACCAAGAGTCAATTTGGAATATTAGTAGGTCATGGAAAAATTTACAGCCTTAGATTTGAATATTTTGAAAGGGTCAAATGTACAGTAGCATATTCAATGTATTAATTTGAATATATATTTGGTACTGCAAATTAATTTGACCTAGAAATCTCCATCTATTGAGCAGCTTAAATCTTCATGTGAACCTAGTTTGAACAGTAGCTTAATTTTAGTTTTTGAATGTCCCATTTTAGGGTTGGAATAATTCCTTTTTCTTTCTCTCTATTTTGTTTTCTTTTCCTCCTTAAATTTTCACTGAAAATGTGAATACATGGAAATTAAAGATTTTACATCTTAAGTTCTAATATACAGTAGCAACCATGTTCTATATGTACAATTTTAACAAGTTCCTATTTTTAGTGAACATTGGTTAACTCATATGGTTCATGTGAGTTTGGATTTCCAAGTCCACTTTCAAAATTTTTAAGTTCGCATTTTTGCGTTTTTGTTCTTCCAAAACGCGGGCTTTTACAATCCTTCCCCCTTAAAGGAATCTCGTCCCGAGACCCTAACAAGTAGAATAACAGAAATGATGAGGGAACAATCCATAAAAGAGGGTCATTGACTAATGAAAAATACAATGCCCTTAAAGACTCGGGTCCTACGAAGTAGTGATCATCTTAAGATATCTGACGAAATTCTAAAATTTGCTTCATGTGATTCCAATCTTCAGGTTGAAAATCTTGACAAGATGCTCGAAATGACAATATCCCATCGTAAAACTTTCACGTCTGTTACTGACCCTTTTTGTTGTATTCTTATACTGACATGACATCTTGTCCTATCCTAGTCTTGACTGGAAGAATCAGGACTTGTTCTTTGCTTCTCTAGGTCACAATGATAGTTTGAAACTATCTTTGCATTGATTCTTGGTTGCTTGCTTGGTTTTTGCATTGGTCCTTATAACTTAATGTGGTATTTCCCCTGACATGAGTTAAGATGGTTTACGAGGTTAAACAACAATCATTAACCTCGTTTGATGTTTAGTCAACCATAGGATTCCTTAGATGTAGCATAAGAGTAGCAAAGCACTCAACACTTTTATGTGGGCAAAACCACAGGAACACTGAAGATATGGCAACTACAAGTTTTTTTGGTATATCAATACCTTCAAACAATAGAAATAGAAGATGAAGACCCTTTGCGGTGGCAAACGAGGATTTAAGGATTCAGCATCCTCATATTTTTCCAACACAGCAAAGAACTCAATCATAAGATAACTACAAGGTTATCAAGGTTACCATATAACAACCCAAGATCTTAGAGGGACCCAAAAAGTTTCACGAGGTTGACAATCGAACGGTATCCTCGCGAGTAAGGAGATTTCATGGATTTTTACAAGGTTGGTCATCGAACTGATGACCACTCGATGACGAACGGTATAGTTGCAACAATCAAGGTACTTGAACCTAAACAAGTCAAAGACGGAAGTTCAAGTGTCTATTTAGTTGCAAGGGAGGTTGAGTGATCGGTTGCCCAGGTATAACTCAATGGAAAGGAGATTAACAATGTAAGAAGTCAAATGAATATGGTGAAATGATTGTAGTCATTAGACACCTTAGAATAGATTGAATGGGGTACACAATCTTGCTCTAAATTTTAGTATTACCATGCATTCTATCATTGGTGTTTCATTGCTAATGATGCTTGATGATGCATCATATGTTGTATGGTGCAATGAATATGCGCACGGTATGGTGCAAATGGTGCATATGTATGGTGCAAATGATGCATATGAATGGTGCAAATGGTGCACATGCATGGTGCAGTAGCTTTTATAGTTTGAGCAAGACTAAATGAACCACACCTACAAAACTCATGCACTGTCTGATAATTTGCAAGGAATTGACATTGTGGTCATGAAAGACACTCAATGAGTAGTGTAACTTCCATGACTCGACCACACTTAAGGAATTCATAACAGAATGATTGACATGTAATGTGGGAAATATATCACGTTACGTCGACCTTTCGAAAGCTTGTTCATGTACTACTCCACTTGATTGTATCTTCAACTAGGTCTTAAAGTTACCAATTGACTTGAGGAGTATCTTCATCGGAAGAAAAACAACTAACTATATGTCGAAGGTTATCTCTAGACACCTGGTCGAGATCACTAGACACATCTCTAGTGATACTTCACTTAACCTTCGCTTCGATCAGTCAGGGGGAATGGATATCCTTATCGATCACTTTAGTGGAGTTGAAGTCACACTTCTTCTTAGGGTAACTCAATCTGGTGGCGGAGGTTGGATCCTCTTGAAGATGTAATCTTAATTGATCATCTTCTTGTTGACACGACTCGTTGTAACCAAGGTTGTTGGTTGAACACCACTATTACATAAGTGATCACCTTCCCCCTTAAAGTTTCGAACCAGGATGTTGAAGCATACTTCAAACAATCCTCATGGGAAGATGAGATGCAACTCGAGTGATTGCATCTTGCGCTCGAAATCACAAGAAGTGATGTGGCAAGTCACATAAATCAAACACTAGTATGCCTATCCAAGTGAAAAAGGCTTCAATGAGATTAACACTCCATTCAATTTGGTATATAGTTAAGTTCTAACTCTTGGTTGGTTACGACACTCCTCGAGTTGAAATCGAGAACCGAATGCCTAACAAAAACCAAAAGGTTCAAACTGGCCAGGCTATGGTGACAAATGAACAGTCTGGACACAAACTCGATTTTGATCCAGTTAATTGAAAAATCAGATTTTGAGGTGAATAACAAAGTTAAATTTAACTTCAAGTAATTTCCAAAAAAGTATTATTTTGCCTCTAGATCATCTCTGGTTTGCAAGTTATGCTAATTTAAATAAGTAGAATTTTCTGCACTTTCAGCAGAACCTGCTTAAAAGTAGCAGTTTTGATCTAAAGTTTTTAGACTGTTCTGTTAGAAATCTGGAAATATTCTTATTTACAAAGTTGTAGTAAATGTAATAAGCTTTCCAGAATGTATCTATTTGTATGCATATCAGACCTTGTTCAAAAGATATGAATTTTTGAAATTTGCTAGAAATTCAGCATTCAGAAAAAGTGGGGGTTCAGTTCAGACTGACCACCCTGCATTCAAACTCGATTTGGGATAGGTAGATTACCTATTCAGATCTGGAGCCAATTAAAAAAAATTTAGCTGACTCCCTAAACTTTCCAATGGTTACTCGTGTGACCCTATTGAACATAAGGTCTGCGAGTTATGTTTCAAATTCAGAACTTTACAGATTTCTGTCCAGTTTGGTTAATTCCGGACAGTTTCAACAAATCTCCAAATTCCGCACACTTATAAAGGGTTTCTGGTCTGGAGTTGAAAAGAAAAATTGTAGAGGACTTCCAAATATTTCTAAAGAGTATTTACTTTCCCTCATAGCACTTCTGGTTGTGGAGATATGGAATTTTATGTTTCGACCAAGTTCCCAGATTTTTAACTGAAATTCGGCAGAGCTTCCTTTGTATGTTGCTGATTTTGTCCACAATTTTCAATAGAGAAATATTGATATTTGCAGAAACAAAATATTGCAAACTTGTTACACACCTCCTCAGGATTCCATAAATGAAAATTATGAAGTCTTTCGACAAGTCTACTAGAAGTTACAATCCAAAACAGCATCTGAATACACCCCTGTTCAGATTATGGACTGTTTTGACACCTTAAACGATACTTCGATTTAGACCTGGTTATTGCGAGTTTTAGCCTTAGTGCTGAATAGGAAATTGATAGAGGACTCTTTAAGATTTTTAGACATGTATAGATATGCCTAGGTTGCTTTTCTTATTTAAGAGTTATGGCTGTTAAAAATTCAGAAATTTTCTGGCCGTTTCAGATAGCACTGTACACATGTACTAAATTTAACTCCAGTTTCTAATTAGTTGTAAACCGAATTTGAGGTAACAATGAATAGAAAAGTTGTAGAATAGCTATTCCCCTTTCTAAAAAGTATTCATTTGCATCCATAGCCCTTCGGGTTAAAGAGGTATGGATTTTCAAAGTTGGGTCAAATTCTATTAGAAAACAGAACTCACCGGCTTTGAAACCCATGAATTGGAAGCAAACTCAAATTTTGAAACTTAGCTCAAAACTCAAGTCTGATAGCTAGAACTTGCTTTACAACTAATCACTTGCTTTGAAACTAAATGGAATCTTGAAAGAGACTTGACGAACTTCTTATCCATAGCATATCACTATGGATCTTCATGCTTAACCAAAGTCTTACTCCGGCGAAGTTGAGCTAAACTCTCGCCAGGAACAAAGAACTTTGGTTCACCTACTCTTGAAGAGAAACATTTTACCTTGTCCACAAGATATCAGCAACTGATATTTGGATAAATATGAATATGAATCCATTCATTCGTGGGGGATGGTCAAAGTATCAAGTGGGAAACTGACGGTATTACGTGCCTTACCAAAAGAAAAGTCTAACCCGGTATATCCGGATACATCTATAGGTGGTCCTAATATCGATCACTCACAAACGTTTGCTACACGGGTCGCTACCGAAGTTAGTGTACCTGCAGAAGACAAACAATCCCCTTTCACACCTTCACACCTCAAGGGCGGCACGGGGAAACACGACAGGCAGTCATAATAATATATATAATGAAAACTAAATGCATATGACTCTGGTGTGAGTCGCCCTCGAGCGAAATCATGTCTTGAGATATATGGTTGTACTACGTCTGTATGGCAAATACTACCGCACGAACCGGCTTATAAACGCTCGGGCATACGTGTTTCGCATGCTCCCATAGAACATGGATAGTTCTAGAGAGGCATACTATCGGGTTATCCACCACACGACGGGGGCTCCAACTAATTTTGTATCACGCTGGGGTACCACATGTCATATGTTCTTAGAAACATGGAAAGTTGCAGAGACTCATATTGACTTTCCGTACCAAGCCACGAAAATATCACATACCACACCTCGTATGCGGAGTTTACCGAGATTGATCCGCTTTCAGTGGCGTACCTTACCTCTTACCTTGAAGATGGAGCGTCGTTACAGAATAATATAAAAAGTAAGTTAGTTCACCACCTTTATAACTTATACTAGTAATAGACCTTAATGGGCATATAGCTAATCCTCACTCGACTACTTCGGAGTTTTCGAAAATAGGCTCTTTTCAAGCGTGCTATTCCCAATGAAGCTCTGATACCATGTCTGTGGGGACCGGGGTCCCGACGTCCAAAGATCTCATTGGGTGGTGCCGTGCGATACGGCACCTAACAGCACACACGAAAAGAATGACCAAAATATGTAAATTTTTCATTTCATAATAAGAAGAGTTTAAAAAAGAGTGTACAATAGAGGTACACACGCAGCGGAAAATACATACTCATAATCTCACTTAACTAAGTAGTAGAGAAGACGTCTATGCCCTAGGACACTTCTTACCAACAACATGAAGAACATTCAGCAGCGGCGTGGTTCACATAAGATTTATCTTGACACCTCGAGATCTCATGTACAACCTGAACAGCAGAAATAAAACTAATACCTGCAAAAAATCGTGAAAGCGCAAACGTGAGCATAAGGCGCAACAATACTAACTCGTCTCACTAGACATATGCAGGGGTGAATACTAAGCATAGGTAAGGAATAGCATAAAGGACTCACCTACAAGTGGATCCTTATAGTCATGTTTTAAGTAGCAATTACATTCTTCAGGCATGGCACATCATAGACTCCACAATCAAACAAGAAACGCTTTGCCGATGATATGACATGCCCAAAGCACATACTGCTATTACAGTATAAGTATTTGGAAACTGTAAACTTTTATTTGAGCTATCTCTAAGCCACACAAGGTTGCAAAGCAATTATAATTCAATATGTCATATCCTTCTGACTTCTTCAGTATTTACTATGTCACAGCGCAGTGAACAAGTGGTACTCTATTACCGCGAGGGACGGTGATTGCAATCAGGACACACCTGGACAACACGACACATACGCACTTTCATAAATGCCAGCGAGTACTTACAGCAGTACCTACATAACATTTCAGTACTAGTCATATATGACCACCTTTCACTAAACACGCGAATGTCGAACCAGTCGATCTGTCACGAGCAGGAGGTCACTACGTGGGCTGTACTCTGACGTGCCCATCAGCTGATTTACACCTTGCTGCCCTCAACCCACCCCTATAAAACAAAACGGAATGCCTCGACAAACCAGTATCAAGCTACGTCAGTATACTGGAGCCCATTTCTCCAGTATGTCGTCGGTACAATTCAATCTTGTCCAGTAGGGCCGACACGAAACGGTCCTCAATCGACACGGTCAGAGCTATACGACCAAGACCACCTCTTGTCGCTTCCTACTCATCTCTGACCAATCTCACTTTCATATTCATAAGCCATTTTCTGATTCCAGATCCTCCCGTGTGATAAAATTCCTATCCCGCGAGTAGATTCCAACTACTCGACTTCTACCGAATTCCTATTAGCATAAGCATAGCAGTATCTACTCAGCGGGTCGTAGACCTATCCAAGACTCCATAGGATTTGTGGGCCATGCAAGTGGGTGTCAAACACCTTAAATGTAATGCACAATCATCTAAAGACGTAAGGTGAAATAAAAAGTGCAAAACAATGTAAGGAACTTAAATGCAAACCGGGGCTTGCCTTGTTTGCGACTCTATAGCAATGTCAGTTGGTATGGCTTGGTTTTCCTCCGAAGAATCCACCATGGAATCTTGAAGTTGGAACTCCTCGGCATTCTCATCCAAGAGGAGTTTCTCGTTGATCACCTATCATCACGTTCCTATCGACATGATATGCATATAAGTAATTAAGGTACTCTAATAACAGACTTGACGAGTTGTAAAAACCTTAAGAAGAGGCTTGACTAGAAATATTATATATGACTCGGATGGGTGGAGAAACTATGGATAAGTCAAGTGGTCATAGTAGTGTCGAGCTGTGAATTGACAGGTGCAATGAAAGCATGTATTGCCATTATTCACTTAACACTTGGAGCTATGCCACTCAAGAAAGTTGAGACTGACTGGTGTGGGAGTGTTGGTTGAATAGTGTAAGAATGACTACGGAATCAAGGTGGAGCATTGAAAGCTTAAGGCATGAGTGAACTGTGCAACAAGAGGTCAGGACTCAGAAGGCGACCAATGAAGTTACACAAACTCACTACAGAGTAAACCTAATTAAGTGACCAGTGTGGTCGTAGGGTTCTGAATTAGGATGAATCGATGTGAAACCCTTGATACGATGTCTATGGGGGCCCGGGTCCTGACGTCCAAGGATCTCATCGGGTGGTGTCGTACGATGCGGCACCTAATAGCACACACGAAGAGAATGACAAAAATATGTAAAGTTTTCATTTCATAATAAGAAGAGTTTACAAAAGAGTGTACAACAGAGGTACACACGCACCGGAAAATACATACTCATAATCTCACTTAACTAAGCAGGAGAGAAGACGTCCATGCCCTAGGACGCTTCTCACTAGCAACATGAAGAACATTTAGCAGCAGTGTGGTTCACATGAGATTTATCTCGACACCTCCAGATCTCATGTACAACCTGAACAGCAGAAATAAAACTAATACCTGCAAAAAATCGTTAAAGCGCAAACGTGAGCATAACGCTCAACAAGACTAACCCGTCTTACTAGACATATGCAGGGGTGAATACTAAGCATAGGTAAGGAATAGCATAAAGGACTGGCCTACAAGTGGATCCTTATAGTCATGATTTAAGTAGCAATTGACATTCTTCAGGCATGGCACATCATAGACTCCACAATCAAAAAAAAAACGCTTTGCTGATGATATGACATGCCCAAAGCACATACTGCTATTACAGTATAAGTATTTGGAAACTGTAAACTTTTAATTGTGCCATCTCTAAGACACACAAGGTTGCAAAGCAATTATAATTTAATATGTCATATCCTTCTGACTTCTTCAGTATTTACTACGTCACAACACAGTGAACAAGTGGTACTCTATTACCGCGAGGGACGGTGATTGCAATCAGGACACACCCGGACAACACGACACATACGCACTTTTGGAAATGCCAGAGAGTACTTACAGCAGTGCCTACATAACATTTCAGTACTAGTCGTATATGGCCACCTTTCACTAAACACTCGAATGTCGAACCGGTCAATCCATCACGAGGAGGAGGTCACTACATGGGGCGTACTCTGACGTGCCCACCAGCTGATTTACACCTTGCTTCCCTCAACCCACGCCTATAAAACAAAACGGAATGCCTCGACAAACCAGTATCAAGCTACGTCAGCTTACTGGATCCCATTTCTCCAGTATGTCGCTGGTACAGTTCAAGCTTGTCCAGCAGGGCCGCACACGAAACGGTCCTCAATCGACACGGTCAGAGCTATACGACCAAGACCACCTCTTGTCGCTTCCTACTCATCTCTGACCGGTCTCACATTCATATTCATAAGCCATTTTCTGATTCCAGATCATCCTGTGTGATAAAATTCCTATCTCACGAGTAGATTCCAACTACTCGACTTCTACTGAATTCCTATTAGCATAAGCATAACAGTATCTACTCAGCGGGTCGTAGACCTACCCAAGATTCCATAGGATTTGTGGGCCATGCAAGTGGATGTCAAACACCTTAAACGTAATGCACAATCACATAAAGACGTAAGGTTAAATAAAAACTGTAAAACAATGTAAGCAACTTAAATTTAAACCAGGGCTTGCCTTGTTTGCGACTCTATAGCGATGTCAGTTGTTATGGCTTGGTCTTCCTCCGGAGAATCCGCCATGGAATCCTGAAGTTGGAACTCCTCGTCATTCTCCTCCAAGAGGAGTTTCTCGTTGATCACCTATCATCACATTCCTATCGACATGATATGCATATAAGTAATTAAGGTAATCTAATAACGTACTCGACGAGTTGTAAAAACCTTGAGAAGAGGCTTGACTAGAAAGATTATATATGTCTCGGATTGGTGGAGAAACTATGGATAAGTCAAGTGGTCATAGTAGTGTCAAGCTGTGAATTGACAGGTGTAATGGAAGCATGTATTGCCATTATTCACTTAACACTTGGAGCTATGCCACTCGAGAAAGCTGAGACTGACTGGTGTGGAAATGTTGGACTGAATAGTGTAAGAATGACTACGGAATCAAGGTGGAGCATTGAAATCTTAAGGCATGAGTGAACTGTGCAACAAGAGGTCAGGACTCAGAAGGCGACCAATGAAGTTACACAAACTCACTACAGAGTAAACCTAATTAAGTGACCAGTGTGGTCGTAGGATTCTGAATTAGGATGAATCGATGTGAAACCCTAGCGACACTTGGAAAGGAAGTGAGATCGGCATTGCTTGGACTCAAAGAGTCATCACAAGTATTGCTAACCTAACGTGAGTACCAAGACACATTCAGAGGACCTTTAGGTAAATCAATCGCTGTGACTATCTTCGCAAATTTCGTCCAAGTTCTTACATGACACTATTGCAATGTCCTTTGCAAGATTGTCCAGATGAGCTTGCTGAACTCCTGGAACTCGAACATCAGGCATTACTATGTTGCGACGATGTGCTTTGCCCTCTTGGAAAGATCATCGCATCGACGTTCACATCGACCCGGACTCATCCATGGTGATGAGCGTAATCCCAAACACCACCTTATGAGTCACAAGGTTAGTGATGTCGACACGATCGTCGGCAAGCGACTCGACGAACCTGTCATCGATTAAACGACACACCTAGTTAAGCAATTCTGTGGACGGTTAGGAAACATCGTCGACACGAACAAGAAACTCTTATCCAAGGTTCCCCTTGGTCTAGTTTTCCTTGTCGGTCGCAACGTTCTCGCATTACTCAACCACGGGTCAGCGGTGATCACCAACATCCGTGGTTTGACCTTGAAGGCCTTTTATCGAGCACCTTGGCTACACCTAGGACTCGATCACCGTCACATCGACTAAAACCTAATTTGGCTTGACAACCATTCTCCGACAAGTCCTGATTGTGTTCCAGCACCACACACATCACAAGCATCCTTCATCTCGATGCCAGGGCACGATGAAGGCTCGGAGCGTCACGACGACGTCATGTGGTCAACGACGTCAACACATCTCATGGTGGAGCATCACGAGCACGCACGGACAGGCCAACATGATACAAACGACAAATGAGGTCAACTTGGGGATTTCTATAGGAATTATATCAATGCGGAAAATGGACGTACGGCTTGATGACACATGAGTACCATTAGCGATCACCACAAACGGACTTCGGTGGCGTCAAGCAAGGCATTTCAGGGCAAGGCTCACCTTGTAGGCATTTCACCGAATATCTTGGGTGTGTACTTGATTTCCGTCGCTTCATCACCATTCAAAGGGTATCTTGGCACTTAGGCTTGTCGGTTGCAACATCATTCTACCCCTACATCACAGACCAACTCTGAACATCAACAAAGTTGTTTCTTCCCTCGTAAACATTTCATCGAACACCTTAGTTGCAGTCACTGATCTAATCAATCTTGCACAATCAGAGCTAACCTTGGACCAGTTGTCGATACCATTGTGTTGATGTCGTGTTCCTACATCTTATCCGTCACCCACATAACAGTCTTCGCTGCTAGGACGTAGTAGTGACACGGAACATCGCGACGACGTGCCAAGGGCGACGAGCGCGAGCAGGGACGACACGGTGGAGCAAGGAGTCTCGCCGTCGGATGCGCAGACATGGCGTCATGGCGCTCGCGGTCGACGCGGCAAGGTGCTGCCAGCAGGGAAACGACGGCGGCATATGTACTTGGTGCTTGGCCCTGACAGCGACAAGGGTGGGTGACCGTCGCTGGAACGGGCGCGACACGAGCAGGGCAGCTGTGGGTGACAGCAGGGCCGGACGCGCGCTTGGTCGTGGGCGTGCAGAGGCAGGCGGTTGTGGTTTTGGCGTTGGGGAAATGGGGCAGAGGCGGGCGCGTCAGGGCGCCGTGGCGCAGGAGCGCAACGCTGCAGTTGGGCTGCGACTGGAGGGAAGGGCAAGCGGCCAGGGCGGCGAGATGCGCGCGGCATCAACGGCGCGTGGGGGCGGCGACAGTGAGTATCCAGGCAGCGCGGTGCTGGGTGGCTCGGCGAGCACGCAGCAGCAGCGCACCGTCGAGGCAGAGGCAACCAGGAGGTGGGGCAGCGCCTTGGACGAACATGGGCTGGAGGAGGCGGAGCGGCACGACAGGGAGGGGCACGCATAGGGCACGGGCGCAGAGCGACGCTGCGACGACCAGGAGGTGGAGCGGGACTGGAAGCGGGAGTGCTTCCGCGCTGCGGTCGGGCGGCTATTGGGGCATAGCAGGGATCAAGCAGGGAGGAGTAAAAGCCACGGGAGGGAGAAGAAGAAGCAAAATCGATTTTCTACCATTGGAAGCAAGTGCTGGTGCATGCACAATGCTGTGTCGCCCTGTAACCGAAAGGCAGAGGCGGTTCAACTTGGAGAGGCTTACAGGTGGGGCCCACAACACTCTCCTCCCCCATTCTACTTTCCAATTTCAAATAGAGCTAGCAAACATGCTTAAAAAATATTCAACTTTGGCCCAATGACTAAATAAAATGTGAAGAATTTTATGGTGCAATCAGATTTCAGAACTGAGCAAGTTGAATTTTAAACTCAGGTTTGAATTTGAATTCAAGCGGTGATACTTGATTCAAGGACATAAATAGTAAATCGGGTTCAAAAATCCTGAAACTTTGAAGTTAACCTTTCTGAACCATAAGGAACCTCGAGAAAAAATTGGAGTTGATTTGGACAAGGTTACGTACAAAGTTTAAATTTGAAGTCAACTTTGATTCACAGTTCGTGTCCAATAAATGGAAAACTTGCTTCAAAATTTTTTGAAACTTTACCGAGAGTCAATTTGGAATATTAGTAGGTCATGAAAAAAATTTACAACCTTAGATTTGAATATTTTGACAGGGTCAAATGTACAGTAGCATATTCAATTTGTATTAATTTGAATATATATTTGGTACTGGAAATTAATTTGACCTAGAAATCTCCATCTATTGAGCAGCTTAAATCTTCATGTGAACCTAGTTTGAACAGTAGCTTGATTTGAGTTTTTGAATGTCCCATTTTAGGGTTGGAATAATTCCTTTTTCTTTCTCTCTATTTTGTTTTCTTTTCCTCCTTAAATTTTCATTGAAAATGTGAATACTTGGTAATTAAATATTTTACACCTTAAGTTCTAATATACATTAGCAACCATGTTCCATATGTACAATTTTAACAAGTTCCTATTTTTAGTGAACATTGGTTAACTCATAAGGTTCATGTGAGTTTTGATTTCCAAGTCCACTTTCAAAATTTTTAAGTTCGCATTTTTGCGTTTTTGTTCTTCCGGAAAGCGGGCTTTTACATTCTCTGCTTCAGTCTTGGAGTCGGAGGGAGGAACGTACTCGTTGTCTGACATGGTTGCTGAAAAGAGAAGCAAGGGAATGTGTATGAGTAAGGAAGTTAGAGTAAAATGGTAGAATTCACAAGATCAACCTAGGTTAGGGTTTTCACTGTGTAACCCGGACTTGTCCGCCCAAGGGCCGGACTAGTCCGCACGAGGTCAGACTTGTCCGCCAGGTGGTCGGACTAGTCCGGTTCACACAGTAAGATCCCTAATCGAGGGAAATTTTGCAAAAACTATGGATCCTACCACAAAAATGTAGGTACATGATCACATTGATGTGTACAACAACATTTGTGAAGAAGATTTGATCCATGGACCCAAAAGAATTGAGTTTCAAGGATTTTGGAGTTAGGTCAAGAATACCTCTTCAAGTCTTCGATTTGTTGAAATGTGGAAGAGGAATTGGTCTCCGATGCTTGGGGAAAAGTTCCTAAGCACCTTTTGGCTTCAATCCACCGATTAGAATTAAGATTTTGTGGAGGGAGTCGAAAATCACCATTTGGGAGACAGTTTTTGAGCGTTTTTGGAGAGAGAGTGTTTGAACCGAAGTGGAGAGGTTGAGGGCACCCTGTGGAGGTTAAGTCCCCAAGGGCCGGACTAGTCCGATCAGGGACCCGGACTTGTCCGGCATCCGGACTGGGTCTGGACAACTCATACCACCGGATTAGTCCGGTCCTAGGAGCAGACTAGTCCGGTCCTAAGACTTAAAACTTCTATATATTGAGTTTAGAGTGGAGATTTGATCCTTTTGGACTATATTTCACAAAAGATCCTTGTAAATATGGTCAGTAAGCAATCAACAATCAAACTATGACCATGATTCACAAGGATTCAATAATTTCAAAATAATTTATGGAAAAATTGAGGAGGATGAGTTTTTTGCAAGCATGCGTGAATTTTGAATATTGCAATCAGATGTGCAAGACTTAAGCCACATTTCAAGAATCCAAGATATTTAGCTCACTCCTAAGTTCACAAAACCTTTTTTCATCTAGGGGCTTGGTAAAGATATCGGCCAACTGTTTATCGGTTCTCACATGGGAAATTGCAATGTCTCCTTTGATGGAGTGATCTCTCAAGAAGTGGTGGCGTATATCGATGTTCTTGGCCCTTGAGTGTTCAGCTGGATTGTGATCCATTTTTATGGCACTCTCATTGTCACATAGGAGAGGAATATGGCGCAAGTTTATGCCATAGTCCCTAAGAGTTTGTCGCATCCAAAGAAGTTGTGCACAACAACTTTCGGCGGCGACATACTCCGCTTCGGCTGTGGAAAGTGCAATGGAGTTTTGTTTCTTTGAGGACCATGAAACTAGAGATCTACCAAGGAATTGGCAAGTTCCCGATGTACTCTTCCTATCAACTTTGCACCCCGCATAGTCCGCATCAGAATATCCAATGAGGTTAAACTTAGAGCCTTTTGGGTACCAAAGTCCTAGGCTTGGTATGTGAACCAAATATCTAAGAATTCTCTTAACGGCGGTCAAATGACACACCTTTGGAGCAGCTTGAAATCTAGCACACATACACACACTAAGCATGATAACGGGCCTAGATGCACATAAGTATAACAATGAGCCTATCATAGAACGATATACCTTTTGGTCTACACTTGGACCATCTTCATTGAGATCGAGATGCCCATTGGTTGCCATAGGAGTCTTGATGGGTTTGTCCTTGTCCATGTCAAACTTCTTGAGTATATCTTGAGTGTACTTGGTTTGACTAATGAACGTGCCTTCCTTGAGTTGCTTCACTTGAAAACCTAGAATGAACTTCAACTCCCCCATCATGGACATCTCGAATCATTCCGTCATTATCTTGGAAAACTCATCACAAAAGGCTTTGTTAGTAGAACCAAATATAATGTCATCGACATATATTTGGCAAACAAACAAATCATCATTAAAGTGCTTAGTGAATAGAGTATAGTCTGCCTTCCCGATTTTAAAACCATTTTGAGTTAGAAAGTCTCTAAGGCACTCATACCAAGCTCTAGGAGCTTGTTTGTGTCCATAGAGAGCCTTACGCAATTTGTACACATGGTTTGGGAATTCTTCATCTTCAAATCCGGGGGGTCACTCCACATATAGTTCTTCCTAGATTGGACAATTGAGGAATGCGCTCTTGACGTCCTTTTGATATAGCTTAAAATCATGGTGAGTAGCAAATGCAAGTAATATACGAATTGATTCAAGCCTAGCTACGGGAGCAAAGGTTTCTTCGAAACCCAAACCTTCGACTTGTGAGTACCCTTTGGACACAAGTCGTGCCTTGTTCCTTGTAACCACCCCGTGTTCATCATGTTTGTTGCGGAACACCCATTTGGTCCCTACAACATTTGCATTTGGCCTCTTCACAAGCTCCCATACTTTATTTCTCTTGAAGTTGTTGTGCTCTTCTTTCATGGCTATCACCCAATCCGGATCTCGTAGTGCTTCTTCAACCTTGTGGGGCTCCAAGGAAGAAACAAAAGAGTAATGTTCACAAAAATTTGCAACACGAGATCGAGTAGTTACCCCCTTGGAGATGTCTCCAAGTATATTGTCAATGGGTGGTCCCGTTGGACGCTTTGATGCACTCTTGGGTGAGGTGCTTGAGGTCTTGATTCATCATCTTGGTCTTCCTCATCCTCATTGTCTCCCCCTTGATTGATGCCTTCATTTTCATCTTCTTGAGGCGCATCTTGGGGAGGTTGATCTTGATCATTTGAAGAAGATCTTGCTTCATGTATAGGATGGTTACTTGTGAGTTGAGGTTGCTCTTGTGGTCGTATGTTTCCAAGTGCCATCCTTCCTATCACCACTTGTGGAACTTCTTCTTGATCTAGCACATGACGATCAACTTGCTCCACTTGGGAGCCATTAGTCTCATCAAACACTACATCACATGCTACTTCAACAATTCCAGAGGATTTGTTAAAGACACGATAGGCGTAAGTGTTTGAGTCATAACCAAGCAAGAAACCCTCATCGGACTTGGAAGCAAACTTTGAAATCCCAGGCTTCTTGTTAAGAATGTAGCATTTGCTCCCAAAAACACGAAAGTAATATATGTTGGGTTTGTTACCGGTCAGGAGCTCATATGACATCTTCTTAAGTATGCGGTGAAGGTACAACTAGTTTATGGCATGACAAGCGGTGTTGACCGCTTCTGCCCCAAACCGGTCCAACGTCTTGTACTCATCAAGCATGGTTCTTTACATTTCAATTAGAGTCCTATTCTTCCTCTCGACCACCCCATTTTTTTGAGGGGAGTAGGGGGCCGAGAACTCATGCTTGATGCCTTCTTCATCCAAAAATTCGTCAACTTGGGTGTTCTTGAATTCGGTGCCATTGTCACTCCTAATGGTCTTGATACTCAAGGAGAACTCATTTTGAGCTCTCTTCAAGTATCTCTTGAGGACACCTTGAGTCTCGCTCTTGTCATGCAAAAAGATTACCCAAGTGAAATGTGAAAAATCATCAACAATAAGACCATATTTATTACCACCAATACAAATGTAGGCGATTTGACCGAAGAGATCCATGTGTAGAAGCTCCAATGGTCTTGATGTTGTCATAATGTTCTTGGATGGATGAGGTGCTCCAACTTGGTTTCCGGCTTGGCATGTGCTACATGGCCTATCCTTTTTGAACACAACATTCTTTAAACCACGGATGTGCTTGCCCTTAAGGAGTTTTTGCAAATTCCTCATTCCAACATGGTTTAGCCTCCTATGCCAAAGCCATCCCATGATAGTTTTCGCAATTAAGCATGTATCAAGTTGGGCTTTATCCGCGGAGAAATCCACAAGATAGAGCTTTCCCTTGAGTACACCCTTAAAGGCAATTGAGTCATTGCTTCTCCTTGTGACGGTCACACCCTCATTAGTGAATAAACAATTATAACCTTTGTCCCATAGTTGTGATATGGACAAGAGGTTATAATCAAGTGAATCAACATGTAAGACATTTGAAAGAGTATGATTAGAGGATATAGCAATTTTACCGGTGCCAAGGATTTTACCTTGGCTATTGTACCCAAAATAGATTCCTTCACTTGGATCTTTCATTAAGCT
Source organism: Tuctoria greenei (assembly GCA_036927565.1). Taxonomy (NCBI): domain Eukaryota; kingdom Viridiplantae; phylum Streptophyta; class Magnoliopsida; order Poales; family Poaceae; genus Tuctoria; species Tuctoria greenei. The sequence goes on from JAYESD010000006.1 coordinate 135,619,730, forward strand.
CATACTCCACAAACATCTTCCTCTCTCCGGTCATATGATTTGTGCATCCACTATCAAGGACCCACTTGGTTCCACTGGAGGAGTATGCCTACAAGAAAGATTTAGGCCATGGCTTTAGGTACCCAAACGGTGTTGGGTCCTTTGATGTTAGTCAAGAGGCACTTGGGCACTCACACACAAGGTTTGGGACTCTTGCGGTGTGGCCCAACGTACCTAGCATATGCCTTTCCAAACTTGTTCCTTAATAAAACATACGAAGCATCAAAATCATGGAACAATGGATGTGGTTCTCTCTTAGGCATTTTAGGTGTAGTAGCAATGTTCTTTCCCTTAGTGTTGTATGAGTCTTCTTTGACAAAAACAATCAAGTCTTTGCCATTCTTGGGAGTTTTGACATTTTGCCTCATCTCCCTAGAATAACCAAGACCATCCTTGACAAGGGGATGTCTTGTGTTGGTAAATGCACTAAGTGCATATGCCACCTTCTCCTTGTCAAAAATGCCACCCTTGGGGGCTTGATTGGTTTGTGCCAACTTTAGCTCTTCATTATCTCCCACATTCTCAACCCCAACAATATTTTGCTTTCTAGAAACAACTACGTGCATCTTCTCAGTTTCTAGATCTTGAACATAAGAAATTTGTGCAACACTATCGACGAGAACCCACAGGTCATCTTTATAATCCACTTTATTCAAGTCTACCAGTGTCAGCCCGTAATTGTCCACTTTCACACCATCAGGATGCTTGACCCACTGACACTTAAATACGGGCATTACCGTTCTTTTGCCATAATCCAGTTCCCATATTTCCTCTATGAACCCGAAGTATGTGGTCTTTTGACCTTGTGAATCATAAGCCTCAATATGAACACCATGATTTTGTGCAACGCTCTTACCGTCTTTTTCTTTAGTGTAAAATTTGTAACCATTGATGTCATATGCTTGCCATGATGTCACTAAAGCAGATGGGCCAGAAGCTAACTTCTTCATCGTTGCCTCTATTATAGAGTTTTCGTATAGTATATTTTTGTCCATTAACCATTTAGTGAAACATCTTATGTGCTCTTTCATGATCCAGTCCTCTGTGCGGTCTTGGTTTTTTCACGAGGCTCAATTTGGTGTTCCTTGATGTATGACTCGGCTATTGCGAGCTGTTAACCAAAATGTGCATGGTGTACATTCTTGTAATCTTGAATGATACAAATTTTCTTACCCACTTTGCCTCTCCCACGTAGTCTACCCTCATGTACTGGTATAGGCACACCTATCAGTTTTCCATCTTTGATGTAATCAGCGCAACCCTCAATCACTTCTCTAGTGGTGTATCCTTCCATAATTGAACCCTCTGGGTGACCACGGTTCCACACATAACCTTTTAATACTCCAAAATATCTCTCCAACAAAAACATATGATGTAAGTATAGTGGCCCCGATGCTTTTATCTGATCAACAAGATGTATGATTAGGTGTACTTGCATATCAAAAAAGGATGGTGGGAAACACATCTCGAGCTTGCACATAGTCTCGACGATGTATGTTCTCAGATAGTCTAAATCTTCACGTGCTATCTCCTTTTGCGATACTGCATTGAAAAAGTAACACAAACGTATGATGACAACTTTTATATGCTCAGGTTTGATGACTCTTATTGGAATGGAAAGGAACACTGTCATCATCATGTGACGGTCGTGAGAATTATAACCGAAAAAAGACAAGTCTTTCATCAAGAATAGTTTGCGGGTATTGGATGAGAAACTTGTGGACACTTTGATCCCACGCAAGCATTCACAAATTGCTTTTTTCTCTTCTAGTGTCAAGTTGTAGCTGGCTGGGGGAAGGTAATGCTCCCTGTTTGACTTTTCTACTAGATGAAGCTCTGGTCTCAAATCAAGATTTACTGGGTCCATACGTGAATTTAATCCATTCTTTGTTTTCCTTGGCATGTCTAGCAAGGTCCCAATGATGCTGTCAAATACATTCTTTGTAACGTGCATCAAATCAATACTACGGCAAAATTCCAGATTCTTCCAATATGGAAGATACTTGAAAAAAATTGATTGTTTCTTTAAAGCCATGTCAGTTGTATCACCCAAAAATGTATTTTTCTTTCCTTTGATTCGTTTACATTTTTTGCCCTTACCGAAAGCAATATGAATGTTCTTGACCATTTCGAACACAAGTTTTCCACAGTAAGTTTTTGGTGCAATATCTTTTTCAATTTTGTTATCAAATTATTCTTTCATATTCCTATACTTGTGTGTATCTGTCATGAACCGCCGGTGTCTTATGTACACCGTCTATCTGGATGAAGTGAGGTATAGAAATCCAGTTCTATCCACGCACCTTACACAACCTTTCTTCCTTTTCATTTATTCCGATAATGTAAACAGTCCGGGGTAATCATAAACGGTAATGAATATCATTGATCTTAGCGTGAAATACTCCCGCTTGTACTCATCCCATGTACGTACCCCTTCATTCCAATATTTTGCCATATCTTCCATTAAAGGTTCAAGAACACATCAATTTCGATGTTGGGTTGTTTTGGACCTTGGATAAGAATAGATAATAAGATATATTTCCTTTTGTGACACAACCACATTGGTAGATTGTACACCGTTAAGACCACGGACCATGTGTTGTGTATGCTCCTTTTTGCACCAAACGGATTCATTCCGTCTGTACCCAAGGCAAACCTTACATTTCCAATTTCCTTTGCAAATTCTGGATACTGAATATCAAAATTTTTCCACAGCGTTGCATCACTAGGGTGTCGAATTTGTTTTTCATTCTTCTTGCACTGCTCGGAATGCCAACGCATAAGTTCAGCCTCCCTTGGGTTTGAGAACAAACGCTTCAAGCGATCAATTACCAGAAGGTACCACATCACCAAATCAGGAATTTTTCTCTTATTCTTCCTGTCTGTATCGCCAGAAGTATTGTCATCGTCACCTTCAGGACCAATAATAAACATCTAATTCTTCTAAGACTTTTTCATTTTGGTAACATACGGGTGATTGTATTCCTTATTATATCTATTGACACCACAGATGGGGCATCTAGTTGCGAGCTCATGCTCTTTGCGATACATAATACAATAGTTCACACAAGCGTGTATTTTTGTCACACCTAGTGCCATCGGGCAAAGAAGTTTCTTTGCTTTATAAGTGCTTCTGTGCAGTTTATTTGGATTTGGAAGAATTTATGTCATATGATTTAAAATATCAGAGAAACTACAATCGGACCATCCGTGTGTGGCTTTCAACTTTAGCAGTTCTAAGACTGCACACAATGTAGTAAACTTTTTATCACAACTGTTTGTTTTGTCATATAAAAGCTTTGTCGCCGCATTCTGCAATGTCTCCATTTTACTCAAACCTTTACTTGCTCCCATAGAAGTCAATACATATGGTTCAATGTGACGCAATATCTCCGCACAATCGAACTCATCATCATCATCACCATCTTGATTGTCACTACCATCATCGATATGAACATTATCGTCATATGAACATCTCTCATCATCTTTATCCACTTCAAGTGTATATAACTGACCATGCTCTGTCCATATTGTGTAGTTTTTTTAAACCTCTTTCCACCAAATGAGATTGGATTACTATAGTATTTATCCAAGCAATCTTATTTTCGCAGTTGATACATGGACATAATATGCCATCTATCTTTTGCAACTTCGTATATCTCTTGGATGCTTCAATAAAATTTGCAACATTATGAATGTACATAGGATCGGGTCTTGGCATGTTATACATTCACGCTCGACGGTCCATGCTTCAATAACAGATTTTTTGTAAGATTTACAAAAATTGGCCACAAATATTCCCTAAAGGTCTTCTATAAAATCAATTTACAGAGACATCACAAGATTGTATAATATGAGTGAATACTGGTATCATGTATGTCTGTTCATAAGGTTTCCAAGAAAATTTGTTTCATAATTTTCTCAGCTTCCTAGTGGCTATAATGGATTTTTGAAGCTAGGCTTATTCATTGAAATATTTCATCAAACACGTGATGTGCTTGTATTCATCTTCAAACTTTAATCTTTCAAATCTACTTCTTGTTCTGTAAAATTCATGGGTGAGCTCAAGGGGAGACTAAACTACATCTTTCAACCTTTAATCATTAAAATCTACTACAAATCTCAAGTGGTTGGGGGGGAGGGGGCTGGAGGCATATGCAAACACAACAAAACAAAACTGTGAAAACAGAACAAATTAAAAACATGATAGTGAAGAAGAAATCTCTTCTAACCTTTTCTCTGTTCGAAAGTTGATCAACTGATGAATGCAGTATCAGTCGGCGTATGGTGGAAAATTTTGGCAGACTGGCGGCGTCGATGGAAAATCTCCACGGTTCAGTTTTCTGCGGTGTCCAAGGGGTCTTTATATAGGCGCGGTTTTCACAGGCGGTTTATAATAAAATAAGGTCCTGTGATAAAAATTAAAAAAGTGCAGGAGGTCTTTTCAAGTGGTTTTTAACTGCTTCTCAGGCGGTTGGTAATTAATAACCGCCTGAGAAAAAGATTATCTCAAGTGGGTATTACTTACAAACCGCCTGGGATAATTGCCCGAGCATGTTCTGTAGCTTTCTTTTCCCTTGCTTCTTTTTTATTTAGATTCTAATATAAATACTCAAACATGCATAGATTCTGCAAATTGAGTCCAAATTTGATGCTTCTTTCTTCTATATTTTTCAAAAATTTACATCTACCACCTGGACCAAATATTTTAGAACTTGTATAGCTAACATTGTAATATTTTGGTAAATATCAAATTAACTTATACTCACATATTATTCACATTTGCGTATCTCCTAAAAAAAGGATCCTTCACTGAAATTGGTTTGTATGAACATATTTGTATTATTTATACATGTATGAATTTTGTTAATTTATTTAAAGCATCCCAACATGTCAAAATTGAAATTACCCATCATTCTAACCAAATGCTCATATACATATGAGGCATTCATCAAATTTTGAACACACATTGATTCAAAAAAATTTAAAAAAAATCTGAAAAAAATCATAGAGGTTGGTATGATGAATAAAAATGACCATTGAAAAAATAAATGAAAAAATCATTATATTCATCAAGATAGAAAAGTGACAAACAACAATTGATATATGTTTTTTATGTTCTCACCAATTTCAAAGGCTTTATGAAGTGAAATTTAATGGTAACCTTAATTACTCAATTATATTAAAAGAAAGTGGAATTTAGGATTTTGAAAGGCCCCACATTTAATCAAGAATAGTAATTAATCATACATAAAGATCTTCTCAGGCGGTTGGTACTGAATAACCGCCTGAGAAAAAGATTATCTCAGACGGGTATTAAGTACCAACCGCCTGGGATAATTGCCCGAGCATGTTCTTCAGCTTTCTTTTCCCTTGCTTCTTTTTTATTTAGATTTGAATATAAATACTCAAACATGTATAGATTATGCAAATTGAGTCCAAATTCGATGATCCTTTCTTCTATATTTTTCAAAAATTAACATCTACAACCTGGACCAAATATTTTAAAACTTGTATAGCTAACATTGTAATGTTTTGGTAAATATCAAATTAATTTATACTCACATATTATTCACATTTGTGTATCTCCTAAAAAAAGGATCATTCACTGAAATTGGTTTGTATGAACATATTTGTATTATTTATACATGTATGAATTTTGTTAATTTTTTTAAAGCATTCCAACATGTCAAAATTAAAATTATCCATCATTCTAACCAAATGCTCATATACATATGAGGCATTCATCAAATTTTGAACACACATTGATTCAAAAAAATTAAAAAAATCTGAAAAAATTCATAGAGGTTGGTATGATGACAAAAAATGACCATTGAAAAAATAAATGAAAAAATCATTATATTCATCAAGATAGAAAAATGATAAATAGCAATTGTTATATGTTTTCTATGTTGTGACCAATTTCACAGGCTTTATGAAGTGAAATTTAATGGTAACCTTTAATACTCAATCATATTACAAGAAAGTGGAATTTGGGCTTTTGAAAGGCCCCACATTTAATAAAGAATATAGATTAAGCTTACATAAAGATCTTCTCAAGTGGTTGGTACTGAATAACCGCTTGAGAAGAAGATTATCGCAGGTGGGTGTTACTTACCAACCACCTGAGATAAATGCATCTACTCAGGCGGTTGGTAATTACCACCCGCCTGAGATAAACATCTTCTCAGGCGGTTGGTACTTAAAAACCACCCGAGAAGATAGGCGTCTATATATAGCCCTCGGCTACGTTGGAAAAACCTAACCCGGGTGAAATCTGTTAGATGTCGTCAAGCTGCCAAAATTTTCTTTGCCGCCAAGTCTTCGCCGCTCTCACGGCCGAGCTTAGCCATCATCGCCGAGCTTCGCCGTCGTCGCTGACCTTCGCCGTTGTCCGTTTTCTTCGCCCTCACCAGTTCCTGGTACGCCGAGTGAAGCCCTTGCCGTCGCCGTCGAGCTTCACGATAAACCTTGAACCCTTCGACCTTCCCTCCTTCGTCCCCGTGCTGCCTCCCTCCTCGCCCTCGCCGCTGGCCGAGTCAAATGGTGCCTTGCAAAGATTTCCTTGGTTAGGGTTCAGGAATTCGAAAAGGGTAGGCATCCTATTATTGGTGGTGGTGGACCACGTCATAGATTTCCTTGGTTAGGGTTCAGACATGATAAACAACTAGTTGTTATGACTCTATGAACCATATGAAGGTTTTGAGCAGGCTGTCCAAGTTTATGCAGTAGCCAAAAAGAAAAATGATTCACTGTTTCAAATTCATGGCAAAAGCTACATGAGGCATCACCAGATCAATTGCTTTTGACAATGTTTTCCTCACTAATATAGCATCATTTTCAATCAACCACATAAAGATTTTTATTTTGGGAGGGATTCTAGCTTTCCAAATTTGTTTATAACCAGGTCCAGAATATGACTTGGTCAATTTAGTATAAACTGAATTAACTGAAAAGGATCCTGTTTTGTTCCATTTCCACACCACGGTATCATCATTTTGTTGCACTGTCAAACCATTAAGTTTATACACAAGGTTATACCACATGCTATATAAAGGTGCTGGCAAAGAATAACTGAACTGAACAACCCAGTTTTGCGCAAAGCACTGGGCAATAGAGATGTCTTTGTCCACACATAGTTCAAAGAGAATGATGAACAGGCTGGCTAGAGGTTTTACCTCTAACCAAATTTCTAGCCAAAAACTTATTGTTTCACCATTCCCTAAAGTAAATTTTCCGCTCTTGTATATATATTCTTGACTTTTTGAAGGTCTCTCCATATGTGAGAGTTAGACATTTTATGTCTCAATGTCCCAACAGGAGAATCTCTAATGTATTTAACTCTGACAATGTCCTGCCAAAGCCCTTGTTCCATTTCCAATCTTCACTACCATTTGGTTAGCAGACTGACATTCATCTTACTATGGTCCTTAACCCCCAGCCCACCTCCCCCCTTTTTTATTTTTTAAAATGATACCCTCTCATATATGGACATGGATCTCTCTTTTTAAGCATATATGGAGTGAGCACTTTTCACGGTACATGGCCTTATAATCATGTTATACCCCCTCGTTGCCACCGTTCATAGATTTTTTCAAGTTTTTGAACCCTATCCGTCCCACGAAGGTCTGGGTTAGTTTTTATTTTGCGAAATGTCAAGCTTAGCCATGCTTATACCAGTAAAAGTTGAATTGTGTGGCAAGGCCACCACTGTTAACGAGCTTAGGGCATAATATACTTAGATATGGGATAAAATCTGTAAGAAGATGAACTTGTGTAATGAGAGGTGATTTGGATTGTAGTCCCTCTCGGTCAATTAAGGAATGTGTCTTGTTCTTTTTATCTTAAGCACCATCTATTCTAACCACATGCTGGATGTAATGGTATAGCAAGTCGAATATCTCACCTTGTACTCGTGTTTTGGCCATGACTTCATAAATTGTTTGACACGCACAAGTGGTTGATGGTTCTGCAGGACACTTCATGTAGAGTTAATATGCCATTCATTATATTTTTTGTCTTATTAGTTCTAGCATGGAAAGCCCTAAGAAGACTAGTGCTGGTTGTAATAATAAAGAAGACAATATGGAGTTTACTAACTCTAGCAGTTCAGGCTCCTTTCACAGTCCATTGGATCCTTTTCCGAATAGAAAAATTAAAAAGACTTCAGAGGATCTCAACCCAGAATATGATACTGCCGACGAGGTATGGATCACAAATCTTAACTTTAGCAGTTCAAGTTAATGTTGGTTGTCAAGTATACGAAGTCTTATAATTATTTTCTACCTATATTAATCGCGAATACAATGAGGTGATTTCGGCTCCTAAAACCGCAGAAGGTTCTCCGATGGATGAATCCTCAGCTTCACTCAAGCGGAAACGGGGGCAACGAGGTCCTAATAACGGTCCATTGGACCGCATCATGTACATAACAAGAGTCGGTCCAGGTGGGCTTCCCCAAGAACCACTGGATTCAGTTACCAAGTACCGAAATGCATGCGGTTTTCTTGTTAGAGAGCTCGTGCCGATCACAACCGAGAATTTGAGAAAATTACCTAAGGAGACAAAGAATGATTTGTGGGAAAGGATAAAGAAACAATTCAAGTTACCGAAAGGCACGGAAGAAGAATTAAAGAAAGCAACATTGGTCTCTTGCGGCAAGAAGTTTCGTGGCTGGAAGAGTGAAATGAATGCTTATGTTAAGGCCAATAAGGGCCCTAGCCCGAGGAAGATGGGAAAAATCACACAAGCTCAGTTGCAAGAGTTTGTTCATCAAAAGACCACACCTGATGCTAAAGCCCTAAGTGCAACTAGGTCAGAGCTTGACAAAAAGAACAAATACTATCATCGCTTGGGGTCTGCCAGATATCCCCCCAATGTCCAGAAATGGAATAAGATATTAGATGAAATTACCAGTAAGGGCAATCCTCACCCATTAGAAGGTTGCGATGAGAGAACTCAGCGGTGGGTCTTTGCTCGGTCAGGTTTGACCAGCGAGGGCAAACTTGAAAAGCCCGACTCTGTGAATAAAGTAGAGGAAAAAATGAAAGAAGTAATTTAAAAGCAACATATGGGTCTCTTCAAGCTGAAAGAGGGAGAATGACCAACTTACCGCTATCCTAGGAAACCCTGAACACAGTGGACGGGTTCGAGCAGTCTCTTCTCAAATTTCTTGGGTAGATGGTTTCCCTAAAGATAACGACGCATATAGAAGACGTGAGAAGTTTAAGAAAACACTTGATGAAACGATTGCTCAAAAGGTCAATGAAAATGTGCAAGAAATAATAGAACAACTTAGAAAATTGGGACAATTAGTGGCACCGAGTACAACGATGGTTCTCGTGCCAAAGGAGAAATTGGTATCTCCAGCTGCCTACCCTAGCAGCGTGGGTTCTGTGCCAGGCTCAAGGTCAACCCATAAGTTCGTTGTCGATGATATTGCTAAGGACAAATCTTGTCATCTTCTTGTCCCGATTGGTAGAGCAGGGAACAAAACCAAACAGGTTGCCACTGCTATGGCAAAGCCTGATTGTGACTTCAACAGGAATCCACTTCCGTTGTATTATGTTGTGGTGCAAGTTCCTCAGATCATTGATAATGGTTATGAAGATTATGAAATAGACCACATCAAACATGAGGGGATCGCGACTTTGGGGCAGGCTGTCAAAAAATTAATCCTTTGGAACCGACGCGATATCGTGTTGGACGATGAGCCGATTTCTAGCCCCGTCGCATCACAAAATACTGCAACTCCGTCTTCTAAGGCGAAAGTCTAGGAACCACTCCCAGTCCAGGAAGATCCACTCCCCCTATGTCTCAGCAAGGACGATAGTAACCTTGCTAGTAAAGATAACCAAGAGACAAGTTGGATAACAGCATCAAGCAGTACCAGAGCAAGCTGTTGCTAGTAAAGAGCAACCAGTTGAGCAACAACTTGAAGTAGTACTAGAGTTAACTACTAGGAGTAAAGAGCAATCAGTTGAACAACAAGTTTGACAACAAGCCAGTGTCGAACTTTCGACGACTACTCCTCGATCATCAGTCCCTATCAAAGTTAGCTCATACAAAATTAAGAAACCTTCATCAGAAGTGTCAAAGTATTTGGAAACTATGAAGAAAAATATTAGAATATTGAGTGCATTTCGTTCTTCTCATGAGCCAGCATAAGAAGATATCGAGGAGTGGGAAGAATACAATGTCATGTATAATCAGCGAACGGATTTTGTTAAACCAGGAGTTCCAATATACAAGCTTGAGGATGTTCCTCCTAAATTTAAGAATGGGAATCCGTTCATGACATCCGTACAACTTAGCAAACAACCTGCCCCGCTCAAAAGAATGCACGAGTGGTACATCCTTGCTAGCACAAAATATGATCTTTCTTGTGTCACATTTCGTGTTCCAAAAGATGCATTCTGGAGCACTGGAGCAGATAATTGGGTCATTTTATTTGAAGAGTTGCATACCCGTTTCCATCGGGGCATGCTCAAAATCAACCTACTACTCGTCTGGTGCTTGTAAGTGCCTCTAATATTTTGCATTTGCTTTTCTTACTACACACATACACATTTCATGAGATTATAAAAATTCTGGACTTCTTCAACAGGATGCAATACATGGATAATGAAAAGATGACGCAAGACAGGTATCCTTGACCCTACACGGATTGCAAAGACGCTATGCAACGTCAAGGTGGATCAAGACTCAGTACAGTTCAAGCACATGAAAAAAAAAGAATTTGAAAAATCAATCGCAAAAATTAAGAAGGATAGAAGGACATAAGTTGCAGCTTACATAGGACATGCAATATTTAACTTTGTCATAGACGGCAAGGACCTCATAAAGGCTTCGTACCACTTCGAGTAAGTTCGACACATGACATTGAAATAGCAACTATTGCTAATTGTTAATATGTGTGTTTGTAGGTGGAGTAATCACTACATAATGATCTTCATCAAGCCAACGCAGGGTTTGGCAACAGTCTTGGACTTAGACGATTACCCACCAGATCGTTACAAAGATTTCCTTTCCATTTTGAAACTATATGTTTATTCAATAATTTTAATTTACACACATTTACAATGTGTTGACAAGTTTTATATGACATTTGTTGTATTTCAGCACTTGGTCATTTTACGTGGAACAGCTTGGCAGTCAGAGACCTCCTAATACGAATGCATTGGACATTAAAACGTATTATGCTTGTCTGAAGGAGCCTGCTGGGAGTGTCTTATACGGGTATTATGTATGTGAGCATCTTCGGACCGCCAGCAAATATAGAGTGAATAGTGAGAATGTAAGTTATCCTTAATGTCGATATATTATTTTCTTACTTTTGAGTTTCATTATATTCAGATTTTGATTCCAACTTCAAAATTCAATTGCTCATAGTACAACTACTCCAAAAATACCAAATAAATTCCTGTATACTCTCACTTTGATCAATAATTTGAGATTAATCAAACCGACACATTCTAAACCTTGTTATTTGTTTCATTGCAGCACACGAGGAATGTGAACGAAGAATGACCGGTTTGTAGAAGTATTCCTGGTGTAGGAGCCGACAAGATTGCTTCTGAACTGTGTCGATTCGTGCTCGTGAAATTTTGCACAAAAGAGGGGAGTTCTTTGATGAGCATGGTGCAATAGTTGATGTGCCAGAACTTTGCGACTATGCCAATAGAAACAGTTTTTAGTAAAACTTGTAAACTATGAGATGACTTGTATGTGTAACTTGTACATATGTATATTATTTTAGTGAAATTGACTTCTGTGAGATGACTTATGTAATTATATTGTCTACTTCTGTGATGATATTGTTGGCTTCTGTGATTATATTGAATTGACCTGAAAATTAGAAATAACAGCAGGTAGTACTACATAGGTTATACCTTATCGCAAGCGGTTATTTACCTACGGTTAGACCTGCATGTGAAATATCATTATCACAGGCGGCTAGATATAGGTAAAGAACCGTCTGTGATAACCTAACTATCACAGGCTGTTATTGTTATGGTACAAAACGGCTGCGATAAACTGTCTCCACAGACAGCTTGTCGTAGGTAAAGATCCACCTGTGATAACACAATTATTACAGGCGGCTATATATGCTGCACGACCCGCCTGTGATAATAGGTCTTTACAAGCGGCTAGCCTAAGTAAAGAACTGCCCGTGATAATATGTCTTCACTGGCGGTTTCACTTCTCTTCCTGTGAAATTGCAGATTATCACAGGCTCTTCCTGCGATGAGGCTTATTGTAGTACTGAAGTTGTGGATGCGGTGACGCTGCCCAACAAGGAGTATGTGGAGTAGAAAGTGGCGTCGAAGATGCTAGAGCAGTGCAAGTGTGCAAGAAGGGGGCGCAGACGCAACAAGAGGCACACGAAGATGCTCGATGGCAAGCACGCAGCGATGGATGCTACAAGGTGGGGTTGTGGCTTAGATCCGGAGGATTTGGAGCAACGTGTCGAGACCAAGCATCCTTTTTCCGCAGTGACTTGTAAGTGCATAGAAAGCTCAGTGCAAGAGAGGCTCTACATATGGGATAGTGACAACGAGGTTGTGATGACTCCAGGCAGCAAGGACTCGACGACGTGCATGGACGATAAGTCCCGTGTGATATGACACGAGGTTGTTAGGATGAGGAAGTAGTATTCGGAGATGTGGTGGCCCTACGAGAACACGATAAATCTACAATTGCCTCTATTATTTACAATGGACAAATGACCAGCAGTTGTAAATAATGTTATTTGCGACGACTAAATATGACCATCATAAATATTATATTTATTTACGATGGTCAGGTGCATCCCATAGTAATAAAGACTAACTTACAACAGCTTTGCAACGATTGTGGTAAGTTAATATTACATACGACAACCATGACATGCCCGCCGTAAATAATGAAGTCTATACACGTCATGATTCTCTCTCTCACACTCTCTCACGCTGCCACCTCTCTCTCACCGCCACCGCCACCGCCGCCCCTCGCCGACACCTCCTCCCCACACAGGTAGCCCCTCCTCCACCCAGCCTCATCCTCCTCCCCCTCTTCCTCCCTCCCAAGCCACCTCCTATTCCTGCCCCGCTGCAGTGTCGCGGTCACCATCACGCCGCCTTGCTACGAACTGGGTCCACACGGGCCCAACCAGGAGGCCAGGTGCAGGAACCCTATAGAAGGAATATGTAGATAGAAATAAATCTGTTAAATAAGGTTGGGCTTTTCCCAACTGCCTAGGCGAATATTTGGAATGGGTGCAGGGTCTCTGGACTATATAATTCACCCCTTCTCCCTCATGTAACCTATAGAAGAGTAAAGAAATTTCCCAAGAGGGTGGTTCCTACCTTCGGTCACCGGGCTGAGGAGCAGCGTAGCCCCAGTGACACTATTCCCACCATGATTCACAACAATTGGTATAAATTCATCTAAACTGATCATCTTCATGGCGGTGCTATGAAGATCCTGGGAATCATGCTATTTGGCAAAACTTTCATCAGCGACTCAATCCCATCGATCATCAGTTGGCCCTACTTGAGAAGGAGGACTCATTAGACAAAATCGAAGCATTCGAGCACACTTGACGCCTCTGGTGGTCAGTTCTATAAAATCCTGCCGCCGCGACTTAAGGGGTGAAGTCTATCACACACCCGAAGTCAACCGTGCCACCACAAGCGATGCGCTCACCGACACGTCCGCTGACCCCGCCTCATCTGGCAACTACATCGACGCTTCCAGTGGCACAAACTCTGGCGGCTCACCCCGCACACACTTTATGGTGCACGCTCCTTCATCCTCCACTGCTGGAAGCTCATGCTTGACCCCGAAGTCAGCCGTGCAGCCAGCTGTGTCATCAATGAACTGTCGCCCACAAGTCGTTCCGATGCTGATGCTACTATCGTGGATCTCAGCATGTCAGGAAGAGCTCCGGCCAACTCAACCCTCGATCCACAACCATCGAGGTTGGAGCTGCCTGGAGTCACCCACCGATTTGAGCACGCTGCTCTGGCCGGCTCTATACTCCATTGAGATCAACCCAAGGACGGAGAGGTAAAGGCTCCTCGAGTCCCGCGAGTCTGCCCTGCCTCCTCTTCAGCATCAGCAAGGTGAGATTGAGGCGTAATGCATTTCCAGATCTTTGCCTCCAATGATGGTGTCGCCCTATGCCACCATGCAGCCAGCATCTAACATCACGACCATGGCGAGGCAGTATAACAGCCTGCTGGTGTCTTCCATGATGTGGCTCTCTCGCACCTCGCTCCAGCCGGACCCGATGAACATGCTTTGCTTTGACCTACGCACCGTCTTCCTCTCGGAGAATGAGATCATGTCCCCCGACCCTTCCGCGACCACCGACTATTTGCAACACATCCACCCGATGGACTCCACTGCCATGCCTGGGAATTTCAGCTTCCATGACCGCTTCAACCAACAATCCGGGCTCCCCTTCGCCAAGCAAGTGGCCACGACGCCTGCTCGATACTCGGATGAAATACACTTCAGATTTGTCGATCCTTCCATCAAATCCTGCATGACTACATGCTACCTCACCGCTCCAAGGACATAGCTCGAGGACGAGCTGATGTTAGGGAGGGGGGAAATGTTGTGGACTGGATCCATATGGGCCCAAGCAGGAGGCCCAGGTGCAGGAACCCTCTAGAAGGGTTATTTAGATAGAAATAAGTCTATTAGAGATAGAATCTATTTAAAGATAGATTGTAAGAAGAGATAGAGGGAAATAAGAGATAGAGGTGATTGGTCTTTCCCCAATCGCCTGGGCACAGATTTGGAACGGGCTTAGGACCTCTGTCCTATATAATGTGCCTCCTTCTCTCTAGTTTAACCCATCGAAGAGCAAAGGAACTTCCCAAGAGGGTGGTTCCTACCTTTGGTCACTAGGTTGGGAACCATCCTAGCCTCGGTGACACTATCCCCACCACGATTCACAACACGTTGTCATGCCCCCTAGCATCCTCCTCCTCGTCCTGCCCCCTGCCGCCATGCCACCAGCACGCCAGTTGCATAAAAGTTAGATGCTATATTAACATGAAGTGGAATTTTTGTAGTTAAGTACTCATGATCCACTGTGTATGATAGTTATGTTCCTAAAAGACGTTGTATGAAGGTGAAAATGATTACTATAGAGTTTGAGGTGTTATTCTTTCAAAATATGATGATCTAGATGGATCACAATGAGTACATGCATGGATGTTCATGCTTGTTTAGTAAATGTGTTCTTATGCTCATTTGACATGAAGATGAGTATATATGAATTAGAGATATAAATGCTTCTTATCAATTATGACACGTGTAGGGTTATTCCATGTAATCATACGAGCATGAGAGCGATGTAATGATGAGATTACATTTCAAATGAGTTTAAGTGTGGTATGGTCTTGTATTTATACTTGTATGGTCATATAATGAAGACTTATACACCTAATTGCATATGATGTGATTAAGCATTACATAAGTATGCTAAACATGCTTAGTAGCATTTATGATCATTTTAGTAATTATTATTTAAAATAGGATATCATTAGACAAGGGGAAGCAGGTCAAAAGGATCACGAAGGTGTTTCTTAGCAGTGCAAAATGCGACGTGGTGGATACCCTTTTTTAGGGTTGTAGTTCAGGAGAGAGCAGATGGTCTCGTTTTTTGAGACACATGCCCACAAAGCTGACATGCTGACATATCACCTTTCAGCGGACCGAGGTAAATTTAACTTACAAAGTTTATTTTGTTAAATTCAATTTCTAATTTATTTGTCTATCTTATGACTTATGCAATTTTGCATAATGACTCAGAGTTAATGGTGAAGGCTACGATTGGCAAAACACGTTGATCAATGCCAATGCCATTTAAGCAAGTGGAGACAGAAAAGTCCATGAACATTGAGATTTGTAACTTGATTTTTATTTCATGAATTTGAGCTATGAAAACCTTACTCTTAATCTTTGCTTCTTTCGTAGGTTTGCCATATTAGATGGGTGCTTGACTTGAGAGAGGGAAGGCCTTTGATGGACCCCAAGGGGTCTTCATCCCCTCATACTAGCCGTCGGATCTCGCAGACTTGCTTGGAGCTCCAGAGTGTCCGCAAGGAGCTCAGGGTTACGCGGCAGAGGTTCCAGAGGCAGGAGGAGTACCAGAAGGTGAGAGAGGACTATGAGGCAAACTTCATTACACAGATGCGAGTGGCAATGCAATTAAGTAATTTAATATACTTCAAATTTATAGCATTTTAGTGATATGGATGTTCTAATATTTTGCTATCACAATCTCGGGCCCCAGCAGCATGGGGAGCAGTTTGTCTTACCTCCATGGCATCCGCCTTCGGAGCCATAGGTGTCGGTGGAGCCACAAATGCCTTCTTCACAGACACAGATAAGCTATAAACTTAGTAAATTCTAGCTCAATGAAGTAAATTTAGTCAAAATATATTTTTGAAGTTATATACATGTCTAATTACACTTTTGTATCACAAGGATCAGCGATAGAGGCTCATACTCTATCGACACAACTACTGACACCTGTATCCGGTATGTTTGGCTTTGGAGATGGTAGCAGGGGTGCTTTTTATTATGATCGTATCACATTTGTGATATACTTCTGATTGTAAATATGTTTGTGTATATAAGTAAATCCGTGTGAGCTGGTCGTCGTGTCGGGTGTATTGTTTTATTAAAAAAAAACTAAATGCCCTTTTTTACGACGGCAGGAGGCCCTGTTATCTTAAACAAGCTTGTACTATTTTCCACGGCTTGTCAGAAGCCGTCTCACCGCTCCAAGGACATAGCTCGAGGACGAGCTGATGTTAGGGAGGGGGGAAATGTTGTGGACTGGATCCATATGGGCCCAAGCAGGAGGCCCAGGTGCAGGAACCCTCTAGAAGGGTTATTTAGATAGAAATAAGTCTATTAGAGATAGAATCTATTTAAAGATAGAATGTAAGAAGAGATAGAGGGAAATAAGAGATAGAGGTGATTGGTCTTTCCCCAATCGCCTGGGCACAGATTTGGAACGGGCTTAGGACCTTTGTCCTATATAATGTGCCTCCTTCTCTCTAGTTTAACCCATCGAAGAGCAAAGGAACTTCCCAAGAGGCTGGTTCCTACCTTTGGTCACTAGGTTGGGAACCATCCTAGCCTCGGTGACACTATCCCCACCACGATTCACAACACGTTGTCATGCCCCCTAGCATCCTCCTCCTCGTCCTGCCCCCTACCGCCATGCCACCGGCACGCCAGTTGCATAAAAGTTAGATGCTATATTAACATGAAGTGGAATTTTTGTAGTTAAGTACTCATGATCCACTGTGTATGATAGTTATGTTCCTAAAAGACGTTGTATGAAGGTGAAAATGATTACTATAGAGTTTGAGGTGTTATTCTTTCAAAATATGATGATCTAGATGGATCACAATGAGTACATGCATGGATGTTCATGCTTGTTTAGTAAATGTGTTCTTATGCTCATTTGACATGAAGATGAGTATATATGAATTAGAGATATAAATGCTTCTTATCAATTATGACACGTGTAGGGTTATTCCATGTAATCATACGAGCATGAGAGCGATGTAATGATGAGATTACATTTCAAATGAGTTTAAGTGTGGTATGGTCTTGTATTTATACTTGTATGGTCATATAATGAAGACTTATACACCTAATTGCATATGATGTGATTAAGCATTACATAAGTATGCTAAACATGCTTAGTAGCATTTATGATCATTTTAGTAATTATTATTTAAAATAGGATATCGTTAGACAAGGGGAAGCAGGTCAAAAGGATCACGAAGGTGTTTCTTAGCAGTGCAACATGCGACGTGGTGGATACCCTTTTTTAGGGTTGTAGTTCAGGAGAGAGCAGATGGTCTCGTTTTTTGAGACACATGCCCACAAAGCTGACATGCTGACATATCACCTTTCAGCGGACCGAGGTAAATTTAACTTACTAAGTTTATTTTGTTAAATTCAATTTCTAATTTATTTGTCTATCTTATGACTTATGCAATTTTGCATAATGACTCAGAGTTAATGGTGAAGGCTACGATTGGCAAAACACGTTGATCAATGCCAATGCCATTTAAGCAAGTGGAGATAGAAAAGTCCATGAACATTGAGATTTGTAACTTGATTTTTATTTCATGAATTTGAGCTATGAAAACCTTACTCTTAATCTTTGCTTCTTTCGTAGGTTTGCCATATTAGATGGGTGCTTGACTTGAGAGAGGGAAGGCCTTTGATGGACCCCAAGGGGTCTTCATCCCCTCATACTAGCCGTCGGATCTCGCAGACTTGCTTGGAGCTCCAGAGTGTCCGCAAGGAGCTCAGGGTTACGCGGCAGAGGTTCCAGAGGCAGGAGGAGTACCAGAAGGTGAGAGAGGACTATGAGGCAAACTTCATTACACAGATGCGAGTGGCAATGCAATTAAGTAATTTAATATACTTCAAATTTATAGCATTTTAGTGATATGGATGTTCTAATATTTTGCTATCACAATCTCGGGCCCCAGCAGCATGGGGAGCAGTTGGTCTTACCTCCATGGCATCCGCCTTCGGAGCCATAGGTGTCAGTGGAGCCACAAATGCCTTCTTCACAGACACAGATAAGCTATAAACTTAGTAAATTCTAGCTCAATGAAGTAAATTTAGTCAAACTATATTTTTGAAGTTATATACATGTCTAATTACACTTTTGTATCACAAGGATCAGCGATAGAGGCTCATACTCTATCGACACAACTACTGACACCTGTATCCGGTATGTTTGGCTTTGGAGATGGTAGCAGGGGTGCTTTTTATTGTGATCGTATCACATTTGTGATATACTTCTGATTGTAAATATGTTTGTGTATATAAGTAAATCCGTGTGAGCTGGTCGTCGTGTCGGGTGTATTGTTTTATTAAAAAAACTAAATGCCCTTTTTTACGACGGCAGGAGGCCCTGTTATCTTAAACAAGCTTGTACTATTTTCCACGGCTTGTCAGAAGCCGTCTTACATAAGGCATATGCGGTCCATGTGGCACGAGTCGTCTTATGTATAGCGGTGAGCCCTTACCGTCATAAAGTCTTTACGACCAAATTTTGCGACGGCCAATTTCTGTTGTAAATAAGGTAAAGTCATCATAAAAAACCTTGGTTTTATCCTTATTTACGACGGCATCTAGCCATCGTAAATGTCTCGGATTCCTGTAGTGTGCGTGAGGTAGAGACAACATGACATGCCAAGAATGAGACAAGCTCAAACGTCAGGATTAGGAGATTGTTGTATATGATTCTAAGCATTATTGGGATTCAGGATTTGTTAGATGACCCTCGATGTTGTAGGCTGCAGTCGTGGTTCAAGCTACAGGCACAGTCCTAGTTAGATTGAAATGAGATTATCTCCAACAGCGATAGCCTAAACCAATTTTAAGTATTAAATAGTAAAAAAACATTCTCCAAAGGAAAACTCATCCCCAAACCCCATTCAAGGTAAGCTCCGCTCCATAGCCCAAACATTGGGGCACACTGGAGCCTCGCCATCCAAACCACCCTGCTCTTCGCCGTTTCTTCTTCGTTCATACGTCTTCCTCCTCCTCTTCTGCGATACTCCCCATGGACGCTCTTCCTCGCTGTTCGGCTCCTCCTCGCCACATGGCCCACCATCGCTACCGCCAACCACACTCACATCACGATTCCATGCTGCCAAATCAACTCTCGATCCATCGTGCATGACTGTCCCTACGCCGCCTGGCTCATTCCTCCACGTCGTCTGACCCTCATCCCTGCCTTGCCCTTGTCTCCCTCGTCCCCATCGACACATCCCCATCGCCTTGCTCAGCCCCTCCTGCTTGTTGTGTGGCGTGTCCTACTCATCCTCGTTGCCCAACGTGCAAGCGTGGAAGCTCCTCCTCGCATGGGAGGCATGCTCGTCCACGTGCCCCACCTCATCCCTGCCACTTAGTTGCATTGGTGTCCTGCCTCGTCCTCGCCACTCCTTTGTGCCGACCCCGCGCCTCTCGTCCATGACCGCCTCTTTCTTGATGGCATCAACGACGCCATTGCTGCCCTCTCTGCTCATGCACCCGATGCCCCCCGCTTCACCCATGTCCTCTCCATCGTCAGCTCTGCCTCCATCACCGGCTGCTGCTCAGGCCTCACCATCCCTACATAGGAGAACCACCACCTTCTCCCCTATGAGTGTGTTGCTCCTCCCAGTCGTGCCGCTTGCCTCTGCCCCGCCGAGCGTGCTGCTCGTCCAAGGAACGAGAGCATGTGACGGGTGCACCGCCCCTCCGAGGCGCGAGAGCACGCGACGGGCCACTATAGTAAATGATGAATAGGGTGTCGATTTAGGTAGATGCGACGGCCCCGATGCATTTAACTCGTCTAAGGGTGTTGGTTTACAGGAACCTACACTCATAAGTTAAATGCGTCGGTTTTCTTGAGCCAAGCGAGACACATATTAAATGTGTCAGCCAAACTGATGCTTATATTAAAGGTGTCAATTCAACCGATGCTCGTATGTCAGGCCCGGCTGGCTCTTGCTCTAAGAGCGTTGGCCAGGGCAAAACCAACGCTCTTAAGCAGGCCCCACTCCAAACCTAAACCCTTAGCCTCTTCTGTTCTCCCGCGCCTACTTGAGTATCCCTCGCGCCTTCTCGCCCTCGCCCGCGCCACCCCGCAGCCTCGCCGACGCCCCTGCCCGATGTCCGGCTGGCGTCCCCTCCGTCTCCCCCGTTCGCCCCCCCGTCCACCCCCTGTCCGGCTCCCCCGTCTGCCTCGCCTGCCGGTGCCCTCGGCGCCTCCGTCCTCCCCTTCTCAGTGCCCCGTCAGCGCCCCGGTGCCACCATATGGGGCCCCCATCCGTCCCCCCTAGGCGCCCCCTCCCCCCCCCCCCCCCCCCCCCCCCGGTGCTCCATCCGGCGCCCCCTGACCGACCATCCTCCGGCCCCTCCTCGGCGCCCCCTCTGCCCCCCTGTTTGCGAGTTGAAGTTGTATAAGGTAAAAATTTTACAGTTGAAGCTTTATATGTGATCTTTGTTTGGTGCATGAGTTTGTATATGAGATGTTCTATGTGTGAGCTTAATTCATAGCTAATGTGGATATGTAAGATTAACTAATAGTTAATTCTCAAATTACATGCAAATTTACATGTTTAACTTACATATGTGAGCATGATTAATAGTTTCTAAATTTAACTACTATGAATAGGTAATTTAACTTGTATGTATATGTGAGCATGTTTAGGTTTTAGTAGTCTCTGAATATGTGTGACTTGTTAGTGTGAATAGGTATAAGCTGAAAAATGGGTGAAGACCGTCAGGTGATGTATGATGGATGGAGTTCAGATGGTGTGTACACTTTGGGACAAAAAATGCAAATGATTTCGTGAACCAAGCATTTCCTAGTGGTGCTAGTTTTGTGAAGTGTCCTTGTTGCAGGTGCCAGAATCGTCAACATTTGGAGAGGTCTGAAATGATGTTGCACCTTTGTAAGCACGGATTTATGCCAGACTATCTAGTCTGGCGTGAGCATGGAGAGGTGGATCATGCTAGTGAGTCGGACGGAAATGAGAATGAAGTTTGGATTGATGAGATGATGGCGGATGTTGGTTGAGAGTACGAAGAGCAGTCACTGCCAGAGGAGGTGAAGAAGTTTTACAGGCTTCTGGCCGCTGCGGATGGAAATGTGTATGAGGGCACCAATGTGACCGTTCTGCAGGCCGTCACACGACTTATGGGGTTGAAGTCTAAGTTCAGTGTTCGAAACAATTGCATCAATGGTATCCTAAAGTTGATCAATGATCTCCTTTCGTCAAAACATAAGATGTCGAAATACATATATCACTTAATGAAGATTTTGGAAGGTCTGGTCATGAGTTATGAGAAAATTGATGCGTGCGAGAATAATTGCATGTTGTTTTGGAAGGAACACTAGAATGATACTCATTGTATGCATTGCAAAGCATCTAGACATGTGAAGGTTTTGAATGATGATGGAGAGGAAATAAGTACAAAGTACCGGTCAAACAACTTCAGTACATGCCTATCATGTCCAGGTTTAAACGATTGTTCCGTTCCCAAGAAACAGCGAAGCAGATGAGGTGGCATTCAGAAGGATTACGTGAGAGCAATGACAAAGATATTATGGTGTGTCCTTCGGATGGTGCGGCATGGCAAGCTCTAGACTGTTTCGATCCGGAGTTTGGTAAAGATCCAAGAAAGTGTTCGTCTTGGGTTGTCAATAGATGGTTTCACTCCTTTCGGCAGAACTAACAATCCATACTCTTGTTGGATTGTTTTTATCATGCCTTACAATCTCCCTCCCAACATGTGCATGAAAGAGGATACATATTCCTCGCGGCCATCATTTCTGTTCCTAAACATCCTGGGACAAAAATCAACGTGTTTATGCAACCGTTGATTAAGGAGTTGAAAGAGTTATGTCAAGGGGTAAAGGCATACGACAATCATCTAAAATGTGAATTTAATTTACGTGTCGTGTATCTATGGTCTATACATGATTTGTTGGCATATGGCATTTTGGCTGGTTGGTGTGTCCATGGAAAATTATGTTGCCCCATATGTATGGCTGACACTGGTGCCTTCAGGTTGAAGTACAAATGAAAAGTCAGCTTCTTTGATTGCCATCGATGATTCCTTCCTTCAAATCACCCTTTCGGGAGTGATACACGATCATTTCGAAAAGGAAAAAGTGTTACAAAAGGACCTCCTCGTCGATTGACAAGCGAACAAAAAATGGCATGGCATGCAAAGTTGAAACAGTCCGCTGAAGGTGGTTTCGAAGGGTATGGTACAGAACACAACTGAACTCATATTTCTTTTCTTTGGGAGATACCATATGCAAAGGCGTTGCTTTTACCGCAAAAATAGATTTGATGCACCAGGAGCATAATTTCGCTGAAAGCATCATAAGCATGTGTTTTGATTTTACGGGTCAAACTAAAGATAACTTGAGTGCGAGGAAAGACTTAGCTAATAGTTGCTATCGTCCTGGGCTTGAGGTTATAACAAATGCAAGCGGAAATGAAAGTAGGCCATGAGCTCCATATTGTGTTAGACCAGAAGAAAGAAAGCAAATGCTTGGTTGAAAACACTAAAGTTCCCAAACCGCTATGCAGCAAACATAAAATGATGTGTTAATCTCAACATTGGTAAACTGAATGGGTTAAAGAGCCATGATTACCACATCATGATGGAGAGACCTATACCGTTAATGTTTTGTGGCTATTTCAAACCCGATTTGTGGAAGATGTTTCCTGAACTGAGCTACTTTTATAGACACATTTGTGCTAAGGAAGTGTCAAAAAAGATGATGCGGCGGTGGGATAAAGAAATTGTTTTGCTTGTATGTAAGATGGAAAAAGTGTTCCCGCCTGGATTTATGAATGTTATGCAACATTTGCTGGTGCATTTACCTTATGAAGCATTGGTAGCAGGTCCTGCACAATTCAGGTGGATGTATAGCCAAGAAAGAGAATTGAAGAAACTTAGAGCTACAATGTGCAACAAAGCATGAGTTGAGGGTTGTATTGCAGAAGCATTTGCAGCTAAAGAGATTAATAACTTTTCTAGCAAATATTTTTCACGTGCCAACAACGTGAATGCATCTGTCTCACAATTTCATAATGTAGAAGAGCAATCCACGAGTGAGTTTAATATTTTTCAATGGAAGGTTAAAGGTGTTCGGGCTGCCAATTCTCATTATATTTCGGTGCAAGAGAGGAACTACACCATGCTTTACATATTTTTCAACATGTAGGAGGTGTTACCATATTTTGAAATGTTTGACAAGTTGTATTGGAAATCTTCACGGAAACCTACACAAAGTCAATTGGATAAGATGTGTCAACATGGCATAAAAGGTGGAAAAAGCTTTGTGGACTGGTTCTGTGAACTTGTAATTTTCTATTAATTTTTTCCATCAATATTAGTTCGCACGGTCATCATAACATGCTAACTTTGTTTATTTATGTAGTGTATGAAAGATGTCAACATCCCCGATGACTTGGGACAGATGTTGCATTGTCAATTGAGAGCAACAGAATTTAGCAGATACGATATCAACGAATATCGTTTTTGGACGACAAGTTTAGAAGCAAGTCGTCCACTTACTGCCACTACAAACAGTGGAGTAATGATAACTGCCATAGAGGGTAGTGGAAAAGTGACAGAATACTACAGTGTTCTTAAAAAATAATAGAGTACACATTTGGCGGTCCAAAAACACTTCAACTTGTGATTTTCGACTTTGAATGGTTTGATCCAACATCAGGCACATGAGTTGATGATTTTGGAGTGGTGGAGGTCAACCACATGTCACGATACACATCCCATAACAACAATGTTGTACTTGCGAATCAAGTGGTACAAGTGTACTATTTGAGTTATCCTCACGCAAGTTTGAAAAATTAGTCGGTTGTATATACAGTTAAACCTGAAGTGCACCCTCATTGTTATGATGAGTATATAGAGATTCATGAAGATGGCGGTATTATCTATCAAGATGAAGTTGAGGAAGCAAAAGATTTTATGATATCTTGTGGGATAGGACTCCCAGAAATAGCTAGTGATACGCTAGAGTTGATGTCTGAAGAACAAGATGACCCTTCAAGAAAGCGTGTTCGACAATCACAAAGGATTATGAAAAAGAAGAAACGGATTATGGAAGAAGAGGAGAGATATGATGATGAAGAAGAAGAGATGGAAGGGAGTGAAGAGGAAGAGATGGAAGAAGATATACGTGAATACCTTAATGCATGCATGACAGAAGCAAATTCTAATGTTGATGATTTTTTATTTATATTGTATGCATTTTTATATTTTTAATATTATTGTACACATTCTTTATTTGTTATATAATGTTGTATACTAATCATTTCTATAAAAATGTGCAGATGTTTAAGCTCTTGCCAAGTTTGGGAAAGAAGAAGAGCAAGAAGTGTAGTGGTTCTTCGTCCTCCACTCCCAGTTCTACTTCGAGCCAATCGGACCCGTTTTAGTTACTTGTTTTTTACATACATTTAAATATTAATATTAACTATCTATTTTTTTCTTACTTTTTTACATACTTCTTTATCTATTTTACTAGGGTACTACTTACCGTGGGCAGAGGAAGAGGCAGTTTTTGAGTTGTGTAGCAGAGCCGACATCGAGCGAGCCTACACAAGGTTCGAGTTCGACACGGGTGGCAGATCGTTGCCCGACGTAGAAGAAGTTGTACAGGGAGGAACCAGAGACTGTCAGGCAGACGTCGGAGCAGGAAGGTGGCTCAGGAGGAGGCTTAGGAGGAGGCTCAGATACTGTTGGGCGATGGACCTCTTCTGATGGCAGTAATGAGGGGGATGATGAGGACGACGGTGAAGAGCCTGAGGATCCCGAGCGAGATGCCAGGATTGCAAGAAGGGTAGAGCTAGAAGAGTTACTACACCCCGATCGATGCCCTTTTAGGTAATATTTCTCATTAATTAATAAGTTCATTATATCTATTCAATTAACTAATTTTATGTACCTTTTATGTACAGGCTGCGGAGGCACCTTTATGTGGTGTAAGTAAAAGCATGGACGAGCGGTCGGTTATAAGGCCGAAGGGTACTAGGTGCTGAGTCGAGCTTGGTTGGAGTGGAAAGGGGCATCGACGAGTTGTTAACACTGAGTTGGGAAATGCCGTCTTTGCTACCCCATGATGGTTTTAGTGAATGGTGAAAGGATTGCAGCGCATATTCAAGAGTATGGCGATTCAGGTACATGTTAGGATAGAGTTTGGGAGATCTTCTGGGTAAGTTTGTTTTGATCGTCTCCATTACATTGCATCTTATTTTTTTTTGACATTAATTGCTACTTGTATGCAGGGTAGGTTTCGTTTGGAGGAGGGTGTGAGTCAAGCATATGCTTGTTCGGTTTTTCATAATGTAGCAAAAAGATGTGTCAAGGACTCCTTCTCTAAAGCACGGATCAAAGCTGTGACCGTCTACTACAAGACGGTGATGTTCCAGCCCATGACAAGTGAAGAAGCAGCCAAAATTTACCTCACTAGGGAGGAGTACTTACAGAGTCATGTGGACTGGATTTGTGCTAGAGGCTTGGGAGTGGTTATGCAGGTATTGGGGTTCAGCTGAGTTCAGAAATATTTCTGATAGACATCGAAAAAACCAGAAGAGCAAGCCAGGTCGGATGATTATGTTCGGATGGAACAAAGGATGGTATGAATTCTTAGATTCATACTTAGATTGTTTCAGTTAATTATATTGATTAAATTGTTGAATTTTGATATTGCAGACAACTGAAACTGGTACGCCTTCTACATTTACCGAGGTTTATCTTAAGGGGCACAAAGGTCTAGACCCAAATCACCCGGAGGTGTTGTATGACGAGGCATCAACGCAAAATTGGTACGTATATTGATTCTTTGTTTCTTTTATCCATCAACTCAATTTATCTTATATTACATTAACCCGTTAACGAAATGTATAACATCAAAATTATGTTGAGTGTTTTAAGAAGAACCATGGAACTGATTCAGACTATTTGAGAGAGCCGTTGGATGTCGCTGCGGTGTACGATGCCGGCGGAGGTTTACCGCATGGGAGGTATGTGTGAAGATAATGATGATTTGTATGTTAATGAATGTTGATTCTTCACACTTGTATTTTTTGTAGACTTGGGTTAGGCGACGGGTATGTAGAGCGTGAGGCTTATGCTAGACAACGGCCGTCCAATGTTGGTGGTAGTCGATTTCAATCTTCTATAGAGGCTGAATTACGAGAAGAATTGAGACGCACCAAGGAGGAGATGCTACAGCAACAACAACAGACAAAGATGTTGCTGCAACAACAACAACAAGAGACACCGTTGTTGTTGCAACAACAACAACAATAGACACAGATGATGTAGCAACAGATGCATTATTTGTATATGTCTCAGGTAACATGTAATTTTCTCATTTGAAAATATTATTCGATTTACAAATGTTTCTACTCAAGATATCAGAACTAATTTACTTGATACAGTTCATGGGTCAAGGTAGTCTTAGTTCTCTGTTTTGTCCTCGACCAATGCAGCCAACACTACAGATTGGCTCCTCCTCATAGGTAAAACAGCTTATATCATTAACTCGAGTTATATAATACAATATTGTAACCATTTGTGTTGCAGGGTTCCGAGAGTGGTCAACCGTGTGTTCCACAACCTTATGGATTCATGTCACTGTTGGCTTCTGGATTGCAGCAAAATAATTCAGGTAAAATGTAATTTTCGTATTTGATCAATTTATTTAATTTCAAAATTATCTTTATTATAATCTCACAACTTGAAGCAGTTTTCCCACCAATGCCTTTCCCTCCGGTGCATAATCACTCATCACAAGTTGGAGACGCAACGGTATGCATGACTTGTATACTTGTTACAATATTTTCATTATAATAACACATATTAATTAGCGCAATATTAAAAAGAAAAGGAAAAAACTTAACGGGGAGATAAAGTGAAAGATAGAACAAGTGAAAGAGCGAGAGAGGAAGAGATAGATAGAGAGGGAGAGAAAGACAAAGAGAGAGGTGGGGAGATAGAGAGATAAAAGAAGTGATAGATAGAGAGGGAGAGAAAGACATAGAGAGGGAGAGAGGGGAGACAGAGATAGAAAAGAAGAGATAGATAGAGAGGGAGCTGGAGAGAAAGAGATAGAGGGTGAGGGGAAGAGATAGAGAGAGTGGGAGAGTGAGTGAGGGCGAGGAAGATAGGGAGAGTGAGGAAATGAGGGAGGTTTGACAAGTTTTAGTCGAAACAAACATCCTTCTCTTTTATTATGTTATGCTATTAAGTTAGTCGAAATTAACATATTACATTATTATGTTTCTCTTTTATTTGTTTATCACAGGGATCCCGTCATGGAACACCCGAAGATGGTGAGGTTTTCCTTAACATCAACGACGGAGGTACGAGTGCAGGAGATGGGAGCACAGGACGTGCGAGTGGAGGCTCCGACAACGAAATTTGAATTCATTTACTCTTTTACGTATTGTTGTGCTTGTGTTTGAAACGTTTGAAAACTCGTGTACATTGTTGTGTTTGAATTGTTTGTGAATGTATTGTGGCTGTATAAATTGTGCTGTTGTGGCTGTATAATGGAGGCTCCCCAGCCGTAGAGGGAGAGGAAATAGGCTGTTTTAAAAAACATATGTTATGGGCATCGGTTTTGGCTAAACCGACGCTCATAGTCGTCCTCTGTACACTGCCCACATGGCAATCTAAATGCGTCGGTCTCCAGCAACCGACGCACTTAAGTGGACTAAGAGCATAGGTTTCGAGGGAACTGGCGCTCAAAGTGGCACTAGGTAAGCTTGTCACGTGTCGAACTAAGTTCGTCGGTGTGCCCATACCGACGCTCTTAAGGGCATTAAGTGCATCGGTTCCCTTGGCCATCGCATTAAGTGCTAAGGGCGTCGGTTCCGGGAAACCAATGCACATATAGAGTAAATGTGTCGGCCCCGATGCACTTACAAGGTTAAAGGCATCTGAACTATTTCATCATCTAAGTGCGTTGATTGACCGACGCTTTTAGCTTAAGGGTGTCGGTTTCTATAAGCAACCGACGCTCATATGGTCGACGCCCTATTGACGAATTCCTGTAGTGGGCACGTTGTTCCTCCCAGACGGCCGTCCCCACGTGGCCCTCCTCGTCCCGCGGAGGCGCGAATGTACGAACGGTGGTTGACAGTAGCCAATGTCAGTTCTTTGTTGGAGATGGCATAAAAAAGCTACAATTTTTCATGCTCAGGTGTCATAAAATGTTCAAATCGACCTCCATTTTGGGGTTTTGAAGAAAGCCTAAGGAGTCCTAGTTATAAAAATTGCTACAGTTTATTGTTACGTTAGTGTTCTAGTTGGGGTCAAGTTAGATGTAAATCCGGCTATATTATGCAGTACCTTCGGAATAAACTTACATCCCATATTGATCCTGTTTTACCTAATTGAGAGCCCGGATCTCCAACATAGCCCTACTCCCGCGCTCATCTGGTATTCCGTAGTCTCGTGAAGCCTGTCAGTTGATCAAGGCAACAGTGTTATTAAAGAATGGGACTTTACGGCTCTGTGCTTCTAGCCTCCCGTGTAACTCCTGGCCAAATGGCTATCACACTGCTACAATAAGCCTCATCACAGGCGGCTCCAAACCTATTATCACAAACAGCTTTTAAAACTGCTTGAAACGAAGAGTCTGTGATAATCCGCAATTTCACAGGCGGAGAAGTGATACCGCCTGTGAAGACACATTATCATAGGTGGTTCTTTACTTAGGCTAGCCGCCTATGAAGACACATTATCATAGACGGTTCTTTACTTAGGCTAGCCGCCTGTGAAGATACTTTATCATAGGCGGGTCGTGCAGCATATATAACCGCCTGTGATAAATGTCTTATCACAGACGGGTATTGAAGCATAACTAACTGCCTATGATAATGTGTCTTCACAGACGGGTATTGAAGCATACCTAACCGCCTATGATAATTTATCTTCACAGACGGGTATTGAAGCTTAACTAACCATCTATGATAATGGTATTATCACAGACGGACGTTTACCTAAATTAGCCATCTGTGAAGACCCTTTAACGCAGCTGGTTTCTACCATAACAGTCACCGCCTATGAAAATTAGGTTATCAAAGATGTTTTTTTACTTGTATCTAGCGGCCTGTGATAATTGTTTTTCATAGTCATGCCTAGCCGTTGGTTAATAACCGCCTGTGATAAGGAATAACCTATGCAGTACTACTGCTGTTATTTCTAATTTCCAGGTCAATTCAATATAATCACAGAACAAAAAACAACAATATCATCACAGAACAAAAGTCAACAGTATTATCATCACAGAAGTCAATTTCACTAAAACAATATACATATGTACAAGTTACAGATACAATTCATCTCAAAGTTTACAAGTTTTCACTACTGTTTCTATTGGCATAGTCGCAAAGTTCTGGCACATCAGCTGCTGCACCATTCTTATCAAAGAACCTCCCTATTTTGTGCAAAATTTCGCGATGAATGAACTGACATAGTTCAAAAGCAATCTTGTCGGCTCCTCCATCAGGAATACTTCTACAAACCGGCCATTCTTCATTCAGATTCTTCGTGTGCTGCAATGTAACACATAACAAGGTTTAGAATGTGTTGGTTTGAACAATCTCAAAGTATATATCAAAGTGAGAGTATACAGGAATTTATTTGGTATTTTTGGAGCAGTTGTACTATGAGCAATTGTTTTGAAGTTGGAATCAAAATATGAAAATAATGTTTCTGGTAATATTGAACAGCAGAGAATATAAGCATTAAACTATGCTAGTTACAATGAAAATGAAACACAAAAGTAAGAAAATAAGGTATCGAAATTAAGGATAACTTACATCCTCACGATTCACTCTATATACGTCGGCGGTCCGAAGATGCTCGCATACATAATACTCGCATAAGACACTCCCAACAGGTTGCTTCGAACAAGCATAATACGTTTTAATGTTCAATGCATTCATATTAGGAGGTCTCTGACCGCCAAGCTGTTCTGCGTAAAACCGCCAAGCGCTGTAATACAAGAAATGTCATATAAAACTTGTCAACACATTCTAAATGTGCGTAAATTAAAATTATTGAATAAACGTACAGTTTCAAAATGGAAAGGAAATCTTTGTAACGATCTGGTGAGAAATCGGCCAAGTCCAAGACTGTTGCCATTCCCTGCGTTGGCTTGATGAAGATCATTATGTAGTGATTACTGCAAACATACAAACACACGTGTTAACAATTACCAATAATTGCTATTTCAATGTCATGTGTCGAACTTACTCGAAGTGGTACGGAGCCTTTACGAAGTCCTTGCCGTCTCTGACAAAGTTAAACATCGTATGTTCTATGTAAGTTGCAACTTCTGTCTTTCTATCCTTCTTAAGTTTTGCAATTGCTTTTTCAAAATCTCTTTTGTTCATGTGTTTGTACTGTCCTGAGTCTCGATTCGCCTGGACGTCGAATAGCGACTTTGCAATCCTAGTAGGGTCAAGGATACCTGTCTTGTGCTCCAACTTTTCATTATCCATGTATTGCATCCTATTGAAGAAGTCCAGAATTGTTATAATCTCATGAAATACGTATGTGTGTAGTAAGAAAAGCAAATACAAAATATTAGAGCACTTACAAGCACCAGACGAGCAGTGGGTTGATTTCGAGCATGCCCCGATGGAAAAGGGCATGCAACTCTTCAAATAAAATGACTCGTCTATCTACTCCAGAGCTCCAGAATGCTTCTTTTGGAATACAAAATGTGACGCAATTAAGACCATATTTTGTGCTGGAAGTGATGTACCACTCATGCATTCTTCTGAGCTGGACGAGTTGTTTGCTAAGTTGTACGGATGTCATGAACGGCTTCCCATTCTTAAATTCAGGAGGAACATCCTCAAGCTTGTATATTGGAACTCCTGGTTTAACTAAAGCCGTCCGCCGATTATACATGACACCGTCTTCTTCCCACTCCTCGATATCTCCTAATGATGGCTCATGAGAAGAACGAGATGCACTTGATTTTCTAACATTTTCCTTCATAACTTCCAAATACTTTGACACTTCTGATGAAGGTTTATTGATTTATTATGAGCTAACTTTGATAGGCACTGATGATCGAGGAGTAGTCGTCGGAAGTTGGACAATGGTTTGTTGTTGAACCTGTTGTTCAACTGATTGCTCTTTACTCCCAGCAGTTGGCTCTAGTACTACTTCAAGCTGTTGCTCAACTGGTTGCTCTTTACTAGCAGCAGCTTGCTCTGGTATTGCTTGAAGTTGTTGTCCAACTTGTTGCTCTTGGATATCATCCTTGCTGAGACATAGGGGGGGTGGATTTCCCGGACTGGGAGTGGATCTTCTTAATGCACTTTCACCTTAGAAGATGGGGTTGCAGTATTTGGAGATGCGATGGGGCTAGAAATTGGCTCATCGTCCAACACAATATCGCGTCGGTGCCAAAGAATTAATTGGTTGATAGCCTGCCCCAGAGTCACGATCCCCTCAGGTGTGACGTGGTCTATTTCATAATCTTCATAATCATTATCAATGATATGAAGAACTTGCACCACATCATAATACAACGGAAGTGGATTCCCGTTGAAGTCAAGATCAGGCTTTGCCATAGTAGTGGCAACCTATTTGGTTTTGTTCCCTGCTCTGCCTATCAGGACAAGAAGACGACAAGATTTGTCGTTAGCAATATCATCGACAGGGAACTTATGGGTTGACCCTGAGCCTGGCACGGAACCAACACTGCTAGGGTAGGCAGTTGGAGATACTAATTGCTCCTTTTGCACCGGAACCATCACTGTACTCGGTGCCACTAATTGTCCTGATTATCTAAGTTGTTCTATTAATTCTTGCATATTTTCTTTGACCTTTTGAGAAATCGTTTCATCAAGTGTTTTCTTAAACTTCTCACGTCTTCTATATGTGTCTTTATCTTTAGGGAAACCATCTAGCCAAGACATTTGAGAAGAGACCGCTCGAACCCGTCCGCTATGTTCAGGGTTTCCTAAGATAGCGGTAAGTTGGTCATTCTCCCTCTTCGGCTTGAAGAGACCCTTCTGTTGCTTTTCAATTACTTCTTTCATTTTATCCTCTACTTCATTCAGAGAGTCGGGCTTTTCAAGTTTGCCCTCGCTGGTCAAACCTGACTGAGCAAAGACCCAGCGTTGGATTCGCTCATCGCACCCTTCTAATGGGTGAGGATTGCCCTTACTGGTAATTTCGTCTAATATATTATTCCATTTCTGGACTTTGGGGGCATATCCGGCAGACCCCAAGCGATGATGGTATTTGTTCTTTTTTGCAAGCTCTGAACTAGTTGCACTTAGAGCTTTAGCATCAGGTGTGCTCTTTTTATGAACAAACTCTTGCCACTGAGCTTGTGTGATTTTTCCCATCTTCCTCGAGCTAGGGACCTTATCGGCCTTAACATAAGCATTCATTTCACTCTTCCAGCATCGAAACTTCTTGCTGCAAGAGACCAATGTTGCTTTCTTTACAGCTTCTTATGTGCCTTTCGGGAACTTGAATTGTTTCTTTATCTTTTCCCACAACTCATTCTTGGTCTGCTCGGGTAATTTCCTCCAATTCTCAGTTGTGATCGGCACAATCTCCCTAACAAGAAAACCGCATGCATTATGGTACTTGGTAACTGAATCTAGTGGTTCTTGGGGAAGCCCACCTGGACCGACCCTTGTTATGTACATGATGCGGTCCAATGGACCATCATTGGGACCTCGTTGCCCTCGTTTACGCTTGAGTGAAGCTGAGGATTCATCCATTGGAGAACCTTCTGCGGTTTTAGGAGCCGATGTCACCTCATTGTCTTCGCGATTAATCTAGGTAGAAAGAAATTATAAGACTTTGTATACTTGACAACCAACATTAACTTGAACTGCTGAAGTTAAGATTCGTGATCCATACCTCGTCAGCAGGATCATATTCTGGGTCTAGATCCACTGAAGTCTTTTCAATTTTTATATTCGGAAAAGGATCCGATGGACCGTGATAGTAGCCTGAACTGCTGGAGTCAGTAAACTCCATATTGTCTTCTTTGTTGTTACTACCAGGACGAGTCTTCTTAGGCTTTTCCATGCTAGATCTAATAAGACAAAAAATCTAATAAATGGCATATTAACTCTACATGAAGTGTTGCATGAAGAAAAGGATGGAAGCATTCTAGGATTTGATAAGGCATTCTAGGGTTTAAGGCGACTAACCAAAAGGTTCCTATACATTGCGAGGGTGACAAACATGTTAAAGTTAATCACCAGTAATGGAAATTTTATCTTTTTATTCTAAATAGGCTAGCTTTGTTCAGAGTAGCTGCAGGTGAGAAGAGACACTCTTTTTCAGTGATCATCTCTACAACCGTGGGATTTGCACCGTAAAAAAAAAGATAAAAGACCCACATTCTGAAACGAATCAAGAATCCGGAAACATTCGCCAAAATCTAATCCTGGTGTGCCCGGCCGCACCAAATGGGCTCATCATGGCAGCAGGTTCAGCCATCATGAAAGGCATTACGTACCCCACATATGATGGCACCAAGGATTTCTGGGATGGTCAATTGTCCTGGCTGTTTAGAAAACAGGACAGGGAAGTCGGCGCCTCCTATAGTGATAAACTTGGTGAGTTCTAGAGGTTCATGAGGTTTAGGTGACTTGATCAAGTCTGGGCATATGAAACCTTTGGTGGAATATTTCTGATAGGATGGGATTAACCAGGTCGAGGGGTTGGGGGCTTGTTTTTTAAATCCCCCTTCATGTGACTCCAAATCCTATATGGATTGTAACTCAATTCGTACTAGGACTAGGACTGTTTCCTAAACTGAATCTGACTCCTAACTCTATTCAGGGTAGGACTCTACTAATATCGTTAAGGACGAAATCTGCTTTATCTAGAACAATCATATACCCCTAGACTGGTGTTTCCGCAACTTTGTCCAAAGTCCAAGTTCGACTCCTCTACTGGGTGCACCAAATACCCAGATCATCCAACAAAAATGAAGTCCCAATATCTAGTTTGATATAAATGGTGCTAACAAATTATAAATGGGTACATAATCTTTTTTCCTGTGAAATGCCTTAATATTAAGCTGAGTTCAATAATGGGATACATAATTGTTTTAACGCATGCAATCCTTCTGTAATTCTTCACATCATCATGATTGAATAAGCTATTCAATAAACAAACTCATAGTCATATACAGCTACACTATCAGCAAGAATTATTCAACATAGTAATATATCATTCTCCAAAGGATAAGATACATATATGTTTATTGTACGTGTTGCTGGAACTGCTGCTGCGTAGAATTGATGGAAGTACACCGACAACCCAAGGATGCCTACCCACCGAACCCTACCCAAAGATGCCACCGAACTTGACAGTTTTTCAAATTCCACCGAACCCTAACCAAGGATGCCGAACATTTTCCAATTCTCGAACCCTAACCAAGGATATGCAAGGCGGCGGCGAGGGCGGGGAGGGAGGCGGCACAGCGAAGGAGGATGGAAGGTCGAAGGGTTTAGGGTTTACCTTGAAGCTCGGCGGCGATGGCAATGGCTTCGCTCGGCGTACCTGGAAGTGACGAGGGCGAAGCTCGGCGACGACGGCGAAGCTCGGCGACGACAAAGCTCGGCGACGACAAAGCTCGGCGGCGTACCTGGAACTGACGAGGGCGAACTCTTGGCGGCAAACGAAATTTTGGCAGCCTAACGGCATCTAAGTTTTTCGCCCGGGTTAGGTTTTTCCAACGCTGTCGAGGGGTATATATAGACTCCCATTTTCTCAGGCGGATTTTAAGTACCGACCGCCTGAGAAGATTGTTACCTCAGGCGGGTTTTACTTACCAACCGCCTGAGAAGATACAATTATCTCAGACGGTTGGTTAGTAACACCCGCCTGAGATAAACATGGGCCTGTGAAGATATTTACTTCTTCTTAATTAATATGTGTTCATAATTTGATGAACGCCTACATAAAGACCCCTCACCAACCATCTATGAAGATGTGTCGACGACCGTGCGCGACCTTTCTTTTCCCCGAGGCGCGACCTTTCAATGCGCGGTAAACCAACTGCTCCATCTTCCACTCCGCGCGGCCTTAAAGACGCGCTATCACCCGTTAGTTCTCCACAAGCGCATCGCTCACTTTTAATCCTCTTGTTTTCTTCGTCTTCCTCCACTCCGACGACCCAACACCACTATGGTCGACCTTTCGCCTCCAAGCCCTCCAAGGGAGCCATGTTGCAAGAAACTATGTTGCAGCTCCCCCGAGAAGATCAACACCAAGCAGCGCCTCCTCATGGCGCGAGAGGCGTACAACAATACGTCTCGCGCCATGAGTGCCTTGGGGCTGGGTACCCTTCCACAGTATCCTGGAATGGGTACCATGGGCCACTACCTCTACGCCCTCACGGGGGTGACTGATCATCTCGATATTCTGTTCGCGACGATGGCCCAGGTTCTTGGCCCCGAGGGCCATAGAATGCTGGTAGAGGCGACGACTAGCAACCCCGGGGTTGCACCGCCGGTGCAGCCGGCCCTGCCTCCTGTTGCACCGGTGTCGGAGTCGCCGCCGGAGGACGAGGAGGACGAGGAAGAGGAGTAGGAGTAGGAGTAGGATTTAATTAGTTTTTCTCTTTGTTGTTTTTAGTTGCTTCTGTTTTGTAAATATTGTTAATGAATGAAATCTATCTTTGTTCATCTATGTGATTGAGTATTACTTGTGTATCTTGTGTGTTCTTGTGTGTTCTTGTGTAAATATTGTGCATCTTGTGTAAATGAATGTGTAGTGTGTTCATCGTTAATTAAAACACGTCTCAGAAGAAGATTATCTCAGGCGGTTGGTAAGTAATACACGCCTGAGATAAACATCTTCTCAGACGGTTGGTAAGTACCAACCGCCTATGAAGATATTTACTTCTTCTTAATTAATATTCTTGATTAAGTGTGGTCCTTTAAAAAGGCAAAAATCCACTTTCTTGTAATATTATTGATAAGTAAAGGTTACCATTAAATTTCACTTCATAAATCCTTTGAAATCGGTCAGAATATAAAAAACATACAACAAATACTATTTTTCATTTTTCTATCTTGATGAATATAATGCTTTTTTCATTTATTTTTTCAGTGGACATTTTTAATCATCATACCAACCTCTATGAATTTTTTCAGATTTTTTAAATTTTTTTGAATCAATGTGTGTTCATAATTTGATGAATGCCTCATATGTATATGAGCATTTAGTTAGAATTGTGGATAGTTTGAAGTTTGACATGTTGGAATGCTTTTAAAAAAATTAAAAAAATTCATACATGTATAAATTATACATATATGTCCATACCAGCAATTTTGATTGAAGGAACTTTTTTTTTATGAGATACACAAATGTGAATAATATGTGAGTAGAAATTAATTTGATATTTACCAAAACATTACAATGTCAGCTATACAAGTTTTAAAAATATTTTGTTCAGGTGGTAGATGTTAATTTTATACAAATGTAGAAGAAAGAATCATCGAATTTAGACACAATTTGCAGAATCTAAACATGTTTGAGTATTATATTGGAATCTAAATAAAAAAGAAGCAAGGGATAAGGAAACTGAAGAATAGTATCATGAATTATCTCAGACGGTTGGTAAGTAATACCCGCCTGAGATAAACATCTTCTCAAACGGTTGGTAAGTACCAACTGCCTGTGAAGATATTTACTTCTTCTTAATTAATATTCTTGATTAAATGTGGTCCTTTAAAAAGGCAAAAATCCACTTTCTTGTAATATTATTGATAAGTAAAGGTTACCATTAAATTTCACTTCATAAATCCTTTGAAATTGGTCAGAACAGAAAAAACATACAACAAATGCTATTTTTCATTTTTCTATCTTGATGAATATAATGCTTTTTTTATTTATTTTTTCAGTGGACATTTTTAATCATCATACCAACCTCTATGAATTTTTTCAGATTTTTTTAAATTTTTTTGAATCAATGTGTTTTCATAATTTGATGAATGCCTCATATGTATATGAGCATTTAGTTAGAATGGTGGACAGTTTGAAGTTTGACATGTTGGAATGCTTTTAAAAAAATTAAAAAATTCATACATGTATAAATTATACATATATGTCCATACCAACAATTTTGATTGAAGGAACTTTTTTTTATGAGATACACAAATGTGAATAATATGTGAGTAGAAATTAATTTGATATTTACCAAAACATTACAATGTCAGCTATACAAGTTTTAAAAATATTTTGTTCTGGTGGTAGATGTTAATTTTATACAAATGTAGAAGAAAGAATCATCGAATTTGGACACAATTTGCAGAATCTAAACATGTTTGAGTATTTATATTAGAATCTAAATAAAAAAGAAGCAAGGGATAAGAAAACTGAAGAACAGTACCGGGAATTATCTCAGACGGTTGGTAAGTAATACCCGCCTGAGATAAACATCTTCTCAGACGGTTGGTAAGTACCAACCGCCTGTGAACATATTTACTTCTTCTTAATTAATATTCTTGATTAAATGTGGTCCTTTAAAAAGGCAAAAATCCACTTTCTTGTAATATTATTGATAAGTAAAGGTTACCATTATATTTCACTTCACAAATCCTTTGAAATTGGTCAAAACATAAAAAACATACAACAAATGATATTTTTCATTTTTCTATCTTGATGAATATAATGCTTTTTTTATTTATTTTTTCAGTGGACATTTTTAATCATCATACCAACCTCTATGAATTTTTTCAGATTTTTTTAAATTTTTTGGAATCAATGTGTGTTCATAATTTGATGAATGTCTCATATGTATATGAGCACTTAGTTAGAATGGTGGATAGTTTGAAGTTTGACATGTTGGAATGCTTTTAAAAAAATTAAAAAAATTCATACATGTATAAATTATACATTTATGTCCATACCAACAATTTTGATTGAAGGAACTTTTTTTTATGAGATACAAAATGTGAATAATATGTGAGTAGAAATTAATTTGATATTTACCAAAACATTACAATGTCAGCTACACAAGTTCTAAAAATATTTTGTAGGTGGTAGATGTTAATTTTATACAAATGTAGAAGAAAGAATCATCGAATTTTGTCACAATTTGCAGAATCTAAACATGTTTGTGTATTTATATTGGAATCTAAATAAAAAAAGAAGCAAGGGATAAGGAAACTGAAGAACAGTATCGGGGATTATCTCAGACGGTTGGTAAGTAATACCCGCCTGAGATAAACATTTTTGAAACTACAAGAAGTTAATTAACAGCCTGAGAAGATGTTAATTAACTGACGGGCCGCACGAGGTCTGCGGAGAAGTTAAGAAGCCGTGGTGCAGGGACGCGTGCGTGACGTTCCACATGGATACCAGAGAGACAGAAGGATCTCTAAAGATCGTCTTCCACAATGGTTTAATTGTGCGCCGCATGAGGTCTGCAAAGAGTTCAATGCGCGGAAAACAAACCGCTCCCTCGTCTACTCCGCACAGACCATATATAAGGCGCGTCATCGGTTATGTACAA
This sequence comes from Tuctoria greenei, assembly GCA_036927565.1. Taxonomy (NCBI): domain Eukaryota; kingdom Viridiplantae; phylum Streptophyta; class Magnoliopsida; order Poales; family Poaceae; genus Tuctoria; species Tuctoria greenei. The sequence goes on from JAYESD010000006.1 coordinate 135,658,881, forward strand.
GCACAGAACTTTTGCAATCCTTTCTTCTTCTTCCATCGTTCCACCTCCTAGCCCGGCGCCGACGAACCACCACAACCATGGCCAACCTTCCGCCTCCTAGCCCGCCGAGGCAGCCACCCTGCAAGCGGATACGCTACAGCTCCCCCGAGAGGGTGAATGACGACCAGCGCGTTCCACCGCCGGTTCAGCCAGAGCCACCGGTACAGCCGGAGCAGCCGACCCACTCTCCTGCTGCATCGTCGCCGGAGGAGGAGGAGGTGGAGGAGGAGGAGGAGGACGACGACGACGACGATGATGATGACGACGACGATGATGACGACGATGACGACGGCGACCACCACCATGGTGACGACGACGACGATGACGAGTCGGAGGAGGACCACTTGGCGTGGTTTGAGAAGTTGGCGGAGAGGGCGGAGGAGGCAGGGCCGTAGTGTAGTTTTAGAAGTTCTTGTACATGTTTAGCTTCGATTCTGTTCTTGTACATATTTCTTGTGTTTTGTAATATATATGTGTTCATTCGTGTTAATGAATACTGGTGTGTTAGAATTTCTGGATTTCAATCAAGTGAATGCGATCTAAATGCTCATATGTATATGAGCATTTAATTAGAATGGTGGATAATTTGAAGTTTGACATGTTGGAATGCTTTTAAAAAATTAAAAAAAATTCAAACATGTATAAATTATACAAATATTTTCATACCAACAATTTTGAGTGAAGGAACTTTTTTTTTATGAGTACACAAATGTGAATAATATGTGAGTAGAAATTAATTTGATATTTACCAAAACATTAGAATGTCAGCTATACAAGTTTTAAAAATATTTTGTTCAGTTGGTATTATCTCAGGCGGTTGGTATGTAATACCCGCCTGAGATAAACATCTTCTCAGGCGGTTATTAAGTACCAACAGCCTGTGAAGATATTTACTTCTTAATTAATATTCTTGATTAAATATCTTTTCAGGCGGTTGGTAAGTAAAACCCGCCTGAGATAAAGTTAAAAACCGCCTGTGAAAAACCGACGTCTATATAAGGACCCCTCACCGCGGTCAAAACGCAACCCTGGAGAATTTATATCGACGCTGCAAGGCTGTTGAATTTCCCCTGCGCCGCGCCGCCGCTCCGCCGCCCATCCCATACTGTAGCGCCGCCGCTCAACCCCGCACCGCCACTTCTCCACCCAGCCGGCCCACCGTGCTGACGCCTCCCCACCGTGCTGACGCCTCTGCAAGGTAAATGTAGTTTCCTTACTTTTTCTTTGTATATTTTCATTAGCTGATAAGCTGTTAGTTTTGCGTGTTCTGGTATATGGATTCTGTCCTTTTGCATGTGTAAGCACTGTATGGATTGTGTTCTGGTATATTGATGTATGGACTATATGGATTGTTTCCCTTTTGTACCTATTATGTGACATGAATATGATGTTTAATTAACAGATGCTATTGTAATATATATAAGATGCCACCCAGACCTACCCAGACCTAGCCCATGCTGCTGGGCCTGTTTCCCCCTTTGACTTCGTCCGCCTCAAGACGTCGCCCGTCACCTACATTAGTCGCCCTAATCATATTTGTTATGTCTCTTTAAATTCGTTTTATAGAAGACCTTTAGAGAATATTTGTGGCCAAATTTTGTAAATCTGACAAAAATTCTATTATTGAAGCATGGACCGTCGAGCGTGGATGTATAACATGCCAAGACCCGATCCTATGTACATTCATAATGTTGCAAATTTTATTGAAGCATCCAAGAGACATGCAAAGTTGCAAAAGATAGATGACATATTATGTCCATGTATCGACTGCGAAAATAAGATTGCTTGGACGGATACTATAGTAATCCAATCTCATTTGGTGAAAAGAGGTTTCAAAAATAACTACACAATATGGACAGAGCATGGTGAGTTAGATACACATGATGTGGATAAAGATGATGAGAGAGGCTCAGATGATGATAATGTTCATATCGATGATGGTAGTGACAATCAAGCTGGTGATGATGATGATGAGTTCGAATGTGAGGAGATGTTGCGTCACATTGAACCATATGTACTGACTTCTATGGGAGCAAGCAAAGGTTTAAGTAAAATGGAGACATTGCAGAATGCAGTGACAGAGCTTTTATATGATGAATCAAACGGTTGTGATAAAGAAATTACTACATTGTGTGCAGTCTTAGAGCTACTTAGTTGAAAGCTACGCACGGATGGTCCGATTATAGTTTCTCTGATCTTTTGAATCTTCTGGCAGAAATTCTTCCAAATCCAAATAAACTGCCCAGAAGCACTTATAAAGCGAAGAAACTTTTTTGCCCGATGGCACTAGGTGTGACAAAAATACACGCTTGTGTGAACCATTGTATTCTGTATCGCAAAGAGCATGAGCTCGCAACTAGATGCCCCATTTGTGGTGTCAGTAGATATAAGAAGGGCTACAATCACCAGTATGTTACCAACATGAAAAAGACTTAGAAGAATAAGAAGTTTATTATTGATCCTGAAGGTGACGATGACGATACTTCTGGCGATGCAGACGGGAAGGATAAGAGAAAAATTCCTTCCATGGTGATGTGGTACCTTTCGGTAATTGATCGCTTGAAGCGTTTGTTCTCAAACCCTAGGGAGGCTGAACTTATGTGTTGGCATTCCGAGCAACGCAAGAAGAATGAAAAACATATACGACACCCTGGTGATGCAACACAGTGGAAAAATTTTGATATTCAGTAGCCAGAATTTGCGAAGGAAATCAGAAATATGAGGTTTGCCTTCGGTACAGATGGAATGAATCCATTTGGTGAAAAAAGGAGCATACACAGCACATGGCCCGTGGTCTTAACGATGTACAACCTACCGATGTGGTTGTGTCACAAAAGGAAATATATCTTATTATCTGTTCTTATCCAAGGTCCGAAACAACCCGACATCAAAATTGATGTGTTCTTGGAACCTTTAATGGAAGATATGGCGAAATTGTGGAATGAATAGGTACGTACATGGGATAAGTACAAGCGGGAGTATTTCACGCTAAGAGCAATGATATTCGTTACCATGCATGATTATCTCGGACTGTTTACATTATCGGGACAAATGAAAGAGAAGAAAGTTTGCGTTAGGTGCGTGGATAGAACTGGATTTCTATACCTCACTTCATCCAGAAAGATGGTGTACATGAGACATCGACGGTTCTTGACAGATACACACAAGTATAGGAAGATGAAAGAACAATTTGATAACAAAATCGAAAAAGATATTGCACCGAAACCTTACAGTGGAAAACTTGTGTTTGAAATGGTCAAGAACATTCATATTACTTTCGGTAAGGGAAAAAATTGTAAAGGAATTAAGAGAAAGAAAAGTACATCTTCGGATGATACAACTGACATGGCTTTCAAGAAACAATCAATTTTTTTCAAGTATCTTCCGTATTGGAAGAATCTGGAATTTAGCCATAGTATTGATTTGATGCACGTTACAAAGAATGTATTTGACAGCATCATTGGGATCTTGCTGGACATGCCGAGGAAAACAAAGGACGGATTAAATTCACGTATGGACCTAGTAAATCTTGATTTGAGACCAGAGCTTCATCCAGTAGAAAAGGCGAACGGGAAGCATTACCTTCCCCCAGCCAACTACAACTTGACGCTAGAAGAGAAAAAAGCAATTTGTGAATGCTTGTGTGGGATCAAAGTGCCCATGAGTTTCTCATCCAATATCCGCAAACTAGTCTCGATGAAAGACTTGTCTTTATTCGATTATAATTCTCACGACTGTCACATGATGATGACAATTTTCCTTGCCATTGCAATAAGAGTAATCAAACCTGAGCATATAAAAGTTGTCATCACACATTTGTGTTACTTCTTCAATGCAGTATCGCAAAAGGTGATAGCACGTGAAGATTTAGACTATCTGAAAACATACATCGTCGAGACAATGTGCAAGCTTGAGATGTGTTTTCCACCATCCTTTTTTGATATGCATGTACACCTAATAATACATCTTGTTGATCACATAAAACCATTGGGGCCACTATATTTACATCATATGTTTTCGTTCGAGAGATATTTAGGAGTATTAAAAGGTTATGTGTGGAACCGTGCTCACCCAGAGGGTTCAATTATGGAAGGATACACCACTGAAGAAGTGATTGAGGGTTGCGCTAATTACATCAAAGATGGAAAATCGATAGGTGTGCCTATACCGGTACATGAGGGTAGACTACGTGGGAGAGTCAAAGTGGATAAGAAAACTTTTATTGTTCAAGATTACAAGAATGTACACCGTGCACATTTTGGTGTACTACAACAGCTCGCAATAGCTGAGCCGTACATCGAGGAACACCAAATTGAGCTTCGTGATAAAAACCAAGACCGCACAGAGGACTGGATCATGAAAGAGCACAGAAGATGTTTCAGTGAATGGTTAATGGACAAAAATATATCATACGGAAACACTATAGAAGAGGCAACAATGAAGAAGTTAGCTTCTGGCCCATCTGCTTTGGTAACATCATGGCAAGCATATGACATCAATGGTTACACATTTTACACTAAAGAAAAAGACGGTAAGAGTGTTGCACAAAATAGTGGTGTTCGTATTGAGGCTTATGATTCACAAGGGCAGAAGACCACATACTTCGGGTTCATAGAGGAAATATGGGAACTCGATTATGGTGAAAGAATGATAATGCCCATATTTAAGTGCCAATGGGTCAAACATCCTGATTGTTTGAAAGTGGACAATTACGGGCTGACACTGATAGACTTGAATAAAGTGGGTTACAAAGATGACCTGTGGGTTCTCGCCGATAATGTTGCACAAGTTTTTTATGTTCAAGATCCAGAAACTGAGAAGTTGCACGTAGTTGTTTCTGGAAAGCAAAATATTGTTGGGGTTGAGAATGTGGGAGATAATGAAGAGGAATATAATCAGTATGAAGAGATGTACCTTTTCACCGAACTAGAAAACATCAAGCGCGTAGAGAGAAGCATTAAAAAGAATTTGAAACCCTATATGCGCGAAGATGTCAATGCTGGAAAAAATATATATAGCAATGCGAGATGATATATATTATATATATTTGTATCTTCTGAAATCAACTTAGAACAATGTTGGTATATGGATTGTGTCCTTTTGCATTTGTGTACATATGCGTTTGGACTAAATAATTTGGAAGTTTGGAAGTTTGGTCTTTTAGATAATGATGTCTCGGGCGTGTAGCCGATTGAAGGAGGAACGCTTGGCGTGGCGCAAGAACCATCCCCATGTATGTACATACGGCACACCGGTCTCATGGTTGTATATACATATGTATCTGTAATGGACTGATGAACTTACTTATAGTTTGTTTTTCCGTCTTGTTTGTTTTTGGTATTTTCAATTTCTCCGCATAGGGTTTCTCTGCGAAGCCTGAATCAGGAGATTTATTGAAGTGGCAGTGCATCGTCCCCGGTAAAGAAGGGGTAAGTCATGAAGAACAAGCACATTATGAGTTTAACCATCGTCCTCCTATTAATAAATTTCTTTTACAGACTGAATGGGAAGATGGTTACTACCCCCTGACAATCTCCTTCTCTGAGGACTATCCCTTGGTGCCTCCAAGATGCGCCTTTCCAATTGGGTTCTTCCACCCAAATGTCCATCGTTCGGGAGCACTCTGCATCGGGATTCTTGATCAAGAGACTGTAAGATAGACCTATTTTGTTCATGTAATTATTACTTATAATTGTTGTCGAACTTATTTGAACTGGTTTCTTATATTGCTTAAATTATATTTTGTAGGGGTGGTTCAGTGCTTTTACAATCAAAACTATACTACTTGAAGTTCAGCGTTTGCTGCATCAGCCAAATGTGCCTGATGTTGAAAATGATTGCTATAATCTACTTATCAAGGTAAGATGACACTTTGACTTAGTGACCAATGTAGGTTATTCATTCCTCCTTCGACATTTGTTAATTTAAATAATGTCAATATTTTCAGGATCCAGCGGAATATAAGAGACGTGTTCGGGAGCAAGTAGGACGGTACAATTTAGATTGATCGATGGGAGCTTCATCGTCGATCTACACTGAATGTAGCATGATTTTTGTTCTCAGTGTGTAAAGAAATTATCTTTAAACAATTGTAAAGCCTCTAATGGTGTATTATCACAATTAAGCCAGCCTCACTGGTGATCGAGCATTTCCTATAATGCATTACTGTACTAGTATCCGCTCATCTGTGTTTTTTCCTGATACCATACAGTTGTGATAATTGCAACGACTACATCCCTGTAATTTCAATGAAAACCGCCTGTGATAATTGAACAACTATATATGGTTCTTAAACAATGACCGCCACTGAAAATACATGCTCTTCTCAAGCCGTTGTTAATTAAGAACCGTCTGTGAAGTTCATTACATTACAGGCGGTTATTAATTAAGAACCGGCTATGAAGATCATGTATTTACCCAGGCGGTTGTGTATTAAAATCCGTCCGTGAAATTCATTACATTACAGGCGGTTATTAATTAATAACCATCTATGAAGATCATGTATTTACCCAGGCGGTTGTTTCTTAAAATCCGCCTGTGAAGTTCATTACATTACAGACGGTTATTAATTAAAAACCGTATGTGAAGATCATGTATTTACCCAGACGGTTGTTCTTTAAAATATGTTTGTGTTGTTCTTTCATCACAGGCGGTTATTATATCATTCGTCATCACAGTCGCATATTTTTAAGGACCGCCTGTGTTTGAAAATTTGAGGCGCCTGTAAAAATGCTTTTTGTAGAAGTGTCAGAAAAACAAAGATGGCAACGTACGTGCTACTGCAGGGACATAGTTTCTAACAACTGCTACAAGGAAGAAATTAACTTGTCTATTGGAGAATTGGCGCTCTCCAATATACTTCCTCCATGTAAAAAATGAATAAAAAGATAACAAGTATTTAGAGATAGAATGAGTACAAGTGGGTAAAAAGAATGGTAACTAAGGATGCACTTACTAATTTCTTTTATTGCTTCTAAAAAAATATGTGCCGACTAATAAGAATGAAGCACAAGAAACATGTGCGTGACTTATGCTATCTTTCAAGCAATTCCTTCTGAACCACATCAATGAGTACTAGCGCCCTATATAATTGAAATAATAATGTGCAATATCATAACACCAATAACTTACAATCAGCCCAGTTAACCATATGACACATCACCACATCTTACACGCAGAAAACGCAAAGAACTGATTGAAATGCTGCTCTCAGGATCTGTAGCTAGCACCAGTGAGCCATCATTACAATTCCATGAAATATGAGGAAATATTATTATATTCGAAAGCTCTCAAATATGGTCGATCATAACAGTACCACAAAAGGCATTTGTCTCGTTTAGATTATTGTAAAAAACTTAAACAAACATGAAAAATCAATGTATTACATATACACCTACTCATCAAGAGGTAGAAACAAAATGTTCCTAATGATATTTCTATAAATATTAAACAACAACCTTTATCACAAACACGTTGGGTAGGCCGTGATGATATTTCTATCAATAACTTAAATCATGAACAAACATTTTGTGATATTCAGAACTACACTCAGAAACTAAAATGTTTATTTTTTACTACAATTATTGTTGCTGATTACCCATCCCTTCGAGATATCAAGGATGAAGCTATTTGACCATGAAAGAACTCTTACAGCTGCAGCCCCCAACAGCACTTGGGTTTGTTGAGACCTGCATATCAAAGGCATAGGTCAACTCATAACAAGCCAGAATAGAAGACATTGACGAACTGAAACCTAAAATGGTCCTGCAGAGTGTGTTGCGCGAAAGCAAAATAAAAAGAAAAAAGAAAAAAACTGTAAAGATTGCCATGCGTTCATAATAACTTCTCCCACTAAGGCGCAAAACCCTGTCCATAGATCAGTGAACCCAGAGAATATCCCTCCCTGACAAGGAACACTTCTATAAAGAATACAGCCAGAACATGTAGTTCAAACAAAAATAGACATAGTGCTCTTTGTATCTAAAGCATTTGAACTGGGCAACATTCCATTCAAAATAATTTGTAGTTTCATGTCCCAAAAGATGAATTACGTGATTTGTTGAAATGGAAGGCTAATCTATAGTAGAGACGAGCTATATTTAGTAACAGCTGCACAATAGCCAGATCATAAGATACAAGAACCCTCTTCTCTCCGTGAGAAGTGGAACCACATTATCTAGGCCCATTCTTCTTGGATGAGATCATTATCAGTTTGGATGCTTTTCCCACCAGCCCCTCCCTTTATTCCCATATATTACAGGTTGCTAGCTGTGCTGAGTGATTTCTTGTTCCAAGCATCTGAACCTCTCAGCAAGGTGGTAGGATGCAGATGGGCGTCAGCAACGATGGCTGCTGAACGTACCTGCAAGCCCATCATATTAATCTATGCAGCAAAATGTGAGCTTTGCTGTCTGATAGTCATACATCAAGTGGGTGATTTTTGTGCCTGATAGGTAAAGCTGAGTGGTTGGTTGTCTCCCTACCCAATCCTCATTTCTTTCCATTAACACTCTTCCCCACGAAAGGAAATTCTCTGTTGAAAATCTGCCCTCTAGAACCTCTAATCTGCCTCTGCAACAGTGCTGTACTGTTCTGTTGTCACAGAACAGAACCCATGCGGTTTGGAGAGAAGAGCATAGGTCTTAGGGTGCATGAGCAGAGAGAGAGGAACCGGTTATGTTCCTGTTCTGGGCGTGCAGAACAGAACAGAGATGTAGCCGAGTTGATCAAAGGAGAAGAGAAAACATTTGAGGGAGTAGAGATTAGTTTAATCTAGGCGAGTTCAGGGAACTCGTCTAGATTAGTTTTGGTGCCGTGAGGGCTTTCTGGTGGAGGGGTTTTTTATTCTGGAATCTGAATAATCATCTGCGATAGATACAGGAAGGGGCTGCAGGCTTTATTTATAGCCTGAGTGTGACACCTAGTTCCGAAAATGAACCAAGTGAACGTATATGTGTGCCCAGGACGTTCAACACACATACACGAGTGCATTCACAAAAGAGTATACAGAAAATTACCACAGCACAAGATTAATTAACCAAATTTTATTGCACAAACCATATTATCTTCGAATACAAGCATGCAGCGGAAATAAACTAAATAAGCAAACTAAACAGCTACGCATCATAAGCAATAGGGTATAGCGCAACTCCATGCAACACCACAGGCAAAGCTGATGGTAGACACGGCCTAGAACTCCACATTATCGCCATTAAACTCCTAATCCTGACCTGCAACTGTTGGGGGGATTGCAAGAGTGAGTACATGTCGTACTCAACAAGTGTGGAAAGTATGACATGTGGCTGATTCAAATGACAAATATAATAATGGCTGAGTGCTAAAAAGTACATTAAAACATTTAAAAAGTATTATGTTATATGTATGTGAAGTAAACCCATCATAAACCATATAGTCACCGTAATACCAGTCCATAATTCATTTTCATCATCCATAAACCATATTTCACCATTGCCAATAATCATATCCAATACCAGACCATCCATAACCATAATACCATCCATAACCATAACCAACCAACCATCCCAAATCCCAAGTTTCCTCTAATCATGTGAGGGTCCAGGTTGCTCATAACCGGGAGCACGACTATCATGATAGTTTTAGACACACTCTGCAGAGATTGTACCGCTTTACCCACGTGTTTGTGATTACATCACCTTTCGATGACTATAGAATCTCAATTTTGCCGTCTCACACTTCCTTAGGTCTGTGGCCAAGAGATCACAAAATAGCTTTTACAAAGGGATTACTAGCCTATTTAGACCCCACTGAGGTTTCACCGTTGGCGATGTCTCCCACTGAGCATTTCTTCAACCAAGGGCCCCCTCTTGAGCCATTCGGATCCCAGGGTAGTCCCACCAATCATCAACAAACCCAATTCGACTACCCCTTCCCCGAGCATCCTTAATGGTCCAAATAGCACTGGCAAAGCCCTAATTAATTAGCTACGCCGCACCCATACTTGGCATCGTGGTGGCACTGTAAATCCTGGATGGTCACTTATCCAACCCATCCACATACCAGGCTTGCTTAGATCACCCATTACCATAGCATATTAACCAGTTCATGTCAACCACAATCTCGTTAATGCATAATTAAATTAAGTAGTGTGGTTGTTTTCCCATCCCAATTAATTAAGCGAAGCAAAAAAAGTAAAAAGCCCTTCCCGACTCTCTACCATAATTCCAGGTGACAAGGGTGGTTTAACAAATCTAGTAAACTTCCTACCATAGGATTCCCATCGAATTGACACAAGCATGCAGTTTGCAAACAAAACATTTACTTTAAAAACAGGATCAATATGCTTCAAGGACACTTGCCTTGCTCTTGGGATTGGTTCGGGTCAACTTCTTCAAACTCTTGGTGCTGCAGATCCTCCGCGGCACTCTCTAGCGCAAATCCGTCTAATCCGCAGAATAAACATACAAGAAGAGAAACACAATCAAAGAGTGCACAAATATTACTCAATATTACATGACATGCATGATTGATGCAAATGCAAGGTAGAACCTGTTAATAGATTGCCTTTAATGATCACTAATTACTTCTAATTGATTTTAACAAGTTTATACAGGTTTGGAGTTGATTCAAATCGATTTTAGAATTAATTTGATGCAATTTAACCAGGAAAATCGGACTAGTCTGTAGAAGGTCGGACTAGTCCGCACATCGCAGAACTAGTGAACTAGGGTTTTCTAGATCGATATGAATTTGGATATTAGGGGTGGAATTCTTGTAAGGAAAAGGAAATAGAAGGTATACCAGGTGTTTAGAACTCCAATGAATCAAGAAACTTGGAGGCAACACTTGGATCTTGATTATCTAGTGTTGATGAACTTGGAGATGAATTGGTGATGAAGAACGAAAGCTTGATGGAGATCATGATCCTCTTTCGTTTCCTCCTCTTCTTCTTCTTGCTTGGGATCTCCTCCTCCCTCCTTGATGGTGGCTCTCCACGAACTAGGGTTTGGGTGGGGTGGAAAAGTGGCAAATAGATTTCAAGCCAAGGGGTGGGGTTGTTTATATAGAGGTGGAGGCTAGGGTTAGATGGATTTCGAGTTTGAGATGAGTAGAGGCCGGTTTAGAGTCCCACATGGGCTCTAAAAGAGTTAGGCACGACGTCCCTAGGCCCACTTAACGTGAAACCCAAGAAACAAGTCGTAAAACAAAAGATCAACTCGGAGTCACGAAATATCAAACAAGTCCGGAAAGGACAGGACTAGTCTGAAGTTGTCCAAAGAGAAAATCGGACAAGTCTGGCCTAAAATCGGACAAGTCCGACTTTAGTGAGAGAGGAAAACGGACAAGTCCGCTGGAACACCGGACTAGTCTGGATAAGTCCAGGGACTTAGCAATTTTTCAAGGATTCTTGGAATATCGAACTAATCCGCACAAAATTGGACAAGTCCGAAAGTTTCCAGAGGCAAAATCGGACTAGTCCGTAGCAAAAACAGACAAATTCGTTTTTAGTCAGAGAGAAATTGGACTAGTCAGTAAAATCGGACTAGTCCGCACTTTCTGCATTTTAAGTGCGGTTTTGTTCCAAATCAATTTTAAATGTTCCAAATCAATTTCAAACTCGTTCCTCTTGATGTGAATTAATGTTAAACATATATATATGAATGTATGTAGGGCATGATACATGAAAATGAGGGTGTTACACTGAGCAGAGGTGTCCCTATCTATTACAGATAGGACAAAATCCAGACTTGGACTCTATTATTTTATCTCCAGGACTCAGACTTATCTCTAAGGGGAAACATATCCTGGACTCCTATTAACTGGTGCTGACCGCCCTGCTCTTGCCGTCGTGCACCTTCTGGACACTAGAGTCGAAATCGTACACTGCACCAGGATTTTGCACCAAAACAGGATGCGCAGCAGGCACGGTTCATGCAACATTCTCCTCCTAACCCTGACGCTGGCGCACGTCCAGGATTCCGATCCTCTTCCTCATCTCCACGAACTTCTGCCTTGCAAGCACCTGGTCAAGATGTTTGCCATCTGGTCCTTCGTAGATATTTGCTCAAGCACAATAACATAGTTGTATACACATTCCTGTATGTAATGGTACTTGCTGTCGATGTGCTTGCTCCTGTCATGGTGTACCGGGTTCTTACTCAAGTCTATAGCAGACATGTTGTCAACCCGCAACACTGGCGTCTTCACCTTTTCAGCCAAGTCTTCCATCAACCATGTCATCCATACACCTTGACATGCCCCTTGAGCTGCTGCAATATAATCTGCTTCACACGAGGATAGGGCCACCACCTTCTGCTTGCTGGACTACCATGAAACGGGGCTGTTTTCAAGACAAAAAAGCACCCTGCTTGTACTCTTGCAGTCCTCCATGCCTCCCGCATAGTAGCTATCCGAGTAGCCAATCAACTCCATGTTGCCTCCCTTTGGATAGAAGACTCCAAAGTGGATAGTCGCCGCTATATAGCGTACAATGCGCTTGACTGCAGCGTAGTGTTCTTCCCTTGGCTCCTCCAAGAACCGACTCACATACCCAACCGAGTAGGCGAGGTCTGGGCGTGTGTTCACCAAATATCGCAGCCCTCCCACAAAACTCTTGTAGTCCGTTGCATGGACCAACGGACAGTCAGTTGTCTTGTACAGCTTCAGGCCTTGCTCCATTGGGAATGCACAAGGGTTGCACCCCTCTAGGCCAGCTTTTGAGACAAGCTTGGAAGCGTAGGCCGCCTGCCCAATGCTTATCCCTGCTTCAGATTGCCGCACCTCCAGGCCAAGATAATATGACAAGAGGCCCAAGTCGCTCATCTTGAACCGCTTCATCATCTCCTCCTTGAACTTCTTTATGTCACCCCCTCCTGTGATCACTAGATCGTCGATGTACACACTGATGATGAGCTTCTCCTCTCCAGCTCCACAGAAGTAGATCTCGTGCTCGCTCGTACTCTTCTGGAAACCAAGCGATAGCAAGCTATCGTTGAGTTTAGCATTCCAGGCCCTGAGCGCCTGACGAAGTCCATACAATACCTTCTTGAGCCGGCACACCTTGTGTTCGGCTCTGTCGACGATGAAACCATCGGCTGGGAGACATACACCTCCTCGTTCAAATCGTCATTCAGGAAGGCGGTCTTCACGTCCATGTGGTGTACCTCTCGTCCCTTGTGTGCAACAACTGCAAGGAGCAAGCGAACAGACTCAAGACGGGCTACAGGAGCGAATACCTCATCAAAGTATATTCCTTGCCGCTCGACATAGCCTTTAGCCACCAATTGAGCCTTGTGCTTTACCACTTCTCCATGCTCATCCCTCTTCACCTTGAACACCCACTTGAGACCAATGGGCTTGTGTCCTGCAGGAAGATCAACAAGTTGCCACGTCTTGTTCTCTTCTATGGACTCCATCTCCACAAGCATGGCCTGTCTCCAGCATGGGTGTTCCTCGGCATCGGCGAAGGGCGTAGGCTCCTCCGCGGTGGTGAACATGAGCTCCCCCTCCTCCAGGCTCGGTGGGCGTGGCGCGCGCCCAAGAGGGGTGAGGGTTCCCAGCACGTTGCACATCGTGCAGAACGGAAATGCAACGTTGCATTGTGGTAGGCGTCGACGTTGCTGCCGATATCCGTCAGCGACGTAGCGAAGTGGATGGGTCGTGGAGGCTACTGGGGGTGACGAAGTTGCTAGAATCATCAAAACTGGACCCTCTCGCTGCTACTGACCCCTGCGCAGGGTTGTCCCAGCTCTGCTCCATGCTGGACAAACCATGCAGGAGCCTAAGGGGGCAGACTAGTCCAACCCACTAGGGTTTCTCTCAAATGATATCACTAAGTCTCAAACGGACTGGTCCGTAGCTAAATGGACAAGTCTGAACTTTTCCATAGAGCTTTGGTCCGTCCAAAAATCGACAAGTCCGAACTTCTTAGACTTAGCTCCAAAATCACTCGGATTCACTCCAGAGACGTTTGGTCCGTCTCAAGACGGACTGGTCTGCCTCGCTGGACTAGTCCGGCCTTGAGGCTCGGACTAGTCCGACCTCCTAGGGGTTCTCTCGTGTTTGGCATCTCACTTAGGTGTTTCACTAAACCACCACTTTGAGCCCTCTAGAATGACCTCAATGCACATGATACATCCTCCCTTTTACATGACACAGCTCATGTATGCTCAACTTCATAGAAACTCTAATTTCTACTCTTGAGCCTTTGGCGCCCGTTGCATCCTTTTCCTTTTTTGAGGGTTTAGTCTCATTTCAATCATTGTACCTGTTCTTAGGATCAACTTAGCTTATTAGACTTCTTAATTGTTGTCATTAATCATCCAAAACCCACGGGGATGCCTAGATGCACTTTCAACCCCCCCCCCCCCTTTTTGGTGATTGATGACAACACATTAAGACTTCGACAAAAAGGATAATAATTTGTTTTTCATAACATGTATTTGTATGAGTGACTCCCCCTCAATGTATGCGTCATGAGTAAGAGAGATTTGAGAGAGTTCTCATACATGTACATGTTATGGTGGGGTGCCTAAGTGATGTGTCATGAGTTGTGATAAAACAACAAATACGCAAGACAAGCATGCAACTCAAGCATAACATCACAATTGATATAAATTGAGTCTTACAACAATTTAAGCAAGAGTTTTAAACATACAAACATAAGTCCAATCTTGGATCAATTAAACTCTCCCACTAATAACTAGGTAGAAACTCATAATATCTCCCACTCAAACTCTCCCCCTATCTAAGTGCAACTCTCCCCCTATCTAAGTGCCCCATCCACTAATCTCTCCCCCGGGCATCAAGGCACCAAAAAGGAAAAGGAAAAGAAGAGAGGAAGAGCCCGTAGGTCTACTCATCATCAGAGTCATCATCATCATCTCCGCCTTGGCGCTCGCTATCGCTCTCCGTGGCCTTCGGATCAACATTTGCATCATAATCATTAGTCGGGGCCGCGGTGGAAGTACCATCTTCACCAAATTGAGCGAGCTCCTCGGTGGTGAACTCCGGGAACGGAGTGGTCACTCCATCACTCTCCTCTGCGGGAGACATGGGAATGTCCAACTTGTCGCACACCACTTTGAGATACTTCTCTTGGCGACACTCCATGTGACATTGTCGAACTTCTGCCTTTCGACAAGAAGAGAAAATGGCCTTGAAGCTATTAAGAAATCCACTCCCGCATTGTGATGAAGGCGTAGGTGGTGGAGGAGATGGCACAAAGTGAGAGGAAGAAGCGGGAGGATCCACATTCTTCCTCCTAGGAGCAGCCGGCTCTGGAGGAGGGAGTTGAGGTAGAAGCCTCTGGTGAATTATGTCTTTCTTGAAAGTGAGTCCGAAGATCTTCTCAGTCATGTAAATGATGTACGGAGCGTATCCACATGATCGGTTGGGAGTATGAGAGATGTTGAAGATGTCGTCAAAGATGTAGTCAACCACATTGAAGTGGACATCTCCATCAATGAGGACCATCAAGTGCCTCAAATTGCCTTGAATTATCCCCGCATCTCCATCCTTGGGGGGCAATGGTCTTCCTGAGGAGCCGGTTGAGCACACTATAGAAAGGCTTGATATTTCTGATGTGCTCGGCCTCAAACTGTGCATGACTTGGGTACATGTACTGTAGGGTGTCCCGATCAACTGGCTTCAGATTTGAAATGATAATCACATTATTCAATTGGTCCTCCATGTCAAGCAACTGAGAAAACTCCCAGTAGGTGGTGGAGTATTGCTCTCCATGGGTCATCATGGTAATCCTTCTATCCCCATCGGTGTGGAAGTAGATAGTGGAATAGAACTGAGTGATGACTTCCACATTCTAGTCATACTGGAAAGCCATGAACTTCTTCAAACCATGCCGCTCGACGGCCTCAATCACGGCATTGAAGGCTATGTGATCCTTCTGAGCCATATAGTCTCAGTCAATCCACTGAGCATCGGTGGCTGGGGTCTACTTGGTCATGTAGACCGTCCTGTAATAGCCATAGTGGAAATCACACTAGAAACGGGGATCCATTGTGCTCATGTCTCGCTGATAGACATTTATCTTCCTGAGCTTGCGTGCCTTCTCAACCCTTTGTCCTTGAAGATGTTAGAGTCAAAGGCACCTGCAAAGTTTGGGTTTCGTGCACGAGAAGACATCCTCAAGGGGCCTATGGGTTGAGAGGCACCCTTCTTGACCTTGCTAGCAACCTTCTTGGCCACTATCACCCTCTTCTTGGGTGCAGCATTGACCGGGGCCTTTCCCTTATCCTTGGAGGACCTCGCCTCTTGGGCTCTAGCCTGATCCGCCAATGTCACAAGTCTCTTTTTCCTTTGGGCTACCTTAGCTGCTGCAGATTTGTGTGCTTCCTGTTGCGTCTTCTATGCTCTCTTTGAAGCAAAGTATGCAGCAGCCATTTCTTGATCCTCTCATTGCCTCCGGCGATAAAGAGCTTGCTTCTCCGCTTCGACCTCGGAGTCGGAAGGTGGAACATACTTGTTATCTGACATGTTTGCTGATAAAAGAAGCAAGGGAATGTGTATGAGTCCAAGGAGTCGAGATAAAGTGGTAGAATGCAGAGAAATGATCAAGGTTAGGGTTTTCACTGTGTAATCCGAACTTGTCCACCCAGGGGCCAGACTAGTCCGTACCCAACTCGACTTGTCCACCCTGAAGCCGGACTAGTCCGGTTCACACAGCAAGAACCCTAATCTAGAGAAATTTTGTGAAAACTATGGATCCTACCACAAAAATGGAGGTACATGATCACAATGATGTGCACAATAACATTTGTGAAGAGGTTTCGATCAATAGACCTAAAAGAATTAAATTTTGGAGATTTTGGGTTAGGTCAAGAATACCTCTTCAAATCTTCGATTCGACGAAATGTGGGTGAGGAATTAGCCTCTGATGTTTGGGGAAGAGTTCCCACACACCTTAGGGCTCCAATCCACCAATTAGATCAAGATTTTGTGGTTGGAATCGAAAATCGCCAATGAGGGGGCGGTTTTCGAGCGTTTTTTTGGAGAGAGAATGTTTGAATGGAAGTGGAGAGGTCGAGGGCTCCCTGGGGAGGTTAAGTCCCCAAGGGTCGGACTAGTCCAGTTAGGGACCTGGACTTGTCCGGCTATCGGACTGGGTCCGGACTATTCTGAGCCACCGGACTAGTCCGGTCTAGGGGCGGACTAGTCCGGTCCTAAGGCTGAAAACTCTTATATATTGAGTTTTCAGTGGAGATTTGATCCTTTTGGATTAGATTTCACAAAATATCTTTGTAAACATGGTCAGTAAGCAATCAACAATCAAACTGTTACCATGATTCACAATGATTCAATAATTTCAAAATAATTTGTAGAAAAATTTAGGAGGATGATTTTTCGCAAGCATGTGTGAATTTTGAATATGACAATTAGATGTGCATGACTTAATCCACATTTCGAGAATCTAGGATATTTAGCTCACTCCTAAGTTCGCAATATCTTTTCTCATCTAGGGGCTTGGTAAAGATATCGGCCGATTGTTTTTCGGTTCTCACATGCGAAATTGCAATGTCTCCTTTAATGGAGTGATCTCTCAAGAAGTGGTGGCGAATATCAATGTGCTTGGTCCTTGAGTGTTCAACTGGATTGTGGGCTATATTGATGACACTCTCATTGTCACATAGGAGAGGAATATAGCGCAAGTTTATGCCATAGTCCCTAAGAGTTTGTCACATCCAAAGAAGTTGTGCACAACAAGTTCCGAAGGCAACATACTCTGCTTCGGCTGTGTAAAGAGCAATGGAGTTTTTTTTCTTTGAGGACCAAGACACTAGAGGTCTACCAAGAAATTGGCGAGTTCCCGATGTGCTCTTCCTATCAACATTGCACCCCGCATAGTCCGCATCGGAATATCCATTGAGGTTGAACTTGGAGCCTTTGGGGTACCAAAGTCCTAGGCTTGGTGTGTGAACCAAATATATAAGAATTCTCTTAACGGCGGTCAAATGACACACCTTTGGAGCAACTTGAAATCTAGCACACATACACACACTAAGCATGATATCGGGCCTAGATGTACATAAGTAAAGCAATGAGCCTATCATGGACCAATATATCTTTTGGTCCACACTTGGACCATCTTCATTGAGATCGAGATGCCCATTGGTTGTCATGGGAGTCTTGATGGGTTTGGCCTAGTCCATGCCAAACTTCTTGAGTATATCTTGTGTGTACTTTGTTTGACTAATAAACATGCCTTCCTTGAGTTGCTTCACTTGAAAACCTAGAAAGAACTTCAACTCCCCCATCATAGACAACTCAAATCTTTTTGTCATTATCTTAGAAAACTCATCACAAAAATCTTTGTTAGTAGAACCAAATATAATGTCATCGACATATATTTTGCAAACAAACAAATCATCATTGAAGTGCTTAGCGAATAAAGTATAGTCTGCCTTCCCGATTTTGAAACCATTTTGAGTTAAAAAATCTCTAAGGCACTCATACCAAGCTCTAGGAGCTTGTTTGAGTCCATAGAGAGGCTTACGCAATTTGTACACATGGTTTGGGAATTCTTCATCTTCAAATCCAGGGGGTTGCTCCACACACACCTCTTCCTTGATTGGACCATTGAGGAATGCACTCTTGACATACATTTGATATATCTTAAAATCATGGTGAGTAGCAAAGGCAAGTAATATAAGAATTGATTCAAGCCTAGCTACGGGAGCAAAGGTTTCTTCGAAATCCAAACCTTCGACTAGTGAATATGCTTTGGCCACAAGTCGTGCCTTGTTCCTTGTAACCACCCCGTGTTCATCTTTTTTGTTGCGGAACACCCATTTGGTGCCTACAACATTCGCATCAGGCCTCTTCACAAGCTCCCATACTTGATTTCTTTCAAAGTTGTTGAGTTCCTCTTGCATGGCCATCACCCAATCCGGATCTCGTAGTGCTTCTTCAACCTTGTGGGGTTCCAAGGATGAAACAAAAGAATAATGTTCACAAAAGTTTGCAACACGAGATCGAGTAGTTACCCACTTGGAGATGTCTCCAAGTATATTGTCAACGGGATGGTCCCGTTGGACGCTTTGATGCACTCCTGGGTGTGGTGCTTGAGGTCTTGAGTCATCATCTTGGTCTTCCTCATCTTAATTGTCTCCCTCTTGATTGATGCCTCCATTTTCATCTTCTTGGAGCACATCTTGGTGAACTTGAACTTGATCATTTGAGGAAGATCTTGCTTGATGTGTAGGATGGTAACTTGCATCTTAAGGTTGTTATAGTGATCGTATATCTCTAAGTGTCATCCATCCTATCAAAAAATTGGAGCTTCTTCTTGATCTAGCACATGACGATCATCTTGCTCCACTTGGGAGCCATTAATCTCATCAAACACTACGTCACATGCTACTTCAACAATTCTGGAGGATTTGTTAAGGACACGATAGGCGTAAGTGTTTGAGTCATAACCGAGTAAGAAACCTTCATCAGACTTAGAAGCGAACTTCGAAGTCCTAGGCTTCTTGTTAACAATGTAGCAATTGCTCCCAAAAACACGAAAGTAAGAGATGTTGGGCTTGTTACCGGTTAGGAGCTCATACGACGTCTTGCTAAGTATACGGTGAAGATACAACCGATTTATGGCATGGCAAGCGGTGTTGACCGCCTCCGCCCAAAACCGGTCCGACGTGTTGTACTTATCAAGCATGGTCCTTGACATCTCAATTAGAGTTCTATTCTTCCTCTCGGCCACCCCATTTTGGTGAGGGGAGTAGAGGGCTGAGAACTCATGCTTGATGTCTTCTTCATCTAAAAACTCTTCAACTTAAGTATTCTTGAATTCGGTGCCGTTGTCACTCCTTATGGTCTTGATACTCAAGGAGAACTCATTTTGAGCTCTCTTCATGTATCTCTTGAGAACACCTTGAGTCACGCTCTTGTCATGCAAAAGAAAAAACACCCAAGTGAAACGTGAAAAGTCATCAACAATAAAAAGATCATATTTGTTACCACCAATACTAATGTAGGCGATTGGACCGAAGAGATCCATGTGTAGAAGCTCCAATGGTCTTGATGTTGTCATAATGTTTTTGGATGGATGTGGTGCTCCAACTTGCTTTCCTGCTTGGCATGAGCTACATGGCCTATCGTTTTCAAACACAACATTCTTTAAACCACGAATGTGCTCGCCCTAAAGGAGTTTTTGCAAAAGCCTCATCCCATCATGGGATAGCCTCCTATGTCACAACCATCCCATGTTAGTTTTTGCAATTAAGCATGTATCAAGTTGGGCTTTATCCGCGGAGAAATCCACAGGATAGAGCATTCCCTTGAGTACACCCTTAATAGCAATTGAGTTATTGCCTCTCCTTGTGACAATCACACCCTCATTAGTGAATAAACAATTATAACTTTTGTCACATAGTTGTGAAATGGACAAGAGGTTATAATCAAGTGAATCAACATGTAAAACATTTGAGAGAGTGTGATTAGGGGATATAGCAATTTTACCGGTTCCAAGGATTTTTCCTTGGCTATTGTCCCCAAAATAGATTCCTCCACTTGGATCTTCATTTAGCTCGTACTCCACAAACATCTTCCTCTCTCCGGTCATATGATTTGTGCACCCGCTATCATGAACCCATTTGGTTCCACCGGAGGAGTATGTCAACAAGAAAGATTTAAGCCTTGGCTTTAGGTACCCAACCGGTGTTGGTTCCTTTGATGTTAGTCAAGAGGCACTTGGGCACCCACCCACAAGGTTTGGGACTCTTGCGGTGTGGCCCAACATACCTAGCATAGGCCTTTTCAAACTTGTTCCTCAATAAAATGTGTGATGCATCAAAATCATGGAACAATGGATGAGGTTCTTTCTTAAGCATTTTAGGTGAAGTAGAAATGTTATTCCCCTTTACGTTGTATGAGCCTCCTTTGACAAAAACAGTCAAGCCTTTGCCATTCTTGGTAGTTTTGGCGTCTTGCCTTATCTCCCTAGAATAACCAAGACCATCCTTGACAAGGGGATGTCTTGTGTTGGTATATGCACTACGTGCATATTCCATCTTCTCCTTGTCAAATATGCCACCCTTTGCTTCTTTATTGGTTTGAGCCAACTTAAGCTCATCTTTAAGCTTCATGATCAAGTTTGAGCATTTACAAGGTTGAGATGCTTCGGATTTAATATTTGTGGAAGGTGGACTTGTAGAGGAAGAAGGTGCATTGACCTTGAGAGACTTCACTTGCGTCTCAAGAATCTTGTTAGCTTGTGTCAAACTAACAAGTTCATCGTTGAGCACAATTGTAGTGTTCTCAAGGTTTGAGCAAGTTTCCTTGCTCAAAGCAAGTTCACGCTCATGTGCCTTGCTTCTTTCTCTTTCAAGTTCCAAGAGCTCCCCAACCTCTTGATATCTCTCCTTTTGTTGGATGATCATGTCCTATTGACGTTTGATGAGTTCTTCCTTCTCAAATATTTCCTCCGTCAACAATCTCAATCTCTTCAAATTACTTTTACTCATGTCTTTAAGCATATGTTCATTTTCACTACTACTATCAAAATCATCATGAGAAGAAATTGAAGAAGAGGATTTATATTTAACCTTCTTTCTTCCCTCCTTGGCCATGAGACAAGTCGCTTTTGAAATCTCCAAGTTTTGGAAGAGCTTGTTCTCCATTGTCTTTTTCATAACAATGGTTGCTTTCTTCTCTGCTTCATCAGAGGAGGATTCCTCATTTGATCCCACTCCTTTCCAAGATGGGCATGTCCGGATTGCTTCTTCTTCTTGAAGTACTTCTTTTCCTTGGACTTTCCCTCCTTCTTCTTATTATTTTCTTCATGCGGACAATCCACAATGAAGTGACCATACTCTCCGCAATTGTAGCAAGCCCTCTTTGATCTTGTCTTGGGCTTGTCTTTGCTTCTCCTTTCATTTTGGTAGCCCCCCTCCTCCTTATAAACATCCTATTAAAGTTGTTGATGAAAAGAGCCTCTTCCTCATCAGTATCGGGACTCTCTTCATCACTCACTTCCTTTTCTTGTGATCTTGAGGATGTTGCCTTGAATGCAACATCCTTTTTCTTGGAGGAGGAAAGCTTTTGTAGATCATTGTAGAACATGGCTTCTTGCTCCATCATTTCATGGTTTGACGATCCTCCCTAGCACTTCTTCGGGAGTCATCTTGTGAAAGCCCGGACTTTCACGAATTAGTGAGCAAATAGTGACGTTTCGAGGCATGAATGCTCGAATCATCCTCTTTACCACATCGTGGTCGGTCCACCGGGTGCTTCCATATGACTGACTCTTGTTTATGAGAGTCTTGAGAAGGTCATACATATCTTAGGGTGATTCACCCTCCATGATGGTGAACCTCCCAAGCTCTCCTTCGATCATCTCGATCTTTGCCTCCCTAATGACGCGGTTGCCTTCATGCGCCGTCTTAAGGGTATCACATATCTCCTTGGCAACCTCAAACCCTTCAATGCGGTTGAACTCCTCTCGAGTCAATGAGGAGGTGATCACTCCAACGGCTTGAGCATTGCGATGGAGTAGAACGGCTTGCTCCGGAGTGATGTCTTCCTCATTCTACGAAAGATGAACACCTTTCATAAGAATTTGACACAAGCTAGGGTTTAAGGAAATGAGGTGCATCTTCATATTATGCTTCCACATAGAGTAATTATTTTCGTCGAACTTAAGAGGTTTGCCAATGGGAATAGACAAATAATGATTGCTCGCAGTTAATTGTTCATAGTTGTAAGGATACCGGGAGTAGTCTTGTGATCTGCTCCCATTGTCGATGTTGACTAGAGCAATTGGCTTGATCTCCTTCTTGGGAACGTTGAGCTTCTCATGAAGCCGCGCCTTGAGCATCCGAACTTCTTTGCCGTCATTCGGATCATCTTGAAGAACATCGACGTTCTTCGTATTGGTGTCGTCGACGACCACCGGAACCTCGCTGTCACCCCTTCCGACCATTTCTTCTCCAAATTGTTAGACTCTTTTGGAGAATCCTGCTCTGATACCAATTGAAAGTCGCCTAGAGGGGGGGGTGAATAGGCAATAATACCTGAAATGACTTAATCAAACGAGATTAGATTCTTGAGGTCAGACTTGTCTGGACAGGGCCGGACTAGTCTGCTCAGCACAGGGTGAAAACCTAAAAACTTGGTTTCTACAAGTTATTTGCGGAATTTATGTTCACCAAGAAGATAAACAATATGTGGTAAACTAGTACAATTCAGATTGTGAAGTTAAGGCACTTGGATCACAAGTTTTCAACAATGATCAATGTGAAGAGCAATATGAGCAATAAGAACCCTAATAGCAATACTAGTGATCACGAAAAGTAAAAGACAAGTGATACAAGATTTATCCCATGGTTCAGCTCCACGAAGAAGCCTACATCCGCGTTGAGAAGTCCACACAAAGACCGCGTTTCACTTGACCCTTCTCTCACCAAGCCACCACGATGGCTGGCTTGGATTCCACTATATCAATTGGTAATCACCAAGTTTGATGGGGCTGCTCACAACTTGAGGCTCCCACAAATCAATACAATGAGGAGCACAGGAAGCTCAACTCACACAAGCTACAAAACACAATCACAATGTGCAAGAGATCAAACCGAGAGCCAAAGCACGATGATCTTCCTTTACTCTCCTCCCCAAACTCTAATCTCTTCAATATTTGCTCTTAGAGGGTCAGTAGGACGAGTAGAAGGCTTTGGAAAGCTCTAGATTACTTGTGGCGGCTCTAGGGTTCAAGACATGTTCAAATGAGGCTGGGGGTCCCCTTTTTATAGGGGTCCCGAGCCCCTTCTGCTGACCTCAGCAGAATGGCGAACTAGTCCAGCCTTTGACCGCGGACTAGTCCGGCCCTATGGGACAATTGACCTCTGGTCAGGTCCTGACAACTGGCACACTGAGCGACGATCGTCACGCTACCCGCCAAATTTCCAAATTCAAACGGTCACTAGACAACAGACTAGTCCGGTCCAAAACGGACTAGTCCGAATTGGAACAGAACCATTTGGTCTGTCCCACAACGGACTCTTCTGGGTTGGCACGGACTAGTCCGACCAACTAGGAATTCTCTCAAATGATCTCACTAAGTCTCAAACGGACTGGTCTGTACCCAAATGGACAAGTCCGAACTTTTCCAGAGAGCTTTGGTCTCTCAAAAAATGGACAAGTACGCACTTCTCGGACTTAGCTCCAAAATCACTCAGATTCACTCCAGAGACGTTTGGTCCGTCTCAAGATGGACTGGTCTTCCTGGCCGGACTAGTCCGACCTTGAGGCCCGGACTAGTCCGGCCTCCTAGGGTTTCTCTCATTTTTCACCTCTCACTTAGGTGTTTCACTAAACCACCACTTTGAGCCCTCTAGAATGATCTCAATGAACATGATACATCCTCCCTTTTACATGACATAGCTCATGTAAGCTCAACTTCATAAAAACTCTAATTTCTACTCTTGAGCCTTTGACGCCCGTTGCATCCTTTTCCTTTTTGGAGGGTTTTATCTCATTTCAATCATTGTACTTGTGCTTAAGATCAACTCAGCTCATTAGACTTCTTAATTGTTGTCATTAATTATCCAAAACCCACGCAGATGCCTAGATGCACTTTCAGTGTGCTAGAACAAGAAGAAGCCCCATGTGAAGCATTGAGAAAAATGGCACTAGGTGATATTCTACCTCAAGAGAAACCATAAGAATCGAGTGCACGAGATGAACCTCAACAAAGAAGCAATGATCAAAGGGGAGCTCATGCACAAGATCAAAGTCAGGAAGATCAAGAAGATCCATACAAGCACAGAAGAAACGATTTAAGGGGAGACAATGACAATGAACACAATGAAGAGCAAGCAACTTCACAAGTCCCTCACCCAAGAGTACATCAGAGTGTGCAAAGAGATCACCGCGTCAACACCATCATTGGAGATATTGCTAAGGGAGTAACTACTAGATCTCGGATTGCAATTTTTGTGAATATTACTTCTTTGTATCTTTTCTGGAACCATACAGGGTAGAAGAAGCCTTAAAAGATCCAGAGTGGGTGATGCAATGCAAGAGTAGTTGAACAACTTCAAGAGAAATGAAGTGTGGGAACTGGTGGAAAGACCAAAGGTGAACATCGTTGGAACCAAATGGGCCTTTCGAAATAAACAAGATGAACATGGAGTGGTAACGAGAAAAACAGCGAGACTTGTGGCTAAAGGTTACTCACAACTTGAAGGTTTGGACTTCGATGAAACTTTTGCTCCCGTAGATAGACTTGAATCCATTCGTATTTTATTGGCATATGCTACTCACCATAATTTCAAGTTGTATCAAATGGACGTCAAAAGTGCCTCCCTCAATGGTCCGATCAAGGAGGAAGTGTACATGGAGTAGCCACCAAGATTTGAAGATCAAGACTACCCCAACCATGTCTATAAACTGCGTAAGACTCTCTGTGGCCTCAAACAAGCTCCTCGAGCTTGGTATGAGTGCCTCAGAGATTTTCTGAATCAAAATGGTTTTAAGATAGGAAAAGCTGATTATACATTGTTCACAAAACACTTTGATGGTCATCTATTTGTATGTCAAATCTATAATGACGATATTATCTTTGGATCAACTAATAAGTCTTTTTGTGAAGAGTTTAGCAAAATTATGACAGATAGGTTCGAGATGTCGATGATGGGTGAATTGAAGTTCTTCTTGGGATTCCAAGTGAAGCAATTAAGAGAGGGCACATTTATAAGTCAAACCAAGTACACGCACGACATCCACAAGAAGTTCAATATGGACAAGGCCAAACCCATCACGACACCCATGGCAACTAACGGACATCTAGACCTCAATGAAGATGGTCCAAATGTGGATCAAAAGGTATATCGGCCTATGATTGGCTCATTACTCTATTTATGTTCATCTAGGCCAGATATTATGCTTAGTGTGTGTATATGTGCAAGGTTTCAAGACGCACATTAAGAGTGCCATTTAACAACTGTAAAAAGGATTTTAAGGTACCTTGTGCACACACCCAACTTGGGCCTTTGGTATCCCAAAGGATCCAAGTTTAACTTGATGGGTTATTCCGATGCCGACTATACAAGATGCAAAGTCGATAGAAAGAGCACGTCGAGGACCTGTCAATTTCTTGGTAGATCCCTAGTTTCATGGTCATCTAAAAATCAAAACTTCATTGCTCTTTCCACAGCCGAAGCGGAGTATGCTGTAGCCGGTAGTTGTTGCGCACAACTACTTTGGATGTGACAAGCTCTAAGGGACTATGGTTACAATCTGAACCATCTTCCACTCCTATGCGATAATGAGAGTGCTATAAATTGCACACAACCCAGTAGAACACTCAAGAACTAAGAACATAGATATTCTTCACCATTTCCTAAGAGATCATTCATTAAAAGGTGATATTGAAATTTCACATGTAAGGACCGGAAAACAACTTGCAGATATTTTCACCAAGCCAATAGATGAGTAAAGGTTTTGTGAGCTAGGAAATGAACTAAATATACTTTACTCTCGGAATGTGGCTTGAAACACTGTACATCTGATTGTGATTTCAAGGTTTACTCATTTTTGCCAAAATTCCCTCCATCTCGATTTTCTCTAGAAAACTATTTAAATGAGAAAATCTTGGTGAATTATGACCATTGTATGATTGTTGATTGCTTACTGGTCAAGTTCATCAAGGTTATTTGTGAAATAATGTCCCTTAGATCACTATTATATCAAACAACAAAAATCCAGTTGTTTCAGTTCAGTTCTATCCTGCTGACACGGACTTGTCCGGGGTCAGCACCGAACTAATCCATTGATACAAACTAGTCCAGCCCTTGTCCGTTGCACCGGACTTGTCGATGTATACCAGACTAGTCCGATTTCATCGGGGTTAACACTAATCCGCGGCCAGGAGCTCATCTTCCACCTTGCATAACACCCTTTGTGTTCTCTCTCCTCCTCCACGAGCTCCAAAGGCGATTTCCACATCTAGCCACCAAAAACGCAGATTTCTCCAAGGGAAATCTCCTCCTCGGTGCGAAGCTTGTCCACTCCCGACTAATCCGACCCCAAGTCCACTCCTTCAACGCAAATCTTCAACTTTTTAATAAAAAATTCTCCTCAAACCCTAAATCTCAACTTTTCTTGATTCTAGCTTGTTTCCTTCGATTCCTAGGGCATACACTGCTTCTGTAGATATACTCCTACTGTTTCCTAGTCCTTGTGCATCATTCGAGCTAGATTTGGTTCAAATAGGAATGTTAGGGTTCTTATGCCAGACCGGACTAGTCCGGTGTTCATGTGCGAAAAAGTCCGCACTTTGAAAACAGACAAGTCCGACATCTGACATTTGAAATTCTAAATTCCCATTTGCACTTAGTCTTCAATCCAATCTTATCTAATCCTTGAACCTCCTTGTCAGGCACGATGTTGAAGAGGTACAAGTTCTGAGGATAGTTCATTTCACTATGATGAAGAGGTACAACATGCTCGAGTGCAAAGAGCCAAGGAAAGATTGATGAAGAAAAGACATGATGTCAATATCCATTCTCCTCCTCCTGACGATACTCTCCATAAAAGAAGGAGAGTTGTAGTGAAAAAAGCTCAAGGCTGGGAGCTCATCAGGACCCAAGAGAGCCCTCGATAAGGGAAAAGGACTTGCTAGTGGGCCTATTGGTCCATTGAAGATGAAAGCCCTGCTTACCCAACAGATAACCATCTAGTGCTGATTTTGCTGGCAAAGGCGGTGAGCTAGCTGACAAGTTCAGGAAGATAGAGGTCTATGATCAGCCCAAACAATCAACTGATCCCAGATTTTGGAGTAAATTCCATGTTGATTACTATGAGTATGTGTACTTAAAGATGAGGAATCCTGTCATTGAAAGTCAATGGGTTGATATCAGTTATCTCCAATCCAAAAGATGTCAAGCCTATCAAGAGGTTTTGGAAGCCTTGGAGCTGCATGGACTGAAGGATCTAGTCTCCTTCCAGTGGGACTGGAACATTGAGATCATCACTCAATTATACTCTACTCTCTACTTTGCTCGTGATGACAATGATCTGAATGACACATAGAACATATTATGTCATTGTCTGTGGGGACCAGAGTCCACACATCCGAGGATCTCATTGGGTGGTGCCATGGGATGCGGCACCTAAAAGCACACACGAAAAGGATACCAAAACATATAAATTTTTCATTTAATAATAAGAAGAGTTTACAAAAGAGTGTACCACAGGGGTACACACGCAGCAGAAAATACATACTCATAATCTCACCTAACTAAGCAGGAGAGAATACATCCATGCCCTAGGACGCTTCTCACTGGCAACATGAAGAACATTCAGCAGCGGCGTGGTTCACATGAGATTTATCTCGACACCTCGAGTCTCATGTATAACCCGAACAGCAGAAATAAAACTAATACCTGCAAAAATCGTTAAAGCGCAAACGTGAGCATAAGGCTCAGCAAGACTAACCCGTCTCACTAGACATATGCAAAATGGGACACTACACATAGGTAAGGAATAGCATAAATAGACTTGCCTACAAGTGGATCCTTATAATCATGTTTTAAGTAGCAAACAACATTCTTCGGGCACGGCACATCATAGACTCCACAATCAAACAAGAAACGCTTTGCCCATGATATGACATGCCCAAAGCACGTAATGCTATTACAACTAAAGTATGGGAAAATTGTAAACTTTTAATTGTACTATCTCTAAATCATACAAGGTTGCAAAGCAATTATAATTCAATACAATATGATTTTTCTGGCTTCTTTAGTATTTACTACGTCACGACAGCAACAGACAAGTGGTACACTATTACCGCGAGGGATGGTGATTGCAATCAGGACACACCCGGACTGCACGACACACACACCCACATGAGAGACACATACGTGCTCTCCTCCCCGCGTCATACGTGGCAACCTTTCACCCAAGACCCCAATGTTGACAAACCCCTTCATCCCGAGCAAACGGTCCCCTACACGGACACGTCGAAGTTGCCCGCTAGAAGATTTACACCTTTATGCCTTCGCATCTCCATTCAAGGACAACCGAGGAGTCTCCACACTACAGTCTGGAGTTACATCAGTTTAATGGGCCCATATACTATTATGCAACCGGTACAGTTCAAGCTTGCCCAACGGTGCCGCATACGGCACGGTCCTCAATGACACAGGCAGGGCTATGCGACCGAGACTCCAATTCTCGTCGCTTCCTATCCATCCCCTGCCTGGCCTCGGATTCATTATATTAAGCCATTGTTTATCTAACCAATCCTTTTTGATATGTCCTAAATCTCTCGCGAGTAGATTCCAACTACTCGACTTCTACCGGATTTCCTATACATTGGCAATGAAGTTACTACAGGTCAAACTGTAAATCGTTCCAACCAAACCGTGGGATTTGTGGTCATGCAAGTGGAGTATCAAACACCTTATACGTAATGCACAATATCAACTGAAGACGTAAGTGAATAAAACTGGAAAACTTTGAAAAGCTCTTAAATGCAAACCGGGGCTTGCCTTAGTTTGCAACTCGAATAAATGTCAATTGTTAGTGGTCCTTCTGTGCAGATCCGCCAAGGACTTCAAGTGGACACCCTGGCCTTCTCCTCTAAGCGAAACTTCTCGTCGATCACCTATCATCATATTCCTATTGACATTATATGCATATAAGTAATTAAGTAATTATGTAATTTAATAATAGACTCTATGGGGTTGTGTAAACCTTAAGATCGAGGAGTTTGACTAGGAAGGACAGATATGCCTCTGTTTAGTGGATAAACAAAGGATGGAGTCCTGTGGTCATAGTAGTGTCGAGATGTGAATTGAAAGGTGCAACGTAAGCACACATTGCAACTTGGCGCTCAACACTCGATGCTATGTCACTCAAGGTTGATAAAGCTGAATGGTGTGGAAGTGTTGGACTGGTAGTGTAAGGATGACCTAAGAGTCAAGGTGGCATCGAAAGCTTGAGTATGAGTGGTGTACAAGATGAAGGTCGCAATTTAACAGTCGACCAATGAACTTGACTTAACTCATACAGGAGTAAACCTAGTTAAGTGAGCAGTGCTGTCGTAGGGTTCTGATAAGGATGAACCAGAGTGAAACTCTAGTGACACATGGGACTGAAGTGAGGTCAACATTCTTTGGACTTAAGACATCATAAGGATACTTGTTAACCTGACGTGAGTACCGAGACAACATTGAAATGACTTTTTGGTAAAGTAGTTTCTACGGCAAGCTTCTTGAGAATTGTTCAAGTTCTTACACGACAACACTAATGTAGTGTCTTCTGCAAGATCGTACAGGTGAGCTCGGTAAGCTCACAGGACTTCAACATGATGCGAGGCTCTTCCGTGACAATGTGTTTTGCCATATAAGGAAGATCGTCTCCTCGACGTTCACATCGACCCAAACTCGTCAACAGTGGTGAGCAGAATCTCGAACACCACCTCATGAGTCGTAGAGTTAGGGACTCGACTTAGTCGTCGACAAAAGACTCGACGAACCTACCATCGATGAAGAGGTACACCTAGGTAAGCAATTCTGTGAACGGAAAGGAAACATCCTCGACACGACTAAGAAATTCTTATCCAAGGTTCCACTTGGACTAGTTCTCCTCGTGGGTTGCAACGTTCTCGCAGTATTCTACCCTAGGTCATCGATGGTCACCAATACACTCGGTTTGACCTAGAAGGCATTTCATTGAGCATCTAGGCTACACATAGGACTCGACGAGTCTCGCCTCGACTAAACCCTAATTTGGCTAAACGACTGTCGACCGTTGTGTCGTGGTTGTGTTCTAGCATCATGTACGTTACAGGCATCCTTCATCTCGATGCCATGACACGATGATGGCTCGGAACATCATGACGACGTCATATGGTCAACGACGTCGACGCGGCTCATGGTGGAGCATCACGAGCACGCACGAACAAGTTAACGCGATACAAACGACAAAGAAGGTCGACTTGGGGCCTCCT
The DNA here is from genome assembly GCA_036927565.1 of Tuctoria greenei. Lineage (NCBI taxonomy): Eukaryota > Viridiplantae > Streptophyta > Magnoliopsida > Poales > Poaceae > Tuctoria > Tuctoria greenei. The sequence continues at coordinate 135,689,872 of JAYESD010000006.1, forward strand.
ATAGGAATGATATTAACACGGAACATGGATGTGCGACTTGACAACACATGAGTAACCTTAGCGATCACGATGAACGGACTTCAATGACGTCAAGGAAGACATTCCAGGGCAAGGCTCACCTTGTAGGCATTTCGCTGAACATCTTGGGTGTGTATTTGATTTTCTTCGCTTCATAACCATTCAAAGGGTATCTTGGCACTTGGGCTTGTCGATTGTAACATCATCCTACCCCTGCATCACATACCAGCTCTAAACATCAACGAAGTTGGTTCTTTCCTTGTAAGCATTTCATCGAACATCCTAACCATGGTGTTGACTTAATCAATCTCGCATCATGTGCAACTAGCCTTTGTCAAATTTCCGCTGTCTGTTGTATCATTGTCGTGTTCCTGCATCACCTAAATCACATGCTTCACTCGATTCACTGCCAGGACACAAAAATGATCAGAACACTGCGTGACATGGTTTGAAGGTGACGACGTCGATGTGTCATACGCACAACACTACCGGCATGGATAAGGTGCTGCAAGCACGGCACGGTGTAGCTGTTGCGAGCAGGGAGCCAGGACGGAGTGCAGCGTTGGCGGCGCGGTGCTGTGACCGGACGAGGTCAGGAGGGGGCGACGCCGCGGCGGTCGGGAGCAGCGCAGACAGGCCGAGCAGAGAGACGGGAGCAGAGGAGCTGACCTGGTACGGACGTGAGCATCCATCAGCAGAAGGTAGGGCGCCAACGGGAAAGGCGCCCGACGCACGGGCGCTGGGGCACGGCGCTGCAGGCGGTCGGGCACGGCGAGGGAGTTGCGGCCGGGAAGATGCGGAGGCGGAGCAGCGCGGCTTGGAGCACGACCGGTGAGCGGTGCGGGGCACCGGCAAAGCATGGCCAGCAGGGAGGCGGGCCTGCGGCGAGCGGCTTCGGTGGAGAGCGCGACAGCGGAGCAGCTCGGCTCGGCGGCCAGGAGAGCGGCACGGAGGTGAGCCGGCGCGATGGAAGACGCGCGGCGCAGGGAGGTGAGGTGCCGTTGGGGCGGGGCAAGCCGGCGTCGGCGGAGGCAGGCGGATGGCGACCAGGCCTGGAGAGGAGGGGCGAGCGGGGGTGGGGCGCCATGCACCGGAGCTGGGAGGAGGCGCGATGATGTCTTCTTGCTGCTATCGATAAGAATGAGCACGGGAGGATAAGGGCGCGCACTGAGACAGAGAAAAGGGATTTGCTTGCTGCAACGTCCTCTGACATGTGGGTCCCACCAGTTGGATTATCTCTTATTCTTTTCTTTTCCCTAAAATCTAATTTAGAGCTGACAAACGAATCTCATCAAATGGGAATTGAAGCAGGGTGATACATAATGTAATTCATTTTTGAAAACCACCTGAAGTGGACAACTTTGATTTTTGAATTCAAATTTAAATTTGAATTCACCTTTATGCCCTTGTCTTTATTTAACCTCCCAATTTCTATGAGTGGTATGGACACTAATTTAAAAAGTATTATTTTAACTTCTTTCCTTATTATTACGTTTGGTGTGAAGCACTATTGATTTTCGAGCGGCTGAAGTGACCCCGCGCGGTGAACAACGACGTGGAGGCCTGAAAGAAAATATCTAGCGTCGAGGTTGGGAGAAAGATCGTGCAATGTTCTGAGATAAAGATGACACATCGCAACGTGTCGTTGGCTCGCGATAAGCATAAGCGAGGTCGGAAACCAAACATCGATTGATGAAAGCTGACCGGGGGCCGCTCGACATGTGGGCCCCACGCGAGATGCTATCCGCTCAATTCCATCTGAACGAATATGACAAAAGCTCTCAGAGATACTAGACTTCTCAATGTAGCAGAGAACTTAATGAAGGTACTTATGAGGAGGTTGAACGGGATTTGGAAGTAACACACGAAGCTTTATCAGTTCATGTGACAATTTCCAATTAATGCTCTATAGTTTTAACAAGTTCCTAATTTCATGAACATTGGTTAACTATTATTGTTGATGTGAGTTCGGATTCCAAAGTCCACTTACAAAAATTTTTAAGTTCACATTTTTGTGTTTTTGTTCTCCCGAAAAGCGGGCTTTTACAATCCTTCCCCCTTAAAGGAATCTCATCCCGAGATTCTAACAAGTAGAATAACAGAAACGATGAGGGAACGATCCGTAAAAGAGGGTCATTGACTCAGGAAAATGGCAATGCCCTTAAAGACTTGGGTTCTAAGAAATAGTGATTATCTTCAGGCATCCTAAGAAATTCTAAAGTTTGCATCAAGTGATTCCAGTCTTTAGGTTGAAAATCTTGACAGGATGCTCGACATGACAATATCACGTTGTAAAACTCTCACGTCTGTTACCAACCCTTTATTGTTGTACTCTTACACTGACATGACATCTTGTCCTGTCCTAGTCTTGACTTAAAGAATTTGCACTTGTTCTTTGCTTCTCTAGGTCACCTTGACAGTTTGAAACTATCCTTGCATTGATTCTTGGTTGCTTGCTTGGTTTTGCATAGGTCCTTACAACCTAATGTGGTATTTCCCTTCACATGAGTTAAGATGGTTTACAAGGTTAAACAACAATCATTAACCTCGTCTGATGTTTAGTCAACCATAGGATTCCTTAGTTGTATCATAAGAGTAGCAAAGCACTCAACATTCTTATGTAATCAAAACAGCAGGAGTACTGAAGATATGGCGACTACAAGGTTTTTGGGTATATCAACGTCTTTTCACACAATAGAAATAGAAGATGATGACCCTTTGCGGCAGCACACGAGGATTTAAGGATTCAGCATCCTCATATGTTTTAACACAGCAAAGAACTCAATCATAGGATAACTATAAGGAAATTGGTGTAGCAAGGTTACCATATAATACCACAAGATCTCAGATGGATCCAAAGAGTTTCACAAGGTTGACAATTGAACGGTATCCTCGCGAGAAAGGAGATTTCATGGATTTTACAAGGTTGATCATTGAACTGATGACCACTCGATGACGAACAGTATAGTTGCAACAATCAAGGTACTTGAACCTAACAAGTCAAGGATGAAAGTCCAAGTGTTTGTTTAGTTGCAAGTGAGGTTGAGTAATCGGTTTCCCAAGTATTACTCAATGGAAAGGACATCAACAATGTAATAAATCAAATGAGGATGGTGAAATGACCGTAGTCATTAGACAGCTTAGAATAGTTTGAATGGGGTACACAGTCTTGCTCTAAATTTTAGTATTACGATGCATTCTATCATTGGTGTTTCATTGGTAATGATGCTTCATGATGCATCATATGGGTTATGGTGCAATGCCTATACATATGGTATGATGCACATGGTGCATATGTATGGTGCAAATGATGCATATGTATGGTGCAAATGATGCAGATGTATGGTGCAAATGGTGCACATGCATGGTGCAGTAGATTTTATAGTTTGAGCAAGACTAAATGAACCACACCCACAAAACTCAAGTACTGTCTGATGATTTGCTAGGATTGGATACCGTGGTAGTGAAAGACACTCAATGAGTAGCGTTACTTTCATGACTCGACCACAGTTAAGGAATTCATAACAGAACGATTGACAAGGAATGTGGGAAATATACCACATTACCTCGACCTTTCGAAAGCTTGTTCATGTTCTACTCAACTTGATTGTATCTTCATCAGGAGAAAAACAACTCCCTATATGTCTCTAGTGATGCTTCACTTAACCTTCGCTTCGATCTGACAAGAGGAATTGATATCCTTAGCGATTACTTTAGTGGAGCTGAAGTCACACTTCTTCTTTGAGTAACTCAATCTGGTGGTGGATGTTGGATCCTCTTGAAGATGTAATCTTACTTGATCGTCTTTTTGTTGACATGACTCGTTGTAACCAAGGTTGATGGTTGAATACCACCATTACTTGAGTGCTCGCCTTCCCCCTTAAAGTTCCAAACCAGGATGTCGAAGCGTACTCGAAACAGTCCTCATGGAAAGACGAGATGCAACTCGAGTAATTGCGACCTGCGTTCAACATCACAAGATGTGATATGGCAAGTCACATAAATCAGACATTAGTATGCCTATCCAAGGGAAAAGGGTTTCAAATGAGTTAAATACTCTATTCAACTTGGTAAATACTTAAGTCCTAACTCTTGGTTGGTTACGACACTCCTCGAATTGAAATCAAGAGCCGAATGCCTAACAAAAAAATCAAAAGGTTCAAACTGGCCAGGCTATGGTGACAAACGATCAGCCTGGACGCAAACTCGATTTTGGCAAAGTAAATTGCAAAATAAGATCTTGACGTGAAGAACAAAGTTAAAGTACACTTCAAGAACTTTCCAAAAAGTATTGGTTTGCCTCTACATCATCTCTGGTTTGCATGTTATGCAATTTTAAAGTTAGCAGATTTCTCGGCACTTTCAGCGGAATCTGCTTAAAAAGTACCAGTTTTGATCTACAGTATTCAGACTGTTCTGATGGAAATCTGGAAATATTCTTATTTACAAAGTTGTGGCCAATGTAATAAGCTTCCCATAATATACTTACTTGTCTTCATATCAGTTCTTGTTCAAAAGATATGAATTTTTGAAGTTGGATAAAATTTCAGTATTCAGAATTGAATTCAGTTCAGATTCACCATTCTGCATTCAAACATGATTTAGGATAGGTAAATGACCAATTCAGGTATGGAGGCAATGGTAAAAATTGTAGCTGACTCTCTAACCTTTCTAACGGTTACTCGCACGACACCATCAGATCAGGGGTCTGCGAGTTATGGATTAAATTCAGAGGTGTACAGATTGCTGTCGAGTTTGGGTACGCCTGGAGAGTCTCTGCGATTATCCAAATTTGACCCACATAGAAAAGGGTTCTGGTCTGGTGTTGAACAGAAAACATGTAGAGGACTTCCAAATATTTCTAAAGAGTATTTACTTGCCCTCGTAGCATTTCTGGTTGAGAAGATATGGCATTTGCAAGTTGATAGTTTTTTCTGAAAATTTGGACAGCATCTCCTTTGTTTAAGGCTGATTTTGTCCACAATTTTCAGATATACAAACATCAATATTTGCAAAAGTAATACATAGCAAACTTGTTGCATACATTCTCAGGATCCCAGAAATGTAAAATACGAATCCATTCGATAAGTCTACTAGGAATTATAATCGAAACAGTAACTGAATAGGTAACGGTCCATATTCTGAACTGTTTCGACACCTTAAATGATACTTCAATTTAGACTTGTTTATTCGAGTTTTAGCCTTCGTGTTGAATAGGATGTTGGTAGTGGACTGTTTAAGCTTTCGAGGCATGTATAAATATGCCTGGGTTGCATTTCTAGTTTAACAGTTATGGCTGTTCAAAGTTCAAAATTTTTCTGACTGTTTCAGATAGCACCTATATACATGTACTATCTTCAACTCCAGTTTCTAATTGGTTTTAAACTGAATTTGGGGTAATATTGAATAACAAAGTTGTAGAATAGCTCTTCCCCTTTCCAGAAATGTATCATCATAGAATAGAAAAGCTTTCTACAAGAAAATATGGCAAAAATTCAGATGCTGGTCCGTGTAGTTTCAGAACAGCAGCAGCAGTGGTTATGGTGCATTTTCATCACCATACAAAGGTCTTTTGGCTTGCAGGTCAATAGAAAACTTATAGAAGACTTCAAAATCTTTCCAAAAAGTATTCACTTTCCTCCAAAGCCCTCCAGGTTGAAGAGATATGGAATTTCAAAGTCAGGTCAATTCTGTTCGAAAACAGAACTCACCGGCTTCGAAACACAAGAATTTGGGAACAAACTCAAATTTTGAAACTTAGCTCAAAACTCAAGTCCGATGGCTAGAACTTAATTCACAACTAATAATTTTCTTTGGAACTAAATGGAATCTTAAAAGAGACTTGATGACCTTCTTATCCATAGCATATCACTATGGATCTTCATGCTTAACCAAAATCTTACTCCGGCGAAGTCGAGCTAAACTCTCGCTAGGATCATAGGACTTTGGTTCACCTACTCTTGAAGAGAAACATTTTACCTTGTCCATAAGATATAAGCAACTGATACTTGGACTTAATATGAATATGAAGCCATTTCTTTCGTGGGGGATGGTCAAAGTATCAAGTGGGATACTGACGGTACTACGTGCCTTACCAAAAGAAAAGTCTAACCCGGTATATCCGGATACGTCTATAGATGGTCCTAATATCGATCACTCGCAAATGTATTCTACACGGGTCGCTACCGGAGTTAGTGTACCTGCAGAAGACAAACAATCCCCTTTCACACCTTGACACCTCAAGGGCGGCACGGGGAAACACGACAGGCAATCACAATAATATATATGAAAGTAAATGCATACGACTTCTGTGTGAGTCGTCCTCGAGCGAAGTCATGTCTCGTGGTATATGGTTGTACTACGTCTGTACAGCAAAGACTCCCGCACAAACCGGCTTATACACGCTCGGGCATACGTGTTTCACATGATCCCATAGAACATGAATAGTTCTAGAGATGCATACTATCGGGTTATACACCACCCAACGGGGGCTCCCACTAATTTTGTGTCATGCTGGGGTACCGCGTGTCATATGTTCTCAGAAACATGGAAAGTTTCAGAGACTCATATTGACTTTCCGTGCTAAGCCACGGAAATTTCACGTACCATGTCTCGTATGCAGAGTTTACCGAGATTGATCCGCTCTCGGCGGCGTACCTTACCTCTTACCTTGAAGACGGAGCATCGTTACAGAATAATATAACAAGTTAGTTCACCACCTTTATAACTTATACTAGTAATAGTCCTTAATGGGCATATAGCTAATCCTCAATCGACTACTTCAGAGTTTTTGAAAATAGGCCCTTTTCGATCGTGCTATTCCCAATGAAGCTCTGATACCATGTCTGTGGGGACCGGAGTCCACACATCCGAGGATCTCATTGGGTGGTGTCGTGCGATGTGGCACCTAACAGCACACACGAAAGGGATACCAAAACATATAAAGTGTTCATTTAATAATAAGAAGAGTTTACAAAAGAGTGTACCACAGGGGTACACACGCAGCGGAAAATACATACTCATAATCTCACCTAACTAAGCAGGAGAGAATACATCCATGCCCTAGGACGCTTCTCACTGGCAACATGAAGAACATTCAGCAGCGGCGTGGTTCACATGAGATTTATCTCGACACCTCGAGTCTCATGTATAACCTGAATAGCAGAAATAAAAACTAATACCTACAAAAACATTAAAGCGCAAACGTGAGCATAAGGCTCAGCAAGACTAACCCGTCTCACTAGACATATGCAAAAGGGGACACTACACATAGGTAAGGAATAGCATAAATAGACTCGCCTACAAGTTCCTTATAATCATGTTTTAAGTAGCAAACGACATTCTTCGGGCACGACACATCATAGAATCCACAATCAAACAAGAAACGCTTTGCCGATGATATGACATGCCCAAAGCATGTAATGCTATTATAGCTAAAGTATGGGAAAACTGTAAACTTTTAATTGTACTATCTCTAAATCATACAAGGTTGCAATGCAATTATAATTCAATACAGTATGATTTTTCTGGCTTCTTTAGTATTTACTACGTCACGACAGCGATGGACAAGTGGTACTCTATTACCGCGAGGGATGGTGATTGCAATCAGGACACACCCGGACTGCACGACACGCACACCTGCGTGGGAGACACATACGCGCTCTCCTCCCCGCGTCATACGTGGCAACCTTTCACCCAAGACCCCAATGTTGACAAACCCCTTCATCCCGAGCAAACGGTCCCCTACACGGACACGTCGAAGTTGCCTGCTAGAAGATTTACACCTTTATGCCTTCGCATCTCCATTCAAGGACAACCGAGGAGTCTCCACACTACAGTCTGGAGTTACATCAGTTTAATGGGCCCATATACCATTATGCAACTAGTACAGTTCAAGCTTGCCCAACGGTGCCGCATACGGCACGGTCCTCAAGCAACACAGGCAGGGCTATGCGACCGAGACTCCAATTCTCGTCGCTTCCTATCCATCCCCTGACCTGTCTCGGATTCATTATATTAAGCCATTGTTTATCTAACCAATCCTGTGAGATATGTCCTACATCTCTCGCGAGTAGATTCCAACTACTCGACTTCTACCGGATTTCCTATACATTAGCAAAGCAGTTACTAGAGGTCAAACTGTAACTCGTTCCAACCAAACCCTGGGATTTGTGGTCATGCAAGTGGAGTATCAAACACCTTATACGTAATGCATAATATCAACTGAAGACGTAAGTGAATAAAACTGGAAAACTTTGAAAAGCTCTTAAATGCAAACCAGGGCTTGCCTTAGTTTGCGACTCGAATAAATGTCAATTGTTAGTGGTCCTTCTGTGCAGACTCCGCCAAGGACTTCAAGTGGACACCCTGGCCTTCTCCTCCAAGTGAAACTTCTCGTCGATCACCTATCATCACGTTCCTATCGACATGATATACATATAAGTAATTAAGTAATTAAGTAATTTAATAATAGACTCTATGGGGTTGTGTAAACCTTAAGATCGAGGAGTTTGACTAGGAAGGACAGATATGCCTCTGTTTTGTGGATAAACAAAGGATGGAGTCCAGTGGTCATAGTAGTGTCGAGATGTGAATTGAAAGGTGCAACGTAAGCACACATTGCAACTTGGCGCTCAACACTCGATGCTATGTCACTCAAGGTTGATAAAGCTAAATGGTGTGGAAGTGTTGCACTAGTAGTGTAAGGATGACCTAAGAGTCAAGGTGGCATCGAAAGCTTGAGTATGAGTGGTGTACAAGACGAAGGTCGCGATTTAACAGTCGACCAATGATCTTGACTTAACTCATATAGGAGTAAACCTAGTTCAGTGAGCAGTGCTATCGTAGGGTTCTGATAAGGATGAACCAGGGTGAAACTCTAGCGACACTTGGGAGTGAAGTGAGGTCAACATTCTTTGGACTTAAGACGTCATAAGGAGCCTTGTTAACCTGACGTGAGTATCGAGACAACATTGAAATGACTTTTTGGTAAAGTAGTTTCTACGGCAAGCTTCTTGAGCATTGTTCAAGTGCTTACACGACAACATTAATGTAGTGTCTTCTGCAAGATCGTACAGGTGAGCTCGGTAAGCTCACAGGACTTCAACATGATGCGAGGCTCTGCCGTGACGATGTGTTTTGCCATATCGGGAAGATCGTCTCCTCGATGTTCACATCGACCCGAACTCGTCAACAGTGGTGAGCAGAATCTCGAACACCACCTCATGAGTCGGAGAGTTAGGGACTCGACTTAGTCGTTTGCAAGAATTCTTCAATTGGAAGATCCTTTGGGGAATGACATCATTATCCACAATCTGAAGCCTCTGGAGAAAGATCAGCTTGACTTTCTCTATGATACAAAGATGCCATTCAAGTCTCCAACTACGAAGTACTTGAAGTCCTTCTTGTTGTTCTCAACAGGATCCCGAGGAATACCATAGCTCTCAAAGAGGGAGATGCAGGGACCATTCAAGGCACCCTCAGGACATTGATGAAGGTGATTAGCAGGAAAAGGACCTTCAATATCTTTGAGTACATGTACAATGACATTGTCAATATGTCCATCACTCCTAACAGGTCCTGTGGCTATGCACCTTACATCATGTATATGATTGAGAAGGTGACAGGAATGGAATTTGTGAAGGACGTGCCTCATACCAGACTTAGGCCCCAGGGTGGTGGTAGTAGCGGTATATGAGGCTGATTGTTGCTGCCAGCTTGCAGTTGCCCCATAGTCTGTATCATGGTCTACATGAGCTTGTTCTGCATAGCCAACAGGTTTTCAAGGTTCATAGCTCCTTGTTCATTGATGTTGTGAGGTGCTCCATCGCTCTCCTCCTCACCATTGGCATTCCTCTGGTTGCGAGTCCTCAACCTCTGTTGGTGAAAGAAAGGTGGAGACAGAAGAATTTAGAATTTGGAAAGAAACGTCCCAACTATATGCATCAGGTTATATGACACTGAAGAATCTTTTATTAATATAGACATGTATGAGGATGTGGACAAGTGCCGAAGCATCCCACAACTCCCTACTATATGCAGATGAGGACATTCGCCGAAGCATCCCACAACTCGCAACTAAGCACAAAAGCACACAAGCAAACACAAATAAAAATTCAGCACACCACATTATTTAAGACTAATACGATTCTAAGTGTTCTTATTACAAAATACTCATAGGAGACTTAAATTCCTAATTGTGAGGCAGTGAGGGCGTCCTTCACTGCGCGGATGTGATGGGGTTGCGCCATGGTGATGTAGGGGACCAGATGCACTTGGGTGACAACGGTTCTCCTCTTGCTTCGCATTCCTTCATCTCCAAGTTGGCTTCCAACCGAGCTAGCTCCTTGTGAAGGTAGTGGATCTCTCCTTCTGCAGTTGCATAGCGATTGTTCATGTCAATAATGCCTTTTGAGACCTATCCATCGCTAGAAAATTGTCCGGAGCTTCTTGTGGTCTAGTTATCTTCCCCGTACCACTCTCCTACTGAGGGTGCAGCTCAAACGTGGTATTCTCAAGCTCAAAGCGGCAAGTATGGCACAAACTCATGAGTGCCACTCATCCAGCATCATCCGTAGCATCCTTTTGAGTAGACCTCCGAGTGGGAGCATAATGCCGTGAGACCACTTTGTTGGTGTAGAAAATGAGAAGTTCAGCATGACATTCATCGCGTCCGGGACGAGAGAATCTCTTCACGAAGTAATTAGAACTCATGCAATGGGAATGGATTAATTCCGTTAGTTCTAGCGATACATGTCCTCCTTCAGTTCCGGTGGTCTAAATCTCCTCAACTCAGGGAATCTAGGGGTTGTGTTGTCCATTCCCATTTGCACCGGGTTGTGATTCCTCTCCATCTTCACCTCCATTTTCCTCCACATCTGAAGCTGGTATGTAGTACTCCCCATTAGGATCCTTGTCCATGTCCTCCTCATACGGCTCATACTCCTCCTGTTCCTCCTCCATAATATTTGATTGGTTAGCTTCCTCCTCCCCGGGGTTGACATTCTCCTCCTCTTGCTTCGGCTTGTCAAGATCAATGGGGTTAAGCCCACCTCCAAGGGTTGGTGGACAGGTGCTCTTGTGCACTGCACTCCTAGTGATCGGTATCTATAGAAAACAATAATACATTAGAGGAGAGAATAATGTAACATAAATCTGAAAATTGCAGCAGCCAAAATAATAGGAAAAGAGCGGTGCAGCTATCCAAAAGAAAGGAAAAGAGAGGAAGAAAATGCAGCAGCCAACACAATGATTTTACCCACACATAAAAGCAACAAAACACACACTTTACGCTAAGATTTAAGCGGCAAAAACAGCAGCGAGCAAAATAAGATACGGCTAAAATTTGCATTAAAATCGCAGCAGCAATTGACACTTTTTGGTGGCTGAAATGACGAAATAAAAACAGCAGCAAGAAATTTCGAAAATAGCAAATTAGAGGAGTGCTCCTATGTGCTCTAGAGTGTCAATTCTACCTAGGCTTGCGTCCTACGGTCAACCTGGCTTTGATACCAATTTGTGACACCCAGTTCCGAATATGAACCAAGCGTAACACATATGTGTGCCCAGGATGTTCACCACACATATACGGATGCATCACAAATGATATATAGAATTTAACCATGTCTTAACTATTAAGTAAGTACCTTATTACAATAATCCAATGGTTCATGAATGAGAAGACTCTAATTATTGCAGCAGAAAATAAACTGAGTAGCACGACTCCATTCCATAGGCAACTGACGGCGGTACACAACCTAGTACGCCACGTGATCCTGAGGGTACTCCCAAGTATCTCCTGTAGTTGTTGGGGGTGGGGGGGATTGTGAGGGTGGGTACGTGTCGTACTCAGCAAGTGTGGGAATAGATGACATGTAGGTAAACAAATGACTGGAATAAAATGCTAATTGCAGAAAAGTACATTTCATAAACATGTAAAAGCATCCTATCATGTCTATGTGAGTTTATTTCCCTTCATAACCCAAGTAATTATGATATCATTAATCCAACATTCTCATTTACCATCACAATCCATTTAATACAAGCCAACAATTAACTTAGTACCATATGCCGATTCCATATTCTTCTAGAAACCGACTATTCTCAAGTGACAAAACCAAACCCACACCAAACCATCCCAAAATCCCAAGTCCAATTCTAATCATGGAAGTTGTCCAGGTGCTCGTGACCAAGAGCACGACTATCATGATAGTTTGTAGGACCTATGTGTGCTGAATACATTGGCTTGTAGTGAATACACTTGCTTTGACGATAAAAGTTTTGAATATCACCAAAACACCTTTTTATTAAGGTCCGACTAGTTTTGGTTAGCTCCGGTGAGTTTTGTCTTTAGCTCCAACATGTCTTTGATAGCTCCGGATTTTGGGTTTACTAGTTCCGACTAGTTTTGGTAAGTTCAGGCGCTAGGTTCTACTAGCTTTTGTTAGCTCCGGCTCAAGGTCCGGGTTGCTCTGGCAAGGTCTGGAACTTGACCACAGTGCTTCTGCTTTTCATTTGCAATATTTCGTACTTGCTTTACATCTATGGAAAGATTGCTTAGTATTCATTTGCTAAGTCTTTGGTGCATTTTTGGTTGACATGGATGATATCGTGTTACTGTGGTTTTGCAACATGCTTATGTGAGGTTCTCACGTAAGATGTTGTGTTCGGAACTAACTTGAGTCAAGTCGAGGACTTGGGCTCGTATAGATTGGTTGTTTATTCATGTGCAAGTGTTGCTTGAGTTAAAGACATGGCTGGTGATGAGATCTATTGGACTAGTCTCAGGGTGGAGATGAGGTTCCAACAACCAAATTCAGGAGGAATTGTGGTTGAGCTGATCAGGAGGTTGCGTAGCATGATTGAATCAAGAACAATGCATGTGAAGGTATCGTGGACGTCATTGGAAGATGTTTGCACATGTTCAAGGAGTGCATGGACGTGGCTACATGGTTCCGAGGCGTGATGAAGAGATGTGGACGTAAAGAGTTGGTCGGAAAGGTCCAACCGACTAGGTTATGGACTCAGGCTGCGGCTGAGTCGGGTTTGACTCAAATATGGAAAGATTTGAGTTGGTTATGATAGGCTTTCATGTGGGTCACGAATTTGAGGTTTTTAGGAATATGGGATACGTTCCTAAGGTGTTTGGAAGTCTTAAGATTGCTTCTATCTGCGTATAGAAGAATCCTAAGCAGTTATGGAAAGTTACGATTCGTGAACAGAGTAGGATTAGGTTCCTGATTTGAGTTGAGTTGGCTTTCGAGCTGGTTATATAAGGAAGGGAGCCCAGATCTCGTGGTGCACGACTTTGGGGTTGTTCCTATTGTGTTCTATTGACTAAAATTTGTAGTTTGAAGGGACTTTTGTGCCTTGTTCGTCAGACTTGTTCCAGACAAGTTTTACTCGTCGAGTTTCTGGACAGCACTACCTTTCGTCGGTGGTTTTATCATTACTCGAGTTTTACAGATCCAATTGACGTGATTCTTTTTGGGTTGTCTTCAAAACTTGATTATCTATCATCTGTCAAAATTTCACAGTCATTGGATTTTTGGTCTATGATCTACACGAGTTTCTTAGCAGCATTCCAGAACTGTTTTTTTTCGGATAGGACAGATTGACCTTTATTTGATCTTTCGATCATAACTTGAGTTTTTCTCGACGGATTTGAGTGATTACTGTTGTGTTGTCTTCGTGACTTGATTCTCTCTGATATCTATCACTTTTTTCATGGTGAAACACATTTAGATTAGTCTCACACACGATTTCTTTAACAGATAATTTTTCTGCCGAAGGGGTTGGGGTTTAATTGTTTCCGCTGCGTAAGATTTTTAAATCTACCATTCACCCCCCTATGGTAGCTTTTCACGTGCTCTTCGATCCTACATAGTTTTTAACACTCTGTGGAGGTTGTACCAATTTACCCACATGTTCGTGATTTCATCACCTTTTGGTGACTAAAGAACCTCTATTATGCCTTATCACACTTCTATAGGTATGTGGCCAAGAGATCACAAAATAGCCTTGCAAAAGGTATTACTAGTATGTACGGGCCCACTATGGTTTCACCGACAGGCTTGAATCTCCATTCTCCCACCCACGGGCCCCCTCATGTGCCATGCGGATCCCAGGGGTAGCCCTCCTTGAATCCCATTCCCCGGGCCATCCAATGGTCCATACAATACTAGCAACACTACTAATTATTCAGCTATTCCGCACCCATACTTGGCCTTGTGGTGGCACTGTTGTCCTGGAATATTCTCGCATGAACTAGTCATTAGATCTAAGGCAAGTAAAACCACCGTACCATCCGACTCATTCCACAAAAACATGCTTTCTTAGATCTTCTAAGTTCCATGTTGTTAATTTAATCATCATCTTATTACTATCTCAAGTTCTCATAATTAAAGTCGTCAAGCATATTATTTAAGTTACCCATAACCCGTGTAGCGGTGCGGTGCAAAAAGAAAAATACCCATACCTGACTCATCATGTATATCCCGGCGACAAGGGATGTGATACAACGCTAGTAAACTCCTATGTATGGGTTTTCTATCATATTGACATGAGCATGCAATTTCGCAAACAAACAATTAATATAACAGGATCAATATGATCAAGGACACTTGCCTTGCTCTAACGGATGGTGTTGCTCAAGCGCTTCGAAGTCTTGGTTCTGGAAATCCTCGTACACAGCCTCTTGAGCACGTCCCTCTACTCGTGATCACACATACAAGAAAATACATACAATGAACAAAGCGCACACATAGTAATCAACATGCAATGACATGAATGCATACAAAGTTCAATAATTAATTAACTATGGTTGTTTATTAATTAGATGCAACTAGTTCATACGTGTTCAGGTGAGTTTATGGGGATTTTAGCGAGAATTAATGTTGCTGAAAATAAATAGATGGTGCAACTACGATTAAATTACGGTTATTAGACCTAATATGCCGCTAAAATTCATATCGGAAAACTTATTCTACCGTAGATGCGACGGCTTCGAAGATCACGAGACGGAGGCGTAGTGTAGATGAAGTGGACATCGCAGCGATCCTCTGGCGGCACGAAGACGGCGGCGCGATGATATTCGGTGGACGATGGCTCCTTCGTCCTCTTCCCCTTCTTTCTCTTTTTTTTCTCCTCTTTTCCTCTCTGGCGCAGCCTCTGTTCATTTTCCTGGTGCTAGGGTTAACGGAGCCCTAAGGCGGCTTATATAGGCGGCGAGGCAACGCGATCCAGAGACCGGCTTGGTCTCGGCCTGGCCCGTCGGTCGCGCAGGCGTGCGCACAGTGGGCGGCTTGGGCGCGTGGGGCACGCGGGGTGGCTCGGCGGCTCGGCCAGGCGCGGGCCCGGGTGCGCCAGCTCTCGCCGGGGCGGTACTACCCGGAATTTTCCAGAACTTTTTTTCTTTATAGATTTCATATACAATTGTTTTATATTTTTATATATATTTTTTCTATTTGTTTATATTTATTTCCTAATATATATTTTATATTCTTTCTTCACTTTTCTTATTGCCTACACCTATTTTTACGCATATGTTTTATCTTTTATTTTTGTTCTTTTTTGTTCTACTATTGTTTTATGCATGAAAAATGTTATGCAATGCATGATGCTAAAATAAAATTAGGGTGTTACACCCTGGGGCGTTGCTCTGCAGCCCCAACACGACTCACAACATCACCAAATGGGTCGCGGAGCTGGCGGAGTTGAAGCTCGACTTCTTGTTGCGGCATGCAATCAAGAGCCAAGCACTAGCGTATTTCGTTGCTGGGTTCACCCCCACACCAAGCAATCCAGGGGGCCTGGAAGCCGGCAAGCGGGAGCCCAGGGCACCGGTGCTCACTGGACCCCACTAGACACTCTTCTTCGACGGTTCATCACGGAAACAAGGGGTCAGAGCTGGTGTACTATTCACCTTGCCAACAGGGGAGCAGTCCATGTACGTGGTGCGCCTTGACTTCAAGGAGACCAACAACATGGCAGAGCTAACAGCTCTGTAGGGTATTGGTGTCTAGCAGATGCTGGTCAAGGGAGACTCCCAGCTGATCAAGAAGCAGGTCCAGGGAGAATGCTGCTACAACGACCCTTAGCTCGTGGCGTACCTGCTGCACATCAAGAAGCTGGAAGCTGTTTTTGAGACTCTGCACCTCTACCACTTCCCATGCACTGACAACTCCATTGTTGATGCCTTGTCAACAATGGCGTCCGACGGGGCTCCGGTTCCTGAAGGTGTCTTAGATAGAAAATTAGTGCATCCAGCTGCTAGTCCAGCAGTGCCTATCGGAGAAGGCGAGCATGGCACCCAGGGCTGGCGACCTCGGTGGCCCTGCAACCATGGGACCCATCGAGGCTATTGTGCATCACCGAGGACCCCAGTTGACATGGTGCTCAAGACCCAAAAGCTCAGGAGACTCCCGACACATGGATCACGGAGATCCAGGACTACCTGAAGGACAACATCCTCCCGGAGGAACACATATCCGCTGAGTGGATCGTAAGGATGGCAAAGTGCTACACGCTTGTAGAAGGAGACCTCTATTGGCGTGGTGCCAATGGTGTTATGTTATGGTGCATAACTCAGGAGGAAGGCTGCGGCTTACTCACAGAGATCCATAAAGGAGAGTGCTGGAATCACGCAGCTTCCCGCACGCTGGTTGGCAACGCTTTCCGGCATGGTTTCTACTGGCCAACATCACTCCAAGACGCCGTCAAGCTAGTGAAAAGGTGCAAGGCGTGCCAGTTCCATGCCAAGCAGATCCACACTCCAGCGCAAACACTGCAAATGATCCCGCCCTCCTGGCCGTTCACGGTCTAGGGGTTGGATATCGGGACCATTTCACAGGGTACACAAAGGGTATCGGTTCCTCTACGTCACTGTCGACAAGTGCACCAAGTGGCCGGAGGCATCCCTGGTGATCAACATCAACAAGGAGTCCGCAATCAAGTTCATCAAGTCGATCATCTGCAGGTTCGGGGTCCCGAATAGGATCATCACCGACAACGGGACCCAGTTCACCAATGCATCATTCCATGACTACTGCGAAGACCTCATCGTCTAAGTTTTTTATGCGTTTTTGGCTCACCCGACGAGCAATGGTCAAGTTGAAAGGGCCAACGCTGATATCCTCAAGGGCCTCAAGACACAGATGTATGACTGCTTGAATAAGCATGGTGCAAGGTGGGTTGACAAACTCCCATGTATGCTGTGGGCCAGCCAGACCTCTCCCAGCTGAGCCACAGGGGAAATACATTTCTTCCTGGTGTATGGGGTGGAGGTCGACCCCCACGAAGATTACAGTGGGCTCCCTGAGAGTCCGGTCATTCGACGAAGTCGCGCAGGACCTACTCCGACGCGATGATGTCGACCTAGTAAACAAAGCAATGTGGCAAGCCACCATCCAAAACGCATGGTACCGGCAGGCGCTCTAGCGCTACCAGGAACAGTTCCTGCGGAGTAGAGAGCTCCAGACAGGCGATCGGGTGTTGCGGCAAATACTTTCTCGAGAGGGGGCTCACAAGCTCTCCCCCAACTGGGAGGGCCCCTTCCGAGTGACATAGGTATCCCTTCCTGGGTGCGTCTGCCTAGCCACAGAAGAAGGAGAACTCCTCCCCAACCATTTGAACATAGAGCACCTCTGTAAGTTCTATCCCTAAACATAATGGTAGGACAGTGTAGGGTGTCATGGTGCCAAGGAACGGCACTTAGGACAACTAAGCCCCGGGGGGACAGGTCCAGAGTGTTCAACCGTTTAGCTTGGTCCTATACCCTAAGCATGAACACTCTGCCTCCCTTGCCCACCGGAGTGGGTCGTTGCCCTATTGTAAAGCCAATCTCCTCCTATGAGAGCCAATTTGAAAGAATCACTGTCTTGGCCCGTGTTTTATTTTATGTTCACTTAATTATACGATTTATTTTGTGATCATCAAGCTATTTCTCATTTTCCATATACCTGGTACATTTTTCTCTATAATCACCACTAGTGAAGTTATGCAACCCTACTAAAGGAAGATTTGTTTGAGGTACCTGCAAGGTGTCTCGGGGTCCCGTGGCTGCTCTCTTATTCGGGGCCTTGTGGCGCCAGATGGTTCCCCATGAAAGGCCTACGCCGAGCTGGAGGTCTAGTGCGCGCAGCATGCTTAGCCTGGTACTGTACCCTAAGCATGCGCACCTTGCCTCCCAGTGCTGCAGCTAAGTTCTGAGGGCCAGGAGGATCACACCCTGGGTAATGCAAAAACCAGATCCAAGACGCTAGTGCACGGCATTAGCCAAACTCCGGGTACCCGCCCGAACTGTAATACATGACAAAATTAAAGATAGGAAAAAATCACTGATGAGCAATATTATGCCCCCGTTTCAGGTGTGCAAGACATACAAAGCAGGTTTGTTTAGGCACCGCCAGCAGCAACATCGGCGAGGTACACATTATCCAGGGGGCCTGCCGTCGATGTTACTGCGACGATGGTAGATGACGACGGAGTAGACAGCTCCGGCACCTCCTAGGGGGCTTGCCGTCGACGTCTTAGCATGTTGACGACATCAACAAGTGCCGATAAATGAGTACACTCTCCTGCCCCGCTCTTGTTGCTAACAGGGTTCTCCTGTGGTAGCCTGTACACCAGGGTCCTGCTATCGATGACTCTACAACGATGGTGGGCGACGCCGGAGCAGCCAGCTCCGACACCACCCGGGGGGCCTGTCATCGACGTTTCTACGATGATGGTGGATAACGCTGGAGCAGCCAGCTCCGGCACCTCCCAAGGGCCTTCCGTCGACATTTCTACAATGATGGCGGGCGACGCTGGAGCAGCCAGCTCCAATGCCACCCAAGGGGTCTGCCGTCGACGACTCTACGATGATGGTGGGCAACGTCGCAGCAGCCAGCTCTAACACCTCCCAAGGGTCCTGCCATCGACGACTCTATGGTGATGGTGGGCGACGCTGGAGCAGCCAGCTCCAGCACCACCTGGGGGGGGGGTGCTGCCGTCGATGTTTCTATGACGATGGTGGCTGACGCCAGAGCAGGTAGCTCCAGCACCACCCAGGGGTCCTACTATTAATGTCTCAATGATGATGATGGGCGATGCTGGAGCAGCCAACTCCGGCACCTCCCAAGGTTCCTGCCGTCGGCGATTCTACAATGATGTTGGGCGACACCAGAGCAACAGGCTCCGGTGCCACACAAGGGGCCTACTGTCGACGACTCTAAGATGATGGTGGGCGATGCTGGAGCAGCTAGCTTCGACACCTTCCAAGGTGCTTGTCGTCGATGTCCCAGCATGTTGACAATAGCAACAAGTGCCAATAAGTGAGTACACTCTTCTGCCCCGCTCTTGTTGCTAACAGGGTTCTCTTGTGGTAGCCTGTACACTAAGGGCTCGTCGTTGACGTTTCTACGACAATGGTGGCTGACGCCAGAGCAGCCAACTCATGCACCACCCAAGGGGCCTGCTATTGACGTCCCAACGATGATGGTGGGAGACGCCGGAGTCGCCAGCTCTGGCTCCTCCCAAGGGGCCTGCCGTCGATGTTTCTACAATCATGGTGGGCGATGCCGGAGCAGCCAGCTGCGTCACCACCCAAGGGGCCTGTCATCAATGACTCTATGACGATGGTGGGCGATGCCCGAGCAGTTAGCTCCGACACCTCCCAAGGGGCCTGCCATCGATGTCCCAACATGTTGATGACAACAACATGTGTCGATAAGTGAGTACACTCTCCTGCCCTGCTATTGTTGCTAACAGGGTTCTCTTGTTGTAGCCTGTACACCAGGGGCCTGCCTTCGATGACTCTTTGACGATGATGGGCGACGCTGGAGTGGCCAGCTCTGGCACCACCCAAGGGGCCTGCCGTCGACGATTCCATGACGAAGGTGGCTGACGCTAGAGTAGATAGCTCTGGCATCCCCCGAGGGGCCTGCCGTCGACACCTCAACAACAATGGGGGCTGACGCCATAGTAGCCACCTCCGGCACCACCCAGAGGGCCTGCCGTCGATGATTCTACGACGATGGTGGCTGAAGCTAGAGCAGCCAGCACCGAAACCACCCAGGGGGCCCGCCGTCGACGTATCTGCGACGATGGTGGCTGACGCCGGAGCAGCCAGCTCCGACACCACCCAGAGGGTCCGCCATTAACGATTCTATGACAATGGTGGCTGACGCCGGAGCAGCCAGCTCCTACACCACCCAGGGGGCCTATCATTAACGATTCTGTGACGATTGTAGCTGATGACGGGGAAGCCAACTCGGGCACCTCCCAGGGGGCCTGCCATCAACGATTCTACGATGATGGTAGATGACGTCGAAGCAGCCAGCTCCGGCATCACCCAGGGGGTCTTCCATCGACGATCCTCCAACGATGGTGGCTAACACTAAAGCAGACAGCTCTGACACCACCCAGGGGGCCAACCATCAACGATCCTCTAACGATGGTGGCTGACATCGGAACAGACAACTCCAGCACCACCCAGGGGGGCTGCCATCGACGTCTCTACTCAGACAAAAACCCCGACGCCCCTGGAGGGGCCACACTCAAATCATCCACTCAAAACTCCCCTGCTCCGCTGGGAGCCAGTCGACGACATCCTGCGATCAAGTGGTAGGTGTGCCCAGCCACATGGCCACATCTACCAGGGGGCCTCTAAGGGGGTTCCATAGGCAGGATGTCAAATGACGAAGGATCGGATGCATCAAAAGTGTGATCATTGGGTCCTCAAAAACTAACGTACTTCACAAAGTTCTTCTAGCCCTTACGTAGCTAAGGACTTGGGGCAACAGTTTGAGAAGTACAAGACAAACCAAGAAGCAACAGGCAAAACGTGAATTCAAATTCCTTAAATAGATATTTGTATCAAGAGGCCATCCCTGGTTACAAAAAGTGCTCCGCTTGGGGGGTCGTTGCTCTCAACTCCGCTGGAACGAAGAGGCCACCTGCTTGGCATGGTCCTGGACTTCGGCTCTTGCCTCCTCCTCTCGTTCATCGAAGAGGCCTTTCTCTACTGACTCTAGTGGGATCTGCGGGTACCAACTCCGGAAGCACACCAAGACATGGGAGGCCACTTGCTCCACCAGCTCCTTTCCTTCGACCTCTAGCTGCCTCGCAAGGACGGTGTTGACCAACCCCTACGTCGAGCAGAAGGAGTCCAAAGCTGGGAGCAGCTCGGCCATACCTTGAGATGGCTCCCCGCGCAGCACGGGACCAAGTCCGAGGAGTTCCAACACTGCCCTGTTGCTGGCCAAGAAGTCTCGAATCCCTTGAGCCTCGATCGCGCAGGAGGCCTGGAGGCCTTCCGCTTCTCTCTGCACAGCTTCCTCCTGGTCAGTGAGCTTCCGAGCACGACACTCAAAGTCATCCTCATGTTGTTTAATGGCGAGCTCCGAGTCCTACACGGCTTGGCACCTCTCCTCAAGCATGCCAAGGATCCGATAGACTTCCTATTCCTTCATCACCAAGTCTCGTTCCGCAACTGCAACGACAACCTCGTAGCGGACCAACTCCAGCCGCTTATCCTCGCACAGCGTGAGGCGAGCTTCGTCAGCGGCAGGGGCCTTGAGGGCCTTCACCTTGAGCTCCACATTCTTGGCGTCGACCAGCTTCACCAAGTGTCGCTCCTCAGCAAGCTGATCTCACTCTCGGGCAAAAGCAGCCTGCGCCTGGCGCAAGGCAGACTGGGCCGCGACAACAACATCAGAGAGAGGGATTGGCATGGCCGTCGCCATAGACGGCTGCCTCTCTGCCTCTTCTGCCAACTCCGCGGCAAACACCAACGCCTGGGGACTAGATTGCTCCCTGGCTGGAGCCCCAGGCAACAGCACGTCGCTGCCCGACGTTGGAGTTCCCACCTCCGCCACAGAGGTATCGCCGGCCGTCGGTCTCGAGTCACTGTCTTGCGCGCCAATGACATTGGGCACTGGGGTGGTATCAGTAGCGGGCGGGTCTGCCCCACCAAGAGTAGCCACGACGACCAAAGTGGCCACCTCCTCGCCTGGAACCTCCTCAGCCCCATCTGCTCTGACGGACGGAGGAGCACGAACATCGACATCACTAGAAATTGGTGCACCTTCAAACGTAGGGAGTGGTGCAGCAAACTCCGCTCTAGTTTTGGGAACTGTGGGGCTCACCAAGCCCACCCCGGGAAGCAACAAGGGAACTATGTGGGCCAACGATGCCCTGAAAAGCCAAAATGAACTCTGTCAGAGCAGAGAAAGAATGAAAGAACGGCGGAGGAAGAAGCTATGCCTTACCGATGGGCCGATCAGCTCCAATGATTCTGGCCTCCCAGCTCGCATGGCGAATCGAGGCCCCCTGGAACCGACGGCAAATCTAGCGCCATAGTCTCCGGCACCAGCTCCGAGATGGCTTGCGTCGACACGGCCATCGGTGCAGACTCCTCCGCGTCTCGTCCAGAACTAGTGGTGCCACTGGAATCAGAAACCAAGTCAACAACGGAAGCCTTGGCCGCTCCGGCTACATCGCGATAAGAGATTGGGGTACCGTCCCCCCGAGTTAGCTTCCGCTTCTTCGCCAGAGCGGTGGCAGAACCCGTGGCAAGGATACGGGAATGCTTTCTCGGTGCCAGAGCTGGCACTGGCTGCCCTTTGCACTTTTGGAGGCTGTTGAGAGCCATACCTTTGCCTTTCCAGAAGGACGCGAGAAAGACCCCAATCTTGGCTCCATCACAGCACCGCACCGCTCTAGGACCGCCAAAGCCCCAGTCATCTCTACGGGGTGCAGAGTGACGAGGTCGAATGCGTTGACCTTCGGCATCAAGCTCCGCAATTCAGCCCTCAAGTCAGTAGTCATGTAGAGCAGCTGGTAGCCGTCCAGGGTGGAGATGTTCTCATCGTCAACAAAATCGCAGATCACTGTCTTCAACATCTCCTCCGGCATCTCGGGGCTTGGGCTATACATATCCAGCTGAAACTGGTCATATGTGCCAGTGTAAACCCAGGCCCCATAAAGGCGCTGTTGAAGGGGGGTGGGCGGTGGCGTAAGAAGTCCGTCAACATCATCAAGGAAGTCAAGCCCTTGTCAGCCAATAATTGGATCCTCTTCAGCACCGTCTTGTACTCTGTCGTCAACCCCTGGAATGCTTCCCAGGTGGTAGGATTGGAGGTGGGACCTTGAGATGGCATCTTCAGCGAAGCATGGGCCTTGGTCTGCATGATCGCCCAGTCTTCCCTCCAGCCGCCCTACTTGCCCCCTTTGAACGAGGCAATGTAGGTCCGGGAGGTCTTGTCCTGATGAAAAAAGTAGTAGGCCCCCACTTGGGCCATCACACTCCTTCTGGGGGTCTTCATCATGAAGAAGAACCGGAACAGCTCCACTGTTGGCTGGCAGCCCACGAACGCCTCACATAGGTGGACGAACACGACGACCAAGGTAATGGAGTTCAGCGACAGGTGGTGAAGCTACAGCCTGTATTCCGCCAACACCGCGAGGAAGAACTTCAACAATGGGAGTCTAAGTCCCACAAAGACAGGTGGCAAAGAGAACAGTCTCATCTTCGCGCAAGTCTCAAAGATTGGGAGATCCGCATCATATCATCCATCCTAACTCTGCCGCCGCCCAGCCCAGCAGTCGCCTCATCGGCACCAGGTCCTTGGCCGACAGGAAGTGAGATGGAGTTAGCGGGGAGGCCATCGGAGCAAGCAATAATGAGTGCTTTAGCTGAGTGGTGAAGGCTTGGGTGCTCAAGAAATAAGGCGAATGTGAGTAAAGAAGGAACCGTCCCCACTACAGGAAATGGGAAATCAGACGTTGGTTCCAAAAAAGACCGTCGGGGCCGTCGGATTTAAAATCATATAAGCGTCGTTTTCTAGGACCCGACGTATATAATTTTATCAGTGTCAGCCAGCTAACGTATTTACTTAAATATGTCAGCTGCAGCACACTGACCGACGGCCTTTATGTTAAAGCCGTCGGCTTTTTGTCAGATACCGACGGCTCGATTATGGCTGTCGGTTGGTGGGGCCCGACCAATAGTTTTAATGCGCCGGTTGGTGGGGTCCGGCCGAGCGCTGGGGATGGGATCCGTTGTTGGAGGGTTAAGGCTGTCGGTTCATTAGGGAGGACCGATGGTGATAAATTATTGGCGTAGGTTTTTGTGTACCGACGACCATAAGTGGGCCCGGCTAACACGGCGCGTTAACCCTAACTCACTCCTGCAGCTTCTCACTCCCCGCCCGTTCCCGCCATTGCTAACCCGCCGATAGTGTGCCGCGCCCTGCCACCTCCGCTCGCTCCGCGCGCTGCCACCGTCCAGCCCCGCGCTCGCCCGTCCGGTGGCCGCCCTCCGACCCCTGTGCCCGCCCATCCGGCCCTCGCGCTCGTCCGTCTGTCTGCCGGCCTCCGAGCCTGGCTCCCGACCGAGCGGCGGTCCCCCCCCCCCCCCCCCCCCCCCCGCCCAACGTCGCCGCCCACCTTAGCTCCGCCAGCGCCGTCCAACGGCCCTCCGAGCCCCCGGTGCCCGCTTGCCGTCCCATCCCCCGATGCCTACCCCTCCGGCTTGAACAACAGAGAATCAAGGTAAAGTCTCCCGACTCTTGTGAATTGTAGAAGCATTAGTTTTATTTTTAGCAATTAAGTTGAATTTGTAATGTCTAATTCCAGCTATTAGTTGTATTTGTACCTCATAAGTTGAATTTCTAATGCCTATTTTTTAGCTATTAGTTGCATTTATAGATATTAATTAGTTGAATTTCTAATATATGTTTGTAGTTATTAGTTGCATTTCTAGCTATTAATTGATTTAGATTGTATGTTTGAGATGTATGTTAACAGTGTTTTTTTAGTTATCAGTGATATCATAATTGATTGATTCTTTTCTTTCTAGATTCTTATTCCAAATTTGTGGTTATTTTTAGTGTGTTATGTTTAATAGGTAATGTAGTGTGAGTCTCCGTGTTGTCATCCATAAAAGAACGATACATCTTATATATAGTTATACGGTTTGTGTGTATTATCTATTAGATTTTCTATATTTTCTGCTTTGAAGGTATAAGCTAAAATGAGTGACGATAGTAAAGCGATGTATGATGGTTGGAGTCCAAGTGGTGCGCACGGTATGGAATGGGATCGTATCTCGAATTTTTTCATCAACCAATCCTTTGCTAGTGGTGCTCATCCTACGAAGTGTCAATGTAGCAAGTGTCAGAATCGTCTACATCTATATAAGGATGAAATTGAGTTGCACCTTTGCAAGCACGGATTTATGCCTGACTATCTATTATGGCACGAGCATGGGGAGATGGTTCTTGACAATCAGTTAGACAGAAATGAGGATGATGATCGGATGGATGAGATGTTAGCAGACATTGGTAGAGAGTACAAAATGGGTCGATGTCGAATGAGGTGAAGGAGTTTTACGACCATCTTGCCGCCTCAGGTGAAAAAGTGCATGAGAGCACCAATGTGAGCGTTCTGCAGGCGGTGACATGACTTATGGCCTTGAAGTCCAAGTTCAATTTCGCACACAATTTCTATAATGGTATCTTGAAGCTGATTGGTGATCTCCTTCCATCTGGGCATAAGATGCCAGATGACATATACCACACTAAGAAGATTTTGAGTGATCTGGGCATGAACTAGAAGAAGATTGATGCGTGCGATAATAATTGCATGTTGTTTTGGAAGGAACACATGAACACTACCCATTGTATGCATTGCAATGCATCTAGATATGTCAAGGTTCTAAACGATGATGGAGAGAAAACAACTACAAAAGTACCGATTAAACAACTTTGGTACATGCCTGTCACAACAAGGCTAAAACGGTTGTTCCTGTCCCAAGAAACAGCGAAACAGATGAGGTGGCATTCTGAAGGGATACGTAAGAGCGATGACAAAGATATTATGATGCATCCTTCTGATGGTGCGACATGGCAAGCTCTAGACCATTTTGATCCGGAGTTTTCAAGAGATACCAGAAATGTTCGTCTTGGATTTTCAGCAGATGGTTTCACTCCTTTCAGCACCAGTAGCAGTCCATACTCTTGTTGGCCTGTATTTATCATGCCATACAATCTTCCTCCCAACATGTGCATGAAAGAAGGATACATATTTCTCACGGCTATCATTCCTAGCCCCAAACATCCTGAGAAGAAAATAAATGTGTTTATGCAGTCATTTATTGAAGAGCTGAAAGATCTATGGCATGGTGTAAAGGCATATAACAATCATATGAAATTTGAATAACCTTACATGTCGCGTATTTATGGTTGATCCATGATTTGTTGCCATATGGCATTTGGGCTGGTTCGTGTGTTCACGGACAATTGTGTTGTCCCATATGTATGGCTGACACCGATGCTATCAGGTTAGAGTATGGAAAAAGTCAGCGTCTTTGATTGTCATCGATGATTCCTTCCTTCAAACCATCCTTTCAGGAGTGATAAGCAATCATTTCGGAAAGGCAAAATGGTTACAAAAGGTCTGTCTTGTCGATTGACAAGTGAACAAAAAATGGCATGGCATGCAAAGTTAAAAGAGTTCACTGTAGGTGGTTTCGAAGGGTATGGTACAGAACACAACTGGACTCATATTTCTTTTCTTTGGGAGCTACCATATGCAAAGGCGTTGATTTTACCGCACAACATAGATTTGATGCACCAGGAGCGTAATGTGGCTGAAAGCATCATAAGCATGTGTTTTGATTTCACCGATCAAACCAAAGATAATATGAATTTGAGAAAAGACTTAGCTGATCTTTGTGATTGTCCTGGGCTTGAGATTATAACTAATGCAAGTAGAAATGATAGTAGTCCACGAGCTCCTTACTGTGTCAAGCCAGAAGAAAGGAGGCAAATACTTACTTGGTTGAAGACATTGAAGTTTCCGGACCGCTATGCAGCTAACATAAAATGATATGTTAACCTTAGCACCGGAAAACTAAATGGGTTGAAGAGTCATTATTACCATATTATGGTGGAGAGACTTGTGCCCGTAATGTTCCGTGGCTACTTCAAACCTAATTTGTGGAAGATATTTGCTGAACTGGGTTACTTTTATAGGCAGATATGCGCTAAAGAAGTGTCGAAGAAGATGATGCCATAATGGGAGAAAGAAATTGTTGTGCTTGTATGTAAGATGGAAAAAGTCTTTCCACCTGGTTTTATGAATGTTATGCAACATGTGCTGGTGCATTTACCTTATGAAGCGTTGGTAGCGGGTCCTGCACAGTTCAGGTGGATGTATAGTCAAGAAAGGGAATTGAAAAAACTTAGAGCTATAGTACGCAACAAGGTAAGAGTTGAGGGGTGTATTGCAGAGGCATTTGCAGCTAAAGAGATTAAAATTTTTTCTATGAAATTTTTCTCACATGCCAACAATGTGAATGCATCTAAGACACGATATCATGATGTAGAAGAGCAACATATGACTGAGCTTAAGATTATTAATTGGAAGGGTAAAGGTGTTGGAGCTGCCAATTGTCATCATATTTCAGAGCAAGAGAGGAACTACACCATGCTTTACATGTTTTTCAACATGGAGGAAGTGTTACCATATTTTGAAATATTTGACAAGTTCTATTGGACATCTTCTCGAGGACCTACACAAAGTCAGTTGGATAAGATGTGACAGTATGGCATAAATGGTGGGCTAAGCTTTGTGGCATGGTTCCGTGAACATGTAATGTTTCTATCCGTCCTTTGTCTTCAATTAAAGTTCACATGCTTGTCGTAAAATGCTAACTTTGTCTATTTATGTAGTGTATGCAAGATTGCAATGTCTCAGATGACTTGTGACAAATTTCGCATGGTCAACTGAAAGCAAGAGAATTTAGCCGATACGATATCAACAGATATCGTTTTCATACGGCAAGTTTAGAAGCAAGCCGCCCACTTGCAGCCCCATCAAACAGTGGAGTAATGATAACGACAGCGGAGGGTAGTGGAGAAGTCAATGCTTACTATGGTGTTCTTCAAAAAATAGTCGAGTACACATTTGGCGGTCCGAAAGAAGTGAAGCTTTTGATTTTCGACTGTCAATGGTTTGATCCAACATCGAGCACACAAGTCGATGATTTTGGAATTGTGGAGGTTAAACACAACTCACGTTACACAGCTCATAACAACAATGTTGTACTTGCCCATCAAGTGGAAGAAGTGTACTATTTAAGTTATCCTCATCCAAGTTTCAAAAATTGGTGGGTTGTATACAAAGTTAATACTGAAGTGGACCATCGTCGTTATGATGGATACATAGAGAATCGGAAGATGATGATGGTGGTGTCTATCAAGATGAAGTCGAGGAAGTTGAAGATTTTAGGATATGTAGCGGGACGGACTAGCAGAGATAGCTAGTGATACTTTTGAGTTAATGTCTGAAGAACATAATGGCATTTCGAGGAAATGTATTCGATGGTCACAAAGGATTATTGGAAAGCAGAAAATGGTTATTGAGGATATAGAAGAATTTGATCAAGACAGTGAAGGAGAAGAGTTTGAACAAGAGACACGTGAACATCTTCAAGCACGTGTGGCAGAAGCAGATTCTGATGCTGATGATTTTTTATTCTTATTGTACACATGATGAGTATATTTTATTATTTATCATTTGTTTTGTATATCTAATAATTATTTTGAAATTTATGCAGATGTTCAAGCATATCAAACTGGGCAGAAAAAAGCGCAGTGGTAGTTCGGACCATACCAGTAGTTCGGATCACACAGACTTGTTTCAGGTATTTGTTTATTTTTAAATACATATTAGTATTATAATTAACTATCTAATATTTGTTACATTTTTATTTTTATTTGCAGGGTGCAAATGTAAGTGTGGATAGGCAGAGGCAGCTCATGCGGTGTGTCGCAGAGTTTGAGCCCTCACGACAGGCAGAGCCCTCACGACAGCCAGAGCCCTCACGAGAGCCAGAGCCGAGTCTGGCTCAGGACTTGCACGAGGAGGAGCTAGATTATGTGAGACAGTCATCAGAGCAGGGAAGAGACTCAAGTTCGGACACGAGAGACCAGACGATTGCGGGCGGTCCTCCTTTGAGGGTGGTGCTGAGGGGGACGATGAGGGCGGCAATGAAGAAAAGGTGCACCGAGTGAGATAGGAGGTTGGCAAGACTTGCAGAGCTAGCTGGGGCAAGTTAGCTACCCGCTCAATGCCCTTTCAAGTAATATTTCGGATTAATTGATAAGCTATCTTTTATCTTTGTTTATTGTTAACTAATAACTAATATTGTTTGTACAGGCTATGGAGACACCTATTATGTACTCCAACCAAAAGTTTGGATGATCGGATAGTTATAAAGCCGAAGGGTACCAGGTGCTAGGTCGAGGTTAATTGGAGTGGTAGGGGGCATCGACGAGTAATTAACATGGACTTGGGAAACACCATCCGGTTTTGTTTTCCCGGGATGGTTGTGTTGAACGGTCAAAGAATTGTCGCGCATAGTTGGGATCACAATGCACTAAAAGAGTATGCCCCTGTGGGTACTTGTCAGAATAGAGTTTGGGATATGTTTTGGGCAAGTGTATTCATAGTCCTTCAATTATATTACATCTTGTTCTGATTATGTGGGGACCGGAATCCCGACATCCGAGGATCTCATTGGGTGGTGTCGTGTGATGCGACACCCAACAGTATACAAGAACAGAACGAGAATACAACACAAGACGAAGTCTTTTATTTATCTTACAGCGGAAGTTTTACAATACTAGCAAAAGGAAAGAAATATATATATATATATATATATATATATATATATATATATATCATAGCTACGCTCTCAGCACTAGCTATGCAAAAGCAAAGTCATCCATGCCCTGGATGCTTCACACTAGCAACACGTAAGTCACGGCGGCGTGCAGGGTTCCCACTTGGCTGTACACCCTGGAGGGGGTGCAGCCTCATCATCAAACCCTTGATCAATTGTATAACTTGCAAAAACTCGTTAACTGCAAACGTGAGCATAAGGCTCAGCGAGACTGACCCGTCTCACTAGACATATGCAAGGGGGACACTAAACATAGGTAAGGTGAAGCATAAATCACTCGCCTACAATTGGATCCTTATGATCAGGTTTTAAGTAGCAAATGACATTCTCCAAGCACAGCACATCATGGGTTCCACAATCAAACAAGAAACGCTTTTCCGATGATATGACATGCCCAGAGCACATAATGCTATTACAGCTAAAGTATGGAGAAACTGTAAACTTTAATGTGACTATCTCTAAATCATACAAGGTTGCAAGCAATTATAATTCAATACAACATATTTTTCTGACTTCTTTAGTATTTACTACATCGCGCTCAGTGAACAAGTGGTACTCTATTACCGCGAGGGACAGTGATTGCAATCAGGACACACCCGGACAACACGACACATACGTCGTTCGGAAGTATCAGCGAGCACACCTGTACCTACATAACACTTCAGTACTAAGCGTATATGGCCACCTTTCACAAGAAACCCGAACGCCGAGCCCGTCTCACCTCGACAAACAGAAGGTCTCCTCACAGAACACCTCATGTGTCCACCGACCGATTTACACCTTACTGTCCTCAACCCACCCCTGTCGATGGTGAGTTAATGGGCCTCGACACCCCAGTTATCGAGTTACGTCAGTTTATTGGATTCCATATGTCCATTATGTCGCCGGTACAATTCAAGCTTGTCCGAAGGGGCTGCATACGGACAGGCCTTAATCGACACAAGCAGGGCTATGCGACCGAGACTTAATTTCGCAGCTTCCTATCCATCCCCTGCCCGGTCTCAATTTTATTATTTTAAGCCATTAACCAATCCTGTGAGATATGTCCTACATTTCTCGCGGGTAGATTCCAACTACTCGACTTCTACCGGATTTCCTATACATTAGCAAAGCAGTTACTACAGGTCAAACTGTAACTCGTTCCAACCAATCCCTGGTATTTTTGGTCATGCAAGTGGAGTATCAATCATCCTAAACGTAATGCACATTTCATATGCTATTCATCATAGCGATAAAGTAAAATTTTATAAACGACTTAAATGCAAATCGCGGCTTGCCTAGTTGCAGGTCAGAGTCCGGGTTAATCTCTGGAAGGTGCTCTTCCCAGGCTTCTGGTTCCTCCTCGACTTCGGTCACTATACGATATGCATATAACATGTATATAAATGACTTTGAAAAATAATTATTACCAAGACCATAATTTAACCCATGGTGAATATTATATGATAGGGACCTTAATTAGCATTGGGACTTTGATGGTAGATACTAGGGAATATGATCAAAGCTCTTGCAAAGAACAGGAGATGATCAAAGTATATTGTTGTCTCTAAAATTATGGCAAGTATTAAATTTCCAACAATTTTAAAGAAGAAACTGTAGCTTGAACATAGCTTCCAGTTGGTAATCATGATAGAGGAAGTTTTCCTGGTTCTAGCAAAATTTGTTTCATAATTTTCTAAGCTTTGGTGAAGGAGTTATTGAATTTCTAAGTTGGCAAGAATTTCTGGAATTATTTATATTTGAATTTTAGCTTTTAAATAAATATTCAGTTTGTAACTGAATTAGGACTATGACATTAGGAAAATTAAATCCAAGATTTTTACAGGAACTAGTATATGACAAAAGGAAGGTTCAGTCCAAATTTGGGACATAATAAAGCAACTGAACATCTGTAAAAATTCAATAACTGAACAAGGTAATTGAACTATACAGAGGTTTCAACAGTTTCAATGGCTCCCAAACATTTTCTGGTAGTCAAGAATAGTATATTGCATCTTATGTGAATTTTGGAGATTTCTCCAGTGGCAAGTTCATCTGGAAAAATTGCATTTGCTTTTGAGAAGATTGTTTTATACAGAATTTATCTTTGAGTTTCACAGAACCTAATCGGTACTGATAGAAACTAGAGCTCAAGGGCTCTCAAACAAAATTTGTTTGAATATTTTTGGAGCATTCTACAGAAAGTTATGGATTTTCTAAGATGGAGCCAAATCTGGAATTAATTTCTAATTTGAATTAAATCGTGGGTCCCACTATTTTAAAATGGACCAATGGCATTTAAACCACACGGGGACCAGAGAGATACAGCGCGTAGCCACATTAGATCCTGGGGCCACACCTGATCTGACGGGTTAAAAGTCACTGACACGTGGGGCCCGTAGTGTCGTCTTCCTCCTCCCGACGCGGGCGGCGCGCGGGGCTCCCGCGGCGGCGCACTCCGGCGAGTCTCGCCGGATCTGCATTCCCGGCTACCGCAGCATCTAAATTTTTGGCGCCCAACCTTAATTTCACGCGCTGAGCACGATGGTAGGGTCGGGGAGGCCTGCCGACGATCGGAAACAGTGGCGCATCGGCGGCGGCGACAGCTAGAGTTCCGGCCATGTCGGAACCTTCGCTCCGTGGCTAAACTCTTCTAAAAATGCTGGGGAAAGACTCCTGAAGCCACTAGGAAGGTGTTGGGAAGGTGAAATGGTCGCGGAACAGTCGGCAAAACCATCACCGACGATGACCGAAGCAACTTCTTAACGGCGAAGGGGAGAACTCGTGATTCTCGAGCTACGGTTGAATATTTTTGGTGATTCCAGTTCGAGAGGGTGCGCAAAGAAGTGTAGAAGCTATTTTCTAGCAATCGTGGAGAGTGATCAAGTGTGGAACTCGAATTGAAAGAATAACCGAGCGAGTTCATAAGCTTCGGCGGAAAGTAAAACCTAGCTAACTTGCTCGATACTCGCGTAAACAAGGAGCGGCTTTCACCGACGTGTAGAGCGTGTCTTGGCGCACCAATTTGATATAGGAATCGAAGCGCGAAACTACGTGTAGCGGCCTGGCACCGTGGAGCAGAGACGGCGTGTGGTGAATACGACGGCGAGCTTCGGTATCGCTTCGAAATACCGGCTAAAACCTCAATGAACAGTCGACAGAAGTGAACCAGAGAGTAGACGAGAGATTGTGGAACAACCTTGCCGTTGAGAGCTTGGCGCGAGAGGCCTTCGGCTGGCCGGCAACGGGCGCACGGCGTCGAGCGGCACGGGGTGATTGCGGCGGTGACGAAACGGAGCGGCGCAGTGAAAAGTGAACGGGTAAGGGACTTCGGCCGATGGGGGGTGGTTTTATAGCCTCCACAGCGGTAGATAAGGACGCAGGGGGTAGCTGGAGGCGACTGACGGCCGACGGCGCGCTGGCGGCATGCAGCGTCGCGTTGTCGCCCGGGGAGAGAAAACAGGAGCGGTGAATCGGTTTCACTGTCTGTTTTGTGGGCCCCACCTCTCTCCCTTATCTCCTCCTCTAAATTCCAGCTAAAACATTGTCCAAAAATTCCAAAAATTTACAGGTAGGCTAAGAAAAATATGGGGAATTCAATTCCGCAATCAGATTTCAAATTGGACATAGTTTGCATCAAATGCAAGTTCAAATTTGAATTCAAATATGGGTATAAACCTTATTGAATTAAATAGTATCTGAGGTCCAAAAATCTCCAATATTTGAAACCAAGTTCCCTAAACCATAAAAGGTCTTCGGAAAAATTAGGGATTGATTTGGGCAAAGTTTAGTGTAAAGCTAAATTTGATGTCGACGCAAAAAGAATCCTTTGTACGTGTCCAAACAAATGGAAGATGTACTTCAAAAATCTTGAAAATTTTCTCAGAAGCTAGTTAGATATTTAAGAGTCCAAGAAAAAATTTGGAGCCTTGGATTTGAATCTTTTTGGCAGGGCCTTTTTAGTGAGGTCAAGTTTATGTGCACAATTATGTTGACCCCCATTATGTTGGATAAACCACTTGTAGTTTAACTTCACATAAAAGGAAAAAGTGGGATTTTACAGATTAACGATAATTGTTGTTTGTATTGCAGTGTGTGTTTTGTTTGCAGGAAGGCGAGAGTGAAGCATATGCCAGAGCGGTTTTCCATGAGTCAGCAAAAAGGCGCACAAAGGACTCCTTCTCTGATGCCTGGATCAAAGCTGTGATTGTGTACTACAAGACTAAGTTGTTGACACACATATCGAAAAATGAAGCAGTGACGATACATCTAATTAAGGAGGAGTACTTGAATAGCAACGTGGGTTGGATATGTGGGAATCCGGATGAGTTCAGGTTAGTTACGAATAGAAACCAAAAAACTGGAAGAGCAAGCTTGGAAAGCATTACTATGGGCCGGATGGACATGCGCGGATGGAACAAAGAATGGTATGAATTCTTAAAATCAAACAAAGAATGTTAGATTGTTTCAAATAATTGTATTGACTAAATTTTGAATTTTGTTATTGCAGCAAGCTGAAACTGGTATCGCTCCTAGCTTTTTTGAGGTTTACCTTAAGGGGCATAGAGGTCCAGACCCAAATCGCCCGGAGCAATTGTGTGATGAGGCAGCAACGCAAAAAGTGGTAAGTATGATCTATTCAAGTTATTTTACCTTTTATTACATCTACACTTGAACTCATTGTATCCTCGCAGACAAAATATGTTGCTTCAGGAAAAATTATGGAGATGATGCAGATTTTGTAAGAGCGCCTTTGGATGTGGGTGCGGCGTACGAAGCCGGTGGAGGTGTACCGCATGGGAGGTATGTGTAAAGATAATGCTGTTTCTAAGTTAATGATTGTCGATTCATCGCACTTGTATCTTTCATATACTTGGATTGGGCGACGGGTATGTGGAGCGTGAGGCCTATGTTAGGCGGCGGCACTCCAGTGCTAGTTCTAGTAGGTCCTAGTCTACTGCGGAGACGGATGCATTAAGAGAAGAGTTGAGACGCACAGGAAGAGATGCAGACCCAGTTGCAACAGGAGCAGCAGCACCACCAGGCAGAGATTCAGATGCAGATGCAACAGATGCAGTAACAAATACAGCAACAGGTGCAGCAACAAATGCAGCAACAAGTGCAGCAACAGATGCAATATCTGTATATGGCACAAGTATTTTAACAATTGAGCTATTTATTCGATTTAAAAATGTTTCACTTAAGATCTCACAAATACTTTACTTGATGCAGTTTTTGGGTCACGGTAGCACCAGGACTCCGTTCGGCACACCACAACCACCTCAGTTTGACATGATGTCGCAGGTATACTTTGTTGTTTTATTCAAGTTACAATACTCTTTACTATGTGCTAAATTATTGGAATATCTTTATTTGATGTAGTTCTTTGCTCAAGGTGGTATGCCTCGTCCAATACATCCAGGACAACATATTGGCTCCTCGTCACAGGTATAATTGCTTGTCTTACTGCATTGAGTTATAATAGAAAATTTTAACCATATGTGTAACAGGGTTCTGAGAGTGGTCAACCATTTGCTCCTCAACCTCAGGGATTTATGTCGTTGTTGGCTCCTGGATTGCAGCCGTATCCAGCTGTTGTACCACTGATGCCCTTTAATCCGGGATAGACTAACCCATCAACTACTCTGACCGCAGCGATATGACTTCTAAATCATTATTTCCTATAAAACATAGGTTAATTTGAACAATACTTAGCGACTTTGAGTCAAATTAGCATATCTGTGAGTTTTGTAACAAATAAGTCAATAAGCACATTTTAGAGAGATTAAGAATGATGAATTATAAGTATGCTTGTTCTTTTATTACCATCAGTTTTTGCATGTGAAGAGGGGTTACTATATTGTACATTCAAGTATATTTGCATATATGACAGTGAGCCTAGAAATATAGGATAACATTGTCCTCTGGATAAACATTCAAGTTTAGATGAGTCATAACTGGTGAAATGACATCTAAAATTAGCGTAGTGTAACTTGTATTTGTTTCTTGCAGGGTTCCGATCATCTGCAAGGTTGTAATGATTTTCTGAATTTGAACGAGGGAGGTGCGAGTGGTGGAGGTTCCAACACATGAATTCGTGAATGTCGTTTTCTTTGCCACTTTGTGAAATTTATGTGAACTTGTGATCTTTGTTTTCATTCTCATATGTAGTGCTCATTATATACATATGTGTGAACTTGTATTGTGCTTATGTGAACTTGTATTAAGTATTTGTGCTTGTGAATCGTTGCTTATTAAGTCTTTGTGTTGTTGTATTAGTGGTGCTTGTGAAATGCTGTGCTTGTGAAATGCTAGTGCTGTAAGCTTCGCCCGGAGGCTGCCCATCCGGGCGGGGAGTAAAATGGGCGGCATTTAAAAAAAAAGTGAACTATAGCCGTCGGTTACTATCAGGCTGATGGCCTTAAAGGGTTTAAAGGCGTCAGCTTGGCCTTATGGATGACGTTCTTAAACACATTAAATGCGTTGATTCCCTGCTTGGCTGACATCCTTAACCTTCCTAAAGGCATCGGCTGTGGACCCAAGCTGATGCTCTTACGCACATTAAAGCCGTCGGGCCCGCAACCGATGCCTATAGCATTTAAATGTGTTGGCCGCTGAAACCGACGGTTTTAACCTTTAAAGGCGTCGGCCTCGACGTCCATAGCAGTTAAAAATGTCGAATCTGAGTCGTCGTCTATGAACATCGGTGCATCGACGTCTATAACGTAAAGGTTTCAGTTTCTTTAGGTTACCGATGCGTACATAGCCGACGACCTTTTGCCAAATTCCTGTAGTGCCCCCCTAACAAAGGTTTCCTTTTTCATCACCCCTGCAACGCCTGAGAACCTCGAGCGTATCGCAAAAGATCGGCCCGCAACACTCAAGCCACAGCGTCAATGACGGTGGGGGCTAAGCACCCTGGCAGAAGCGCTGGCCCAAGTGGTCAGCCACATGACAAGAATAGCTGAAGCAGTTCCCATAAAGGCAGAGCAAGCGTAAGTGTTATAGCTGCATTGGGAACCATCGCAGTCAAAGGCGCCACAGAAGACAGATATACTACATCAAACAAAGATCTCCTCACCATGAACTCTCAACCTGAAGAAGATGCGTGGCTACCTGGGCAGAAGTGCCTACAACTTTGGCTATCCAAGAGAAAATTCAAAGTGCAGTGCAGGAAAACATGGATAGGGCTCCACCCTCAGACTCATCACCTCCCCCAAGGTGGACCCAGGGGCAACTATCGGTACCCCGCATATGGGATATCCTCGCACACAGGCTGAAAGTTCCTAGGTACATCCGGTGGTGCCACATGTCACTAGAAGCTGCTGGACCCCAGCCTTTTTGAGGTGCCAGTGTAAGGATCGAATGCCCAAGAGGGGGGGGTGAATTGGGCTTCTTTTCAAAAAATCAAAGAAATAAAACTTAATTACTAAAAGCCCAATTCCTTACGCAAACAACCTATGCATTCAAGTAAATAGCAACTTCGCGATATATAAAGTGCATAAGTGTAGGGTGAGAGGAAGATAATGCAAACTCCCGAGGAGACACGAAGATTTATCCCGTGGTTCGGCAAGATTGTCAAGATCATCCTCCATCCACGTTGTGGCACCCACCAAAGGGTATAGCCACACCCAAGTCACCGAGACTAGGGATCTTCACTATTCTTCTCCGTTTGCCAACCTCAGCAAGGTGGATCTCAAGCCTTG
Source organism: Tuctoria greenei (assembly GCA_036927565.1). Lineage (NCBI taxonomy): Eukaryota > Viridiplantae > Streptophyta > Magnoliopsida > Poales > Poaceae > Tuctoria > Tuctoria greenei. Next base: position 135,727,306 of record JAYESD010000006.1, read on the forward strand.
TACAACTTGAATCCTCCGGGCTTCCACAATCGTCTTGTCAAGCTCCGGAAGTCTCTCTCAATTACAAACACCAAGGGACACTCCCTTACAGCTCTCACTACACTAGAGATTCCACTGACCAAGAATGGAAGCACACAAGCACTATCTATAGCTAGTTCTAGCCTATCTCTTGGTGTATAAGTGGTGTAGATGATCTAGAAGTGGTAGCTCAACGTCTTGAATGCTTGAGAAAGTGTAGAGTATGTCTGGTGATCAAGACATGTCGAATAGACAGGTTGAAGGGGTATAAATAGCCAGCCTCCATTAAATAGCCGTTGGAAAAGTAGGCTGACATCACTGCTCTGCGAACACTGGATGATCTGATGCTCTCCCTTCAGTTATCATCGGTCAAGTTCACTTTAGCTGATGTCACTGTGTCAGATATGACCGTTGTTAGACCGATGTTACACTTGTCTTCTCATCGGATGATCCGGTGGCACTTCTTTCAGAATTGGTTCAGACTGGATGCTTACTAGAGTGATTGACCGATGTGTATATTGTTGTACATCGGAAGATCCGGTGCTACACTTGGTCCAAGGATATTGCTTACTGTATTGATGGACTGATGTAACATTGCCCTTAACATCGGATGATCTGGTGAGTACTTTGTTCTGAGGTCTTCTTCTTCTGCTAAATCAACTCGACTGATGTGTTGTTCTCTGGAAACATCAGTTGATCCGGTGAGTTGATTTTGTTTGCTTCGAGTTGTTCTAAGTGATTCTTTTGTATTTTGCTCGATTGACCTCTTAGACATTTGTTGGAAATATACTTCTGATGATTTTCAAGCATTGAGTGTTGTCAATTATGGTTGAATGACTTTTATGAGCTTTTACTTCTAATCTTCATAACATTGATTGATCTCATAAAGTTATTGTTTAGGGGTCTCCAATGATCAGTAGTTGTTGTTCATATTCATATAGATTTCATTTGATTGAGTGATATAAGAGACCTTGCATCTACAAATTGATTAGTAAAATCCAATGGTTGTCATTAATCACTGAAACCATACTTCATGGGGGCCTATATGCTTTCAATCTCCCCCTTTTTGGTGATTGATGACAACACAACAAGTGAAGCATAATAATAATGAATTTGATAGTACAATACTTAAGAAGATATACAATGAGTACTCCATCCGTCCCGAAAAGCTTGGCATATGACTCAAAAGAGATTAATAACGCGAAAGCTCAATCGATCAATAACTTAAGAGAATAAGTGGCACATGAATACTCAATGAATAGCAAATGAGTAGCAAGAACACCAAATTACAAAAGATATAGATAGAGACTCCCCCTAAAGCTAGGACTCCCCCTGAGAATGAGCTATTCTCTCCCTGACTCTCCTCTAACTCTTCTCCCCCTTTGGCATCAAGACACCAAAAAGGAATCTGAGTGCCTAAGAACCTTGAGTGCTCGGAGCGATGACGAACTGGTCACCGTCAGGGGTGCTGTCGTCGGAGCTGCTGCCTACTGCTGCGGCTGAGGCTGGAGTAGAAGTGGAGGGAGCTGTAGGAGCCGTAGGAGCCGCTATCGGTGCCTGCTGAGTCGGAGCTGCTGGCAACAGGGTACTAACAACGGATGCCGGTGTCTACTGGAACAACGTTGTAGCCGGTAGCGGAGAGTGGATTGGTGCGCCTGGAGCAAGCAGTGGAGACATGCTGATTGTCGGGATCAGCATGGTCGGCACTGGAGCTGCAGCTAGAGCAAGGACGGGCGGGGGTGGAGCAAAGCCTGGCAGCTGCGACGTCAGGGCAATCCCGGTCTGGGTGTAGAGGTTGGTGATCAACCCTAGGATGCCCATCATAGTCTGCTGTGTCTGCTGCTGCTGGTCAAGGGAGCGCTGGTGCATCTGATCTATCAGCCCAGTCAGCATGTCTGTGTCCTCTCACCTCTCACGGGCGATCTGGCGCTGCATCTCGTGCTACTGCTGCTGGAGCTCCAAAAGAAGTGCTGCCTGCTCAGCTCGGGCTTGCTCAGCTACAAGCCGGTCCAGGCGCTGCTGCTCAACCATTTGCTGTAGGAGTGAAGTAAGCTCGGACGGCTGAGAGACCTGTGCCTTTGACACGAGAGGTGGAGTAGGAGGTGGCGCAGTCGAGCCTCCAGCCTTCGCGTCGTGCTGCCTGGGTGAGGGAAGAGGTGGGAAGTACTCCTCAACACTGTCATCCGTGTCTCTCTCGGACAATATATGATGAAGGTCCTCACCCTGACCCTCTGCCTGTGCCAGTCTCCTATCTTCCTTCTCCAGATCTGACCAATCCTTCTCGGATAGCCGAGCATGGACCTGACGCTCGACTGGACGGCCAAGGCGGCGGTCTCCATGAGCTGGAGCACGGTAGTGGCTGAACCGTGTGACACTCTCGTCAGTGAGACTGTCACGCACGGCAGACCCCTCAGGAGCAACCATGTAGAGCAAGTAGCTGATCCAGTGTCCAAACACAAGCTTCCTCATCATGCCAACTCCATCAGTAATCACGTCCTCCATCTCACATATGAGGATGTCCACAATATCGAACTCCATCCCGTTCATGATGTAGAACAGGAGGGTCGGCTACAGGCTGGTGAACCCCTCTAGGTACCCGGACCTCGACAGAAGTGTGCGGCGCAAGGCGAGGTGCACAGTGTGCACAACTGGAGTCAGTAGTGCCGGTACCCTCGGCTGGTCTGGAGAGAAGGACGGTGCAAACAGAGAGCGTATCTCCTCTAGTGGTGGTGCCACTCCTCCAGTGAGCGGCCTCCTCGGCGGGTCTACCTGTCCATACACTCTCTCCTGCAGGCAAGTGTCGTGGAGATCCACTCCTAGCAGCTGTGCCAAAGTCTGTCTCGTCAAGTGATGGTGTTGGCCCATGAACATGAAGTCTATAGATCTGCGGCCCTCAGAGACGTAGAGGGTAGCATAGAATACGCGGACCCAGTCCTCCACGTATGCACTCCTCTCGTAGGACTACAGCTCCACCAGCCCTCTATACCTCTCAAAGTAGGGGCGTATCTCTATCTCAGCTGCCAGGGCAAGCTGATCCCAATCCAGAAAGTTGTGCTGGAAGAGCTTATGGCCTCGGCGTCTATAGGTCTCGTATAGCGACGCCTGAGTCAAGGTCCAAAACCGTCCGTCCACGAGTGACTCTCTGGGACGAGGGAACCACTCCTCAAGTAGAATGTTCCATCTGAGCTTCCTGAGCTGCTTAGCCTTCATCTTTCTGTAATCTGTCAACCGGACACCTTCACCAACACGGATGTTGGTGTCCATCTTGTAGACAGCTCTCTGGGCCGCACTGTCCTCTCGAAGATCGGCAGCATATGGTCTCGAACGTGGTACTGCCGCGGGATGACCCCCACGGGTCCTGGCTGAGCTCCGGCGAACAAGCAGCACTTCCGGCTCTTCTTCTTCCTCGGACTCATCCGGCATGGGAGGCTGCCTCTGACGAGCCTTGCGGATCCTCAGTGATCCTCCTCGGCCACACTCTCGCTCCTCGGCGGCATGAGCGGCCATCAAAGCCTTCTTTTCCTCTGTCGACAACTTTTGCTTCTTTGCGGCCGGCTCCGCAATGGCCTTGCCCTTTCCCTTCTTGTCACGAGCCATTGCGATGAGGCAAGTGACAATGCGCGTGAATGAAGTCAATGATGTCAAGCGTACGGAATGGCTACACGAAGACCGTCGCGGCCGGAAACCCTAGCGGCATAGTGGCGGCCTTAGAGGGAGGCACCACGGCGACGCAGAGGGCGGTGGTGCGGCTGTGCTTGGGGCGGCGGCAGTAGTGCTCGGGAGGCGGCGGTCGGCGGCACTTGGGTGGAGCGGCTGCGGCGGTGGAGGGGAGCGGCGGCGGCGGTGCTTGGAGGAAGCGGTGGCGGCAGCACTGCTGCGGTGGTGCGGCGGCGGCCGGAGGGCGGCGGCGGCGGTAGGGCGAGGGAGCGCCGGCGGCGGAAGGGCACGGGAGGCGTCGGGCGAAGGCGTCGGGGTCGGGGAGAGAGAAAGTGAGGAGGCGGAGTGGCATTTAAAAAGTGGGTCCCAAACCCTAGCTTGAAATTTAACACCGGATGAACCGACGTTAAAAGATAGGAGCATCGGTCGAAAGGCACAGTAAGGTTATTCAAAAAGGTACCATTGACACCGGATGGTCCGACGTGGAAGGGAATAGCATCGGTGGAGTTCAGCACAGTTCCAGAAATGTGAACATCGGATACACTGATGTTTCTCATAATGTTTTCGTTGGTTGATTTGTGTTACTGACTGAACTGGCTCTTGGTCTTTGAACACCAACAAATCCGATGAAGGTCTGGCCTAAGCATCGGATAATCCGATGACTATAAAATAGCAACATCCCATATATGTCCTTTGACCAAACAAACAAACAATGAGAAACACATGTCTTAGGACTTTTTGGGCGACCCCTTACCCCTCAAAAATGCTAATTGCCAATAACTTGGCTAAGCCTTAAAGCAAATAGAACATCGAGAAAATAGGGAGGAAAATATCCAAATAAAATGTAAGGCCCATGCTTTGTGAGCTAGAGGATGAAGACTTCTATCTCTTTAAAGCATGTTCCTTTAGGCATTAACACACCTAACATTTTGTTCTTCCCACATCATATGAGTTGAGATATTGCATTTCAAACAAGTCTCTTTCTAATGAGGTGGGTTCCCCTTTGTGACAATCTACCGTATGCAATGCCAAACAATTTATAATGCAAGATATTTAAATATGAGTGCAAGTCTATATGGCAGGTATCATGCAAGACATAAAGTAAATCTATCTTGCCAAGTTTGAACCTTTCAAAGGCTTCTTCAGGGAGAACCACTCTCCAAGCCTTGGGGAAACCCAAAAGAACCTCCATCCCAAGCTGACCCTTGCTCACCCCTATCCTTTGAAAGTTAGACAAGACCTATACGAGATGCATTCTTACATGATTATGGCAACTTACATAACGTTCGATGCATCTAGCACATTTAACTCACTCCTTAGCCTAGAAAAAGTTTTCTCATCAAGTGGTTTAGTGAAGATATCCGCCAATTGTTCTTCAGACCTAACACCTCGCAATGAGATGTCTCCCTTAGCTCCATGGTCCCTCAAGAAATGATGGCGAATATCCATGTGCTTAGTGCGGGAGTGTTTAACGGGGTTTTTAGCTATGTTTACCGCACTTTCATTGTCACAAAGGAGAGGCACGCAACCAAGTTTAACACCAAAGTCCAAAAGGGTTTGCTTCATATAAAGAATTTGGGCACAACATGCACCGGCCGTGATATATTCCGCTTCCGCCGTGAACAAGGCGACGGAACTTTGCTTCTTGCTAGACCAAGATACTAGGGAACTCCCAAGCAAGTGGCACCCACCGGAGGTACTCTTGCAGTCCACACGGCATCCGGCAAAGTCCGAATCCGAGTAACCTAAGAGATGGAATTTTGCACATTTAGGGTACCACAAGCCCACACTAGGGGTATGCTTAAGATACCGATGTATCCTAAAGACCGCATTCCGATGCGATTCTTTAGGTGCCACTTGAAAGCGAGCACACAAGCATACACTGAACATGATATCGGGCCTAGATGCGGTAAGGTAAAGTAATGAACCAATCATAGAATGATAGTTAGATTGATCAATAGGTTTACCGTCGTTATCCGCGTCGAGATGACAATTTGTTGCCATTGGTGTGCTTCTTGAGCTACAATCTCCCATCTCAAATTTCTTCAAGAGGTCCTTGGTATACTTTTCTTGATAGACGAAGGTCCCCTCTTGAAGTTGCTTGATTTGAAATCCAAGGAAGAAGTTGAGCTCTCCAATCATCGACATCTCGAATTCCCTAGACATCATTTTGCCAAACTCATGGCTAGGAGCTTCGTTAGTTGAACCAAAAATAATGTCATCAAATAAATTTGACAAATAAATAATTCTCCGTTGATGTCTTTGGTGAAGAGTGTAGTGTCCACCCTCCCGATCTTGAATCCTTGCATGATCAAGAAATCCCGTAGTCGTTCATACCATGCCCTAGGTGCTTGCTTGAGCCCGTAGAGCGCCTTGTGCAACCTATACACATGATTAGGATTCCTCGGATCTTCAAACCCGGGAGGTTGTTCAACATAAACAAGCTCGTTAATGTAACCATTAAGAAAGGCACTTTTCACATCCATTTGATAAAGTCTAATATTATGATGTGATGCAAAGGCAAGAAGTATACGGATGGCTTCTAGCCGGGCGACCGGAGCAAATGTCTCCCCAAAGTCTAGTCCTTCAACTTGCGGGAGCCCCTTGGCCACAAGTCTTGCCTTGTTGCAGACCACAACGCCGTTCTCGTCTTGTTTGTTGCGGTACACCCACTTTGTTCCGATGATGTTCTTGTCCTTGGGTCGCTCCTCCAACACCCAAACATCATTGCGGATGAAGTTGTTAAGTTCTTCTTGCATGGCTATCACCCAATTTGTATCATGGAGTGCTTCCTCAATGTGAGTGGGTTCTACACGTGAAACAAACGAGTAGTGCTCACAAAACGAAGCCAAATGGCGAGAACGTGTACTTACTCCCCTTGACGGACTTCCGATAATTTGGTCCATCGGATGCGCCTTGGAGATGCGTCCATGCATCATAAGTGGTTGTGAAGCACTTGGTGATGGTGATGCGTGTTGCTCATCTTGTGGTTGGACTTGATCATGGACTTCTTCTTCTTCTTGATGTTGTGTGGCTTGTGAGTCTTGGGTCGGCAATGGATCATCCTTCTCTTCTTCGTCAACTTGAGGCACCATAGATGTGTTGATGTTGGAACTTGAAGCTCCCCCTTGATCATGGCTCTCTTTAACTTTAGGCTTGATGTCTCCAATGGTCATGTTCTTCATGGCTTCTCGTAGAGGCTCATCATCTATTTTATCATGACCAAAACTCTCCTCTTGGGAGCCATTAGTTTCATCAAATTCAACATCACAACTTTCCTCAACTAAACTGGAGGTTTGGTTGAATACTCGATATGCTTTTGGGTTTGATGCATAACCAAGAAATATACCAACATCACATCTTCTTTCAAAATTACCGAGCCTTTTCTTGCGGTAGATGTAGCACTTGCACCCAAAGACTCGAAAGTAGGAGATGTTGGGCTTTCTCCCAATGAGAAGTTCGTACGGGGTCTTTTGAAGTAGTCGATGTAGTTAGACCCTATTTGCAGGATGGCACGCCATGTTGATAGCTTCGGCCCAAAACTTCTCGGACGTGCCATAGTCATCAAGCATTGCTCGCGCAAGAGTGATGAGAGTCTTGTTCTTCCATTCAACAACACCATTTTGTTGAGGAGTGTATGTGGCCGAAAACTCATGTTTCACGCCTTCATGGTCACACCACTCCCCAATGTTGTAGTTCTTGAATTCGGTGCCGTTGTCACTCCGGACCTTGATGATGGGAAGTTGAAATTCCCTTTGAGCGCGGATAGCGAAGGTCTTGAACACTTCCGGAGTTTCACTCTTGTCACCTAGAAACAAAGTCGAAGCATAGCGAGAGTAGTCATCAACTATAACAAGGCAATAGAGGTTACCGCCAAGACTTTGATATGTGGACGGTCCGAAGAGGTGCATGTGGAGTAGTTCAAGTGGCTTGGAGGTTGACACCATTGTCTTCATTGGGTGGTGTGAAGCAACTTGCTTCTCGGCTCAAGCGCTACAAAGCTTGTTCTTCTCAAATGTGACATCCTTCACGCCGGTCACCATCCCAAGCTTGAATGACTTCTTGAGCTTGCTCATCTCTATGTGCGCTATGCGTCGATGCCATAGCCAACCAAACTTGTCTTGGTGAAAAGACAAGTGGTCAAGCTAGCATCCTTGTTGGAGAAGTCTACTAGGTAGAGATGTCCATGCCGAAATCCTTTGAAGACTAGTTCTTGGCTTGTTTCACTACTCACAACAACATGATTTTTGGTAAAGGTGCACGTTAGTCCAATATCACATAATTGTGCAATAGAATGTAAGTTAAAACTAAGTGACTTAACGTACAATACATTGGAGATAGATAAATCATTTGAAATAGCAATTTTAGCTAACCCAATTACCTTGCCCTTAGAGTTATCACCATAGGTGACTTGTTCATGATTGCCGGGGTTTCCTATGGTGGTGAACATACCACCATTGCCGGTCATATGTTGAGTGCACCCTCTATCGAGTACCCAATGCTTTCCTCCGGCTTTGTAGTTCACCTACACACATGAATTCAATTTTTAACTTTAGGCACCCAAGCCAACTTAGGTCCTTGTATGTGTGATACAAGTATTTTTGGGACCCAAAGTTGCTTGGGGAGCTTCCCCTTCATGCCCTTCATGTCCTTGCCAATGAATCTTGCCTTCACCTTGCCATCTACTTTACTCAAGAGATAATAACGATCATTGAAAGTAGATTTGTAGTTAATGGGTAATTTTGGAGAAGGCCGGTTAGGAAGAGGACACTCCCTTGTATGGTGACCGGTGACCTCACAATGTTGGCAATAAGAACCAACTTCCTTGATGAAGCTTGTTCTAAGCTCCGGTGAGAGCACCTTTCCTTTGTTAGGCACCAGGAAGGATCCAAGTCCTCTCTTGTTGAAGGCCTTTGCTTGTTGGAAGAGGATTTCCTTGTGCTTGACTTCTCCTTTTTGATAGTCTAGCCACACTAGTGCGGAGACTCTCAATTTCTTCCAACAAGTCCTTCTCCCTAGCATAATCTTTCAAGGTCAAAGACTTGTGAAGACATTAGTGGCATGTGAAGTAATGGATATTTTATCATTAAGAGTTTGTTTCTTCATATTTTTTAACTCTTGATCAAGCACTTCATAAGCAAGGTTAAGTGTTTGATGCTCTTGGATTAACTCATTGTGCTTTCCCAAGAGTGCTTGGTGGACTGAGTCAAGCTCATGATGATCTAGCTTGATTTGAGCCTTATCCTCCTCAATTTGCTTGACATGGGATTTGAGCGTGTCATGCTCTTTAAGTATTCTTTCATACTTGTCAAGCAAATCGAGGTTAGCACTCTCAAGCTTGGCACGAGTTTCTTCAAGAGCTTTAACCTTACTCTTTTCCCTCTTAATGATAGTATGATATTCATTTATTAATGATGTTAAATCATCGGGGGAAAGCTCATCATCGCTACAGTCATCACATACCTTGGTGTTACCTTTCTCCATGAGGCACATGGGTGGTGGATGAAGAGGTGAGTCATCATTGTTGGCAATGGCAAGGCCGGCCAAACTTTCTTCTTCCACCTCACTTTCTTCATCACTTGATTCTTCGTCGGTGACCCATTCATTTGCCTCACACAAGAACACCTTTTGTGGACCATTTCTCTTTTTTTGGGAAGAGTTTTGCCTTCTTGCCCTTTTCATGTTTCCTCTTCCCAAAGGATCTTGGTTTGGGTTTGGCCTCTTCTTCATCATCTTCACTATCTTCAAGCTTGCGATGCTTGCTCTTGTAGTTCTCTCTTCTTTTGTCCGGTTTTGGACAATCATAGGAGATGTGGCCTTGATCACCACAATTGTAGCAAGTCTTGTGATCATCTTTCCTTGGTAGAAACGTTGTCTTCTTGGGATCAAAGGTGTATCCCTTCTTAGTAATCTTGGAGTTCAAGCGTGAGAACTTTCTCATCATCAATGCAAGCTCATCATCGTCATCTTCACTTGATGCTTGCTCTTCTTCACTTAAGCTAGGCTCAACCACCTTCTTCTTCTTGAGACTTGTTTTCTTGGTGGAGGCCTTTAGAGCAATTGTTTTTGAAGATGATTGCTCCATCATCCCAAGTACACTCATCTCATGAGCGTGAATCTCTCCAATGTGTTCCGAAACTTCAATGTGGTCAAGAGATTCTTTTTGAAGCATGGAGTTGATGATGTTGTACTTTGGCTTGGTAAGGAGCATGAGAATCTTGCGGATGATGAGTCCCTTGCCAAGAGAAGCAATGTCAAGAGCATTAATTTCTTCAATAAGCACATTCAAGCGAGAGAACATTTCATTGACATTTTCATGAGGTAGCATTTTAAATTCATCATATTTGGCTTTAAGCATGTGATATTTTAGTTCCTTGACTCGAGAAGAACCCTCATGAATTTCAATTAAGCAAGCCCAAATTTCACAAGCCTTTTCTTTGCTAGCAATCCTAGCAAACACATCTTGACTAATACATTCATAAATTGTATTCCTAGCTTTAGCATCCCATTTAATTTGATCACCAACATAATTGTGCTCACCAAACCCTGCGTGGGTCGCTTCCCATACTTTGGGAGCAATAGCCTCTAGATAAGCGCGCATGCGTGCTTTCCAATAGGCAAAGTTCTTGCCCTCGAAGATAGGAACCGAACCCCCAATTTTGGCCATTTTAGCTCTCTAGCGGTGAAGCTAGAATGATCCTATGAGCAACCTTGCTCTGATACCAATTGTAAGGATCGAATGCCCAAGAGGGGGGTGAATTGGGCTTCTTTTCAAAAAAATCAAAGCAATAAAACTTAATTACTAAAAGCCCAATTCCCTACGCAAACAACCTATGCATTCAAGTAAATAGCAACTTCGCGGTATATAAAGTGCATAAGTGTAGGGTGAGAGGAAGAGAATGCAAAATGCAAACTCCCGAGGAGACACGAAGATTTATCCCGTGGTTCGGCAAGATCGTCAAGATCTTCCTACATCCACGTTGTGGCACCCACCAAAGGGTATAGCCACACCCAAGTCACCGAGACTAGGGATCTTCACTATTCTTCTCCGTTTGCCAACCTCGGCAAGGTGGAGCTCAAGCCTTGTACAACTTGAATCCTCCAGGCTTCTACAATCATCTTGGCAAGCTCCGGAAGTCTCTCTCAATTACAAACACCAAGGGACACTCCCTTACAGCTCTCACTACACTAGAGATTCCACTCACCAAGAATGGAAGCACACAAGCACTATCTCTAGCTGGTTCTAGCCTATCTCTTGGTGTATAAGTGGTGTAGATGATCTAGAAGTGGTAGCTCAACGTCTTGAATGCTTGAGAATGTGTAGAGTATGTCTGGTGATCAAGACTTGTCGAATAGACAGGTTGAAGGGGTATAAATAGCCAGCCTCCACGAAATAGCCGTTGGAAAAGTAGGCTGACATCACTGCTCTGCGAACACTGGATGATCCGATGCTCTCCCTTCAGTTATCATCGGTCAATTCACTTTAGCTGATGTCACTGTGTCAGATATGACCGTTGTTAGACCGATGTTACACTTGTCTTTTCATCGGATGATCCGGTGGCACTTCCTTCAGAATTGATTCAGACTGGATGCTTACTGGAGTGATTGACCGATGTGTATATTGCTGTACATCGGATGATCCGGTGCTACACTTGGTCCAAGGATATTGCTTACTGTACTGATGGACCGATGTAACATTGCCCTTAACATCGGATGATCTGGTGAGTACTTTGTTCTGAGGTCTTCTTCTTCTGTTGAATCAACTCGACCGATGTGTTGTTCTCTGGAAACATCAGTTGATCTGGTGAGTTGATTTTGTTTGCTTTGAGTTGTTCTAAGGGATTCTTTTGTATTTTGCTCAATTGACCTCTTAGATATTTGTTGGAAATATACTTCTGATGATTTTCAAGCATTGAGCGTTGTCAATTATGGTTGAATGACTTTGACATATGAACTTTTACTTCTAATCTTCATAGCATTGATTGATCTCGTAAAGTGATTGTTTAGGGGTCTCCAATGATCAGTAGTTGATGTATATATTCATATAGATTTCATTTGATTGAGTGTAATGGGAGACCTTGCATCCACAAATTCATTAGTAAAATCCAATGGTTGTCATTAATCATCGAAACCATACCTCATGGGGGCCTAGATGCTTTCAGCGAGATCTGGCACCTCAACATAGACCTCAAAGATGGGACCTGACTCCTCTGGTGAGACGGTCTCCCAAAATGCCACGTGTTTGGGTGGGACTTCACCTCACTGCAGGGTGAGATCCGGTGCAACCATGTGGCCCGAAGCATCTGGTCGGGCGCCTCTCGCGGAGAAGGGCTCCAGAGCTGCCTCGTGCCATAAAGAGCTTTGGAGCTTCCTCGTGCTTTGAAGCACCAGGCAGCGTGCCTCCCATAGAGAAGGGCTTTGGAGCTGCCACGTGCCTTGAAGGACCAGGCCGGATGCCTCCCACAGAGATGGGCTCCAGAGCTACCATGTGTCCTAAATGGATCCGGAGCAGCCTCATGCCTCAAAGAACCAGGCCTGACCTCCCCAACAGTTGCCAGCCCCGAAGCTGCCACATGTCATGCAATTCTCCTTGGGCGATGGGGTGCATGAGTCAAGGGATGGTGCGCCCTATCTAATTCCAGCATTGAAGGCAGGGCGCACCCCCCGGCTGATAACACAGAGCACACCAATAGTCAGGGACTGCTACGACCAATCACATCAAAATGAAGATGCTGTAGGCCTACCACACTCTGCCATGTGGGTAGCTTGCAGCTCAAGACCGATGGACGGGACATCCCCTAACACCGTCAGTGACTGCGCATGGGCCACTGACAGTAGAGGTAGCAAACAACAAGTCTTCAAGCCATAGCCAGAGGACCCCGCTTGTATGGCGTCTGGCCTTGACTATAAAAGCACCAGACCGCCACCGTTACAAAGGATCCCCAATTTACGCACTCACACACCACGCACTAGCAATACAACCTCACCGTGGAGTAGGATGTTACACTCTTGCAACCCGAACCACGTAAAAACCACTATCTCATACTCTCATACACGATCCCTCGATTGAGGACTAAGCCCTGCCGATCAAAGAACCTATGTAGGCTGCTCCATAGCAGGTCCGGGGGAAGTGTCGCGGAAACACTTTGACAGTATGCCGCATCGTACATTTCTCTGGCACAGGCCATCGGAGGGTGCGCAGCCTTGGCTTTGTACCTCTGCCTCATGGCGTGGCCACGCAAGTTCTGGCCACATATACCGTAGATGTTTGATGGAAGCGTCGACCCCGGTGAGTTCCTACAGATCTACACGACGACACTTCTCACAGCAGGAGCGGATGAGCTCACTCTGGCGAACTAATTCCCCGTTGCCCTGACCGGCTCGGCCTGGTCATGGATCATGAACCTGCCCGAGCGGTCCATAACTTATTGGGAAGATCTCTACTGGCAGTTCACGGAGAATTTTGGCAGCTCCTACACCCGCCCCGGTGCCAAGCTCAACCTCAATGTCGTGCGTCAGCAACCCAAGGGGATGATGCGATCGTTCATCCAACAGTTCTCCCAGGTACGCAACTCCATCCCCAACATCCCAAATGCTTCTGCCATAGTGGTATTCTGGTAGGGAGTGCGTGATAGGAAGATGCTCAAGAAGTTAGCCACGCACAACGTGCAAGACGTCTCCGAGCTCTTCTCCATCGCCGACGGGTGCGCCAGGGTGGCAGAAAGCCATGACTGGCACTCACAACCCGTCTCCGGGGCAGTCAAAGCCGACTAGACCAGCGACGGTGCCGCTACCCCGGGTAGCGGCAGAAAGAAGAACAAGAGCCGCGGCAGCAGCCAGAAGAAGGCACTAAAGGGGTACCCATAATGGCAACAATTGCGACTAGTGGTGCCAGACCCCCACACCACCATAAGCGCCCGCGTCAGCCACCTTATACTGATGACGGTGTCGAGCCCTTCCAGGTGCACAAGACTCATGACCACACCGCGAGCGACTGTCGGGAGAAAAGAGGTGCGCTGAGCAATACTAGAGAAGTCACAATAACGTCTTGAAGGGGAACCCTTCCGCTAGCGGGAGGGCAATCAGAAGGACAACCCCAAGGTCGACGATGACGAGAAAATGGAGTACCAGAAGCATGAACGGGCCATCACACTGGTCCACCAAGATGAAGAATTCAACACCAGTAGCGACCACGAGCGTTGCAAGACACTCCATGTCATCTTTGAAGGGTCCTGGGAGCCCGCATCCCAGAACGCAGTCAAGACCTTGCACCGAGTGGTGGCCTCGATAGCTCCTACCCCCACTCCAACCCTGCACCACAAGTTGAAGGAGATGTCAATCAGCTTTGACGCCTCTGACTGCACCAAGAACATCGCTGGAGCTGTAATCCTACCTCTCCTGCTCGCCCCAACATCACCAATGTCAAGCTCCACCATGTCTTCATAGATGGCGGGGCCAGCCTCAACATCATTAGCCGTGCGGCCTTCGACAACCTGCAGATCCTGGTGCCCAACCTCTCCCCCTCGAGCTTGTTCTCGCGGGTGGGACCAGGGAATATCATCCCGTACAACAACGTCCACCTTTTGGTGACCTTCGAGACACCCAAACACTTCAGGACGGAGAGCATCCTATTCGAAGCTGCGGAGGTCAGCCTCCCCTTTAACGCCATCATCAGCAGGCCCGCCCTGAATCGGTTCGTTGCCGTAGCCACTACAGCTACCTCATCTTGAAGATGCTGACCCACTTCTGCATCCTCAAGATCCTCGGAGATCGCACCGCTATGGTGTTAGCCTTGGAGAAGCTCCAAGCACTGACAACCGACCTAGCGCCTGCCCTGGGCAGCAATGGACCAAGTCAGCCTCCGCCGAGCTCACGTCAGCGTGCTTGTCTGTTGCACCCCGTCTGCAGCCCCCCGACAACACTGATGTTCCTGTAAAAGCTATCAAGATCAGTTCTGGCTCTGCCCACACCACCCGCAAGGCAGGGGCCAGGGCAGAAAGTAGGGACACCTGCTCATCGCCCCCCTGGTAGCTTGTATTGACAGGTTGCCCGACAACTGGCATAGTTACCCTCAAAGCTTTGGGCACCCTTGTAAGTTAACCTTAGCTTAATAGTGGGACAATGTAAACTTTTTCATAGAGTTTAGGATTAGCACTTAGGACAACCAAGCTCCATGAGTGTTAGGTCAAGAGTGTGCAGTCACCTTAGCCTAGTCTCGAACCCTAAGCCTGTGCACTGTGCCTCCCTCATCATCTGGAAGCAAGTCTTTGCCTTCTTTTGTAAAAGCCTATCTCCTATGAATTCCAATATAAAAGATTCACTGTCTCACTCCATGTTTTCCTAAGCATGATCAATTAATTACTCGTTAATTTTATGATGAACCATGCTAAGCTCGTTTTTCGTATATTGCCTTCATATACACGGTTATATACTCTATGTATCACCCTTGGTAGAGTCGTGCAATCCTACTGCAAGCGGGCCTGCTTGAGGTACCTGCAATGTGTAAGGGGTTCTCACGGCTGCCTCCTTCCTTGGAGTCATGTGACGTCGAATGGCTTCCTAGAAAAGGTCTACGGCAAGCCAAAGGTCTAGGGGGTGTAAACTGCTTGGCCTAGTCATGTACCCGAAGCATGCACGCCCTGCTTCCTAACGCTACGGCCAAGTACTAGGGGCCGGAAAGCTCGCACTCTAAGGAAGGCGGGAGCCGGACCCCGAAGCACTAGCGCATTGAATTACCCGAGCCCCGTGTGTTAGCTCAGGACAGTAATACATGACAAAGATAAAGAGGAAAAAGAGTTAAACCGACGAGCAAAATAGTCCCTCCTTAATCATCCAACTCCGAAACCATCCAGGGGGCCTGCTGTCGACGTACCAGCATGTCGATGACAGTAGCAAGCGCTGATTCGTTAGTACACTCTCCCGCCCCGCTCTTGTTGCTAATAGGGTTCTCTTGTGGTAACCTGTACACCAGGGGCCTCCGTTGAAGTTGCTACACATCGGTGGTGGACAACGCTGGAGCAGCGAGCTCTAGCACCTTCCAAGAGGCCCGCCATCGACGTCCGAGCATATCGATAATAGTAACAAGTGATTATTCGTGAGTACACTCTCCCACCCAACTCTTAAGCTCTTGTTGCTAATAGAGTTCTCTTTTGGTAACCTGTACACCAGGGGTCCGCCGTTGAAGTTGCTACACATCAATGGTGGACAACATTAGAGCAGCCAGCTCTGGCGCCTTCCAGGAGGCCCGACGTCAACGTCCAAGCATGTCGATAACAGTAACAAGCGCTGATGAGTACACTCTCTCGCCCTGCTCTTGTTGCTAATAGGGTTCTCTTGTGGTAACCTGTACACCAGGGGCCTGCTGTGGAAGTTGCTATAAATCGGTGGTGGACGACGCCAGAGCAGCCAGCTCAGGCACCTCCCAGGAGGCCCTCCGTCGACGTCCCATTAAGTCGATAACAGTAACAAGCGCTGATTCGTGAGTACACTCTCTCGTCCTGCTCTTGTTGCTAATAGGTTTCTCTTTGTTTAACCTGTACACCAGGGGCCCGCCATCAAAGTTGCTACACATCGGTGGTGCACGACGCCAAAGTAGCTAGCTCTGGCACTTCCCAGGAGGCTCGTCGTTGATGTTCCAGCATGTCGATAATAGTAACAAGCACTGATTTGTGAGTACACTCTCCCATCCCGCTCTTGTTGCTAATAGGGTTCTCTTGTGGTAACCTGTACAACAGTGGCGTGTTGTCGAAGTTGCTACACATCGGTGGCGGACGACACTAGAGCAGCCAGCTCCGGCACCTCCCAGGAGGCCTCCGTCGACATCCCAGAATGTCGATGACAGTAACAAGCGCTGATTCGTGAGTACACTCTCCCGCCCCGCTCTTGTTGCTAATAGGGTTCTCTTGTGATAGCTTGTACAACAGGGGCCTGTCGTCGAAGTTGCTACACATTAGTGGTGGGCGAGGTCAGAGAAGCTAGCTCTGGCACCTCCTAGGAGGACCTCTGTCGATGTCCCAGCATGTCGATAACTATAACAAGCGCTAATTCGTGAGTACACTCTCCCGCCCTGCTCTTGTTGCTAATAGGGTTCTCTTATGGTAACCTTGAAAGTGCATCTAGGCAATCCCTTTTTGGTTTTGGACAATGATGACAAACAAATGAGATCCTAATGAACTTGTTGAGATGACTGCAGGTTAATTTAAATGAGATAGTTTGGTGCACTCAAAAATTTAAAAATGAAGTGATGTAGATCCCAACTGGCAACTGAAGCGCAAACTAGATTTAAATGTATAGGATGTGTGTGAGAGACACATCCCAAGAGCTCGAGTCTTTGCGAATGGGTAAGGGCTTAAAATCAACCTAAAAACTCACTAAGCACCGGAATAGTCCATTCAAGGACCGGACTAGTCCATTCAACTCTCTGTTGTCCATATACACTATGCACCGGACTAGTCTATTTCTGGACCGGACTAGTCTGATCAACTCTCTAGAGTTTCACAACACAATGCACCGGACTAGTCCATTTCAAGACCAGACTAGACCGTTAAACTTTTTGTAAACTCGTAACGTTGTGCTCCAGACAAGTCTGTTAATATATCGGACTAGTCCGAGAAACTCTTTGGAGTTTCATAACACTATGCACCACACAAGTCCATTTACGGACCGGACTAGGTCGAGAAAGTTTCTAATGTTTCATTACACAGGGCACCGGACAAATTTGGAATTCCACCGGACTAGTCCGGCACACCTCACTGAATCTAGGGTTTCTAGTGTACTGCACATTCACGCCGACTTTTACACCGCACACCGGACAAGTCCGGTCCCAAGTACGGACTACTCCAGTCATCGGGATCCCTTATGATAACAAATTTGGAAACACTATAAATAGGAGATCCACAACCCCACAAACAGATTTCACGAATTCTACTGTTCACAACTCAAACCCTAGCACCACAACTTGTCCCAATAGCACGAAAACACATCTCCCCACGCATCTAAAGTCCTCAAAGGTGAAAATCAATTGAGTATTCAGATTTGGGGTTGGGAGATCGTTGTCTACGCTTCATTGAGCTCTTGGGGTTTTGTAACACCCTCATTTTCATGCATCATGCATTGCATACATAATTAAATATATTTAACATTTTGTAACATAAAAAGGAACAAGTTTAAAATGAGTTAGAAGCAAAACCACACTTAAAAAGTCCGAGAAGTGTGGACTTGTCCGATCTGCCCTGGACTAGTCCGAATTTCTCTCTCAACCCGTTTCGGACATGTCCGTTTTCCTGCAGACTAGTCCTTTTTTCTCTCTGTACCGGTTTGGAACTTGTTCGATCCATTGCGGACTAGTCCGATAATCCCATCCTTTGAAAATTTTGCTAAGTCCCCGGACTTGTCCGTTTTCTCTCTAACTAAGTTCGTACTTGTCCTATTTTGTCTGGACTTATCCGTTTCACTCTGCTAATATTAGACTTGTCCAATATATAGAAGACTTGTCCGATTTCTCTCTGACTAGCCATCGGACTAGTCCGGTCTTGTGCGGACTTGTCCAGTGTTCGTGACTCCGATTCAGTCTTTTCTTCCACGACTTGTTATTGGGTATTTAACTTAATTGGGCCCATGAACGTCGTGTTTAATCTATTTGGAGCCCTTGTGGGACCCCAACCCGGCCTCCACCCAACCCTAACCCTCCACCCCTATATAAACAACCCAACCCCCCACTTTTACATCTCTTTGCCACAATTGAAAGCACCACAAACCCTAGTTCCTGGGAGCCGCCACCAAGGGGGGGATCCAGTAGCAAGGAGGAGAAGGAGATCACGAAGGAGGATCAAGCAATCAAGATCTTCATCGAGTTTTCGTTCTTCATCACCAATCCACCCTCAACTCTTCATCACCAATCCTATATCGTAAAGATCCAAGTGTTTCCTCAAAACTCTTGTTCTTTGGAGTTCTAGACACATGGTATACCTTCTACTTTCTCTTTCCCACATGAATTCAACCCAAAATTTTGAAATTCTCATAGATCAAGAAAACCCTAACTTGATGGTTCTGCGTAGGGCAGACTAGTCCGGTCCCTAGCGGACTTATTCGGCCTCTAGATTCGTTTAATTTTGAATTAATTCCAATTTGATGTAAATTAACTTGAAACCAGTATAAAATTGTTAAGAACCATTGTAATTGATTAGTAAACATTAAAAGCAACTCATTAAAAAGTTTCACTTTGCATTTGCATTAACCATACATGGCATCTCATATTGAGCAATATATGAGAATTTATTTATTGTAATTATTGTTTTGTATGTTTGTTGCGCGGAATAGAAGGATTTGCTCTAGAGGATGCTACCGAGGGCCTCCAACACCAGAATTTTGAAGTGTTTGACCCTAATCAAGCTCAAGAGCAAGGCAAGTGTCCTTGAACATGTTGATCCTAGTTTTTAAATGTTTTGTTTTCAAAATTGCATGCTCGTGTCAATTTGATGGGACTCCTATAATAGGAAGTTTACTAGACTTGTTTAACCACCCTTGTCACTTGGAACACATAGTAGAGTATCGGGAAGGGCTTTTTTACTTTTTACTTCGCTCAAATTATTGTGATGGGAAAACAACCAAGTTACTTAATGATAAATTAATGAGATTATGGAAAATGTACATTGATGAACATGGTTAATGGAAACATGGTAATGGGTGATCTAAGCAAGCATGGTATGTGGATGGGTTGGATGTTATTGTGGTTCGCTTGCCTTAGATCTAAGGACCTGTTCATGCGAGAATATGCCAGGACAACAGTGTCACCACAAGGCCAAGTATGGGTGTGGCATAGCTGATTAATTAGGGTATTGCTAGTATCGCGCGGATCATTTGAAAGAGCGGGGAATGGGAGTCAGATTGGGTTTGGATTAGTGGCAGGACTCCCTGGGATCCGAACAGCACAAGAGGGGGCCCTTGTTTTAATATGTGCTCAGTTGGAGGCATCACCACCAGTGAAACCTCAGTGGGTCCGTACATGCTAGTAGTCCCTTTGTAAAGGCTATTTCGTGATCTCTTGGACACACACGAACAGAAGTACGAGACGGCATAATAGAGGTTCTTAGTCACTGAAAGGTGTTGAAATCACGAACACTTGGGTAAAGTGGTACAAGCTCTGCAGAGTATTAAGAACTATCATCACAACCGTGCTCCCGGTTAAGAGCACCTGGATGACCTACATGATTAGAGGGGACTTTGGATATGGGATGGTAATGGTTGGTAATATGGCAATGGTTATGACTTAAGTATTGGTAATGGATATGGTTCATGGTATGGTGAGAATCTGGAATAAGGCTATGGAATAATGATTATAGACTTGCATCATGTTAATATTGTGGCATATGATGGGAATAATTCACTTAGACATAGTATAATGCTTCTCTACATGTTTTAAATGTACTTTTCGGCAACTAGCCTTTATTTATTGTCGTCATTTGTTAAGCTACCTGTCATACTTTTCCCACACTTGTTGATTACGATATGTACTCAGCCTTGCAATTCCCCCACCAATAGTTGCATGTCAGGATTGAGAGTATCACGACATTAATGAGGAGTTCTAGGTTGTGTGTTGCCGTCAGCTTTGCCTGTGGTGTTGCTTGGAGACGCGCTACCCTTTGCTCAGCTTGCTTAATTCGTTTAGCTCAAATTTAGTTCATTTCTGCTGCATTAGTCTCATACTTCTCATTAATGGTCATTAGAGTTGTGATTTGAAGATTATCCTTAATTCTGTAATAATAAGTGCTTAATTAATCTGTTCTGTGGAAATTTTCTGGTTATCGTTTGTGATGCACTTGTATATGTGTGTTGAGCGTCCTGGGCACACATATGTGTCACACTTGGTTTATTTTTTCCGAACCAGATGTCACAGGTTTGATCTCTTTACACTCGTACATTTACTTGTAATCTTTTTGAGTGTATTTGATCATCCTTTCATTGTAATTCTCGTGGGAGCCCTCAACGTGAGAGGTTGCCCCATAAACTCGGTGATTATCCTTGATGGTGGAATCAAGTCGGCCTTGTGTGGTGACTTGACGAGGGAAAGGGTTTGAAGAGACCCGGCTGTGTGTAGGCTTCCTCAACGAGGACGTAGATCTCTGTTGTGGGATCGAACCTCCGTAGAAATCCGTGTCCCGCGTTCTTCTTTGTTTTTGCATCTTCATTGATTAGAGCACATAGTTGATCAATATTATAACTTGAATTGCAAATTTATTTTCACGTGTAACTTCACAATATTTATTGTTAATTCAAGTGATCTTACTAGTTGTTCAAATTTCCACTGCTATAAAGATTAATTCCTGAATCAACACTCAATCAACTTGACACACATTTAGCACACCGAACTAGTCTGTATCTCCAACCAGACAAGTCTGGTCTATCGAGCATTTGACCATTTTATTAAGTGTGCAAGAAATTTCAAAGCCTATTCACCCCCCTCTAGGCCACATTCAATTGGTATCAGATCAGGTTCTCCATCGGCGAGACTCATCGCTCAGAGAGATCAATGGCCCCTGAGAAGAACAACGAGATCTCGAAGGTGCTCAACACTGAGGAAGAGCAAGATACAAAATCCTTCGATGTACTCATGGGAAATCAACACGAAGATGAAGAATTCTGTCACCTCGAGGCACTTCTAAGGAAGAAACTCCTGAGCAAAAAGTGAAAAGAGGACGAGAAGACGACGGGAGTGGTCATCACGACTACTCCCAATATCCTTATAATTATGATCGTCTTAATTCAAATAATCATTATCCTTCTATTCCCATGGGGAGACCACCACATTTTGACGGCAATGACTATACAATGTGGAAGTATAATATGAAAATGCATCTTATCTCATTAAACCCTAGTCTTCAGCATGTTGTGTGTACAGGTGTAGATATCCTGGATAACGATGATGAACTCACTCTGAAGCATGAGCAAGAGATTAACCGCAATGCACAATCCATCAAAGTGATCACTTCTTCTTTTAGCCGAGAAAAGTTCACCAACATTGATGGACTGGAGAGTGCCAAAGAAATATGGGATGCACTCAAGACTGCCCATGAAGAAAATCGCTAAGTTCATGAAGCGATAATTGAAATACTTGAAGGAGAATTGGGAAGATTTGCCATTGAGGAGAGAAAATGTCCTCGGGAGATGTAGAACCAAATGAAGGTGCTCATCAACAAAATTATTCCTACGGAAGCAAGAAGTGGGCCGATCATGAGGACGTAAAGAGGATGATAAGGCCATTCATGCCCCGCAATGTCACTTTGTGCTTGATGATCCGAGAAAGTCCGGGGTTCCATAAAATGACTCCGGATGAACTATTGGGCTAGATCATCAACCATGAGATAATGGAAAAGGAAGCCAAATATGTGAAGGATCTCGCCGAGCTAACTTCATCCAAGAATAAAGGGGTGGCTCTCAAGGTGACTAGCAAATCAAATGACAATAAAGTCCACAAGGGGCAAGAAGATGAAGATAGTGACGATGTGAATAGCGACATGGATGACGAATAAATGATCCTCTTCATGAAAAAATTTAAGCGCTTGTTGGGAAGAAGAAAAGGCAACAAATCTAGTGAAAACAAGAGCAATGAAAAAGACAAATCCAGATCTAGATGCTCATGCTACAACTGTGGGGAATATGGGCACTTCATAGTTGATTGCCCATATGAAGAAAATAAGAAGAAAGAAGTGAAGCCTCAAGAAAAGAAAATCTTCAAGAAAAGGAGGCAAGCTCATCAAGCGCATATTGCCAAGGAGTGGTACTCAAACGACGTGTCCTCCTCTGATGAAGAAGAGGAGATGGCCACCATTGCCATCAACAAGCCTTCCATGAACTCCACTCTCTTTCCAAACTTGGGACGATGGAAGGAGCCTGTCGGTACCCGGCAAACCGAGTACCCTCCCACACAAGCTAGAGTCGCCTAGGTGCCCCGCCTTCTAGTAGAGGCACCCGAGGGCGCCACGTGTTCAGAAGGCCCGAACCCATCTGCCTCAGATATGGGATCCGGGGTACCCTCAAGAGACCTCGAAGGAGAGTTCAGCTCCCCCTTGGAGACAAGCTCCCAAGTAGCCAGGTGTCCAACAGGTAAGGATCCCTCTCCCTTGTGAGATAGGGCCCCAGTGCTGCTAGGTGGTCCGAGGCATCAGATGGGCCACCTACCGTATGGGCGGGCTCCAGCGCTGCCATGTATCCGGTGGCCTTAGAGTCCCTGCTCTACTCAGGAACAGGCTCTGGGGCTGCCACGTGGACCATGAGATGGGACCTGACATCACCCGTGTGGGTGAGATGCCGAGCTTCCACGTGGATCGTGAGATGGGGCCCGCCCTCCCACGTGGGGCTAAGGTCCCGAGCTGCACCAACCCCACTTGTAAGGCTCCAGCGCTGCCACATAGTCTAGCCACTTGCCATGGATGAAGAGTTGTGGGGGTTAAGAAGGTAGTTCACCTTTTCCCTATCAAACCTTGATGATACGCGACTTCCCCAAACGCATGGCGCAGCGCACGCCTAATGTTAGGTATCGCTACGACCAATCGCATCGCAGTGAAGAAGTCGCAGGCCTACCCACCACACCAAATGGGTAGCTTACAACGACAGAGACAGTTGGATGAGACATCCCTTGCCATTGTCAACAACGACGCATGGACCACTGGCGACTCAGGCGACAAGACGGCGAGTCTTCAAAGCCAAGGTCTGAGGAAGCTTACGCAAGAAGCGATAGATCTTTAGGATAAGATCACCCCAGGACCACCTGGTGAGCCTCGGACCCCTCTTATAAGGCTTCCGTCCTTGTCTATAAAAGGACCGGACCGCCACCATTACAAAGGACCCAACATCCAATCCCTGATACAGACACACATTCACACACACTAGCAATACAATCCACCGTGGAGTAGGGTGTTATGCTCCTTGTGGCCCGAACCATGAAAAAACCATAGTCTCATATGCTCTCATACGCGCGTACACTTGATTGAGGCCTAAGCCCCGCCAAACAAGAACCTCTGCGGGCTGCTCCTTAGCAGATCTGGGGGAAGTGTCGCATTAACACTTTGACATTTGGCGCACCAGGTAGGGGCTTTTTCCCTCAAAAAATTTGTAGCGCTTTCACCACCATGGTGTTCATCAGACCTGTGGAAGGCAGTTTCCATGACCGCCGTCCAATGACCAGATCCGTCACTCAAGTGGTGCTCTCTAGTCCGTCGCGCCCCCGTGCAGGTGTAGCTAGCCATGACAGCGCATCGGGACACATCCTGGCCCAGTCGGCTCCCCAGGCACCACCGACAGCAAACCCTGACATGCTGTGGCAGCGTCCAGGGCTCTACTCCACCACCCACCATCGTTGAACGCTTCCCAGGGAGTAGCTCAGCAGTGGGTCTAGGATATCGACCACTTCATCGTCGCGACCATCAACTCCCCCAACAGGGGAAGGGATCATGTGTTGCTGTCGTGCACGCCGTCCATCGACCGTCGCACCACCAACTTCCGCTCCTCCAGTCCTACATGCGCTGGTCGACTCCCCACTAGGAACAGAGGGCTGAGCTTGACTGTCGTCAGGCTCACATGGACGGCTGAGTCATCGTCGAGCGGCAGTGAGAGAGGCGATGCAACCTCGATGCTGAATTTGCCCCCCAATGCCCTATTCATGACACGTCCTCCGTCCAAGGTGCACCACAAGTAAACCCTCAGTCACCTAACAAGGAGTATGTCAGCTTGTCTACCCCCTTGCAGTATACGGTGTAGCAGGACATGCAGCAGCGGTATTTGGCGCAGCCGGTATCACTGCTGCAACACATGGCACAACCGGTGCAACAACTGCAGGACCTGCAGGTGTCGCACATCGTTCAGCAGATACCCCTGGCGTATGCTACCCGTATGCCTCTCCGACGAAGCCCATCGGAGGCTGCCTGGCGTTGGCTCCGCACCTCAGCATTGCGACGTGGCCATGCATGTTCTAACCACATATGCTGGAGAAGTTTGACGGAAGCATCAACCCCGCCGAGTTCCTGCAGATCTACACCACGACGCTCCTTGTTGCGAGAGCAGATGAGACCATCCTGACGAATTACTTCCCGGTCGCCCTAACAGGATCAGCCTAGTCGTGGCTGATGAACCTGCCCGAGGGGTCTATAACCTCTTGGGATGAGTATTGACGGTCCTTCAGTATCACATTTTGACAGTCAATTCACCTCATAATGTGCATAAAAGAAACACAAAACATAGTGGTAGGGTTATACACTAACCCAATTCCACAAGTGTTGGTGTTCATTTGTATGCCGGTGAATTATTACCAAAAATACCAAAACATGCAGGGATGAATCCATGAAAATGGATTTCATCAGGCGATGACATGTGGCAACACATGGATCAAATGGCCCACAAACAGAAGAATACGAGGAGATCCAGTGGTGTTGCACCCATATATATCAAGAGGGCCCACCTGGAAGCCACCTGGAGGAAGCACTCCCTGAGGGGAGCCTTGACCAGGTCGGCCGAACCCCCTGGTCGGCCAACCTCTTCCTGGCGCCAAACTTAGTCAAACAACACGTGTTGGCTCCTCCCGACTACCTGGTGTCAATGGTGACTGATTCGCGCATTAATTGTGGCGGGAACCGCCCCTTCTCCACCTATAAATAGACCCCCTCACCTCACTTCTCACACACACCAAAAGTTGAAAATAGTTCTACACTCCAAAGGTTTAGAGTAGTCCTAGAGGCTACCAAAGTAGAAGGAGAGTGTGGTGAAGAGTCTAGGAGAAGGAGGCTTGGGCTTGTCAAGTCCCTCTTCTACACTTGTACCACTACAAAGATTTTACTCAATCCAGTAAGCCTTTGTGAATTCAACACAAGTTTGATCTTTTATTCTTAGTAGTTTGCACAAGTAGTTACTTTTGGGTTCACTGCTTTAATTCATTAGAGGCTCTAGTTGTATCTTTGTGTTCGAAACAACTAGAGTACCGTAAGCATGGTGCTTAGGTTATAAATCATCAGTGGATATCTTGTAGACCCACAAATTGAAGAGGCAGGCAGTAGGTGTTGATAGCTCTATTTGTCCTTCGTAATCCTCCACGTTCGGCTATGCCATAGGCTCTTGGCGGGAGTCATCCTAGTATTGCTAGGAGTAAGCCCGTGCCCAAAGAAAGCATCTACTGCAAACTACCTTGAATTAGGATGAATACTTTGAATTCCTCTATGTTCCTTGCCTACCAAACAACTTTGTGTCCTTGGGTGAGCTAGTTCGAAAGATTAGCACACACGTTCTTTGGATTCGATACCCTTGGGAGTACTCTTTAAGGGAAAGTGCTACAACGGTATTTCCGTGCGCTTGTGGATAACTCTGTGGTGTTAAGAAATACCAACAAGCATTTTTGGCGCCGCTGCCGCGGAACGGCTACTATTAATCTTCAAATCAAGATCACCCTCGTATCATATCCCCCTTATCTATCATCTTACCTTTCTTATTCTTACCTTAGCACCACCATATAAATGGAGCAACCCACCATTCTTTCTTACTGTGTTCCGAAGGGCAAGTTCTGTGAGCCACCGCCTTCAGCGGAACCTATTTGTTCTACCAGCTATGAACATCGCCCTGGCTTTATAGCCATGGTTCGGGAACAATCCTTCTCAGGAACGGATTGTGAAAACCCTTACCACCATCTATGAGAGTTCGAACAACTGTGTTCATGCCTTCTAATCAAAGGTATGACACAAGAAACTCTCAAATGCATGTTGTTTCATTTTTCCCTCAAGGAAAAAGCCAAACAATGGTACAACCACTACATTGGGAAGACAAACGATGATTGGAGTGAATTACAAGACACATTTTGTCTTGCTTTCTTTCCCATTGCCCGAATTGTTTCCTTACGAAAGGAAGTACTATGCTTCCAGCAGATGGAGAAGGAATCCATAGGTGCAGCTTGGGACACATTTTCTCTTTTGAAAAATTCTGGCCCAGATTTGTTAATCCCTGATCCAATGCTTTTGCGACATTTATTCAAGGGATTGAACAAAGAGTCTGCCTTATATCTTGACATTACGGCTAGAGGATCTTTCCTCCATAAGACTCCAGAAGAAGGCAAGGATCTTCTGGACAGAATTCTAGAAAATTCTTCCTTCATTATGGGTCTTAATGAGCCTCCCGAAGAGGAAGTCGTGTCAAGAACGGAGGATACACTCATGGACAAGGATGAACCCATTTCTTGTTTACCCCAAGCCTTGCCAGAGGAATCCTCTCCCGAACCTGAGACTACGAATGTAGAAGAAATTCAACCCTCGCAGTTTCCATTTTACTTCGAGGAAGAGCTTTTTGAAGATTATGGAAATACCTTGAAGTATTGTTGCTATAATAAACCTTCATTGCCACCAACTCCACCTGAACCACCTGACGGGGTGTTTGTCCGTCAGACGGTCAAGGAGTTGACCTCTATCCTAAGCAGAGAGTGGAGTCGAGAATTCACCCGAAATTCTTTGGATGACCTCACCTATGGCTACCATTTTATGTTCTATTAGAGGGACACCAATGAGAATCCTATACAACCCCACTGTTGGAGCAAATCTCATTTCCGATTCCTATGCTATCGCCATTCTTGGCGATGTGCCATTGGCACCAACGCGCAAATCCTTCGGAGATTCATTTGGAACCATTCTTGAAGGATGTGGGGTTCCGCAACAAGTGTCTGTTAGACACAAAGATGTTGAGGCTCTCCTAGATTTTCACGTGTTCGAAATCCAAAATTTCGACATCATGATAGGGATTCCCATAGATAAATTTCTCATGGAAGTTCCTTTGAAGGGAAGCCTCAATATCAATCTTGGAGGGAGAAATTTCTCCATGCCTATTCTGCGTTCAAAGAACACATCTGCAGAGTCTCCCATCCAAGATGAGCCAATGGAGGAGGTTAGGACTCTTCAATTTTTAGAACCCCCTGAAATTGAAGGAGAAGAAGACTTCGTCCAAGAGGAGGATGAATTTCAGGAGGAAATAGAGTTTCCAAAAGAAGAGCCCTCCCCAAAACCACCTGTTAAGCTCAAGGTTCTACCTCCAAGCCTACGTTATGCCTTTCTAAATGGCGATTTGGAAGCCCCTATCATCATAAGTGACAAGCTTTCAGATGATGAAACGCTCAAACTCATAGCCAAGAAAGACATAGAGCTGTTTTTGGATATTCACTTCAGGATCTCAAGGGAATTAGTCCAATGTTATGCACCCATCGTATTCCTATTGACCCTGAGAGTGTCCCCTCAAGGGAACCTCAAAGGAGATTGAGTAATGCGATGCGGGAAGTTGTCAAGAAAGAACTCTTGAAACTTCTGCATGCCGGGATTATTTACCCTGTTCCTCATAGTGAATGGGTAAGTCCAGTTCAAGTAGTGCCTAAGAAGGGAGGTATGATGGTCGTTCAAAATGAGAGGAATGAATTAATTCCTCAACGGACCGTCACGGGATGGAGGATGTGCATTGACTACTGAAAACTTAACAAGACAACAAGGAAAGACCATTTTCCATTGCCCTTATTGACGAGATGTTAGAGCGATTGTCAAAACACTCCTACTTCTGTTTCCTTGATGGGTATTTAGGGTATCATCAAATTCCTATCCATCCCGATGATCAAAGTAAGACTACATTCACATGTCCTTACGGGACCTATGCCTACCGGTGTATGTCCTTTGGACTGTGTAACGCTCCTGCCTCTTTCCAGAGATGCATGATGTCTATATTTTCAGACATGATCGATGATATCGTCGAAGTTTTCATGGACGATTTCTCCGTTTATGGAAAAACTTTTGATCATTGTCTAGAAAATTTAGACAGGGTCTTACAAAGATGCCAGGAGAAGGACCTTGTGCTCTATTTGGAAAAGTGCCATTTCATGGTCCCGGAAGGCATCGTTCTTGGACACTTGGTGTCCAAGAGAGGGATAGAGGTGGACAAAGCTAAAATTGAAGTTATTGAAAAACTTCCACCTCCTATCAATGTTAAGGGAATCCGCAGCTTTTAAGGTCATGCAGGGTTCTACCGACGATTTATCAAGGATTTCTCCAAAATCGCAAGACCCCTCACCAACCTATTAGCTAAAGAAGCTCCCTTTGATTTCGATGATGAATGCCTTAAATCATTTGATATATTCAAAAAGGCACTCATCTCAGCTCCAATTATCCAACCTCCTGATTGGACGCTTCCATTCGAAATCATGTGTGATGCCAGTGACTTTGTTGTTGGTGCAGTCCTAGGCCAAACCAAAGATAAAAAGCATCACGCAATAGCCTACGCTAGCAAAACTCTAACAGGAGCCCAACTCAATTATGCCACAACTGAGAAAGAGCTCCTAGCAGTAGTTTTTGCTATCGACAAGTTTAGATCCTATTTGGTTGGAGTAAAGGTCATAGTCTACACAGACCATGCTGCTTTGAAATATCTGCTTACAAAAAAGGATGCTAAACCCAGGCTAATTCGATGGATTCTTCTACTCCAATAATTTGATTTGGAAATAAGAGATAAGAAAGGAGTAGAGAATTCAGTAGCAGATCATCTTTCACGTATGGAAGTCACACAAACCATGGACATACCTATCAATGACTTCCTACGAGATGATATGCTCCTCAAGGTGACAGACTCTCACCCTTGGTATGCGGATATCATGAACTTTATGGTCACGGGATACGTACCACCAGGGGAGAACAAAAAGAAACTCATTTATGAGAGTCGTAGACACCTTTGGGATGACCCTTACCTCTATTAAGTATGTGTTGATGGCCTTCTTAGAAGGTGCGTCCCATCAATCGAAGGCACCAAAATCATAGAGAAATGCCACGCTGGCCCCTATGGTGGTCATTACGGTGTTCACCGTACTCAGGCAAAGATCTGGCAGAGTGGATTCTATTGGCCTTCAATGTATGAAGATACCAAGGAATTCATTTGTAGATGTTGGAAATGCCAGAAGCATGGATGAATCTCTGCTCGCGATGCGATGCCCCTAACATACAATCTCCAAGTAGAATTATTTGATGTATGGGATATTGATTTCATGGGACCTTTTCCTAGGTTTTATGATTGCGAGTATATTCTTGTTGCCGTCCGTTATGTGTCAAAATGGGTAGAAGCATTGCCATGCAAAAATGCTGATTCCAAGCAAGCAAGGAAAATGTTCCATGAAATAATTTTCCCGTGCTTTGGAACTCCTCGTATGGTCATAAGTGATGGAGGGTATCATTTCATAGATAAGACCTTCCGAAACTTTTTAAGGGAACTTGGAATCCAGCATAACATTGCTACCCCATACCACCCACAGACAAGTGGTCAAGTAGAAACATCAAATAAACAAACTATGAATATTTTGCAAAAGACTGTCTTGTAAATGGGAACGTGATGGAAGCAAAAGCTACCCAATGCATTATGGGCATATCGTACTGCCTACAAGACACCTATTGGCATGTCTCCTTTCCAACTTGTCTATGGGAAGACTTGCCATCTTCCCGTAGAATTGGAACATAAAGCATATTGGGCCATCAAGTGGTGGAACATGAATCTTAATGAAGCTGGAAATTACTGATTAAAGCAAATCTCTGAGTTGGAGGAATGGAGAGATAAGGCGTACGACAATGCCATAATTTATAAGGAGAGAACCAAAAGATGGCACAATAAGAGGAAAATTAATCTTGTAATTTATAAGCAAAACGACCCGACGAAACAGAGCAACAGAAGAGCCACCAGGAGGTCGGCCGAACCCCCTGGTCGGCCGACATGTGTTCTGCTCCATACATCTCCGTTTCGCTCTAGAAATTGGTTTGGATTTCCTATCCCCACTTTTATGCGCTACCCTGCTACTTGAGTTGATTTCATATTTTTCATTGCATATCTAAAATGAATCAACTCAACAAATTGAAATAAAATTTGGTAGTCAAGAATTTTCTTAATCTGAAAGTTTCAATACTTTATATTTCAATTCATTACCTTGTTTATGATTCCCATAATCCAATAGAAAATATAACACATCATCTAGGTATTTGACTAGTGTGATATGGTAAATGAGTTCTTTAGAAATCATCCTTTTGCTTGAAATTGATTTTGACATTTGTAACTATTTGAAGTCTTGAACTTTGTCGAAACCTCTCATTGGAAATTTATGTACCTACCAAGGCCATATGATACATTCATTGTAAACCACAAGCATATGCCACTTTGCTTTTCATTGAACTTTGTCAAACTCGTGACCCAATTGAGTGACATGCATGAACTTTTTGAATTGAAAACTCTTGTGCACTCCATTCATTGCAAAATTTCTCACATTGAGAGTGCATCCATCGATTATCCATCCGCCAAAAAGAAACTCATACGACACAAGTGAAAGCCTCTCTAAAAAAATAAAAAGGAGTATAAGTCATGGCTACAAGAAAAAAAGAAGAAAAAGCATCCTCTCTTGAAAAAGAGTAAGAGTGCTAAAAAAAGTAGTAGCCATGTTTCATCCTTAAGAGGGAGAAAATTCATGGGATTTATCACCTTGCCACTCCATTCCATTCATGTGCACAAGAATTTTATCTTCACTTTGTTCATTGCATAAGTCTCTCATAAGATCAAGTTTTTGACTTAGTAACATATGAATTGCAAATATGTACCACATTCATCCCTACCAAGCTCCAGAAATATCCACTTTTAGTATAGGGACAAGAATTGGCAAAACATGCCATGGTGAGGACCCAAACACTTTGAGAGATTTGAGAGATTCCAATCAAGAAGGCAAAGGCAAAAGTTCCTATGACTTTCAAATATAGCAATTGCCTAATCATTTCAACAGAGAATGATCCGAGGGAACTTAATTCTAACTGTTCCACTTTTCAAACACCCAAGATTGATGTGGTAGCCACATACACAAACGGGAATCCATGAATTCAGGTATAAGTTGAAATATCTAGTATCCTTATTTTCTACCTTATAGCAATTTCATGACAACACTCTAGTTCTTCTTGCCTTCACTCGAGGACGAGCAAAGGACTAAGTGTGGAGGAGTTTGTTGACGGTCCTTAAGTATCACATTTTGACCGTCAATTCACCTCATAATGTGCATAAAAGAAACACAAAACATAGTGGTAGGGTTATACACTAACCCAATTCCACAAGTGTTGGTGTTTATTTGTATGCAGGTGAATTATTACCCAAAATACCAAAACATGCAGGGATGAATCCATGAAAATGGATTTCAACGAATCAGGCGATGACACATGGCAACACATGGATCAAATGGCCCACAAACAGAAGAATACGAGGAGATTCACTGGTGTTGCACCCATATATATCAAGAGGGCCCACTTGGAAGCCACCTGGAGGAAGCACTCCCTGAGAGGAGCCTTGTCCAGGTCGGCCGAACCCCCTGGTCGGATGACCTCTTCCTGGCACCAAACTCGGTCAAACGACACGTGTTGGCTCCTCCCGACTCCCTGGATTTAATGGTGACTGATTCGCGCGTTAATTGTGGCAGGATCCGACCCTTCTCCACCTATAAATAGACCCCCTCACCTCACTTCTCACACACACCAAAGGTTGAGTATAGTTCTACACTCCAAAGGTTTAGAGTAGTCCTAGAGGCTACCAAAGTAGAAGGAGAGTGTGGTGAAGAGTCTAGGAGAAGGAGGCCTAGGCTTGTCAAGTCCCTCTTCTACACTTGTACCCCAACAAAGATTTTACTCAATCAAGTAAGCCTTTGTGAATTCAATACAAGTTTGATCTTTCATTCTTAGTAGTTTGCACAAGTAGTTACCTGTGGGTTCACTGCATTAATTCATTAGAGGCTCTAGTTGTAGCTTTGTGTTCGAAACAACTAGAGTAGTGATTTAGAACGTAAGTGTGGTGCTTAGGTTATAAATCATCAGTAGATATCTCGTAGACCCACAAATTGAAGAGGTAGACAGTAGGTGGTGACAGCCCTATCTGTCCTTCGTAATCCTCCACATTCG
Organism: Tuctoria greenei; assembly: GCA_036927565.1. Taxonomy (NCBI): domain Eukaryota; kingdom Viridiplantae; phylum Streptophyta; class Magnoliopsida; order Poales; family Poaceae; genus Tuctoria; species Tuctoria greenei. The sequence continues at coordinate 135,759,939 of JAYESD010000006.1, forward strand.
GCTATGCCATAGACTCTTGGCGGGAGTCGTCCTAGTATTGCTAGGAGTAAGACCGTGCCCAAAGCAAGCATGTACTACAAACTAACCTTAATTAGGATCAATACATTGAATTCCTCTCCGTTCCTTGCCTACCAAACAACTTTGTCTCCTTGGGTGAGCTAGTTCGAAAGATTAGCACACACGTTCTTTGGATTTGATACCCTTGGGAATACTCTGTGAGGGGAAGTGCTACAACGGTATTTCTGTGCGCTTGCGGATAACTCTGTGGTGTTAAGAAATACTAACAATGAGCTATGCCGGCAGTTCACGGCGAACTTCGGCACCTCCTACTGTGACACTCGATTCCGAAAATGAACCAAGTGCAATATATGTGTGCCCAAGATGTTCAACACACATACACAAGTGCATCACAAACGATATACAAATAATTACCACAAAACAAGATTAATTATCCACTTTTATTACACAATTCATAATATCCATGAATACAAGCTCTAATGAATATTAATGACAAGTTTGAACTAATGCAGCTGAAGTCATCTAATGAAGCAACTAAGCAACTAAGTAAATATGGATATGGCGCAGCTCCAATCAAACCATAGGCAAGCTGATAGCAGACACGACCTAGAACTCCGCATTATCAACACTATACTCCCAAACTTGACCTGCAACTTTTGGTGGGGGAATAGCAAGGGTGAGTACATGTCGTACTTAGCAAGTGTGGAAAGTATGACATGTAGCTTAAACAAATGACGATAATAATAAAGGCTAAGTGCTGAAAAGTACATTTAAAATAGTTGGAAAGTAATGTATTATATGTATGTGAAGTAAACCCATCATGTCCCACAATGATTATTGTAGTATAAGTCCATATTCCACATCCATCACCATTGTACCAGATTTCACCATTACCATTAACTATATCCAATGCCATTATTCAATCCATAACCAGCCATAATTATATTATCACCCATTACGATATCATATTAACCAGTTCATATTAACCCATAGTCTCATTGATGCATAATTAAATGGTATAGTTGTTTTCCCATCCCAATAAATTAAGCGAAGCAAAGGTAAAAAGCTCTTCCCGACTCTCTACTATGTGTTCTAGGTGACAAGGATGGTTAAACAAAGCTGGTAAACTTCCTATCATAGGAATTCCCATCAAATTGACACAAGCATGCAGTTTTGAAAACAAAACATTTATTGTAAAAATAGGATCAATATGTTCAAGGACACTTGTCTTGCTCTTGGGCTTGGTTTGGGTCAAAGTCTTCAAATTCATGGTGCTGGAGGTCCTCCGCAGCACACTCTAGCACAAATCCGTCTAAACCGCTCAATGAACATACAAGACAAGAATTACAATCAATAAGTGCAAGTATATTACTCAATATGTCATGACATGAATGATTAATGCAAATGTGAAGCAAAACTAGTTAATGAGTTACTATTAATGTTCACTAATCATTTAAAATGGTTATTAACAAGTTTATATAGGTTCATGTTGATATTCCATCAAATTGGAATTAATTCTTTATTAAAGAATATGGGAACCGGACAAGTCCGCACAAGGTCGGACTAGTCCGCCCTACGCAGAACCAGCGAGTTAGGGTTTTCTAGATCGACGTGAATTTGGAGAGACGGGGTTGATTTCACAAAAGAAAGAGGAAGTAGAAGGTATACCAGGTGCTTAGAACTCCAATGAATCAAGGGTTTTGGAGGATGCATTTGGATCTTGATGATCTAGGGTTGATGAAGAAAACTTGATGGTGAATTGTTGATGATGAATGCAAAGTTGATGGAGATATTGGTATCCTTCGTTTCCTCCGCTTCTTCTTCTTGCTCTGGATCTCCTTCTCCCTCCTTGGTGATGGCTATCCACGAGCTAGGGTTTGGTGGTCTTTCACTTGAGGCAAAGTGGTAAAAGGGCGGGGTGTTATGTTGTTTATATAGAGGTGGAGGCGTAGGCTTTGATGGATTTCAAGTTTGTGGTGGGTGGAGGCCGGTGTGCGGTCCCACATGGGCTCCAAAAAGGGGTTAGACACGATGTCCTTAGGCCCACTTAAGGTAAAACCCAAAAACATGTCGTGGAACAAATTATCAATTTGGAATAGCGATCACTGGAAGAGTCCACACTAGGCTGGACTAGTCCGAAGTTAGACAGAGAGAAACCGGATAAGTCTAGACTTTATCGGACAAGTCCAAACTTAGTCAGAGGAAAAGCGGACAAGTCTGGCCAAAACCAGACAAATTCAATTTATTTAGAGAGAAAAACGGACAAGTTCGCAAGACGTCGGACAAGTCCAAGCACTTAGTGAATTTTCAAGGATTCGGGACACCAGACTAGTCCGCAATGGACCGGACAAACCAAAAATTGTACAGAGACAAAACCAGACTAGTCTGACCAAAATCGGACAAGTCCGACGGAGGTCAGAGAGAAATCGGACTAGCCCGCTCAGAAAACGGACTAGTCCGCACTTCTTAGATCTTTTGAGGGCGATTCTGCTTTAAATTCATTTTAAACTCATTCCTTTTTATGTGGATTAATACTAAACATGTATATGAACTTATGCAATGCATGATGCATGAAGATGAGAGTGTTACAAACCTACCCCCCTTAAAATGAATCCCGCCCTCGAGATTCAACATAGAAGGAAAGAGATAAGGAAAAACCTCCTTAAGATCATCTTCCAGCTCCCAAGTTGCCTTTGATTCCGTTTGATGCTTCAATTGAACTTTACACCATCTAATAATCTTGTTCCTGGAGACCCTCTCCTTGGTTTCCAAGATCTTGACCGGTTGCTCGGCATACATCAAATCTGCCTCTTGTTCCAAATCTTTGATTGGCATTTGTTCTCCCAACACTCTCAATCACTTCTTGGGCCGGGAAACATGAAGCACATCATGTACATCGGAAATATGAGCTTGCATGTCCAACTTATATGCTATTTCTCCTCTTTTGTCCAGAATCTTGAATGGCCCAATGTATCGAGGTGCTAGCTTGCCTCTGATATTAAAACTCTTATGACCTCTCATGGGTGACACTTTGAGGTAAACAAAATCTCATAGTTTAAAGGCTAGTTCTCTTCTCCTATTGTCCGCATATCCTTTTTGCTTTGATTGGGTAGCTCTCAAATTATCACGAACAATCTGAACTTGTTTCTCAGCATCTTGCAACATGTCGGGTCCAAACACTTGATTTTCTCATGTCTCATTCCAAAACAAGGTGTCCTACACTTCCTTCCATATAGCACTTCGAAAGGTGACATCTTCAATCTTGCTTGGTAACTAATGTTATATGAAAACTCTGCATATGGCAAGCTTTTGTCCCAACTTATTCCATGCTTCAAAGCACAAGCTCTTAACATCTCTTCTAAAATCTGATTGGTCCTCTTCTAAAATCTGATTGGTCCTCTGCATATGCTGAGCTGAAATTCAACCTTGTTCCCAATGCTTCATGCAATTTCTGCAAAAACCTAGAGGTAAATTGAGAATCTCGATCCAACACTATCTTCTTTGGAACTCCATGCAAACATACTATTCTTCCCATATATAGTTCGGCCAAGTTCTCCCCATTGAAGGTGGTACTGACGGGAATAAAGTGAGCTGACTTAGTTAACCGATCCACAATTACCCATATGGAGTCATAACCGGACTGGGTGCACAGTAAACCAACTATAAAGTCCATCCCAATCTCTTCCCACTTCCACTACAGAACCTTTAATGGCTACAATAATCCAGTTGGCCTTTGATGTTCAGCTTTGACTCGTTGGCACACATCACACAAGGCTACATATTCAGCTATGTCCTTTTTCATGCTAGGCCACCAATAACAAGTCTTCAAATCCTTGTACATCTTCGTACAACTGGGATGAATTGATTATGGCGAGTCATGTGCCTCCTTTAATATTGTCTCCTGGATATGCTTCACATTAGGCATGACAATCCTTTTTCCAAGCCATAAAGTACCATGGTCATCCTCATCAAACCTGAATTCTCTTCCGTTTTGGGTCCTTTCCTTGATTTCTTGAATTTCCTCATCCTTTGTTTGACCCTCTCGAATTTCCTTCTCCAAGGTCAGATTTAACTCCATTGTCCCCATCTCATTCACAAATCTGAGATTCAACCGTTCAAACTCCTTACATAACTCGGATGACAATTTTTGAACCGTGAGATGGTGACTTACTCCTTTCCTACTCAAGGCATCGACCACGACATTAGCCTTCGCCGAATGATAATTAATTCCGACATCATAATCCTTGATGAGTTCCAACCATCTTCGTTGCCTCAAATTCAGATCCGTTTGTGTGAAAATATACTTTAAACTTTTGTGATCCGTATAAATTTCATATCTATTACCAAGGATGTAATGTCTCCAAATCAATGCGTGCACCACAGCTGCGAGTTACAAATCATGTGTTGGATAATTCTGCTCATGTTTCCTTAATCGTCTCGATCTGTAGGCAACTACTTGACCTTATTGCATGAGCACACATCCAAGTCCTTGTCAAGAGGCATTACAATATATGTCAAAACTCTTGCTCACATCCGACAATATCAAAAATGGTGTTGTAGTTAACCTCTTCTTCAACTCCACAAAGCTGTGTTGACACACTTGAGTCCATTGGAAAGCTTTCCCCTTCATTAGCAATTAGGTCATTGGCTTGGCTATTTTGGAAAAGTCATTGATGAATCTATGGTAATACCCAAGAAAACTCCTTATTTCCTTCACATTTTGCGGTGGTTCCCATTTCAACACATCTCTCACCTTTCCTGGTTCAACCGATACTCCTCCTCCGCAGATGATATGCCCCAAAAATGACACCTCTTTCAACCAAAACTGGCACTTGCTGAACTTGGCATACAAATGATGCTCCCTCAATTTCTACAACATGAGCATCAAGTGTTCCTCATGTTCCTCCACGCTTCTCGAGTAGATCGTAATGTCATCAATGAACACCACAACGAACTTGTCCAGGTACTCCATGAAGACCTTATTCATGAGGTACATAAAATAGGCAGGTGCATTTGTCAATCCAACGGACATAACGGTGTAATCATAAGATCCATACCATGTCCTGAAAGCTGTCTTGGGTTCGTCCGATGGTCTAATATTCATTTGAATGTATCCCGACCTCAAATCAATCTTGGAGAAGACACAAGCACCCTTCATCTGATCAAACAAGTCTTCTATGCATGGCAAGGTGTAGTTGTTCTTGATTGTCACCTCATTGAGAGCTCGGTAATCCACACACATCCTTTGGGATCCATCCTTCTTGTCTACGAAACGTACGGGCACTTCCCATGGTGAAGAGCTTGGGCGAACAAAACCCTTCTCTAGTTTCTCTTGAATTTGCTTCTTTAGTTCCGCTAATTCCTCAGGAGGCATCCTATACGGCCTCTTTGCTATAGGTGCAGTTCCATGTATTAATTCAATAACAAACTCGATATCACGATCAGGTGGCATACCTTCCAACTCATCTAGAAATAAATCCAAGAATTCACACACCATCGGAATCTCCTCAATTGCGGCTCTGTCCATGTGATTCAGCTCCAATTGCTTCGGTGCATGTTGAGTTGTTTCAACATCAATGTTGATCCCTTCCTCATTTGTCAACTTCACCGTCTTTGTGGCACATTCAATGACTCCATTGTGCTTCCTCAACCAGTCCATACTAAGTATAATGTCCAATCCTTGAGAATCCAAAACAATGAGGTTGGTAAAGAAGTCTATGACCCTTATTCTAAGGCTTACTTTTGGACATACTATATTTGTCCTCATCTCCCCTCCAAGATACTTAACGAACAAGGTATACTTAATATGAGAGATAGGAAAACTATACTTGGCAACATACTTTGATGCAATGAATGAATGCGATGCTCCAGAATCAAATATCATAGTTGCTGGGTTGGTGTTTGCGAGAAACATACAAATGACCACGTCATCCGCTTGTTACGCTTTCTCCGTAGAGACATAGTTCACGTTGCTACGAGCAAAATTCTACGGTCCATGGTTCCCTTGTGGCTGTCCTCCATTGGGTCTTGGGTTTCATGTTGGAGCATTGCTTCCTTGACCAAGGCCTGACTTAGGACATTAGATTGCAAAGTGTCCTACTTCTCCACATGTATAGCACTTCCTAACTGCACCAGAATTATTGGGACGAACTTGACTCTGCACATTTGCAACAGGGAAATTGGCACGAGGTGCAAAATGCATTGGAGCCTAGGTGCTTGCATGACAGGGCATTGCTGCACAAACTGAGCTGGGCGCAGTTGTAACACCCTCAATTTTCGCATCATGCATTGCATACATGTTCATGCATTAAATATTAATAGAATAAAAGAAAAATAATAAAACATAAAACATACATATATGGTGTAGCAAAAGAAGAAAAGGGAAATAATAGCGTAAAACTTGTATTAGGGAATAAGTATAAAAAAATAATATTAATATTATATAATATAAATAAATAAATAATATATATAATAATCATATATATAAAAAATAGTATAAATAATAAAATATGTAATAATAATAGAAAAATATATATAAATATATATATAAAAAATATATATAATAATTATATATAAAAAATAAATAATATAAAGAATCATAAATAATAATATATTTATAAAAAAAAAAGAGAAAAAGAAAAAAAAAAGAAAAAACACCGCTTCTGGCCAGGCCGACGGCCCAGCCAGCCACGCGCCACGGGCTGTGCCCGACAACGCAGCACGCGCGCTCGCCCAAGACCCAGCTCCCGCGCGCGCCTGCTGCCAGCACCCCACCCGCGCCACACGCGCGCACTCCCGCGCGACCGACCCCGGCCCCACCCCGCGGCTCCCGCGCGATACGCTCCCCGCAACGCGCGCGCGCAGCGCGCACTCTCTCCCGAGTGCCCGACCGGCCTCGCCCGCGCGCCTACCGCGCCAGCGCCGCCCAGGCCACGCGCCCGATCCCACGGTGCCCTAGCCGTCGGCTATAAAAGCCGTAGCGCTCCGTGTTTTCCCGATCCCAGGAAGCCACGCCGCCAGATCAACTGCAGAAGCCCTAGCGCCGCCTCGAAAAAGAGACCAGAGAACAGAGGAGGCTGCCGCAGCCAGAGGAAGAGAGGAAAAAAAAAGGAGGAAGAGGAAGAAAAAGATGAGGGCGCCGCCATCCGCCAGAGATCGTCGTCGCCGTCGTCGTGCTGCCGGAGGACCCTTGCGCCATCTACCTCGTCTACGCGTCGTCCCCATCCCGCGATCTTCAAAGCCGTCGCATCTACGGTAGGATTCTTTTTTCTGATGCGAATTTTAGCGACGTATTAGATCTAATAGACGTAATTTAATCGTAGTTGCACCATGAATTTATTTTCGGCGGTATTAATCCCCGCTAAAACCCCCGTAAACTCATATGAACACGTATGAACTAGTTGCATCTAATTAATAAACAACCGTAGTTAATTAATTATTAAACTTTGAATGCATGCATGTCATCGCATGTTGATTAGTATGTATGCATCGTGTTGATTTGTATGTATATGTTTTCTTGTATGTGTGATTGCGAGTAGAGGGAAGTGCTCAAGAAGTTGTGTACGAGGATTTTCAGAACCAAGACTTCGAAGCGCTTGAGCAACCCCATCTGTCGGAGCAAGGCAAGTGTCCTTGCACCATATTGATCCTGTTTTTAAAATAAATGTTTTGTTTGCAAACTGCATGCTTGTGTCAAATTAACGGGAATCCTATGGTAGGAAGTTTACTAGCTTTGTTTAACCACCCTTTTCACCTGGAAATTTATGGTAGAGAGTCGGGAAGGGTTTTTACCTTTTGCATCGCTTAATTATTTGGGATGGGAAAACTACACTACACATTTAATTATGCATTAATGTTATTCTGGTTAATGTGAACTGGTCAATACGGTATGGTAATGGGTGATCTAAGCAAGCCCTGTATGTGGATGGGTTGGATGTTATGGTGGTTTGCTTGCTTTAGATCTAAGGACCGGTTCATGCGAGAATAAGCCAGGACTACAGTGCCACCACGAGGCCAAGTATGGGTGCGGCATAGCTGATTAATTAGGGCTTTGCTAGTGCTGTTTGGACCATTGTGGATGCTCGGGGAAGGGGTAGTCGGATTGGGTTTGTTGATGATTGGCGGGACTACCCTGGGATCCGAATGGCTCAAGAGGGGGCCCTTGGTTGAAGATGTGCTCAGTGGGAGACATCAGCACTGGTGAAACCTCAGTGGGGTCTAAATAGGCTAGTAATCCCATTGTAAAGGCTATTTTGTGATCTCTTGGCCATACACCAAAGGAAGTGTAATTGGCATAAGGGAGGTTCTTTAGTCGTCGACGGGTGATGAAATCACAAACACGTGGGTAAAGTGGTACAAACTCTGCAGAGTATTAAAACTATCATGATAGCCGTGCTCCCGGTTATGAGCGCCTGGATGACCTACATGATTAGAGGGAAATTGGGATTTGGGATGGTTATGGTTTGGTATTGGTTATTATTGGTTATGGATTAATTATGATGGATGTGGTCAATGTTAATGGTGAAACCTGGTTTAATGATGATGGATATGGATTATGGACTTATATATTCATTGTGGGATATGATGGGTTTACTTCACATATATATGATATATTGTTGTTCAAATGTTTTACTGTACTTTTCAGCACTTAGCCATTATTATTGTCGTCATTTGAATCAGCCACATGTCATACTTTCCACACTTGCTGAGTACGACATGTACTAACTCTTGCAATCCCCCCCAATGGTTGCAGGTAAGGATTGTGAGTTTTATGGCGATAATGCGGAGTTCTAGGTCGTGTCTACCATCAGCTTTGTCTGTGGTGTTATTGGAGCTGCGCTATCCCTTTTGCTTAGTTGCTTAGTTGCATAATTAGTTTATTTCCGCTGCATTAGTTGAACTTGTCGTTAATATTCATTAGAGATTCTATTCAAGGATAATATGGTTTGTGTAATAAAATTTGATAATTAATCTTGTTCTGTGGTAATTTTCTGTATACTTTTTTGTGATTGCACTCGTGTATGTGTGTTGAACATCCTGGGCACACATATACGTTAGCTTGGTTCAGTTTTCGGAACCGGGCGTCACAGATTGGTATCAGAGCCACAGGTTGACCGTAGGATGCAGCCTAGATAGAATGGACACTTTAAAGCACATAGGAGCACTCAGGAATCGATGTGATTTTGTTGGTGTGCTGTTTGCTATATGTATTGTTTGCTTGTGTGCTTAATAGAGGATTTTGGGATGCCTTAGCATTGCCATGTCCACCTAGGTTAGTGTAGCTAGTTGTTTAGTTTCATATTCCTTGATGCATATAGTTGGGAATTCGTTCCATCTCTCTTTTCTTTCTCGCTTGATCTCTACTTCAATGGAAGAAGGACACAACTAGAAGATCCAATGTCTTAGACGAAGCTGTATGGAAGATGAGAACAAAGATGGTGCGTCCAAGAGCAAGTTTTAAAATAAGGGGGGTAGAATCCTTCGCCAACCTAATTTTTTTTGGATTCACAAGGATCGGACATGACGCGTGGAATGGATTGACTACGGAAGCATAATGGAGTGGTCCAATATGCCACAAGGACAAAGCAATCGACAGGTGATAAGGAAGTTAGCATTGGAGTTGATGCGTCGCAATAAATATCAAAGCTAACCAATCATCAAGGACTACACCAACGTAGAGAAGCACATGACTGAGTTGCTAACAAGGGGAAAGCTTCTCAAATGGACTCTATCTTGCTAGGACGACATTGAGGAGGTGAAGAAGAGATTTGTAACTGCACCGATGCTGGTATTACTAGACGTGAGCAAGAAATTTGGATTTGTACGACGCATCAAGACAAGGACTCGGATGCGTGCTTATGCAAGAAGGTCAAGTGGTCGCCTATGCGTCCAGACAATTGAAGAAACATGAGCAGAATTACCCAACATATGATTTAGATCTTGCAGCCGTGGTACATGCATTGAAGATGGAGACACTATATTCTTGGACATAGGTGTGAAATTTACACGGATCATAAGAGTTTGAAGTATATTTTCACACAAACGGATCTGAACTTGAGGCAACGAAGATGGTTGGAGCTCATCAAATATTATGATTTGGGGATCAACTATCATCCGGGAAAAGCCAATGTAGTGGTTGATGCTTTGAGTAGAAAAGGAGTAAGTCATCAACTCACGGTTCAAGAGTTACCACCCGAGTTATGTAAGGAGTTTGAACGGTTGAACCTCGGGTTTGTAAATGAGATGGAGATGATGGAGTCAAACCCAACCTTGGAGCAAGAAATTCGAGATGCACAAACCACAGATGAGGAGATCAAGGAAATCAAGGAAAGGATCGAGGAAGGGAGAGAATTCAGATTTGATGAAGACGAACAGGGTACCTTATGGCTTGGAAAGAGGATTGTGGTACCTAATGTCAGGCATATTCGGGAAACAATATTGAAGGAGGCACATGACTCCCTTTACTCAATTCATCCCGGCTGTACAAAGATGTACAAGGACTTAAAGACATGCTATTGGTGGGCCAGCATGAAAAAGGACATAGCCAAATATGTTGCACTTTGTGATGTGTGCCGACGAGTTAAAGCTGAACATCAAAGGCCAGCCGGATTGTTACAACCATTAAAGATCCCGGAGTGGAAGTGGGAAGAGATTGGTATGGACTTTATAGTTGGATTATCGCGAACTCAGTCTCGCTATGATTCAATATGGGTTATTGTGGATCGGTTGACAAAAAATCAGCTCACTTCATCCCTGTCAAGACCACATATACCACCGCGAAGCTAGCAGAATTGTATATGGAGCATATTGTGTGTCGACACGGAGTACCGAAGAAAATAGTCTCGGATAGAGGTTCCCAGTTTACCTCCAGATTTTGGCAGAAATTGCATGAAGCAATGGGAACAAGGTTGAACTTCAGTTCGTCGTATCACCCTCAAACAGATGGACAAACTGAGAGGACCAACCAAATTTTGGAAGATATGTTAAGAGCTTGTGCTTTAAAGCATGGGAAAAGTTGGGATAAAAGTTTGTCGTATGCTGAATTCTCGTACAACAATAGCTACCAAGCAAGTCTGAAAATGTCACCCTACGAAGCATTGTACGGAAGGAAGTGTAGGACTCCCTTGTTTTGGAATGAAACCGGAGAGAATCAAGTGTTTGGTCCCGACGTGTTACAAGATGCTGAAAGGCAAGTCCAAATAATACGGGAAAACTTAAAGGTTGCTCAGTCTCGACAGAAAGGTTATACTGATAATAGGCAAAGGAGTCTGACTTTTGAAGTTGGAGATTTTGTATACCTCAAAGTATCACCTATCAGAGGTCAGCGACGGTTTAACGTCAAAGGAAAACTGGCACCACGTTACATCGGACCGTTCAAGATTCTGGACAAGCGAGGAGAAGTGGCATATCGACTTGAGCTGCCGACGTATCTCTCCGATGTACATGACGTATTTCACGTCTCTCAACTCAAGAAGTGTCTCAGGGTACCGGAAGAACAAGTGCCGATGGACAAGTTAGAACTTCAGGAGGATTTGTCCTATGTCGAGCAACCTATCAAGATCTTGGACGTAACGGAAAGAGTCACGAGAAATAAGAGGATCCGTTGGTGCAAAGTGCAATGGAAACACCATACAGAAGCCGAAGCTACGTGGGAACGTGAAGAAGACTTGAAGGCAGAATTCCCTCATTTTTTCTCCGCGCTATCGAATCTCGAGGGCAAGATTCACTTTAAGGGGGGGTAGGTTTGTAACACCCTCAATTTTCGCATCATGCATTGCATACATGTTCATGCATTAAATATTAATAGAATAAAAGAAAAATAATAAAACATAAAACATACATATATGGTGTAGCAAAAGAAGAAAAGGGAAATAATAGCGTAAAACTTGTATTAGGGAATAAGTATAAAAAATAATATTAATAATATATAATATAATATAAATAAATAATATATATAATAATCATATATATAAAAAAATAGTATAAATAATAAAATATGTAATAATAATAAAAAATATATAAATATATATATATAAAATATATAATAATTATATATAAAAAATAAATAATATAAAGAATCATAAATAATAATATATTTATATAAAAAGAGAAAAAGAAAAAAAAAGAAAAAAAAAGAAAAAACACCGCTTCTGGCCAGGCCGACGGCCCAGCCAGCCACGCCCCACGGTTTGTGCCCGACAACGCAGCACGCGCGCTCTCCCTAGCCCCAGCTCCCGCGCGCGCCTGCTGCCAGCACCCCACCCGCGCCGCACGCGCGCACTCCCGCGCGACTGACCCCGGCCCCACCCCGCGGCTCCCGCGCGATACGCGCCCCACAACGCGCACGCGCAGCGCGCACTCCCGCCCGAGCGTCCGACCGGCCTCGCCCGCGCGCCTACCGCGCCAGCGTCGCCCAGGCCACGCACCCGATCCCACGGTGCCCTAGCCGCCGGCTATAAAAGCCGTAGCGCTCCGTGTTTTCCCGATCCCAGGAAGCCACGCCGCCAGATCAACTGCAGAAGCCCTAGCGCCGCCTCGAAAAAGAGACCAGAGAACAGAGGAGGCTGCCGCAGCCAGGGGAAGAGAGGAAAAAAAAGAGGAGGAAGAGGAAGAAAAAGAGGAGGGCACCGCCATCCGCCGGAGATCGTCGTCGCCGTCGTCGTGCCGCCGGAGGACCCTTGCGCCATCTACCTCATCTACGCGTCGTCCCCATCCCGCGATCTTCGAAGCCGTCGCATCTACGGTAGGATTCGTTTTTCCGATGCGAATTTTAGCGACGTATTAGATCTAATAGACGTAATTTAATCGTAGTTGCACCATGAATTTATTTTCGGCGGTATTAATCCCCGCTAAAACCCCCGTAAACTCATATGAACACATATGAACTAGTTGCATCTAATTAATAAACAACCGTAGTTAATTAATTATTAAACTTTGAATGCATGCATGTCATCACATGTTGATTAGTATGTATGCATCGTGTTGATTTGTATGTATATGTTTTCTTGTATGTGTGATTGCGAGTAGAGGGAAGTGCTCAAGAAGTTGTGTACGAGGATTTTCAGAACCAAGACTTCGAAGCGCTTGAGCAACCCCATCCGTCGGAGCAAGGCAAGTGTCCTTGAAGCATATTGATCCTGTTTTTAAAATAAATGTTTTGTTTGCAAACTGCATGCTTGTGTCAAATTGACGGGAATCCTATGGTAGGAAGTTTACTAGCTTTGTTTAACCACCCTTTTCACCTGGAAATTTATGGTAGAGAGTCGGGAAGGGTTTTTACCTTTTGCATCGCTTAATTATTTGGGATGGGAAAACTACACTACACATTTAATTATGCATTAATGTTATTCTGGTTAATGTGAAATGGTCAATACGGTATGGTAATGGGTGATCTAAGCAAGCCTGGTATGTGGATGGGTTGGATGTTATGGTGGTTTGCTTGCTTTAGATCTAAGGACCGGTTCATGCGAGAATAAGCCAGGACTACAGTGCCACCACGAGGCCAAGTATGGGTGCGGCGTAGCTGATTAATTAGGGCTTTGCTAGTGCTGTTGGACCATTGTGGATGCTCGGGGAAGGGGTAGTCGGATTGGGTTTGTTGATGATTGGCGGGACTACCCTGGGATCCGAATGGCTCAAGAGGGGGCCCTTGGTTGAGGATGTGCTCGGTGGGAGACATCGCCACCGGTGAAACCTTAGTGGGGTCTAAATAGGCTAGTAATCCCTTTGTAAAGGCTATTTTGTGATCTCTTGGCCATACACCAAAGGAAGTGTAATTGGCATAAGGGAGGTTCTTTAGTCGCCGACGGGTGATGAAATCACAAACACGTGGGTAAAGTGGTACAAACTCTGCAGAGTATTAAAATTATCATGATAGCCGTGCTCCCGGTTATGAGTGCCTGGATGACCTACATGATTAGAGGGAAATTGGGATTTGGGATGGTTATGGTTTGGTATTGGTTATTACTGGTTATGGATTAATTATGATATTGGATGTCGTCAATGTTAATGGTGAAACCTGGTTTAATGATGATGGATATGGATTATGGACTTATATATTCATTGTGGTATATGATGGGTTTACTTCACATATATATGATATGTTGCTTTTCAAATGTTTTACTGTACTTTTCAGCACTTAGCCATTATTATTGTCGTCATTTGAATCAGCCACATGTCATACTTTCCACACTTGCTGAGTACGACATGTACTCACTCTTGCAATCCCCCCCCCCAACAGTTGCAGGTCAGGATTGTGAGTTTAATAGCGATAATGCGGAGTTCTAGACCGTGTCTACCGTCAGCTTTGCCTGTGGTGTTATTGGAGTTGCGCTATCCCTTTTGCTTAGTTGCTTAGTTGCATAATTAATTTATTTCCGCTGCATTAGTTGAACTTGTCATTAATATTCATTAGAGCTTGTATTTGAGGATAATATGGTTTGTGTAATAAAATTTGATAATTAATCTTGTTCCGTGGTAATTTTCTGTATACTCTTTTGTGATTGCACTCGTGTATGAGTGTTGAACATCCTGGGCACACATATACGTTAGATTGGTTCAGTTTTCGGAACCGGGCGTCACAGCAGTGCATAACCAGGGCGCTGAGCAGGCGCATGGGTGTTGTAATATGGCGCATTGGATGGTGCAAAGTGAGGGCGCACATTACTTCCTTGTTGCTGTCCCTGATATGACGCCTTCCTCTTGTTATCTAGCTCCATCTCACATACTTTATTCTTCACAACAATTGCTTTGTCCACTAGATTCTAGAAGTTATCATAATCACAATTCAGCAATTGTACCTGGATTTTATTGTTCAAACCCCTCATGAACAATTACTATTTCCGGCTGTACCGGCTCACATCCTCAGGTGCATATCTTGAGAGTTGAGTGAATTTATTGAGATATTCACCCACACTCGATCTTCCGTGCCTCAAGTTTTCAAATTTTTGCCTCTTTAGGATCATAACACCTTCCGACACATAATGAGAACGGAAGCTCTCCTTGAATTCAGCCCAAGTAATTCTCTCTTAGTTCTCATGAGCATTGCATAAGGAATCCCACCAATCCGCAGCTGCTCCAACTAGTTAATGGGAAGCAAATAGGACCTTCTCCCGATCACTGCATTGGATAATAGCTAGCTTCTTTTCCACAGACTTGAGCCAATCATCTGTGTCCATAGGGTCAACAGCTTGAGCAAAAGTCGGCGGCGTGGTTCTCATGAACTCTCCCAATCGGTTATGAGTAGGTGGGGGTGGCGGTGGAGGCATGTGAGGCTGATTGTTGTTGTTTCCAGCCTGTAGTTGGCCCATAGTTTGTATCATGGTCCGCATGAGCTGGTTTTGCATAGCCAATAGCTGCTCAAGGTTGATAGCTCCCTAGGCAGGTCCTTGTCCATTGTTGTTCTGAGGTGCTCCATTGTTCTCCTTGTCATCATTGGCATCCCTCTGGTTGCGAGTCCTCACCATCTAAAGAAAAGCAAGAGATAAGAATTTATAAATGTCACCAACTATATGCATCAAGGTATACGAAACTAAGCAACTACCAATACAAGCCTATATGGACGTGGCAATGCTAAAGCATCCCAAAATCCTCTACTAAGGACACAAGCAACAATACATAGCAATCAGCACACCAAACAAAAACACATCGATTCCTGAGTGCTCCTATGTACTCTAATGTGTCCATTCTATCTAGGCTGCGTCCTACAATCAACCTGTGGCTCTGATACAATTTTGTGACACCCGGTTTCAAAAATGAACCAAGTGCAGTATATGTGTGACCAGGATGTTCAACACAAATACACAAGTGCATCACAAACGATATATATATAATTACCACAAAACAAGATTAATTTTCCACTTTTATTACACAATTCATGATATCCTTGAATACAAGCTCTAATGAATACTAATGATAAGTTTGAACTGATGCAGTGGAAATCATCTAATGAAGCAACTAAGCAAATAGGGATATGGCGCAGCTCCAATCAAACCACAGGCAAGCTGACGGCAGACACGGCCTAGAACTCCACATTGTCAACACTATACTCCCAAACCTGACCTGCAACTAATGGTGGGAGAATAGCAAGGGTGAGTACATGTCGTACTCAACAAGTGTGGAAAGTATGACATTTAGCTTAAACAAATAATGACAATCATAAAGGCTAAGTGCTGAAAAGTACAATAAAAATAGTTGGAAAGCAATGTATTATATGTATGTGAAGTAAACCCATCATATCCCACAATGATTATCATAGTATAAGTCCATATTCCACATCCATCACCATTATATCAGATTTCACCATTACCATTAACCATATCCAATACCATAATTCAATCCATAACCAGCCATAATTATATTACCAACCATAACCAGTACCAAACCATCCCAATACCAAAACATAACCAAACCATCCAAAATCCTAAGTTTCCCTCTAATCATCTGAGGGTCCAGGTTGCTCATGATTGGGAGCACGACTATCATGATAGTTTTTAACACTCTGAAGAGGTTGTACTGCTTTACCCATGTGTTTGTGATTTCATCACCTTTCGGTAACTAAGGAATCACAATTATGCCGTCTCACACATCCGTTGGTGTGTGGACAAGAGATCACAAAATATCCTTTACAAAGGGATTACTAGTATGTATGGACCCACTAAGGTTTCACCGGTGGCGATGTCTCCAACTGAGCATATCTTCAACCAAGGGCCCCCTCTTGTGCAATTTGGATCCTAGGGCGTCCCGTCTCAAATCCAAACCCAATCCAACTCCCCTTCCCCGGTAAGCCAAATGATCTGCACAATACTAGCAATGCCTTAATTAATCATCTACGCCGCACCCATACTTGGCCTCGTGGTGGCACTGTAAATCCTGGATGATCGCTCCATGAACCAGCCCTTAGATATAAAGCAAGCAACTACCATGTCTTCCAACCCGTCCACATACCAGGCTTGCTTAGATTACCCATTACCATATCATATTAACCACCTCATATTAACCACAGTCTCATTGATGCATAATTAAATGGTATAGTTATTTTGCCATCCCAAATAATTAAGCGATGCAAAGGTAAAAAGCCCTTCCCGACTCTCAACTATGTGTTCCAGGTGACAAGGATGGTTAAACAAAGCTAGTAAACGTCCTATCATAGGAATTCCCATCAATTTGACACAAGCATGCAGTTTTAAAAACAAAACATTTATTCTAAAAATAGGATCAATATGTTCAAGGACACCTGCCTTGCTCTTGGGATTGGTTTGGGTCAAAGTCTTCAAATTCTTGGTGCTGGAGGTCCTCCGCAGCACACTCTAGCGCAAATCCGTCGAAACCGCACAATAAACATACAAGAAAATAATTACAATCAATAAGTACACATATATTACTCAATATGTCATGACATGCATGATTAATGCAAATGCGAAGCAAACCGAGTTAATGAGTTACAATTAATGTTCACTAATCATTTATAATGGTTATTAACAAGTTTATATAGGTTCATGTTGATATTACATCAAATTGGAATTAATTCTTTATGAAACGAATCTAGGAACCGCACAAGTCTGCACAAGGCCGGACTAGTCCGCCCTACGCAGAACCAGCGAGCAAGGGTTTTCTAGATCAACGTGAATTTGGAGAAACGGGGTTGAATTCACGTGAGAAAGTGGAAGTAGAAGGTATACCAGGTGTTTAGAACTCCAATGAATCAAGGGTTTTGGAGGCAACACTTGGATCTTGACGATCTAGGGTTGATGAAGAAAACTTGATGGTGAATTGTTGATGAAGAACGCAAAGTTGATGGAGATCTTGGTCTCTTGATCATATTTTTTCCTCCTCTTCTTCTTCTTGCTCTGGATCTACTTCTCCCTCCTTGGTGGCAGCTATCCACGAGCTAGGGTTTGGTGGTCTTTAAATTGAGGCAAAGAGGTAAAAGGGTGGGGTGTTGGGTTGTTTATATAGAGGTGGAGGTGTAGGGTTTGATGGATTCCGAGTTTGGGGTGGGTGGAGGGAGGTGTGGGGTCCCACATGGGCTCCAAAAAGGGATTAGACATGACGTCCTTAGGCCCACTTAAGGTAAAACCCAAAAAATGTTGTGGAACAAAAGATCAATTCGGAATCGCGATCATCGGACAAGTCTGCACTAGGCAGGACTAGTCCGAAGTTAGACAAAGAGAAATCGGATAAGTCCGGACTTTATTAGACAAGTCCGAACTTGGTCAGAGGAAAAGGAGACAAGTCCTGCAAAAACTGGACAAATCTGATTTTAGTCAGAGAGGAAAACGGACAAGTCCGCAAGACATCGGACAAGTCCGGACAAGTCCAAGGACTTAGCGGATTTTCAAGGATTCGGGAAACCGGACTAGTCCGCAATGGACCGAACAAATCTAAAAATTGTACAAAGACAAAACCGGACTAGTCTGGCCAAAATCGAACAAGTCCAATGGAGGTCTGAGAGAAACCAGACTAGCCCGCACAAAAAATGTACTAGTCCGCACTTCTCAGAACTTTTAAGTGCGGTTTTGCTTTAAATTCATTTTAAACTCATTCATTTTTATGTGGATTAATGCTAAACATGTATATGAACTTATGCAATGCATGATGCATGAAGATGAGGGTGTTACACCTACACGCGCCCCGGCACCGACCTCCATGAAGTGCATCAGCAACCCCAGGAGACGCTGCAATCATTCATCTTTGGTTTCTCCCAGGTACGCAACTCCATCCCCAACATCCCAAGTGCCTTTGTCATAGTTGCATTCCACGAGGGAGTGCGTGACCGCAAGATGATTGAGAAGTTAGTCACACACAACATGCAAGATGTCTCGGAGCTCTTATCCATCACCGACCGGTGCACCAGGGCGGCAGAAGGCCGCGACTAGCATGCTCAGCCTGCCCTCGGAGCGGTTGAGGCCGGCCAGATAGGAGAAGGTGACATTACCCCTGGTAGAGGCAAAAATAAGAACAAGAACTAGGGTGGCGGCCAGAACAAGACGTTGCATGGGTCCCCCGTCGTGGCATCTGCCGCGACCAGTGGAGGCAAACCCCCATGCCCCGAGAAGCGCCCACGTCAGCCACCTGCTGCTGACGATGGAGTAGAGCCCTGCCTGGTGCACAAGACTCGCGACCACACCGCGAGATCAAGATATGCGCCGAACACTACCAAGAGCGAGCACAGCGGCGCCCGGACGGTGCCCCCTTCCGCCAGCGGGAGGGCAAGTAGATGGTCGATGTGACACCTGGTTTCGAAAATGAATCAAGTGAACGCATATGTTTGCCCAGGACGTTCAACACACATACACGAGTGCAATCACAAAAGAGTATACAGAAAATTACCACAGAATAAGATCAATTAACCACTTTTATTACAAAATTCATAATATCCATGAATACAAGCTCTAATGATTATTAATGACAAGTTCAACTAATGCAGCGGAAATAAACTAAACTCAGCAGCTAAGCAAAATAGGAAGCATAAGCAAAAAGGTTATAGCGCAGCTCCAACACTCCACAGGCAAAGCTGACGGTAGACACGGCCTAGAACTCCGCATTATCATCGTTAAACTCCCAATCCTGACCTGCAACTGTTGGTGGGGGAATTGTAAGGGCGAGTACATGTTGTACTCAACAAGTGTGGAAAGTATGACATGTAGCTGATTCAAATGACGAATATAATAATGGCTAAGTGCTAAAAAGTACATTAATACATTGTAAAAGCAATGTATTACATTCATGTGAAGTAATCCCATCATAAACCATGAGTAATATAATAGTACAAGTCCATATTCCATATCCATCACCATTATACCAGATCTCACCATTACCATTAACCATAACCATTACAAAACCATACCAAATTCCCATCTCCTTCTAACCATGTGAGGGTCCAGGTTGCTCATGACCGGGAGCATGGCTATCATGATAGTTTTAGACACATTTTGCAGAGGTTGTACCACTTTACCCACGTGTTTGTCATTTCATCACCTTTCGATGACTATAGAATCTCAATTATGTCGTCTCACACTTCCTTAGGTGTGTGGCCAAGAGATCACAAAATAGCCTTTACAAAGGGATTACTAGCCTACTTAGACCCCACTAAGGTTTCACCGGTGGTGATGTCTCCAACTGAGCACATCTTCAATCAAGGGCCCCCTCTTGAGCCATTCGGATCCCAGGGTAGTCCCACCAACCAACAACAATCCCAATCCGACTACCCCTTCCCCGAGCATCCTTAATGGTCCAAATAGCACTGGAAAAGCCCTAATTAATCAGCTACGCCGCACGCATACTTGGCCTCGTGGTGGCACTGTAAATCCTGGATGGTCGCTCCATGAACCAGTCCTTAGATCTAAAGCAACCGAAACCACCATAACATCCAACCCATCAACATACCATGCTTGCTTAGATCACCGATTATGATATCATATTAACCAGTTCATATCAACCATAATCTCATTAATGCATAATTAATGTGTAGTGTTGTTTTTCGATCCCAAATAGTTTCATGAAGCAAAAAGGGTAAAAATCCCGTCCCGACTCTCTACCATAAATTCCAGGTGACAATGGTGGTCAAACAATTCTAGTAAACTTCATATCATAGGATTTCCCATCAAAATGACACAAGCATGCAGTTTGCAAACAAAAACATTTATTTTAGAAATAGGATCAATATGCTTAAACGACACTTGCCTTGCTCTTGGGATTGGTTCGGGTCAAAGACTTCAAACTCTTAGTGTTGGAGATCCTCCTCGGCACTCTCTAGCGCAAATCCATCTAATCCTCACAATAAACATACAAGACAAGAAACACAATCAAAGAGTGCACAAACATTACTCAATATGACATGACATGCATGATTGATGCAAATGCAAAGTGCAACTTGTTAGTGAGTTTCTTTTAATGATAACTAACTAGTTCTAATAGATTTTAACAAGTTTATACAGGTTTGGAGTTGATTCGATCAAATTTTAGATTTAATTCAACACAATTTAACCAGGAAGACCGGACTAGTCCGCTAGGGACTGAACAAGTCTGCACTGCGCAAGAACAGCAGATTAAGATTTTCTAGATCGACGTGAACTTGGAGATTTGGGCTTGAATTCACGTAAGGAAAAGAGAATAGAAGGTATACCAGGTGCTTAGAACTCCAATGAATCAAGGATCTTGGAGGCAACACTTGGATCTTGACGATCTCGGGTTGATGAAGAACTTGATGGTGAATTGGCAATGGAGAACAAAAACTTGATGGAGATCTTGATCCTCTTTCGTTTCCTCCTATTCTTCTTCTTCTTCTTGTTCTAGATCTTTTTCTCCCTCCTTGGTGGCGGCTATTCATGAGCTAGGGTATGGGTGTGGAGGAAAAGTGGCAAGTAAATGTCAAGCCAAGGGGTCGGTTTGTTTATATAGAGGTGGAGGCTAGGGTTAGACAGATTTCGAGTTTGGGGGTGAGTAGGGGTCGGTTTAGAGTCCCACATGGGCTCTAAAAGAGTTAGGCACGACATCCCTAGACCCACTTAACGTAAAGCCCACGAAACAAGTCGTATAACAACAGATCAAATCGGAGTCGCGATTTATCAGACGAGTCCGAAAAGGACCAGACCAGTCCGAAGTTGGACAGAGAGATATCGGACAAGTCCGGACTGGACATGGGACAAGTCCGAACATATCCAGAGGAGAAAAGCAGACAAGTCTAGCCAAAATCAGGCAAGTACGACATTAGTCAGAGGGAAAAACGAACAAGTCCGCTGGAATATCGGACTAGTCTAGACAAGTCTAGGGAACAATGGACTAGTCCGCATAGGACCGGACAATTCCGAAAGTGTCCAGAGAGAAAAACAGACTACTCCGCAGAAAAACGGACAAGTTTGTTCGAAGTCAGAGAGAAATCGGACTAGTCCACACCAAAATCGGACTAGTCCGCACATTCCAGAATTCTTAAGTGCGGTTTTGTCTCTAATTTATTTTAAACTTGTTTCTTTTATGTGGATTAATGTTAAACATGTATTAGAATGTATGCAATGCATGATGGATAAAAAATGAGGGTGTTACAAACCTACCCCCCTTAAAATGAATCTTGCCCTCGAGATTCGACACGGAAGAGAAGAGATAGTGAAATTCCTTCTTGAGATCATCCTCCAACTCCCATGTTGCCTCTGATTATGTGTGGTGCTTCCATTGAACTTTACACCATCTGATGAGCTTGTTCCTCGTGACCCTCTCCTTGGTTTCTAAGATTTTGATCGGTTGCTCGGCATAAGTCAAATCTTCCTCTAGTTCTAATTCTTCCATTGGCACTTGTTCTTTTGGTACTCTCAAGCACTTCTTGAGCTGGCAAACATGAAACACATCATGAACATCCGATAGGTGAGCTGGCATCTCCAACTTATATTCTTCTTCTCCTCGTTTGTCCAAAATCTTGAACGGTCCAATGTATCGAGGTGCTAGCTTGCCTCTTATGTTAAACCTCTTATGAACTCTCATTGGTGACACCTTGAGATATACGAAGTCTCCCACTTCAAAGGCTAGTTTCCTTCTACTATTGTCCACATAGCCTTTTTGCCTTGATTGAACAGCCCTCAAGTTCTCCTTAGTAATCTGAACTTGTTTCTCAGCTTCTTGCAACACATCTGGACCAAATACTTGAGTTTCTCCTACCTCATTCTAGAATAAAGGTGTCCTACACTTCCTTTCATATAGTGCCTCATATGGTGACATCTTCAAACTTGCTTGGTAACTATTGTTGTATGAGAACTCTACATATGGCAAGCTTTTGTCCCAACTTTTCCCATGCTTCAAAGCACAAGCTCTTAATATGTCCTCCAAAATCTGATTGGTCCTCTTAGTTTGTCCATCCATTTGAGGGTGATACGTTGAGCTGAAATTCAACCTCGTTCCCAATGCTTTATGCAATTTTTGCCAAAACCTGGAGGTAAACTGAGAACCCCTATCCGATACTATCTTCTTTGTTACTCCATGTAAGCATATTATTCTTTCCATATACAGTCCCGCTAACTTCTCTCCATTAAAAGTGGTCTTGATGGGAATAAAGTGAGCTAACTTGGTCAATCGATCCACGATTACCCAAACTGAGTCATAACTGGACCGAGTACGCGGTAAACCAACTATAAAGTCCATGCTGATTTCTTCCCACTTCAATTCCTGAATCTTCAATGGTTGCAATAATCCAGCTGGCCTTTGATGTTCCGCCTTCACCCGTTGGCACACATCACACAATGCTACGTACTCAGCTATGTCCTTCTTCATGCTAGCCCACCAATAGCATGTCTTCAAGTCTTTGTACATCTTTGTACAACCGGGGTGAATTGAGTATGGTGAGTCATCTACCTCCTTTAGTACTGTCTCCCGAATATGCTTCACATTAGGCATGAAAATCCTTTTTCCAAGCCACAGAGTGCCATGTTCGTCCTCATCAAATCTGTATTCTCTCCCTTTTTGTGTCCTTCCCTTGATTTATTGGATTTCCTCATCCTTTGTTTGACCCTCTCGAATTTCTTGCTCCAAGGTTGGATTTAACTCCATCATCCCCATATCATTTACAAATCCAAGGTTCAACCGTTCAAACTCCTTGCACAGCTCGGATGGCAGCCCTTGAACCCTGAGTTGATGACTTACTCCCTTCCTGCTGAAGGCATCGACCACTACATTTGGCTTTTCCGGGGTGATAAATGATTCCCAAATCATAATCCTTGATGCGCTCCAACCATATTTTTGCCTCAAATTTAGATCCGTTTGTGTGAAAATATACTTAAGACTCTTACGATCTGTATAGATTTCACACATATGACCAAGGATGTAGTGTCTCCAAAATTTAAATGCATGTACCACCGCTGCAAGTTACATATCATGCGTTGGGTAATTCTGCTCATGTTTCTTCAATTGTCTTGATGCATAGGCAACCACTTGACCTTCTTGCATTAATACACATCCATGTCCTTGTCTCGATGCATCACAATAAATATCGAAGCTTTTGCTTACATCCGGCAAAACCAAAACTGGGGCTGTAGTTAACCTCTTCTTCAACTCCTCAAAACTTTCTTGACAAGCTTGAGTCCATTGAAATGCTTTCCACTTCATTAGCAACTCTGCCATTGAAAGTGCATCTAGGACTCCCTTGTGGGTTTTGGATGATTTATGACAAGCAATTGGGATCCTAGTCCTTTTGTTGAGATGAATACAGGAAAATGATGAAAAATGAGCAAAGTACCAAAAAGAGGGAAATTGAGAAGGAAAATGAATTTGAGCTCAGGGAGAAGAAATTAGTAGTTTAGTATGCATGGAGTGTGTTAAGGAAACACACCCAAGAGCTCAATCTCATTTAATCACACACACACAATGCACAAAGCTATACAGGACCGGACTAGTCTGATATCAGCCGGACTAGTCCGATATCCCATTCTGCACCAGATCGGACAAGTCCGATCAACACCGGACTAGTCCGATATCTTTCTGTTCCACTTCGGACTAGTCCTCCCCAGTGCGAAATAGTCCTCAAAACAATGCACAAGTCTCACAAAATCGGACAAGTACGTTGTGACCCGGACTAGTCCGATATACTTTCTGATCCACTTCGGACAAGTCCGGTGTTTACACGGACTAGTCCGATATACACCCTGATCTAAATCGGACAAGTCCTCCATGTGCGGACTTGTCATCCTAAACACTTAGGGTTTCATGTGTCCGGACAAGTCCGATGACAATCGGACTAGTCCGAAGCTTTCCAGTAGCGAAATCGGACAAGTCCGTTTTGAACCGGACTAGTCCGAGATTCCTGGACACTTAGGGTTTGCTTCACACAGCACACCGGACTAGTCCGGTCACCACCACGGACTAGTCCGATCTTTCTGAACCCTAACGGTAACTTCTAGAAACCCCATATAAATAGAGGTGCACGGCCCACTTTCACCCACTCTCGAACCCTAGCGCCGTCACACCTCCCAAGAGACTCAAAAACCATCTCTCTCCATGAAATTAAGTGCAAAATCAATCAATCCATTGAAGATCACTTGTAGATCATTGGAGAGGCACTTGGCACACGATTGAGCTCTTGGTTTGAATCTCTAACACACTCTTGCATCTCAATTTGTATATTTTGAAGTGTGTTATTGGTGGTCTTGAAACTTGTAATCAAGGGAGCTCTCAACTTGTGAGATCGCCCCTTCAACTTGGTGATTTACCCCTGTGTGTTTAGTGGAAGAGGATTGGCCTTCGTGGCGATCCGACGAGGGAAGGGTTGGTGAAGACCCGGTCCTTTTGTGGGCTCCTCAACGTGGACGTAGGTTGCCTTCGTGGTAACCGAACCACGGGATAAATATTGTGTCTTGTTCGTTTGTGTTCATCATTCTAGTTGATCAACATTATCTAGGGTTTGATTCATCTTGTTGAATTTAAGTTAAATAGTTGAACAAGAATCATACTTGCAATAGAACTTGACATACAATCATTGAACTGTTATTGAAGTTTATATTTCCGCTGCAAACGTCAACGAAACAATCAAATTGACCTAACTTGATCAACCTAGTCCGTGAAATCCGGACTAGTCCGCACTTTACCGGACTAGTCCGATATATCTGGTTTTGACCTTGTTGTTGAAGTGCTACAGGAACCGAGAAAATTCAAGAAGGCCTATTCACCCCCCCTCTAGGCCTACATTCAATTGGTATCAGAGCAGGTTCTTCAGGAAAGAGTGCAACCACTCGAAGAGATCATGTCGGACATGAAGGAAGTCCAGAAAATCAACAACCAGGAAGGAATGAACAATGACAAGCAGCAAAAGCTTGAAAAGTATCTCGAAGCCATTCAAGACTTCGATGATGATGAGGAGGAGACATTGGAGCTGAAAGCACTGCTCCGAAAGAAAGCACTTTTCAAAGGGAAAGCTAAAGTTGAAGAAAAGAAGAAGGGGAGTAGTCACACCGACTACTCCCGATATCCTTTTAATTATGACCGTTTAAATTCTAACAGCAGTCATTATCTATCTATTCCTCTCGGAAAAGCCCCACACTTCGATGGGAGTGATTACTCCATGTGGAGGCAAAATATGAAGATGCACTTGATTTCCCTTAACCCAAGTTTATGGCATATTGTGTGCACAGGAATAAACATCCCTGATGACGATGAAGAACTCACACCAAGTCAAGAGCAAGCCATCCACAGGAATGCCCAAGCCGCAGCCGTTATCACCTCATCTCTAAGTAGAGATGAATTCACAAAGGTGGACGGATTGGAGATTGCCAAAGAAATCTGGGACACACTACAGACAGCACATGAAGGTGACAGGCATGTGCGGGAGGCAAAGATTGAGATGATTGAAGGCGAACTGGGAAGGTTCGCGATTGAGGAAGATGAGTCTCCCCAGGACATGTACAACAGACTGAAGACTCTTGTGAACAAGGTTCGATCATATGGTAGCAAAAAGTGGAATGACCACGAGGTTGTAAAGCTCATCCTTAGAGCCTTTATGCCTCGCAACGTCACACTTTGCTCTATGATCCGAGAAAGTCCCGGGTACAAGAAAATGACTCCGGATGAACTGCTTGGCAAAATCATCAACTTTGAGATGATGGAGAAGCAAGCCAAGCACGTCAAAGAAATAGCCGACCTCACATCGGCCAAGAAGAAGGGAGTTGCCTTAAAGTCCTCACTCAAGCCTCTATCCAAAGAAGCGAAAGAAGCACAGCTTGAGGAGGACAGCGATGATGAAAGCAGCGAGCTGGACGAAGAAGATATGATTTTGTTCATGAAGAAGTTCAAAAGAATTATGAAGAAAAGACAAGGAACAAAATCGAGGGAAGGAAAATACAAGGAGAAGACAAAGCCGAAGATGAGGCGGGCATGCTATAATTGTGGTGAGTACAATCACTTTATAGTTGATTGTCCATATGAGGACAACAAGAAGAAGAGTGAAGAGTCCAAGCCTCAACCGAAGAAATTCTTCAAGAAGAAGAAACAAGCTGAACAAGCACACATCGGAAAGGAGTGGGACTCAAACGATGAGTCCTCATCGTCCGATGAAGAAGAAATGGCTAGCATAGCCATTGAAAGCATGTCCAAGAAACCCACACTCTTCCCCACGCTCGTTGCAAAGAAAGCAAGTGGAACTTGCCTCATGGCTAAGGAAGGTAAACGCAAGGTAAACATCAAAACTCCTTCCTTGCATTCTTACTCGAGTGATGATGATCTAGATAGTGATAGTGAAGATATGCTAATTGGTTTAGATAGAAAAACTGCTGCTAAAATGAAATTCTTACTTAACCAACTTGTTGAGAAGGAAGAGCTAATTGATCGTCAAGAAGACATGATTATCTCCCAAAAGGAGAAGCATGTCGAACTTGACAATCTACTAGCTCTTGAAAAGGAGAGAAACCACTCACTAGAGCTTAAGCTAGCTTCAAGCAAGAAAACTTGCTTGGAGTTAACCAACTCAAACATTGCAATCAAGGATCAACTTGATGACTTAATCAAGGTCAACAAGATCCTTGAAGTGCAGGTTGAGTCACTCAAGCTTAGTGAACCTTCCTCCTCTTCAACCCTACCTTCTCAACCCACTTCAACTAATATCGCTCATATTTGCAAATGTGATAAAATTAACACCAGGTTGAAGGAAAATTCTACCTCCACAAAGGACAAAAATCCTACCCAATGTGTAATATTTGACAAGGAGAGGATCAACTATGCACGTAGTGCATATTTGGTCCAAAGACCTCCAAATGTCAAGTACGGCATTGGTTACTCTCATGATGGAAAGCAAAGAGCTGGAAATCATAAAAATAACAAGGGAAGGATTACCTTTGTGAAGGGAGTACCCTCACAACCTGGTAACTCGAAAACTAAAAATCTGAACTCCCATGAAAACCGGACTAGTCCGCTTGTGGTCCGGACAAGTCCGGTCATCCGGACAAGTCCGGTCACACAGACTAGTCCGACCCATAATCAACAGCAACTCTTGTTTAAAACCTTTGATGCTTCTTATGTATTAATGAAAAATAATGTTGGTAAAGTGTATGCTTATTATGCTGGGCCACGCCATGGGAACACAAAATCCCATGTGTGGGTGCCCAAATGTATTGTTACTAACCTCCAAGGACCCAAGCAAGCTTGGGTACCTAAAACCAAGGCGTAATTTGTTTTTGCAGGCCTACTCCTCCGGTGGATCCAAATGGGTGCTAGACAGTGGATGCACCAACCACATGACCAGAGAAAGGAGGATGTTTGTGGAGTATGAAGTGAACCAGGACCCAAACGAAGGCATCTACTTTGGGGATAACAGTCAAGGAAGGGTCCTCGGTACCGGTAAAATAGCAATATCCTCTGAACATACTCTTTCGCATGTTTTACACGTTGAATCTTTAGATTATAACCTGCTGTCCATATCTCAGTTACGTGACAAAGGTTATAATTGCCTGTTTACTAACGAGGGTGTGACCGTCTCAAGGAGAAGTGATGGTTCCGTTGCATTCAAGGGTATGTTAAAGGGAAAGCTTTACCTTGTTGACTTCAACAAGGATAAAGCCGAACTCGACACATGCTTGATTACAAAAACCAACATGGGTTGGCTGTGGCATAGACGGCTAGCACATGTTGGTATGAGGAACCTTCAAAAACTCCTCAAGGGCGATCACATCCGAGGTTTGAAAGATGTTGTGTTTGAGAAAGACAGGCCTTGTAGCGCGTGCCAAGCAGGAAAGCAAGTTGGAGCACAACATCCTGCGAAGAACATCATGACCACGACAAGACCGCTCGAACTACTTCATATGGACTTGTTTGGTCCAATGCTTACATAAGCATCGGCGATAACAAATACGGTTTAGTTATTATTGATGATTTTTCCCGGTTCACTTGGGTGTTCTTTTTGAATGACAAGTCAGAAACACAAGGAACACTCAAGAAATTCTTCAAGCGAGCGCAAAACGAGTTCTCACTATCAATCAAGAGTATTCGGAGCGACAACGGCACGGAGTTCAAGAACATACAAGTGGAGGAATACCTTGATGAGGAAGGAATCAAGCATGAATTCTCAGCACCATACTCTCCACAACAAAACGGAGTTGCCGAAAGGAAGAACCGAACGCTCATAGAGATGGCAAGAACAATGCTCGATGAATACAAGACTTCGGATCGATTTTGGGCAGAAGCAATCAACACCGCTTGCCATGCCACATATCGACTCTACCTTCATCGACTACTAAAGAAGACTCCCTATGAGCTACTCACCGGTAACAAACCGAACATTTCATATTTTCGAGTTTTCGGTTCTCCTTGCTATATTTTGAACAAGAAGCCCAGGACTTCAAAGTTTGCTTCGAAGTCCGATGAAGGTTTCTTGCTTGGTTATGATTCGAACACTTACGCCTATCGTGTTTTCAACAAGGCCTGCGGACTTGTTGAAGTGGCACGTGACGTAGTGTTTGATGAAACTAATGGCTCCCAAAAGGAGCAAGTTGATCAATGTGAATTAGGAAAAGAGGAAGCTCCCTATCAAGCATTGAAGAGGATGGCTCTAGGCGAAGTACGACCACAAGAGTCATCGTCACAAATACAAGAGGAAAGTGAACCACAAGAGGAGATCAACAATTCAGGGGGAGCCTCGATACAAGACAAATCACAGGAATATGAACATGATCAACAAATCAACGAGGACAACAACTCAGGGGGAGAAGAAGATGATCACCAACATACGACCCCCCAAGTGCCACACCCAAGAGTACACCAATGCATTCAAAGGGATCATCCAATCGACAACATCATCGGCGACATCCAAAAGGGAGTAACCACTAGATATCGTATAGCAAATTTTTGTGAACATTACTCGTTTGTCTCCTTTTTGGAACCCCGCAGGACTGAGGATGCATTGAAGGATCCCGACTGGGTGGTGGCAATGCAAGAAGAGTTGAACAATTTCAAGAGAAACGAGGTTTGGGAACTTGTGGAAAGACCCAATGCAAATATTGTGGGCACCAAGTGGGTCTTCCGCAACAAGCAAGACGAACACGGAGTGGTGACAAGAAACAAGGCACGACTTGTGGCCAAAGGTTACTCACAAGTCGAAGGTTTGGATTTCGATGAAACCTTTGCTCCAGTAGCTAGGCTTGAATCAATTAGAATATTACTTGCATATGCTACTCACCATGATTTCAAGCTGTATCAAATGGACGTGAAAAGCGCCTTCCTCAACGGACCGATCAAGGAAGAGGTGTACGTGGAGCAACCACCCGGATTTGAAGACGAAGAGTTCCCCGACCACGTGTATAAACTGCGTAAGGCTCTCTATGGCCTCAAACAAGCTCCTAGAGCTTGGTATGAGTGTCTTAGAGATTTTTTAATTGATAATGGTTTTCAAATTGGCAAAGTAGATTATACACTATTCACGAAAAATCTGGATAATGATCTTTTTATTTGCCAAATCTATGTTGATGATATAATTTTTGGATCAACTAACCAATCTTTCTGTGAAGAGTTTAGTAAAATTATGACAGACAGATTTGAAATGTCAATGATGGGAGAATTGAAGTACTTCTTGGGATTCCATGTGCGGCAACAAAGGGAAGGAACATTCACAAGCCAAACCAAGTACACACAGGACATCCTCAAGAAGTTTGGCATGGACAAGGCAAAGCCCATAAAGACTCCCATGGCAACGAATGGTCACTTGGATCTCAATGAAGATGGACCGAGCGTCGACCAAAAGGTATATCACTCCATGATTGGATCTTTACTTTACTTATGTGCATCTAGGCCAGATATTATGTTGAGTGTATGTTTGTGTGCAAGATTTCAAGCCAACCCTAAGGAATGTCATTTGACAGCCGTAAAGAGAATCCTAAGATATTTAGTTCATACACCCAATCTTGGTCTTTGGTACCCAAAAGGCTCAAAATTCAATCTCATTGGGTAATCCGATGCAGATTATGCCGGGTGCAAAGTTGATAGAAAAAGCACTTCCGGCACTTGCCAATTCCTAGGAAGATCCTTAGTTTCTTGGTCATCCAAGAAACAGAATTCCATTACATTATCCACAGCCGAAGCGGAGTATGTTGCAGCCGGGAGTTGTTGTGCACAACTCCTTTGGATGCGACAAACTCTAAGGGATTACGGTTACAATATGAACCGTATTCCTCTTCTTTGTGATAATGAGAGTGCCATTAAAATAGCCCACAATCCAGTTGAGCACTCTAGAACTAAACACATTGACATAAGACACCATTTCTTGAGAGACCATTCCATGAAAGGAGACATATCCATCTCTCATGTCAACACCCAAAAACAATTGGCCGACATATTCACCAAGCCACTTGATGAAAAACGTTTTTTGCGAACTCCGAAATGAGCTAAACATTCTTGATTCTCGGAGTGTGGCTTGAAAAGTTGCATACTTGTATGATTGCTTCAAAATATTGATTGAATTGTGAAAATTAACCCTCCCCATTTTTCTCTCGAAAAACTATGTCAATTATTAGATCTTGATGAATTTTTGATCATAGTATGATTGTTGTTTGCTTCCTGGTCAAATTCATCAAGATTATTTGAATTGTTTTGCCTCTCTACTCTCAATTATTGGACCTTCAAATATATATGAATGGGCTATGCAATTCTCTCTTGATGACCACGGACAAGTCCATGGTTACCCGGACTAGTCCGCCATTGCAGACTAGTCCGCAGTGTGCCGGTTAGGCCGGACTAGTCCGACAGACCACGGACTAGTACGACTTAGGTCTCTGGAGGACTTCGGACTAGTCCGGTCATGTCCGGACTTGTCCGATTTTTTGTGTCCATAACCCTAGCCGCCACTAAACCCTAATCCCTTCACCCCACACTCGCCCCCAAGCTTTCTCTCTCTTGCGCTCGAGCTCCCAAGGCGAATCCTTGATTCCTCCGTCGAAAAGCCTCAATCTTGGGCGGAGATCAAGCTTGAAGACTCGGGGATTGAAGTTAGCGGACAAGTCCGGCCTCCAACCCCCAAAATCTCAAGCTTCCTTTGATTTCTTGGTAAATACTCTTCAAAACCCTAAGAAATCACAAATTTCTCTATTGCTTATCGTTTGGCCTAGCATTCTTCACTAGTTACATGTCTAGTTGATGTACTATGTGTATGCTAGACTAGTTTTACCTTAGGGATCAATTTTTGTCCAGTCTG
This sequence comes from Tuctoria greenei, assembly GCA_036927565.1. Classification (NCBI taxonomy): domain Eukaryota; kingdom Viridiplantae; phylum Streptophyta; class Magnoliopsida; order Poales; family Poaceae; genus Tuctoria; species Tuctoria greenei. Next base: position 135,792,100 of record JAYESD010000006.1, read on the forward strand.
TTAGGTTTTTGCGGATGAACACTGGACTAGTCCGGTCCAGGTACGGACAAGTCCGGTCCCCCGGACTAGTCCGTGCCTGTGCACCGGACAAGTCCGTTGTTTCTGAACCAAAACCTAATTCTTTAATTCCATAATGCATTCCATTGCCATCTTACCTCACCAATACCTTGTATAACTTGTCCTTTCTCTTGATCACTCATTCTCAGATCATGTCGAGCTCCGATAACGAAATCTCCGATTTCGAGGCCGAGTTGGACCACGAGGTGGCACCTCGGTCCTCGGCGGGTCTTGGCAAGAAACGCCAAGAGAGACCCTCCGAGCCTGCTCCCTCACCTCCCCAGGTTCGGAGGAAGGTGTGTGCCAAGAAGCCCGCCTCGAAGGCTGCTCCTCCTTCAAGTGGCCTTCGCCAAGCTAAAGGGAAGGGCAAGGGGGTTGCCACAGGGCCTGTTGGGCCCCTAAAGCTGCATACTCCCAGAGAAGGGGTCCGGGACCCCAATGAGGAAAGATTCAATGGCAAGGGCAGCGATGTGGCTATGAAGTTGAGAAGTGTTGATTGCTATGCAAGGCCCAAGCAAGCAGCTGATGGCAGGTTTTGGTCAAATTTCCATGCTGATTTCTACAAGCTGGTCTATTTGCCGATGAAGACCCCGGTGGTACGCAGTCAATGGATTGACTGGGCTCACCTTGAGAAGAGGAAATGTGCAGCTTTTGATGAAGTGATAGCAGCTGCAGAGAGACATAGGCTGAAGGATCTGTTTTCCTTCAGATATAATTGGAATGATGAAGTGATTGCACAATTCTATGCAACGTGCCACTTCTCAAGTGAAGACGAAGAAAGTGTGACTTGGATGACTCATGGATCCAAGTATTCTATTACTCAGGAAGAGTTTGCCCGCCTGCTGCACCTTGACTCTGAAGGACATGACCAACTCATTATCCACAACATTGGGGTCATTGAGAGGGATGGAATGAAGTTCATGTATGAGCCCACCTCCAAGTATGTCCCTCCCTCCACAAAGAATATGAAGCCTTTCTTTGTGGTCCTCAACAGAGTCCTCAGGAAGACGATTGCCCCCAAGGATGGGGATGCAGGGAGTGTGCAAGGCTACCTCCGGACCCTGATGAGGGTCATTAGCAAGAAAAGGCAATTCGATGTTGCAGACTATATTTGGAATGATATGGTCAATATCTCAAGTACCCCCAACCGATCCTGTGGCTATGCCCCTTACTTGATGTTCATGATTGAGAAAGTCACAGGAATCGAGTTTGTGAAGGATGTGGAGCACACTCCACTGAGGCCTCAGAAGCCTCAGTCAGTGAGTGTCCAGGCTGCTCCATCGCCGGCCTCAAGCCCCGAGGCACCGGCAAGGCAAGAAGAAGCTGCTAGGGCTACTCCCCCCTCCAGGGAAGCCCCTCAGAAAGGATCCGCCAGTGGGATCCTCAAGTGCTTGGCTGCAATTTTCTCCTCATGCAAGAAAACTGAAGTGAAGCTTCACAAGCTAAATCAGAAGAGGAAGGAGAACATGAGATACATAAAAGCCAATGTGAAGCAGCTGAGTGAGAAGCTGGAGATCAACCCAATTGGATCTCCAGTACTTTCTGAAGATTCTGATCTGGACATCACCGAGCTCAGCCCCTTGACTCCCTCCGAGCTTGCCTATTTTGGCATTGGGGGCTCGAGCAGCTCCGCTCCTCCTCCTACCTCTCAACCTTGTCAAGCGGAAAGCGAGGAAGACGATGAAGACGACGAGAGGACTGACAGCGCAGAGTGAAGCCCTAGGACCTTCCTCTCTCTCTTTTTGGTGTCTTGATGCCAAAGGGGGAGAGATTGAGGGGGAGTCTCTAGTCTTAGCTTTAGCTGCATAGGATGCGAGGAGAGAGCTCTCTTTTTTAATTGTGATTGCATTTGCTTAACTCTATTTTCATATCATGTTTGGTCCTGTTATGAATTGCTCAAATAATTTGCAAGTGTGTGATGAAATCTGAATTTTTGTCCCTAAAATGCCATATTCACTTGATATTAGTTGATCAATGCAAATTCTGTCATTCTTAATGCATTCATGCTGTTAGTATGCATCCCACCATAAAGAATGCACATATGAATAATTATCTTGTTGCTTGATGAATATTTGAGTCATATGTGCATACTTTATGAGAATCTCATTTTATACCTCATTTTGTGAAATCTCAATTGGTTGTCATCAATCACCAAAAAGGGAGAGATTGAAAGTGCATCTAGGACTCCCTTGTGGGTTTTGGATGATTTATGACAAGCAATTGGGATCCTAATCCTTTTGTTGAGATGAATGCAGGAAAATGATGAAAAATGAGCAAAGTACCAAAAAGAGGGAAATTGAGAAGGAAAATGAATTTGAGCTCAAGGAGAAGAAATTAGTAGTTTAGTATGCATGGAGTGTGTTAAGGAAACACACCCAAGAGCTCAATCTCATTTAATCACACACACACACAATGCACAAAGCTATACAGGACCGGACTAGTCCGATATCAGCCGGACTAGTCCGATATCCCATTCTGCACCAGATCGGACAAGTCCGATCAACACCGGACTAGTCCGATATCTTTCTGTTCCACTTCGGACTAGTCCTCCCCAGTGCGAACTAGTCCTCAAAACAATGCACAAGTCTCACAAAATCGGACAAGTACGTTGTGACCCGGACTAGTCTGATATACTTTCTGATCCACTTCGGACAAGTCCGGTGTTTACACGGACTAGTCCGATATACACCCTGATCTAAATCGGACAAGTCCTCCAAGTGCGGACTTGTCATCCTAAACACTTAATGTTTCATGTGTCCGGACAAGTCCGATGACAATCGGACTAGTCCGAAGCTTTCCAGTAGCAAAATCGGACAAGTCCATTTTGAACCGGACTAGTCCGAGATTCCTGGACACTTAGGGTTTGCTTCACACAGCACACCGGACTAGTCCGGTCACCACCACGGACTAGTCCGATCTTTCTGAACCCTAACGGTAACTTCTAGAAACCCCATATAAATAGAGGTGCACGGCCCACTTTCACCCACTCTCGAACCCTAGCACCGTCACACCTCCCAAGAGACTCAAAAACCATCTCTCTCCACGAAATTAAGTGCAAAATCAATCAATCCATTGAAGATCACTTGTAGATCATTGGAGAGGCACTTGGCACACGATTGAGCTCTTGGTTTGAATCTCTAACACACTCTTGCATCTCAATTTGTATATTTCGAAGTGTGTTATTGGTGGTCTTGAAACTTGTAATCAAGGGAGCTCTCAACTTGTGAGATCGCCCCTTCAACTTGGTGATTTACCCCTGTGTGTTTAGTGGAAGAGGATTGGCCTTCGTGGCGATCCGACGAGGGAAGGGTTGGTGAAGACCCGGTCCTTTTGTGGGCTCCTCAACGTGGACGTAGGTTGCCTTCGTGGTAACCGAACCACGGGATAAATCTTGTGTCTTGTTCGTTTGTGTTCATCATTCTAGTTGATCAACATTATCTAGGGTTTGATTCATCTTGTTGAATTTAAGTTAAATAGTTGAACAAGAATCATACTTGCAATAGAACTTGACATACAATCATTGAACTGTTATTGAAGTTTATATTTCCGCTGCAAACGTCAACGAAACAATCAAATTGACCTAACTTGATCAACCTAGTCCGTGAAATCCGGACTAGTCCGCACTTTACCGGACTAGTCCGATATATCTGGTTTTGACCTTGTTGTTGAAGTGCTACAGGAACCGAGAAAATTCAAGAAGGCCTATTCACCCCCCCTCTAGGCCTACATTCAGCCATTGGTTTGGCTATCTTGGAAAAGTCCTTGATGAATCAACGGTAATATCCAGCCATTCCAAGGAAACTTCTTATTTCCTTGACATTCTGCGGTGGATCCCATTTTAGCACAACTCTCACCTTTTCAGGGTCAACCGATACTCCTCCTCCTGAAATGATATGACCCAAAAATGATACTTTTATCAACAAAAACTGACACTTGTTTAACTCGGCGTACAATTGATGCTCTCTCAATTTTTGCAATGTAAGAATCAAGTTTTCCTCATGTTCCTTCTCATCCTTCGATTATATCATAATATCATCAATATACACCACGACGAACTTATCCAAGTACTGTATGAAGACCTTATTCATGAGGTACATAAAGTAGGCAGGTGCATTGGTCAATCCAAAGGACATAACAGTATACTCATAGGATCCATATCGTGTCCTAAGAGCTGTCTTGGGTATGTTCGATGGTCTAATCTTCATATGAATGTATCCCAACCTCAAATCAATCTTGGAGAAGACACAAGCACCCTTCATCTGATTAAACAAGTCCTCTATATGGGGCAAGGTGTACTTGTTCTTGATTGCTACCTCGTTGAGAGCTCGGTAATCCACACACATCCTTTGTGACCCATCCTTCTTATCCATGAAAAGAACGGGCGCTCCCCAAGGTGAAGAGCTTGGGCGAATAAAACCATTCTCTAGTTGTTCTTGAATCTGCTTCTTGAGTTGCACTAATTCCTTAGGAGGCATCCTATATGTCCTCTTAGCTATAGGTGTAGTTCCAGGTATTAAATCAATAACAAACTCAATGTCTCGATCAGGTGGCATACCTGGCAACTCATCCGGGAACACATCCAAAAATTCACACAACATCGGAATCTTCTCAATTGCGACACCATCCATGTGATTCATCTCCAATTGCTTCGGTGCGTGTTGAGATGCTTCCTCATTGGTCAACTTCATCGTCTTCGTGGCACACTCAATAACTCCATTGTGCTTGCTCAACCAGTCCATACCAAGTATAATGACATCCAAAACAATGAGATTGGCAAAGAAGTCTACCCCCTTATTCTAAGGCTTACTTTTGGACATACTATATTTGTCCTCATCTCTCCTCCAGGAGACTTAACCAATAGAGTAAACTTCATATGAGAGATAGGCAAACTATACTTGGCAACATATTTTGATGCAATGAATGAATGCGATGCTCCAGAATCAAATAACATAGTCGTCAGGTTGGAGTTTGTGAGAACCATACCAATGACCACGTCATCCGCTTGTTGAGCATCCTCCGTAGAGACATGGTTCACGTTGCCACGAGCAAAATTCTGCTGTCCACGATTCCCTTGTGGTTGTCCTCCATTAGGTCTTGAGTTTTGCCTCGCCGCATTGCTTCCTTGACCAAGGCCTGACTTAGGACATTGATGTGCAAAATGTCCAACTTCTCCACAAGTATACCACTTCTTAACTCCACCAGAATTGTTGGGACGAGCTTGGTTCTGCACATAGGTACCAGGAAAGTTGGCACGAGGTGCATAAGGCATTGGAGGCCTAGGTGCTTGCATGACAAGGCGTTGTCGTACAAACTGAGTTGGGTGCGGTGCATAGCCAGGGCGATGAGCAGGCACAGAGGTGCTGAAATAAGGCGCATTTGGCAGTACAAAGCGAGGGTGCACATTACTTCCTTGTTGTTGTCCTTGATATGGCACCTTCCTCTTGTTGTCTTGCTCCATCTCTCGACCCTTGTTCTCCACAACAATTGCTTTGTCCACAAGCTTCTGGAAGTTACCATAATCACAGTTGAGCAACTGCACTCGGATTTCATTGTTCAAGCCTCTCATGAAAAAGTATTGCTTCCGGCTATCCCGGCTCACATCCTCAGGCGCATATCTTGAGAGTTGAGTGAATTTATTGAGGTATTCATCCACACTCGATCTTCCTTGCCTCAAGTTCTCAAATTTTTGCATCTTCAAAATCATAACACCTTTGGGCACACAATGAGAACGGAAGCTCTCCTTGAATTCGGCCCAAGCAGTCCTCTCTTGGTTCTCATGAGCATTGCAATAAGCATCCCACCAATCCGCAGCTGCTCCAACTAATTGATGAGAAGCAAATAGAACCTTTTCCCGGTCACTGCGTTGGACAATAGCTAGCTTCTTCTTGATAGACATGAGCCAATCATCAGCATCCATAGTGTAAAACCCCACTTTTGTGGCATGTGAATTCAGTCATAAGTTTGGTGATCAACTATATTAAAAATCCAATATAGAGGTACACATGAACTTAATCCCATCTAAACCTTTCTTGCACTCATGGTTAAATTTTATTAACATGAGTATAGGACATAGCCACTAATTCTAGAATAATTCTATTCACCCCTTTTCAAACATTTGAATTATTTGGATGAAGTTTATTAAGGCAATTTATAGTGCAGTACTATTTGGCCCTGCCAAAAATATTCAAATTAGAGTCTTTAAATTTTTCCTTGACCTTCTAATATTCTCAATAGCTTGCCTGCAAAATTTCAAGATTTTGGGAACTCATTTGCTATTTTATTTGAGGCGCTTAGCAAATTTGAATCAAATTCAAATCTGAATTTTAAATTCTTTTCCAACTTCTTTGAACATAAGATTTGAGTTCACCATTGGGTTCAGAATAATTCATTGACCATCTCCACAAATTATCATGATTTTTGGAGTTGATCTTCTATTTTTAAATGAATTATTAACTTTTATGTTGGGGTCTGACTGACCTGTGGGTCCCACCGGTCAGCCGCTGCTGAACGGGTCAGGTCGGCCGCCTGCCATCTCTGTGCCGGCGCTCGACCGCTCGACAGCGCGTGTGCATGCAGCTCCAGCGAGCTGCCTGCCTGCTAGCTTGCCGCGGCGCTATAAAAGGCCGCCACAGCTCCCTTATTTCCCCTCCCCGATCAGTGGTTTTCCCCCTCTCGCGAGTTAATCTCCGCTGCGCGCCATCGCCGCCGCCCACCTCTGCTCCGTGGTGCGCCGCCGTCTCGCGCCGTTTCAAGCCACGACTCCAATAGCTTAAAGGTGCGCCTAGTCAAGCTCTAAATCTCGGTGCAAACCGTTTCCTTTTTTGTTGAGAATTGAACAAGTTATCGATCTTCTTTCTTCCGGCCGAAGTGAATGAACTCGCTCGGTTTTCGTTTAAATTCCATTCCTACAAGTAATCATTCTATGCAATTGCTTAGAGATAGTTTCTATAGGTCCTAGCGCTCCTACCTGAGCAAAGACCCCTAAAAGTTATCGAGCAACGGCCAAGGAAATCGAGTTTTGCTTGCCGCCGGTGAGGAAACCTCGGTTCGCCGTCGAGCTCATAGTTTCCGGTTGTTTCCTCCTCTTCCACGTCCATTTCCTTGATCTACATCGTCCCAGGGAGGTTTTGAAGAAGATCCCGAGTGGTTTGAGCTACTCTGGAGCGAGTTCCACGTTGCCCGAGTGCTCACTGCCGCCGCCGCCGTCGCACGGCCATTTCCGGCGAGTTGCTGGTCCCACCGACCTCACCGTCGTGCTCAGCGACTCCAAAAACCCCCATGCGGCGAGTTTGGGCAAGTTTGGCCCGTCGGTTTAGCCGGCGGCAAGCTCGCCGGCGAGTCACCGCCGCGGGCGCCGCCTCGCGCGGGCGTTGTCCCGAGGTAGAAGACAACCCGGGGGGCCCCACCTGCCAGCGGCTGCGAGATCACGGTGCGGCTGGGATCCCGTGCGGCTGCACGCGAATAGGTCTGTGGACCACGGTGTTGCATTGACCAGAGCGCGCCACGTGGCCCAAGGGAACCGCCCGGCTGAAATTTGAATTCTGGCGCCAATGGACTATTAAAATAATTCCAGAAAATTATTCAAACTTCTAAATTGAATATCTCTCTGTAGACTACTCCAAAAATCTTCAAACAAATTTTGTTTGAAAGCCCTTGAGCTCTAGTTTCTGTCAGTACCAATTAGGTTCTGTGAAACACAAAGTTAAATTCTGTAGAATATAATCTTTCCAAATGCAAATACAATTTTTCCAAATAAAATAGCCACTGGAAAAATCACCAAGATTCGCATAAAATTTGGTGTCCTAATCTTGACCACCAGAAGATGTTTGGGAGCCATTGCACCTGTTTAAACCTCTGTATGGTTCAATTTCCATTTTCAGTTATTGAATTTTTACAGATGTTCAATTGCATTATTATGTCCCAAATTTAAACTGAACCTTCCTTTAGTCATACACTAGCTCCTGTAAAAATCTTGGATTTAATTAACCTACTATCCTAGTCCTAATTCCATTACAAACTAAATACTGATTTAATGGCTAGAAATTCAATTACAAAGTAAATCCAGAAATTCTTGCCAAATTAGAAATACAATAACTTCTTCCCCAAAGCTTAGAAAATTATGAAAAAAAAAATCTAGAACCAGAACCACTTCCTCTATCATGCTTATCAACTGGCAGCTATGTTCAAGCTACAGTTTCTTCTTTAAAATTCTTTGAAGTTATTGCTTGCCATAATTTTAGAGACAACACTATACTTTGATCATCTCCTGTTCTTTGCAAGAGCCTTGATCATATTTCCTAGTATCTACCCTAAAGGTTCCAAAGCCAATTAAGGTCCCTATCATCTAATGATCACCATGGGTTAAAATTTTGGTCTCGATAATGATTATTTTTTCAAAGTCATTTATATACCTATTATATGCATATCGTATAGTGACCGAAGTCGAGGAGGAGCCAGAAGTCTTGGAAGAGCATCTTCCAAATTTTAACTCAGACTCTGACCTGCAATAAGGCAAGCCCCGGTTTGCATTTAAGTCGTTTATAAAATTTTGCTTTATCACTATGATGAATAGTATATGAATTGTGCATTAAGTTTGGGATGTTTGATACTCCACTTGCATGGCCAAAAATCCCACGGATTGGTTGGAACGAGTTACAGTTTGACCTGTAGTAACTGCTTTGCTAATGCATAGGAAAATCCGGTAGAAGTCGAGTAGTTGGAATCTACTCGCGAGAGATGTAGGACATATCTCACAGGATTGGCTAGATAGAAAATGGATTAATATAATGAAGTTGAGACTGGGAAGGGAATGGATAGGAAGCGGCGAGAAGTGAGTCTCGGTCGCGTAGCCTAGCCTGTGTCGATTAAGGCCCGCTTTGTGTGCGGCCCCGCTGAACAAGCTTGACTTGTACCGGCAACATAATGGACATATGGAATCCAATAAACTAACGTAGCTAGGTCACTTGGGTGTCGAGGCATATCGTTCCGTTTTATAGGTGTGGGTTGAGGGCAGCAAGGTGTAAATTCGCTGGTGGGCACGTCAGAGTACGCCCCACGCAGGGACCTCCTGCTCGTGACAGATCGACCGGTTCGGCATTTGAGTGTCTCGCGAAAGGTTGCCATATATGACTAGTACTGAAGTGTTACGTAGGTACTGCGCGAAGTACTCGCTGGCATTTCCGAAAATGCGTATGTGTCGTGTTGTCCGGATGTGTCCTGATTGCAATCACTGTCCCTCGCAGTAATAGAGTACCACTTGTTCACTGAGTCATGACGTAGTAAATTACTAAAGAAGCCAGAAAATCACATTGCATTGAATTATAATTACTTTGCAACCTTGTATGATTTAGAGATAGTATAATTAAAAGTTTACAGTTTCCCCATACTTTAGTTGTAGCATTATGTGCTCTGAGCATGTCATATCATCGGTAAAGCGTTTCTTGTTTGATTGTGGAGCCTATGATGTGTCGTGCTTGGAGAATGCCATTTGCTACATAAAACCTGATTATAAGGATCCACTTATAGGCAAGTCATTTACGCTTCACCTCACCTATGTTTAGTGTCCCCTTGCATATGTCTAGTGAGACGGGTTAGTCTTGCTGAGCCTTATGCTCACGTTTGCAGTTAACGAGTTTTTGCAGGTTATACAGTTGATGACGGGTTTGATGATGAGGCTGCACCCCCTCTAGGGTGTACAGCCGAGTGGGAACCCTGCACGCCGCCCTAATTGAGTGTTGCTAGTGCAAAGTATCCAAGGCATGGGTAACTTTGCTTTTGCATAGCTAGTGCTGAGAGTGTAGCTATGATAAATATATATTCCTTACTTCCGCTAGTATTGTAAAAACTTTCACTGTATGTTAAATAAAAGACTTCGTCTTGTACTTATTCAGGTTCTATTCATGTATAACTGTTGGGTGTCGCATCGCACGACACCACCCAATGAGATCCTCGGATGTCGGGATTCCGGTCCCCACAGACATGGTATCAGAGCATCATTGGGAATAGTGTACTTGAAAAGAACATATTTTCAACAATTAGGACTTGAGTGAGGAATTAGTTATATGCCTTTATAAGGAGTATTATTAGTATAAGGTATAAAGGTGCTAAACTAACTATGTGTTATTATATTCTGTAATGACGCCCTGATGTCAGGTAAGAGGTAAGGTACGCCACCGAGAGCGGATCAATCTCGGTAAGCTCAGCATACGAGGAGTGGTATGTGAAATTTCCTTGGCTTGCCATGGGACGTTAATAGGAGTCTCTGAAGCTTTCCATGTTTCTGAGAACCTATGACATGCGGTACCCCAGCGTGCTTCAAAGTTAGTGGGAGCCCCCGTCGGGTGGTGTATAACCCGATAGTATGCCTCTCTAGAACTATCAATGGTCTATGGGAGCATGTGAAACACGTATGCCCGAGCGTGTATAAGCCGGATCGTACGGGAGTCTTTGCTGTACAGACGTATTTACAGCCATGTACCTCGAGACATGACCTCGCTCGAGGGCGACTCACACCAGAGTCGTATGCATTTATTTTCATATATATTATGGTGACTGCCTGTCGTGTATCCCCATGCCGACCTTGAGGTGTGAATGTGTGAAAGGGGATTGTTTGTCTTTTGCAGAATTAACTACGGTAGAGGACCGTGTAGAAGCCGTTTGCGAGAGAACGATATAGGAACCACCTATAGACGTAACCGGAAATACCGGATAGAATTTTCCTTGGTGAGATACGTAGTACCGTCAGTATCAAACATGATACTAGACCATACCCAATGACAGAATGGATGCATAATGTTTTGGAAAGTCCAAATATCAGATGCTGGTAGGTTTGGACTCCGTAAAGGGGTTCCGACTCGATAGAGTAGATAGAATCAGGATTCTTGATTTCTGGCAGGAGTTGGCTCGACTTTGCCGGGTTGTAATCTTGGTTATTTACTAGAGAGTATAGGGGTATTATATATGGATGGAAAGCTCGTGAAGATCTCTATAACTCTTCTGTTGACCATAAAGACAGAAAAGCTTGATAATCTGTTGAAATCTGGGGTGTATTGTAACTGCTACAGATAACCTTCCCATTGTACCAGTCTCTGTATTTTTGCCATAACTTGCTGTAGAAAAATCCACTACCTTATTGGGATACATGTGTGGAAAGTTTAGGAGGAGTTTTACAAGTTTAGTATGGGAGGTTTTTCCTTATTTGGGTGGGAAACCAAATTGGGAAGTCAATACAGTGAGCTGCAGGACGGCTGGTGCAAACCAGTCAGCTCAACTGTTAAGTTTGGATAGTTATAGCTCTTAATCCAGAATAGTGAAATGGTCACATATATACATTTCTGGAAAGCTTAGGAAGTCCTCTATCAACTTTATTTGTCACTCCTGACCTGAATATTGGTGTAGATATGCTAATTCCAATTTTTACAAACTTGGTTCTTGCAGTCCAGAACTTGGAACAGTTTGCACAGGGTTGTGAATTTGTGCGCGATACCTGTATAAAAATATTTTTAGGATGGAACTCTTTTATTTATGGATTGTTAACGCGATGTTATACAATGTTTATTTTGTCATTACCTCGTTATCTTATCATGATAAACCTGTATAGAATGTGGAAGTAAGCCCATATACAGGAGAGGTTCTGTCAAAATTTCCAGAAAACTTGAGTCAAATTAAAACCTGTATAGATTCCTCATATAAGTTCGCCTAGAGCTGTATGAGTACAATCTGGAAAGGTTTTGAAGTGTACTACAACTTCTGTATTCAACTTAATTTTTAATTCTGACATTTCCTGTATGAAACTTTTGGGTTAATACAGGAAAGTCGGTTGAACCAGAACTGTGATCAGTTCTAGTTTGCAGATTTGCTTGAATCAATTGATTATGGATAATTTCTTTTGTCCAACATTATCATTGATTGAGTTGAATACTTATACGGTGTATTGACATCCGGGTATGTTTGTCCACAGATGGCAGCACCAAGAATTCAGTTGCCTAATGGATGGGTGTTCTCAACGTGCACCGGGCAAGCCGGTTTCCCGGACGTGTTTGTCTGGTTGCTTCGCCAGTTTGACTATCAGGTGTTGCCTAGATATTGGGGAAAGAAGTTCCAAGAAAACGGTATGTGGAGTTGCACCATCTACGTCGATGTACCTGCTGGTCCACCGCACCTTGGATGGGCTCCATACTCCATCAAGATCAAAGGGTTGATATTAGAGGAAACATGGAGCTACGCCGCAAGCATTGCCATAGGGAGGTTTTGCAAACTTCATTACCGTAATCTGGTGGGTACTCCATATGAGTTCTTTCCAGTTAACGGAAGGGCTTCTGAAGCCTAGGCAACCCGCTTGCTTGCGGAGGTGGGCGAGCACGGTGAAACATCCGCAACAGCCTTAGCGGTGTACGCATACGCATCACATCGCGAGAAGGGAAATCAAAGGGCATGCATAAATGAATTGACAGACAATCTGAAGCAAGCCATGATTCGAGCGAATCACTTTGAGAGGGCAAATGATGGACTCAACCATCGTTTGAACCTTAGGGAGAAGCAATGGCCTGACGCTGTTATGGATTTAGCCGCATCTTGCCAGGAGACTCTAGAGATGGAAATTGACTTGGAGGCGAGCCTACGCTATGGACACCAGCGGGACACCCAGTTGGACGCGGTGACTGCAGATCGGGATCAGTCCAGAGTGGAGGCTCAGAGCTGGAAGACCAGCTGTGAGCAGGCTCAGCAGGAGAACGAGGCCTGGGGGATGTTTATGGTACAGACGGATTGGCAAACTATGATTGCCAAAAGGACGTCACTTTTGAAAAAGGCATCATCTTCTGCTCCAGCACCCATACCAGTGGTGCCTAATCCTGAGGATGACGAGGAAGAAGAAGATCCTCAGGAGGTCGAGTTTTATGAGTAAAGGGCAGTGATGATGTACTTATCACTTTAGGCCGAGTGTAATGATGTGTAGTAAACACCACGCGTATTTTGCGACTTTATGAGTCTTGTTGTAAATAGTAGCGAGGTGGATGTACAATAATATAGGCATGACGACTTGTGGTTACCAAGCATAGATGAGAGGACCTCTTTAAATGATGTCTGTCTATTTTTGGAGTTCTGTTGTAAACTTGGGCCCAAGATAATCTAGATTGCATAAAGTTTGTGCTTTATCAATATATGTGAATGTTATGCATCATCTATTGTTACCTACCACATTACTATTTATATGGAAGGATGAACTTGAGGCAATGAGACTTAGGGTGTGAATCGTTGTATTGCAGCATGGTGCGTACACGTGCAGCCCCAGAAGTGGGAGGCTCAAGTGGAGGGCAGGGGGATGACACACCACCCCCGGGGCAGAATACGCCTCAAACGCAACCACCTCCACCACCTCCGCCCACACTTCCGAGGAGCCTCGCGGAGGTTCTTGCTGCAGTACTCGGCTCGCGCGACGAGCAAACCGAGCTACTGCGAACTCTAGTGTGGCATTCATCCCGTCAAGGGGGATGACAGGATGATGGACCACGTCATCAATATCAGAGTTCCTACTCTGATTTCTCATCGACACATCCACCAGTCTTCAGAGAGGCCGATGAACCGTTGGAGGCGGATAATTGGCTCCGCACCATTGAAGGCAAGTTCGGTTTACTCGAGGAGACCGAACAGCAGAAGACGCTGTTTGCAGCGCAACAAATGCAGGGGTCTGCCGGCGCATGGTGGGCCAATTACCTTGTCGCACGCCCTGCAGACCATGTCGTAAGCTGGGCCGAATTCCGGGAGGCGTTCCGCGCCTACCACATCCCTTCCGGGATTTTGAGGAGGAAGCTTCAAGAGTTATTGGAGCTAAGGCAAGGAGGAAGGAGTGCATACGAGTACTCCAAAGCATTCAACCACTTGGCCCAATACGCTCAAGACCAAGTGAATATCGAAGATCGGAAGCGCGAATGCTTCTACCGAGGTTTGAACCCCAAGATGAAGGACAAGCTTGTCCTGTTCAACCGCGGCAGCTTCAATGACATCGTCAATGCCGCTATCATGCAGGAGGACGCTACGCGAGAGCTGTCCTCAGACAAAAAGAAGAGGAGTGCTCCGCAGGACAGCGGAGGTGGTGCTCCTCAGAAGTACCGTATGGTGTACCGATCACCATCCGGCCAGAGGTGGCAACCGCCATCATGACCACCAATTTTAAGTGGTCGCCAGTTCAGCAACTTCGGATCCCGACTGCAGCAACAACAGGGGATGATCCCACGTGCACTTCCACCTCCACCACGTGCATCGGGATTCCGTCCTCCCATTCGTACTGGTCAGACCCCGTACGCGTGTTTCACGTGTGGGCGTACGGGGCACTTCGCCAAGGAATGCCATCAGAATCGACAAGGCGGAGGGCAATCATCCTATCAGGGGGCCAACCAACCCCGCAACCAGCTCAAGAAGCCAGCCACCAGACCCAGTGACGTCCACCACCTCACCATTGAGGACGTTCCAGAAGGCGCGCCCGTGCTCACGGGTACGTTTGCAATCTTCAATCATTCCGTAGTCATACTCTTTGACTCCGGAGCTTCACACAATGTCATTAGTAAATCTAATGTCATTAAAAATCAGCTGCCTGTTATCTCCACCAAAACTCCTTATATGATTTGCACTCCAGCAGGGAGGGTAGTAACATATGAAATGGTCCATAGGGTACCTCTTGACCTAGATGGGAACATCTATCCTACCTCCTTCATTATCTTAGAGACTCAAAAGCTAGATATCATCTTAGGAGTGGCATGGTTGCAATACCATGGTGCTATTCTTGATATCGTTCCTCGAAAGATTTATCTAAACTCTCCACTCCATCAACCCCAAGTTCTTAATCTTGACAACATCATTCCATTGGACCCATCTACTCACAATACTGAGGTGATGGAACTTAAGGGTATTCTGGTAGTATGTGAATACCCGAACGTGTTTCCTGAAGATCTTCCTGGTATGCCCCCAGAAAGAGATATAGAGTTCAAGATTGAACTTGCACCGGGAACGGTGCCAATCTCAAGACCACCCTACAAGATGGCACCCAAGGAACTTGCAGAACTTAAGGAGAAGTTAACCGAAGTTGAGAACAAGGGTTTCATTCATCCAAGTTCATCACCATGGGGTTATTCTGCACTGTTTGTAGAAAAGAAGGATAAGACCTTGAGACTGTGTGTAGACTATCGTCCACTCAATGCTGTCACTATCAAGAACAAGTATCCACTACCACGCATTGATATTCTTTTCGATCAATTAATGGGTGCTAAGGTATTTTTGAAGATGGATCTTCGTTCTGGTTATCATCAGATTAGGATCCGACCAGAAGATATACCAAAGACAGCATTCTCAACAAGGTATGGACTGTATGAGTACCTTGTTATGTCCTTCGGATTGACCAACGCACCTGCTCATTTCATGTATCTCATGAACTCGTTGTTTGTGCCCGAATTGGACAAGTTTGTCGTGGTATTCATTGACGACATACTTTTTTATTCAAAATCCGAAGAAGAACAAGCTCAACATTTGCGTATCGTGCTTCAACGATTACGGGACCATCAGTTATATGCTAAGTTCAGCAAATGTGAATTCTGGATCAGCCAAGTGCCATTTTTAGGGCACATCATATCAGCAAAAGGGATTGCAGTTGATCCAAGCAAGATCAAGCAAGTCCTCAAATGGGAGTCTCCAAAGTCGGTACATGAAGTCCGAAGTTTCCTGGGTTTAGCAGGATATTACCGTAGGTTTATACCCAATTTCTCCAAGATAGCTAAACCAATGACAGAACTTCTGAAGAAAGGGCAGAAGTATGTATGGACTGAGGCAGGTGAGGCAGGTTTCAAAGCATTGGGGAAACACCTTACAACGGCACCAGTATTAGCTCAACCAGACACAACCAAATCTTTTGACGTGTATTGTGATGCATCAGGAATTGGTTTGGGATGTGTGTTGATGCAGGATAGACGAGTGATCGCTTATGGATCATGGCAGCTTCGGAACCATGCGCAACACAATCCGACTCATGATCTAGAACTCGCTGGTGTGGTACTGGCATTGAAGATGTGGAGGCATTATCTACTGGGTAATCTAGTACACCTCTACACTGATCACAAGAGCTTGAAATACATCTTCACCCAGAAGGATTTGAATATGCGACAACGAATATGGTTAGAGTTGATCAAGGACTATGAGATTGAGATCCACTACCATCCAGGCAAGGCGAATGTAGTCGCAGATGCACTGAACCGCAAGTCCCATGTCAACAGTCTTTCCATCAACTCAATGGAAGAAGAAGAAACGAGTCTCTACTTGGTTCCATATGGGGCACTCTACAACCTCGCTCTCATTCCTACCATCAGGGAGGATATTGTAACAGCTCAGAAGAAAGACAAAAGAATGTCCCACATTCAGCAAAGAATGGAAAAGGGGGAGATGAAATGTTTCCAAAGTGACTATGAAGGTACCCTCTGGTTTAACAACCGTATAGTGGTACCACGAAACCTGGAGCTTAGAAAGTAGATATTGGACGAAGCTCATTTGTCCAAATATTCCATTCATCCGGGAAGCAACAAGATGTACCAAGATTTGAAGAAGAAATTCTGGTGGACTCGGATGAAGAGGGAAGTAGCTAAATACGTATCCGAGTGTGATATGTGCCGGCGAGTGAAGGCCGACCATATGAAGCCAGCCGAACAACTTCAACCTTTAAGCATACCAGCTTGGAAATGGGAGGATATCAGCATAGATTTCATTGTTGGGTTGCCTTCCACCCTCCATAAGCACGACTCAATTTGGGTGATCGTTGACCGACTGACCAAATCAGCTCATTTCATACCGGTCAGTGTGGGTTATGATACAAAGCGGTATGCAGAACTTTATATATCCACAATTTTGTGTCTACACGGAGTACCCCGTACTATCATTTCAGATCGTGGATCTATTTTTGTTGCTCGCTTTTGGGAGCATCTCCATGATGCACTGGGTACCAAATTGATTCGAAGCTCAGCTTATCATCCTCAGACTGATGGACAAACTGAACGGGTGAATCAAGTGCTAGAGGACATGCTTCGTGCTTGTGCCATCCACTATGGTAGGAATTGGGATGATCATCAACCATTGGCAGAATTTTCGTACAACAACGGGTACCAGGCTAGCATCCAGATGGAGCCATATGAAGCACTTTATGGCCGGAAGTGTCGCACACCCTTGAACTGGTGCGAATCCGGTGAACGAGTGGTATATGGCATCGACTTAATAAAAAAAGCCGAAGAGCAAGTTCGCACTATTCAAGCTAATCTCAAAGCTGCTCAGTCTCGTCAGAAGAGCTATGCGGACAAACGACGTCGACCACTTCACTTCAACGTGGAGGATCCCGTCTATCTTCGTGTGTCTCCGATGAAAGGGGTTCATCGATTTGGAGTAAAGGGGAAGTTAGCTCCACGTTTTATTGGGCCATTCGCAATCCTAGAGCAATGCGGACCTGTGGCATATCAATTGGAGTTACCGCCATCACTTTCAGGGGTTCACAATGTATTCCACATTTCCCAGTTATGGAAATGTCTTAAAACACCCGCTGATGTCCGTATAGAGGATTTAGAAGCTCTCCAACCAGATCTCACTTATTCCGAGCATCCAACTCAGATCATCGATAAGAAGACTCGCACCACAAGAAGCCACACCTTGCGTTTCTACAAGGTCTTGTGGAGCAACCACAATGCTGAAGAAGCCACGTGGGAAAGCGAGGAGTATCTTAGGACGAACTATCTGGACTTGTTAGCGGCATATGCTCGTTAGATCTTTTCCTTTTACCTTCTTTTGTAATCTCGGGACGAGATTCTTTTAAGGGGGGAGGAATGTAAAACCCCACTTTTGTGGCATGTGAATTTAGTCATAAGTTTGGTGATCAACTATATTAAAAATCCAATATAGAGGTACACATGAACTTAATCCCATCCAAACCTTTCTTGCACTCATGGTTAAATTTTATTAACCTGAGTATTGGACTTCACCACTAATTCTAGAATAATTCTATTCACCCCTTTTCAAACATTTGAATTATTTGGATGAAGTTTAGTAAGGCAATTTAAAGTGCAGTACTATTTGGCCCTACCAAAAATATTCAAATTAGAGGCTCTAAATTTTTCCTTGACCTTCTAATATTCTCAATAGCTTGCCTGCAAAATTTCAAGATTTTGGGAACTCATTTGCTATTTTATTTGAGGCGCTTAGCAAATTTGAATCGAATTCAAATCTGAATTTTAAATTCTTTTCCAACTTCTTTGAACATAAGATTTGAGTTCACCATTGGGTTCAGAATAATTCATTGACCGTCTCGACAAAGTTTCATGATTTTTGGAGTTGATCTTCTATTTTTAAATGAATTATTAACTTTTGTGTTGGGGTCTGACTGACCTATGGGTCCCACCGGTCAGCCGCTGCTGAATGGGTCAGGTCGGCCGCCTGCCATCTCTGCGCCGGCGCTCGACCGCTCGACAGCACGTGCGCATGCAGCTCCAACGAGCTGCCTGCGTCCTAGCTTGCCGCGACGCTATAAAAGGTCGCCGCCGCTCCCTTATTTCCCCTCCCCGATCAGTGGTTTTCCCCCTCTCGCGAGTTAATCTCCGCCGCGCGCCATCGCCGCCGCCCACCTCTGCTCCGTGGTACGCCACCATCTCGCGCCGTTTCAAGCCACGACTCCAACAGCTTAAAGTTGCGCCTAGTCAAGCTCTAACTCTCAGTGCAAACCGTTTCCTTTTTCGTTGAGAATTGAACAAGTTATCGATCTTCTTTCTTCCGGCAGAAGTGAATGAACTCGCTCGATATTCGTTTAAATTCCATTCCTACAAGTAATCATTCTATGCAATTGCTTAGAGATAGTTTCTATAGGTCCTAGCGCTCCTACCTGAGCAAAAACCCCTAAAAGTTATCGAGCAACGGCCGAGGAAATCGAGTTTTGCTCGCTGCCGGTGAGGAAACCTCGGTTCGCCGTCGAGCTCATAGTTTCCGGTTGTTTCCTCCTCTTCCACGTCCAGTTCCTTGATCTGCATCGTCCCAGGAAGGTTTTGAAGAAGATCCCGAGTGGTTTGAGCTACTCTGGAGCGAGTTCCACATTGCCCGAGTGCTCACCGCCGCCGCCGCCGTCGCACGGCCATTTCCGGCGAGTTGCTGGTCCCACCAACCTCACCGTCGTGCTCAGCGACTCCAAAAACCCCCAGGCAGCGAGTTTGGGCAAGTTTGGCCCGCTGATTTAGTCGGCGGCAAGCTCGCCGGCGAGTCACCGCCGCAGGCGCCGCCTCGCGCGGGCGTTGGCCCGAGGTAGAAGACAACCCGGGGGGCCCCACTTGCCAGCGGCTGCGAGATCACGATACGGCTGGGATCCCGTGCGGCTGCACGCGAATAGGTCTGTGGACCACGGTGTTGCATTGACCAGAGCGCGCCACATGGCCCAAGGGACCCGCCCGGTTGAAATTTGAATTCTGGCGCCAATGGACTATTAAAATAATTCCAGAAAATTATTCAAACTTCTAAATTGAATATCACTCTGTAGACTACTCCAAAAATCTTCAAACAAATTTTGTTTGAAAGCTCTTGAGCTCTAGTTTCTGTCAGTACCAATTAGGTTCTGTCAAACTCAAAGTTAAATTCTGTAGAATATAATCTTTCCAAATGCAAATACAATTTTTTCAAATAAGATAGCCACTGAAAAATCCCCAAAATTCGCATAAAATTTAGTGTCCTATTCTTGACCACTAGAAAAAGTTTGGGAGCCATTGCACCTGTTTAAACCTCTGTATGGTTCAATTTCATTTTTCAGTTATTGAATTTTTACATATGTTCCGTTGCTTTATTATGTCCCAAATTTAAACTGAACCTTCCTTTGGTCATACTCTAGCTCTTGTAAAAATCTTGGATTTAATTAACATACTATCCTAGTCCTAATTCCGTTACAAATTAAATACTGATTTAATGGCTAGAAATTCAATTACAAAGTAAATCCAGAAATTCTTGCCAACATAGAAATACAATAACTCCTTCCCCAAAGCTTAGAAAATTATGAAACAAATTTTTCTAGAACCAGAACCACTTCCTCTATCATGCTTATCAGCTGCCAGCTATGTTCAAGCTACAGTTTCTTCTTTAAAATTCTTGGAAGTTATTGCTTGCCATAATTTTAGAGACAACACTATACTTTGATCATCTCCTGTTCCTTGCAAGAGCCTTGATCATATTTCCATGTATCTACCCTAAAGGTTCCAAAGCCAATTAAGTTCCCTATCATCTAATGATCACCATGGGTTAAAATTTTGGTCTCGATGATGATTATTTTTTCAAAGTCATTTATATACCTATTATATGCATATTGTATAGTGACCGAAGTCGAGGAGGAGCCAGAAGTCTTGGAAGAGCATCTTCCAAATTTTAACTCAGACTCTGACCTGCAACAAGGCAAGCCCCGGTTTGCATTTAAGTCGTTTATAAAATTTTGCTTTATCACTATGATGAATAGTATATGAATTGTGCATTAAGTTTAGGATGTTTGATACTCCACTTGCATGGCCAAAAATCCCAGGGATTGGTTGGAACGAGTTACAGTTTGACCTGTAGTAACTGCTTTGCTAATGCATAGGAAAATCTGGTAGAAGTCGAGTAGTTGGAATCTACTCGCGAGAGATGTAGGACATATCTCACAGGATTGGCTAGATAGAAAATGGATTAATATAATGAAGTTGAGACTGGGCAGGGAATGGATAGGAAGCGGCGAGAAGTGAGTCTCGGTCGCGTAGCCCTGCCTGTGTAGATTAAGGCCCGCTTCGTGTGCGGCCCCGCTGAATAAGCTTGACTTGTACCGGCAACATAATGGACATATGGAATCCAATAAACTGACGTAGCTTGGTCACTTGGGTGTCGAGGCATACCATTCTGTTTTATAGGTGTGGGTTGAGGGCAGCAAGGTGTAAATCCGCTGGTGGGCACGTTAGAGTACGCCCCACGCAGGGACCACCTGCTCGTGATGGATTGACCAGTTCGGCATTTGAGTGTCTCGCGAAAGGTTGCCATATACGACTAGTACTGAAGTGTTACGTAGGTACTGCGCGAAGTACTCGCTGGCATTTCCAAAAGTGCGTATGTGTCGTGTTGTCCAGATGTGTCCTGATTGCAATCACTGTCCCTCGCAGTAATAGAGTACCACTTGTTCACTGAGTCATGACGTAGTAAATTACTAAAGAAGCCAGAAAATCACATTGCATTGAATTATAATTACTTTGCAACCTTGTATGATTTAGAGATAGTATAATTAAAAGTTTACAGTTTCCCCATACTTTAGCTGTAATAGCATTATGTGCTCTGAGCATGTCATATCATCGGTAAAGCGTTTCTTGTTTGATTGTGGAGCCTATGATTTGCCGTGCTTGGAGAATGTCATTTGCTACATAAAACCTGATTATAAGGATCCACTTATAGGCGAGTCATTTACGCTTCACCTCACCTATGTTTAGTGTCCCCTTGCATATGTCTAGTGAGACGGGTTAGTCTTGCTGAGCCTTATGCTCACGTTTGCAGTTAACGAGGTTTTGCAGGTTATACAATTGATGACGGGTTTGATGATGAGGCTGCACCCCCTCCAGGGTGTACAGCCGAGTGGGAACCCTGCACGCCGCCCTAATTGAGTGTTGCTAGTGCAAAGTATCCAAGGCATGGGTAACTTTGCTTTTGCATAGCTAGTGCTGAGAGCTAGCTATGATAAATATATATTCCTTACATCCGCTAGTATTGTAAAAACTTCCACTGTATGTTAAATAAAAGACTTCGTCTTGTACTTATTCAGGTTCTATTCATGTATAACATTTGGGTGTCGCGTCGCACGACACCACCCAATGAGATCCTCGGATGTCGGGATTCCGGTCCCCACACATAGGGTCGGTTTCTTGAGCAAAGGTCGGTGGCGTAGTCCTCATGAACTCTCCCAACCGATTATGAGGAGGTAGGGGTGGCGGTGGAGGCATGTGAGGCTGATTGTTGTTGTTACCAGCCTGTAGTTGTCTTATAGTCTGTATCATGGTCTGCATGAGCTGCTTTTGCATAGCCAATAATTGCTCAAGGTTGATAGCTCCCTGGGTAGGTCCCTGGTTGTTCTGAGGTGCTTCATTGCCCTCCTCCTCACTGCCATCCCCCTGGTTGCGAGTTCTCACTATCTGGATAAAAGCAAGAGATAAGAATTTAGAAACGTCCCCAACTATATGCATCATGGGATATGAAACTAAGCAACTACATATACTAGCCTCGATGGACATGGCAATGCTAAAGTATCCCAAAGTCCTCTATTAAGCACACAAGCAACCAATATATAGCAAAATAGCACACCAAGCAAAAACACATCGATTCCTGAGTGCTCCTATGTGCTATAAAGTGTCCATTCTATCTATGCTGCATCCTTCGATCAACCTATAGCTCTGATACCAATTTGTGACACCCGGTTCTGAAAATGAACCAAGTGAACACATATGTGTGCCCAGGACGTTCAACACACATACACAAGTGCAATCCCAAAAGTGTATACAAAAAATTAGCACAGAACAGGATTAATTAACAACTTTCATTAAAGAATTCATAATATCCACGAATACAAGCTCTAATGATTATTAATGACAATTCCAACTAATGTAGCGGAAATAAACTAAACTGTGTAGCTAAGCAAACTAAGCAGCATAGGCAAAAAGGGTATAGCGCAGCTCCAACACTCCACAGGCAAAGCTGAAGGTAGACACGGCCTAGAACTCCGCATTATCATCGTTAAACTCCTAATCCTGACCTGCAACTGTTGGTGGGGGAATTGCAGGGGTGAGTACATGTCGTACTCAACAAGTGTGGAAGGTATGACATGTAGCTGATTCAAATGACGAATATAATAATGGCCAAGTGCTAAAAAGTACATTAGTACATTTTAAAAGCAATATATTACATTTATATGAAGAATCCCATCATAAACCATGAGTAATATCATAGTACAAGTCCATATTCTATATCCATCACCATTGTACCAGATTTCACCGTTACCATTAACCATAACCAACATCAGAATTTGATTCTTATCTAGCCATAACCATATTATTAACCGTAACCATTTCCAAACCGTCCCAAATTCCAAGTTCTCTCTAATCATGTGAGGGTCTAGGTTGCTCATGACCAGGAGCACGACTATCATGATAGTTTTAAACACACTCTGCAGAGGTCGTACCACTTTATCCATGTGTTTGTGATTTCATCACGTTTCAATGGCTATAGAATCTCAATTATGTCGTCTCACACTTCCTTAGTTGTGTGGCCAAGAGATCACAAAATAGCATTTACTAAGGGATTACTAGCCTATTTAGACCCCACTGAGGTTTCACCGGTAGCGATGTCTCCAACTGAGCACATCTTCAACCAAGGACCCATCTTGAGCCATTCAGATCCCAGGGTAGTCCCACCAACCATCAACAAACCCAATCTGACTACCCCTTCCCCGAGCATCCTTAATGGTCCAAATAGCACTGGCAAAGCCCTAATTAATCATTTATTCCGCACCCATACTTGGCCTCGTGGTGGCACTGTAATCCTGGCTTATCCACGATGGTGTGCGATGCCAAAGCAGCCAGCTTTGGCACCTCCCAAGGGGCCTACCATCGATGTCTCACAACGTCAACGACAGCAACAAGCGCGGATAAGTGAGTAAACTCTCCTGCCTTGCTCTTGTTGCTAACAGGGTTCTCTTGTGATAGCCTGTACACCATGGGCCTATCGTTGAAGTATTTACGAAGATGGTGGATGATGATGGAGCATCCAGCTCTAGCACTTCTCATGGGGTCTGTCGTCGACGTCTCTACAACGATGGTGGGCGACGCCAGAGTAGCCATCTCTAGCACCTCCCAAGGGGCATGCGGTTGACGTCTCTACGACAATTGTGGGTGACGCCGGAGCATCCAGCTCCAGCACCTCCAAAGGGGTCTGCCATCGACATCTCTACGATGATGGTGGGCGATGCCGAAGCAGCCAGCTCCAGCACCTCCCAAGGGACCTGTCGTAGACGTCTCAACACGACAATGACAGCAACAAGCACGGATAAGTGAGTAAACTCCCTAGCATCGCTCTTGTTACTAACTGGGTTCTCTTGTGATAGACTGTACACCAGGGGCCTACCATCGACGTGTCTACGAAGATGGTGGATGACACCAGAGCATCCAACTTCGACACTTTCCAGGAGGCGTGCCTTCGACGTCTCCATGACGATGGTAGACAATGTCGAAGCATCCAGCTCCGACGCCCCCCCAGGGGGCCTGCCATCGTTGTCTCTACAATGATGGTGGGTGACGCTGGAGCAGCCAGCTCCAACAACTCCTAAAGCAATCCACTCCAACTCCCCTGCTCTGCTAGCATCCCTCCAAAGACATCATGCGATCAAGTGTTAGATGATCCCAACCAACTAACCACATCTACCAAAGGGCCTCTAAGGGGGTTCCATAGGCAGGAGGTCAACGGACAACACTTCGGCCATATTAATTGTGCAATCGTTGGTCCTCAAAAACTAACAAGCTCAGCAAAGGTTCTGCAAACCCTTATGCAGCTAAGGACTATGTAGGATCTAAGAGCACGTGAAAAGCTATCAGAGGGGGGTGAATGGTAGATTTAAAAATCATACGCAGCAGAAACAATTAAACTCCAACCCCTTCGGCAGAAAAACGATCTGTTAAAGAAATCGTGTGTGAGACTAACCTAAACATATTTCACCATGACAAAAGTGATAGATATTAGAGAGAATCAAGTCACGAATACAACACAACAAGAATGACTCAAATCCGTCGAGAAAAACTCAAGTTATGATCGAAAGATCAAACAAAGGTCAATCTGCCCTACCCAAAAAAAAACAGTTCTGGAACGCTGCAAAGAAACTCGTGTAGATCATAGACCACAAATCCAATGACCGTGAAATTTTGACAGATGATATAGAATCAAGTTGTGAAGACAACCCAAAAATAATCACGTCAATTGGATCTATAAAACTCTAGTTATGATAAAACCATCGACGAAATGTAGTGCTGTTCAGAAACTCGACGAGTAAAACTTGTCTGGAACAAGTGGGACGAACAAGGCACAAAAGTTCCTTCAAACTACAAATTTTATTCAATAGAACACAAGAGGAACAGCCCCAAAGTCGTGCACCACGAGCTCTGGGCTCCCTTGCTTATATAACCAGCTCGAAAGCCAACTCAACTCAAATCAGGAACCTAATCCTACTATGTTCACGAATCGTAACTTTCCATAACTTCTTAGGATTCTTCTGTATGCAGATAGAAGCAGTCTTAAGACTTCCAAACACCTTAGGAACGTATCCCACATTCCTAAACAACTAAAATTCGTGACTCACACGAAATCCTATCATAACCAACTCAAATCCTTCCATATTTGAGTCAAACCCGACTCAGCCGCAGCCTGAGTCTATAACCTAGTCGGTTGGACCTTTCCGACCAACTCTTTACGTCCACATCTCTTCATCACACCTCGGAACCATGTATCCACGTCCATGCACTCCTTGCACACGTGCAAACATCTTCCAATGACGTCCACGATACCTTCACATGCATTGTTCTTGATTCAATCATGCCGCGCAACCTCCTGATCAGCTCAACCACAATTCCTCCTAAATTTGGTTGTTGGAACCTCATCTCCACTCTGAGACTAGTCCAATGGATCTCATCACCAGCCATGTCTTGAACTCAAGCAACACCTGCACATGAATAAACAACCAATCCATACGAGCTCAAGTCCTCGACTTGACTCAAGTTAGTTCCGAACACAAAATCTTACGTGAGAACCTCACATAAGCATGTTGCAAAACCACAGTAACACGATATCATCTATGTCAACCAAAAACGCACCAAAGACTTAGCAAATGAATACTAAGCAATATTTCCAGAGATGTAAAGAAGGAGGATCCTACTCTCCAGGGTGGCATTTTGCTGTTCCGCAGAAAGACTCACACCCAGTGACCGCCTTCTTGTTGCCTATCCTCTTCAGCTGCCTTCCGAATCCCCTTTCCTTTTGTAGACCTTCTCCAATAATGGGGGGAATAGGCATAAACCACATCCCTAGCTTCGGGAGGATCAGTTGGGTAAGCTGGACCCTTAATCCGCTACTTCATATTATGCTGGTCCGAGGTTACTAGCCTCGTTTACTGGCTCTCCCCTCACAAAACACGATCCCGCTTCCGTAAACAACATTCCCCCAGTACGAAACATTGCAAATGAAAAACAGAAGCAATGCAGTCAAGTTCCGGACCTTGCCAGAGCAACCCTGACCTTGAGCCGGAGCTAACAAAAGCTAGTCGGACCTTAATAAAAAGGTGTTTTGGTGATATTCAAAACTTTTATCGTCAAAGCTAGTGTATTCACTACAAGCCAATGTATTCAGCACACATAGGTCTTACAATCTCCCCCTTGATGAATGCACTGGCAACACCATTTAAAATCCGAACATTGGCTTATCTACATAAAAGTTTTGAAGGCAATTTCTCCCCCTTTGTAAATGAAAAGTAAAAAGAGAAGAAAATCTAAAAATTATCCCATATTATCTCTCCCCCTTTGTTCTCTCCTTATGCACATATTCTCTTTCTCTTCATGCTTATCTCTCCCCCTATGACAATGTATTCAGCAAGTCATGAGCATATAAACAAATTATCTCTCCAACTTTAGTTGTTATGAGCATATTATAACATATACATATAAACAAAGCTCATCCAAGTCATACTATCAAGTACCTTATATTATCACATCAATGAAATACATAAAGTAGTGTAAGTGCTAGAGATCAAATGTAATTTTCAATTTAACTAAGTCATGATCTCACAAACTTAACTATTTCAAAACCTGAAATCATGACACTAGTTGCTGCATTTTATTATTTTTCAAAGCATAAATTTAGATCATATGATATTTGCAAGAGATTATATGCGCATCTGCCTTATTCTAACCAACCAAGTCAAGCCTATGTCATTTGACAATCAGAAGCTTAAGGACATGGTTTTAGTCATACACAACTTCTTCCAAGTTCATATCTAAGTGCAATGATAAGCCATCTCAAAAGAAGAAGTGTGATGCATGCAAATTCTCTTGATGTTTTCTCAATTTATATTTGTTCATAAAAACTCAACATGTGAGTTGATTACTTGATTAATTCTTAATAATTAAATGCACTTGTGAACATGCAACAAGTTCAAAACAGTAAGAAAGTTCAACCATGACCAGATTTAGTGTAAGTAATTATTCCAATTACTAGACATGGAAAAATCTACAAAATGTATAACACGAGTAATGTAGTAAGAACTTTCAACATGTAAAAGGAATCACAAAGTCATATATGTATGAAATACTATGCTCATTTTATTTTAATTTCAGATTCACACATAGACTTCCCAAGTTTCAAAACTCCCCCTCAATTTAAGCCATGAGGATGCATAACCCCTATTTCACTACGAATGTAACAAAAACGAGTGAAATCCAAAGGTTTTGTAAAAATGTCAGCCAATTGTTGTTCGGTATCTACATGGTGAAGCACAATGTTTCCTTTTTCAACATTATCTCGGAGAAAGTGATACCTAATGTCAATGTGCTTAGTTCTAGAATGTTGCACGGGGTTTTTAGCAATGCAAATGGCACTAGTGTTATCACAGAACAGTGGAACACTATCTAGATTCACCCCATAGTCCTTAAGTGTTTGAACAATCCAAAGAATTTGTGAGCAAGCACTAGCAGCAGCTACATATTCAGATTCGGCTGTGGATTGTGCAACTGAATTTTGTTTTCTAGAGGATTAAGCAACAAGAGAATTACCAAGAAAATGACAAGCACCGGAAGTACTTTTCCTATCAATCCTACAACACCCAAAATCAGCATCGGAAAAAGCTTTCAAAGTAACGGTTGGGGTAGAAGGAAGAAAAATTCCAAATTCTTGAGTTCCATGTAAGTATCTGAGAATCCTTTTGACGGCTTGACGATGTGAAGCACGTGGGGAGGCATGAAACCGTGCACAAAGACATACGCTGAGTTGTATGTCTGGTCTTGACGCCGTGAGGTACAAAAGTGATCCGATCATGCTTCTATATTCTTTTTGATCCACGGGTTCACCATCTTCATCAAGTCCAAGTGTTGTTGCTGTTCCCATTGGTGTCCGAAGAGGCTTGCTTTTGTCCATGTTGAAGCGCCTTAGGAGATCTTTTGTATACTTCGTTTGATGCACAAAGGTACCCTCCTTTGTTTGCTTGATTTGCAGCCCCAAAAAGTAAGTGAGTTCACCCATCATACTCATTTCAAATTCGGAACTCATCATTGCTGAAAACTTGGACACAAGATCATGAGAAGCACAACCAAAGATAATATCATCCACATACACTTGAACGAATAATGAGTGCGTGTGATATATCTTTGGGTTCAAAAAAAGCAACAAAAGCAGAATGAGCATAAGAGTTTGGATCGCAAAACCTGAACCGTGTGACTCGTTCGTGCAAGCTTCCAATCATCTGTTGTGGGGGATGATCTTTGTAAAACCATAGGGGAACAGATGTCTCACAAGCTTCTTCTTCTTCATGTTCATCACAAATCGATGAGCTTGTGACTTGAGGGTGATTTGAATCAGCATTGATGGTTGTCGATGCTGGTTGAGAATTAACATTCGGAGCTGAACCAAAGTCTTTAGCTGCTGAATTTTCGGGCAGCAGCTCCAATTCTTCCTCATCTTCAATGAAAATGCTCCCTTCCTGCGGATATGGATCTGGACCTGCAATGTTTGAGCTAGTACCTGGGCTAGCTCCATCAAAAGACACTTCACAAGTCTCCACAATTTTGTTAGTGTCAAGTAAAAGCACACGGTAGCCTCTAGTATGAGATGGATAACCAAGAAACATGCCATCAATGGATCTAGGTTCAAATTTATCAAGATTACCATGTTTCTTAACAAATAATTTGCAACCAAAGACCCGAAAATGTGTAACACTAGGCCTATGTCCAAACTGGAGCTCATATGGTGTTTTACCTAGCTTAGCACGCAAGAAAACACTATTTGAGACAAAACAAGCGGTTGCAATCGCATCAGCCAAAAATTTCCTAGGAGTTTGATATTCATCAAGCATAGTCCTAGCCATCTCAACTAAGGTTCTGTTCTTTCTTTCTA
The DNA here is from genome assembly GCA_036927565.1 of Tuctoria greenei. Classification (NCBI taxonomy): domain Eukaryota; kingdom Viridiplantae; phylum Streptophyta; class Magnoliopsida; order Poales; family Poaceae; genus Tuctoria; species Tuctoria greenei. The sequence goes on from JAYESD010000006.1 coordinate 135,821,350, forward strand.
CAACACCGTTTTGTTGAGATACATATGGTGAAGAAAATTGATGAACTATTCTATTTTCAGCACAAAAGTGATCAAAAGATTGATTTTTAAATTCAGTTCCATTATCACATCTAATTGCTTTTAAAGATCCTGGGTGATCAATTGATAATCTAAGAAATAAAGTTTTAAAGTGACTAAAAACTTCATTCTTAGACGCCATAAAGTAAACCCAAGAGTATCTAGAATAATCATCAACAATCACTAAGTACATACCATTTACCTACGTAGGATTGAACACGTGAAGGTCCTATGGTCTCAAGATGCAAAAGTTGACATGGTTCAGTTGTCATGATCATTGTGAGAGGAGTATGTGAACCTGCAACCATCTTAGCATGTCTACAAGAAGAGCACACAAATTATTTGTCCCCTTCAAGCTTAGGCAGCCCACGTATGCGATCAAGAGCACTAACACGTGTTAGGTGATCAAAGCCTACGTGACCAAGTCTACGATGCCAAAAATATAGGTCCTTTGAATCATTAGCATCTATACACCTATGCTTAGAGGAAGACATATCAAAATCAGCTTTAAAAACTCTTCCAAACCAAGACATGTTAAAAATAAGCTCACTATTTGAACTTACAACTTTGCAGCGGTTTTTATTGAAAATAATTTCCAGATTTTCATCTAGCAATTGTGAAACAGAAAGCAAGTTGTATTTCAAATTTTTGACAAGTGCCACATCCTTCAAAGTGTAGTGATCATTTACCCTAACCGAACCCTTAGCAATTATAGGAGTTTAAGAATTATCGGCAAAAGTAACATTCTCTACAAATGACACAAAAGAGAGGGAGGAGAACCAATTTTTGTTACCGGTCATGTGACGTGAGCAACCTGAATCCACGATCCAAATGTTCTCCTTCATCAAACGTGTAACCTCTTCATTGTCGTTGTTGTGTTCTGCCTCCTCCATACTTGATCTTGACTTGCCCGCCATGAAACACATGTTTGCCAAATCATCTTCATCTTCATCACTTCCAATGTCCACGTCGCTTGAGCCAAGTTCCTGAAGTGCTGAGATAAAACTGTTCACCATTTGGCAACCTGTAAAGCCCTTCTTCTTCTTCTTATCATTTGTTGAGGAGTGCTTTGTACTTGATTTTTTTTCTTCCCGGGAGGTAGGACCTGAAAGGTTAGGAAAATCTGTATGAAAGTGTCCTGTCTTACCACATTCGAAGCATCGTTGAGGTTTGGAGCTTCCTCTCCTTCTAGTTCTCACATTTTGCAATGCTTTTGAGAACTTCGTAGAGAGAAGTGCTAGCTCCTCCTCTGGAAACTCCTCAATCTATTCAAGGATTAGAGAGGACAACAAAGCAAGTGTACCACAAGATGAAGTTTGACCGGAGCTAGGCATGTCATGTTGAGAAACGAAAGCAATAGACTTGTTGGGGTTCTTACGTGAGATTATATCAATGTCATGAGTTTTTAACATGGAATACAGCACATCTAGAGTGAGTGAACTCATGACAGTAGATTCACGAATGGATGCAACTTTCATCTCCCAAATTGACATGTCTAATGCACTTAACAATTGCCTAGCATTTTTAGCTTCTGAAAATTTAACATTCGCACTTTGCAAGTTGCTGAGAATTTTATTAAAGCGGGCAAAAAGGTCATCAATAGACTCACCAGGTTGCATCTCGAAGCGCATATATTCTTTCTTGAACATGTATTGCCTTACCTCTTTGATCGTGTTGGATCCTTCGTGGTAGTCACAAAGTGCTTTCCACACATCGTATGCAGATCGGAGGTGTGCAACACGGTCGAAGTCGCTTTGTGTTAATCCTTGTATGATCAAGTTCCGAGCCTTGTTGTTGTTGTCGACATCTCTCAGATTTGTAGCTATAACTTGATCATTTGATGGTACTTCATAAGGCTTGTATACCTTCTCCCATATTGCAAAGCCTTGTGCGTGGATGAAAGCCTCCATGCGTGCCTTCCAAACCTGAAAATCAATACCAGCGAACACACAAGGTTTGGCAGAGTACTTCTCCATGATGATTAGTCAAAACCACGCGCAAATCACAAAGACTAGAGCACCGTGGCTCTGATACTAATTGTAGGATCGAAGAGCACATGAAAAGCTACCAGAGGGGGGGTGAATGGTAGATTTAAAAATCTTACGCAGCGGAAACAATTAAACCCCAACCCCTTCGGCAGAAAAACGATCTGTTAAAGAAATCGTGTGTGAGACTAATTTAAACGTGTTTCACCGTGACAAAAGTGATAGATACCAGAGAGAATCAAGTCACGAAGACAACATAACAAGAATCACTCAAATCCGTCGAGAAAAACTCAAGTTATGATCGAAAGATCAAACAAAGGTTAATCTGCCCAACCCGAAAAAAACAGTTCTGGAACGCTGCAAAGAAACTCGTGTAGATCATAGAACACAAATCCAATGTCCGTGAAATTTTGACAGATGATATATAATCAAGTTGTGAAGACAACTCAAAAAGAATCACTTCAATTGGATCTGTAAAACTCGAGTTATGATAAAACCACCGACGAAAGGTAGTGCTGTCCAGAAACTCAACGAGTAAAACTTGTCTGGAACAAGTCGGACTAACAAGGCACAAAAGTTCCTTCAAACTACGAATTTTATTCAATAGAACACAAGAGGAACAGCCCCAAAGTCGTGCACCACGAGCTCTGGGCTCCCTTGCTTATATAACCAGCTCGAAAGCCAACTCAACTCAAATCAGGAACCTAATCCTACAATGTTCACAAATCGTAACTTTCCATAACTGCTTAGGATTCTTCTATATGTAGATAGAAGCAATATTAAGACTTCCAAACACCTTAGGAACGTATCCCACATTCCTAAACAACTCAAATTAGTGACCCACATAAAATCCTATCATAACCAACTCAAATCTTTCCATATTTGTGTCAAACCCGACTCAGCCGCAGCCTGAGTCCATAACCTAGTCAGTTGGACCTTTCCGACCAACTCTTTACATCCACATATCTTCATCACGCCTCAGAACCATGTAGCCACGTCCATGCACTCCTTGCACACGTGCAAACATCTTCCAATGACGTCCACGATACCTTCACATGCATTGTTCTTGATTCAATCATGCTGCGCAACCTCGTGATCAGCTCAACCACAATTTCTCCTTAATTTGGTTAATGGAACCTCATCTCCTCCCTGAGACAAGTCCAATGGACCTCATCACCAGCCATGTCTTGAACTCAAGCAACACCTGCACATGAATAAACAACCAATCCATACGAGACCAAGTCCTCGACTTGACTCGAGTTAGTTCCGAACACAACATCTTACGTGAGAACCTCACATAAGCATGTTGCAAAACCACAGTAACACGATATCATCCATGTCAACCAAAAATGCACCAAAGACTTAGCAAATGAATACTAAGCAATCTTTCCAGAGATGTAAAGCAAGTACGAAACATTGCAAGTGAAAAACAGAAGCAATGCGGTCAAGTTCCAGACCTTGAGCTAGAGCAACCCGGACCTTGAGCCAGAGCTAAAAAAACTAGTCGGACCTTAATAAAAAGGTGTTTTAGTGATATTCAAAACTTTTATCATCAAAGCAAGTGTATTCACTACAAGCCAATGTATTCAGCACACATAGGTCTTACAGACTTAGAGCAACAGTTGCGAAGCGCAAAGACAAGCCAAGAAGTCAAACAAAAATTCATATTCATTAAGGAATATTTACAAAAGAGCGAACCCCAGATACAAAGACAGGCTGCCAGCCTCAGTCCCTGGCGAATTGCGCTACGACATGTTTGGCGGCATCCTTAACCTCCACCGCTGCTGCCGCCTCACGCTCCTTGACAGGGCCTTCAAAAATCGGCTCCAGCGGGAACTCAGGGTACCTGCTCTGGTAGCACACCAGGACATGAGATGCCACTGTCTCCGCCACCGCCCGTCCCTCAGCTTTAAGACGTTGGGCCAGCTGACGCTCCTGCTGATCAAGCTCCCGGGCGCGACACTCTGAAGTCAACTACCGAGTACGGACGTCAAGATCCAGCAGGAGGAGTTCCTGGCGCTCAGCTAGGTGCTGCTCTTGATCCCGCGCCAAGTCGCTCTCCCGAAGCTCAAGGTCTTCAGCTTGAGACTGCTGCCTAACCCGCTCTGCCTCCCCTGCTCTGCCTCGACCTCAGGCATCATTGCTTGGGCTGCTACCTCTTGCTCAGCATCAGTGGCCTCCCTCTCAATTACAGCGGCCTCACGGCAATTGTGGGCTTCTCGACCCGCTTGGAGGGTGTGTAGGCGGGCATCAGATGCCTCGCTGGACGCCTTGGCATCGGCCAGAATCCTCTAGGACATGGCGTCTGTGGCCTTCACCAAGCGGCGCCTCAGTTCCAGCTCTTCTTCCTCTCACTGGTGCTTTGCCTTTGCATCGGCAATCGTGGACCTCGAGAGGTCCTCCGAAGACCGGAGGCGATCGCTCTCCGCTTGCAGCCTCTCCCCTCTGCAGTAATGGCTCCCTGAACCCGGTGGATGTTGGTTTGCACCAGGTCGATGCTAGACTACGCTGAGGCCACGACGTCGGAGAGATGCTCCATCTCTGCCGAAGTCAATAAGGGTCGCCCGGTAACCATCGCGGGAACCCCTTCCTCTTCCTGCGATGAAGGTGAGACCACTAGTATCGAGGGCCCGCTCTGCAGGGACTGAGCGGAAGCTGTGGCACCGTCTAAAGCGGCAACACCACCATCGCCCAAGGAGCGACCTGGCATTTCAACAACCTCGGAGGCCGGGCCCTCAGCTCGCCGAGTCAGCTCCAACATCGCCTCCAGCGCAGCAGTCGGAGGTGCCTCCGGGGCGGCGACTAGAGAAGCTTCATCAGTCGCGTCAGGCGCGGGCGCCGGAGTTGCCCTCCCCTGAACCAGCCCGACAGTCCGTTCCACCGGTGTAGCCGTAGTCCCTTGGGCCGCCTTCGAAGCGCTCCGAGACACTACCCCCGGCGGTAAGGGCGTCACAACAGCCGATGTGGCACTGCAAATCAAAATCAAGGCCTGATCAATCAAAAAAAGCAGGCAACATAACAAAGCCAGAATTGGTGAGAATGCCTTAGCGACATCCTCAGAAGCTGCAGCGGGCCTCCACCTTCTGTGGCCCTGAAGCCGCGGGTCCTGATGACAGTGTGGCACACGTGGTCGTCCCGATTAGGCCTCCAACGAAACCACCAGCGATGCCACCACCCTGTGTCAGCATATCTCCACTGATTCCAATGGAGCCATTCCCGGAGCCTCCTCCCTAGCTGTCGCCGACGTTAGCGTGAGGCCTTTTGGCCTAAGGTTCGATAGGCATAACGCTCCCAGATCCCCCTGGGGCACCTTGGACTAAACTGGTGACGGGTATGCTGGACAACATGCCGACCACGGACGTTGGCGGAGCCACTGCTTGACGTGCCGAGCCTCCCCATAAAGAACCGCCGACAAACAATGCTGAGGAGGGGTGCACCGGGGGATGTTTACTTGGAGCGAAAGCCACCCACAGTGGTGCCTTCGACAGCGGTCGAGGGTGTTTCTCCTTCACAACCTCGACCACTGGCGACTTCCCCTTCCCCTTGTCAGTGTCAAGGATCGGTGCCTTACCTTTCCCTCCGACAGAGGGTGTGTCCTCCGCCCTTGAAGCTTCAGAGCCTGGAGCAGGTGCGGACTCCTGTGGAGGATCGGCGATGACCAACCCCCGACTCTCATCACCAACATGCCGCGGCGCAACACCGATCGCATCTAGGTTTGGCATCTCCTTCAGAATCTTCGTTCGAAGGTCCCGATCCATGCAAAGTTGTGGGCAAGACTGCGGGAGGATGAAGACGTCTTGCGACAGCGGGTCATCGCACGCCTTGGACATTACGTCAAACACCTCTTGCAGCGTCTTCTTCCTATCGCAACCCCTCAGCAACCTGGTGTCATCCTAAATCCCTAAGTAGATCCATGCAGGGCAGCAACGATGCTGGAGGGGGGCCAGGCGTCGACTTATGAAGTCCGCCATCACCACCAGCTCTGACAGGCTATGGTCCGTCAGGAATCGGATCCTATACATCCCTGGAATATACGCCGACCCTAGCTCCAGACGTTCCTCCCAGGCCATCTTCCTAACCGCTGGCCAGTCGGTGGGCAGGACCATGCGATCGTGGGTGTCGACATGCACATTCACCCAGTCGCTCCTCTAGCGAGGAAATTTTGCCGAGGAGAGCGGACTAATGTACTTGGAGGGGTTGTTCGCCTGACGCTTGAAGTAGTAGGCGCCAAGGAATTATGCCTTGCTCTTCTTCCCGGTTGGCCTCAGCACGAAGAACTTCCAGAACACCAGCACGCATGGATACACCCCGACGAATATCTTGCAGAAATGCGAGAACACCGCTGCCACAACCAAAGAGTTCAGCAACAGGTGATGAATTTGGAGCCCAAGAACCTCTAGAAGTGTCACCAAAAAGGAGGAAATGGGAGGGATGAACCCAAAGTGTGTGTATGCCTAGAGGAATACGATCTCTTTCTCCCGCAACTTCAGTGGAAAGGAGCCAGGATGAATCAAATCCCGCAGCTCCTCGTCCTCCCAGCAAAAAGTCGCCTCACGGATGAGGCATCCTCCATCCGGGAAGGAGGCAAGGCTGAGTCCATTGGAGCAGGAGTTGAGAACCTCGAGGGTGAAGAAGGAGTGGGCACTCAAGGAGGCAGTCAAAAGGATCGAATGTTTGGGGCATGCGTAGAGAAGGAACCACCATTTCCCATGAAGGTCCCCTTTAAAAGCACCCTAGCGGCGTTTGAGCGCACCTTGCAAATTTGGGCGTGCTCGGAATCAGTAGATCATGCCACAGTGTCCTTGATAAGCGGGCCCAGGTCCCCCGTCAGAGAAACTGCACCGATGCAGCTCTCCGCCTGAGAAGGCAACACGGCGGTTCCCATAAAGATGGAAGTGAAAGCAGCAGAAGTGCAGCAAGCGCATTGGGAACTGTCACGATAATGTCGCAACAAGCAAAGATCCTGTTACCACGACCCCGCAACCAGAGAGGAACACATGTCCACAATGGCAGAGGCACGCACCGCTTCATCTGATCAAGACAAAATTAAAAGGCAGCGCGGGGAAGCAAAGGTAGGGCTCCACCCTCTGGCTCGTCATCTCTCCCTACGGTGGACCCACGGGCCACTGTAGGTACCCGGCATATTGGGTACCCTTGCACACAAACTAGAGCCACCTAGGTGTCTCACCTTCCAGCAGAGGCAGGGCCCGAGGGGGCCGCGTCTTCAGAAGGTCTAGACCCATCTGCCTCAGATACGGGATCCGGGGTAGCCTCAAGAGACCCCGAACAAGAGTTCAGCTGCCCCTTAGGGGCGAGCTCCCAGGCAACCATGTGTCCAGCAGGTAAGGATCCCTCTCCTTTTGTGAGATAGGGCTCTGGTGCTGCCACGTGGTCCGAGGCATCATACAGGCCACCACCCGTATGGGCGGGCTTCGGCGCTGCCACGTATCCCGCGGCCTTAGAGTCCTCAGTATACTCAGGAACGGGCTCTAGGCTACCACATGGACTGTGAGACAAGACCTGACCTCCCCCGCGGGGGTGAGCTACCGAGCTGCCACGTGGACCGTGAGACGGGACCCGACCTCCCCCGTGGGGGTGAGCTCCCGAGCTGCACCGACCCCACTTGTAAGGCTTTGGCGCTGCCATGTAGTCCAGCCACTTGCCCTAGACGGAGAGTTTTGGGAGTTAAGTGGGCAGTACGCCTTGTCCTTGTCAAGCCTTGAAGATACGCGGCTTCCCCAGACGCATGGCGCAGCGCACGCCTAATGTCAGGTACCGCTATGACCAATCGCATTGTAATGAACACGTTGTAGGCCTATCCCACCCTGCCAAGTGGGTAGCTTACGGCGATAGAGAGTTGGACGGGAAATCCCCTGCCATTGTCATTAACGGTGCATGGACCACTGGCGACTCAGGCGACAAGATGGTGAGTTTTCAAGGCCACAATCAAAATAAGTTTACGCGAGAAGCCATAGATCTTTAGGATAAGATGGCCCTGGGACCACATGTCGGACCCCGGACACCACTTGTAAGGTGTCTGACGTTGTCTATAAAAGGACCGGACTGCCCTGATACAAAGGACCCAACATTGAATCCCCGATACACACACACATTCACACACACCAGCAATACAATCCACCGTGGAGTAGGGTGTTACACTCCTTGCGGACTGAACCACATAAAAACAACAGTCTCATACACTCTCATACGCGTGTACACTTGATTAAGGCCTAATCCCCGCGCAACAAGAACCTCCGCAGGCTGCTCCTTAGCAGACCTGGGGGAAGTGTTGCATTAACACTTCGACATTTGGCGCGCTAGGTAGGGGCTTTTTCCCCCAAAAAAGTGGTAGCGCTTTCACCACCATGGTGTTAATAGGCCCGTGAAGGCAGTTTCCGCGATCGTCATCCGATGACCAGATCCTTTGCTCGAGCGGTGCTCTCTGGTCAATCGCACCCCTGTGCAGGTGCAGCTGGCCAGGACAGTGCATCGGGACACATCCCGGCCCAGTCGGCTCCCCCAGCGCCGCCGGCAGCAAGTTCGGAGAGCGCTTTGGCAGCGGCCAGGACTCTACTCCACCACCCACCGTTGCTGAACGCTGCCCAACGAGTGGCTCAGTAATGGGTCCAGGATATCGACCACTTTGTTGATGTGGCCATCAACTCCCTCAATAGGGGAAGTCAGCACGTGTCGCTGTCGCTCACATCGTCCATCAACCTTCGCACCGCCAACTCCCGCTCTTCTAGCCCTACGAGCGCTGGTCGTCTACCCATAGTGGACCTGAGGGCTGAGCTTGACTGTCGTCAAGCTCACATGGACGACCGAGTCATCATCGAGCGGTAGCGAGAGAGGCGGCGTAACCTCGATGCCGAATATGGCCCCAAATTCTTTGTTCATGATGCGTCCTCCGTCCAAGGTGCGACGCAAGTAAACCCTCTGTCACCCAACCAGGAGTATGTTAGATCGTCTGCCCCCCTACAGTATACGGTGCAAAAGGACATGCAGTAGCAGTATGTTGCACAGCCGATACCGCTGCAGTAACACATGGCATAGCAAATGCCACAACCGCAGGTCCCGCGGGTGCCGCACGTCATGCAGCAGACCCCTTGGCATATGCTACCCCGTATGCCTCTCCGGCGAAGCCCATCAGAGGTTGCGCGGCATTGGCTCTGCACCTTGACATTGCGACGTGGTCATGCATGTTCCATCCACATATGCCCGAGAAGTTTGATGGAAGCATCAACTCAGCCGAGTTCCTATAGATCTACACTACGACGCTCCTTGCTGCAGAAGCGGATGAGACCATCCTGGCGAACTACTTCTCTGTCGCTCTAATCGGATCGACACGCTCGTGGCTGATGAACCTGCCCGAGGGGTCTATAACCTCTTGGGATGAGTTGTGCCGGCAGTTCAGGCGAACTTCGGCAGCTCCTAGACACGCCCTGGCACCGAGCTCGACCTTCACGCTGTGCGTTAGCAACCCAAGTATACAATGCAATCATTCATTCAGTGTTTCTCCTAGGTATGCAGCTCCATCCCCGACATCTCGAGTGCCTCTGTATAGTGGCATTCCACCAGGGAGTGCGTGATCGCAAGATGCTAATGAAGTTAGCCATGCACAATGTGCAAGATGTCTCCGAGCTCTTCTCCATTGCCGACATGTGCACCAGGGTAGCAGAAGGATGCGACTGGCATGCTCAGCCCGCCCCCAGAGCAAGTGGGATGGCCAGACCAGAGAAGGCACTGTTACCCCTAGTAGCGGCAAAAAGAAGAACAAGAACTGGCGTGGCAGCCAGAACAAGCCACTGCATGGTTCCATCGTTGCGGCAGCTACCACGAACGGTGGTGGCAAACCCCCACGCCCTGAGAAGTGCCCGCAGCAGCCACCAGCTACTGACGACGGAGTAGATCCCTGCCCGGCGCACAAGACTGGCGACCACACCGCGAGTGAGTGCCAGGAGATGAAGAGATGTGTCAAATGCTACCAAGAGCAGGCACAACAGCGCCAGGATGGTGCCAACTTCCGCCAGCGGGAGGGCAAGCAGAAGGTTGACCCCAAGGCCGACAATGACGAGGAGATGGAGTAGATGAGGACTCTGATGCCAGTAGCAACCACGAGCGTCACAAGACACTCCACGTCATCTTCGAAGGGTCTTGGGATCCTGCGTCCCGGAACATGGTCAAGAACCTTCGTTGTGCGGTGGCTACAATAGCCCCTGCCCCACTCCAGTGCTGCACCACAGGTGGAAGGAGACGCCGATCAACTTCGATGCCTCTGGCTGCCCCAAAAACATGGCTTGGGCAGGGATTCTACCGCCAATGGTCGACCCCACCATTGCTAATGTCAAGCTCCACTACGTCTTGATAGATGGTGGGGCCGGCCTCAACCTCATCAACCATGCAGCCTTCAAGCAGCTGCAGATCCTAGTGTCCAAGCTCACCCCCTCAAGCCCATTCTCGGGGGTTGGACCAGGTAGCATCATTCCATACGGCAACATCCATCTGCGGGTTACCTTCGGGACACCCGACAACTACAGAACGGAGAGCATTCTCTTCGACATCATGGATGTCAGCCTCCCGTTCGATGCCATCATCGGCAGGCCTACCCTGTATCGATTCATGATGGTAGCCCACTTTGGCTACCTTGTCTTGAAGATGCCAACCCCTTCAGGCGTCCTCAGGATTCGCGGAGACCGCACTGCTGTGGTGTTAGCCTTGGAGCAGCTCCAAGCCCTCACAACAGACCCAACACGTGTCTCGGGTGGCTTTCGATTAAGTCAACCTCCGCCAAGCTCGTGTCAACGTAGAGCATCTGTTGCACCCTGGCTGCAGCCCTACGGCAGCACCGACACCCCCGTCAAAGCTACCAAGCTCAGCCACGGATCTGCTCAGACCACTCGCAAGGCGAGCGGTCAAGGCAAGAAGTAGGGATGCTCGCTCATTGCCCCTCTAGTAGCTGTAGACATGCGAGATTGCCCTGCAACCATCACAGATACCCTTGGAGCTTTGAGCACCCCAATTGTAAATATTAAGCTAAGTAGGACAGTGTAAAGGTTTTCATAGGACCTAGGAGCAGCATTAAGGACAACCGAGCTCCAGGAGGGTCAGGTCCAGAGTGTACAGTCAGCTTAGCTTGGTCCCGAACCCTAAGACTATACACCCTGTCTCCATCATCATCCAAAAGAAACTCATTGCTCTCTTTTGGAAAAAGCCTGTCTCCCCCTATGAACGTCGATAAAAAAGAATCACTATTTTACTTCATGTTTTTTTAAACAACATTGTTCATTTAATTAAGCGTTAATTTTATGATCATGCATACTAGACTCGTTTATTGTATATTACCTTTATATGCACGGTTGTACACTCTGTTACTCACCCATGCTGGAGTCATGTAGTCCTGATGCAGGCAGGTTTGCTTGAGGTACCTACAGTGTGTGAGGGGTTCTTCCGGCTGCTCTCGTCATTAGGGTTTTGTGGTGCCAGGAGGTTTCCCAGGAAAGGCCTGTGCCGAGTGGGAGGTCCAGGGGGTGTAAACTGCTTAGCCTAGTTCTGTACCCTAAGCATACACACCCTGCCTCCTAGTGCTACGGCCGAGTACTGGGCCAGAAAGCTCACACACTGAAGAAGGCGGGAGCTGAACCCCGGAGCACCAGCACATCGAATTACCCAATCTTCATGCATCAGTCCAGTGCAGTAAGACATGACAGAGCTAAGGGAGAGGAACAAGTAAACCAACGAGCAGACTAGTCCCTCCTCTTTCTATCATATGTGCAGGACAGCCAGCTCTGACACATTTCAAGGGGCTTGTCGTCGACATCCCACCACATCAATGACAGCTACAAGCGCGGATAAGTGAGTAAACTCTCCTCCCTCGCTCTTGTTGCTAACAGGGTTCTCTTGTGATAGCCAGTACACCAGGGGCCTACCATCAATGTATCTACGAATATGGTGGACGATGCTGGAGCATCCAGCTCCGGCACTTCCCAAGGGGCCTGCCATCGACGTCTCTATGACGATGGTTGGCGACTCCGGAGCAGCCAGCTCTGGCACCTCCCAAGGGGCCTGCCATCGATGTCTCTACGACGATGGTGGGCGACGCCAGAGCAGCCAGCTCCGGCAACTCCCAAGGGGCTCGTCGTCGACGTCTCAGCACGTCAATGATAGCAACAAGAGCGGATAAGTGAGTAAACTCTTTTGCCTCGCTCTTGTTGCTAACAGGGTTCTCTTGTGATAGCCTGTACACCAGGGGCCTATCGTCGATGTATCTATGAAGATGGTGAATGACACTGGAGCATCCAGCTCCGGCACATCCCAAGGGGCCTGCCTTCGATGTCTTAGCACATCAACGACATCAACAAGCACGGATAAGTGAGTAAACTCTCCTGCCTCGATCTTGTTGCTAGCAGGGTTCTCTTGTGATAGTCTGTACACCAGGGGCCTACCGTCGACACATTTACGAAGATGGTGGACAACGCCGGAGCATGCAGCTCTGGCACTTCTCAAGGGGCCCACCTTCGACGTCTCCACAATGATTAACACTTTGACGGAGCCCAGGGGGAAGTGTCGCATCAACACTTTGATAGAGTCCTACCACACTTGTCTTATGGCCAAAGAAGGTAATAAAAAGGAAAATCTAGACCTTCATCTTTACATTCCCTCAATGATGATGATTTTGATAGCAGTGATGAGAATGAACACATGTTTAAGGGCTTAAGTAAAACTGCATTAGCAAAAATGAAAATTTTGACTAATGAAATATTTGAGAAGAACTTATCAATCGACAAGAAGATATGCTCGTCCTTCAAAAGGAGAGATACTCTAAGGTTGAAGAGGCTCTTGAGCTTGAAAAAGAAAAGAGAGAAGCACTTGAGTGTGAGGTAGCTTTGAGCAAGGAAACTTGCCCAAATCTAAATGATTCAAATGTTGTACTTAAGGATGAGCTTGTTCACTTGACAAAAGTTAACAAGGACCTTCAAGTACTAGTTGAATCACTCAAGCAAAGTGTTTCCTCCTCATTTTCTAAGAGCTCACCTTCCTCAAATATTGAGTCTATTCCATATAAAACCTGCAATTGTTCTAATTTGGTTCTTCACTTGAAAATGAGCTTAAAGTGGCACAAAGCAATAATTCACCCAAAGGTGGCATTTTTGATAAGGAGAAAATCAAGTATGCACGAGGTGCATACTCGGTTACTAGAGCTCCTAATATCAAGGATGGCCTTGGATATTCTCGAGGTGAAAAGCGGAATGCTAGAAACCCCAAGAATAACAAGGAATCAATTGCTTTTTTCAAGGGAAGCTCATATCAAGTTAAGAACATCAAACATGTTCCTTATTTTTATGAAAAAGCTAAATATGGACCAAACAATATGTTTCATGACTTTAATGCCTAATATGTTCTTACGAAGGATGAATTTAACCATGTTTATGCCAAGTATGTTGGGCCACTCCACAAGAGTCCAAAATCTTGTGTGTGGGTGCCCAAATGTCTTATCACTAACATCAAAGGGCCCAAGCAATCTTGGGTACCTAAAACAAAGCATAATCCCATTTTGTAGGTGTTGATAGGAGATTTAGGCCCGATCTTCCGAAAGGTAATGGGTATGTCGATTGATGGAGATCTCGACGTTGATGATCTGAGGCTCTCGAGTAGAACACGAAAAACCCCTGCAATCACTATACCTCCGCTCTGTTGGTTATCAACCGTGCTTCACACGATTGACCTCGCCATGAAGGCTAATCCCTGCAAGTGCAACTGAGAACACAAGCAAGAACATAGAAGACACGATCTAAAATCGCGAAGTTGGGGTTTCACAAACCGTAGAACGGCGATATTATTGATCTAAGCAAAACCCACCGAATATGGCCGGCGGCTGCAGTATTTAATGTCTAGGGTTCATACAAACACGATTAGACGCGTCCTAATGGACTTACGGGATACAAGGCCCAAAGGCCCGACTCGGTGGCGCAGCACCAGACATAAATCTAGACTCGACATGTTTCGACGATTCCTAATGACTCCAGAAGAATTTTGAGGTGGTACCAAAACCATTGGAAAGTTTATCTTCTCCTCTTTCCGTGCATATGTAGAACGTCGAAAACGGAGTCCGTATGCCTCCTGGGCGTCCGTGTTAAGGTGGACTGCTCCTGAACTCCGAGTTGAACTCGAGTCCGAGTTCTAAACTGTTTCATCAACTTTTAGACGTCTCAGCTGGTTCTCCATGCTCCTAAGGCCTCTTTCCTTCACTTGTTGATCTTCTCCATTATTCCTAATAACAATTAAATCATCACATAGCAATCTATTCTCAAACTCACATACAACAGAAGTTAGGAACGAATTCACCTGCTGATTTATTAACTGTGCTCGTGCTCTTATGATTGGTCCTTGCAGTTCAATGTGCGTCTCCGCTGTTGTGATGTCCTCATCATCCTCCCCTCTTGAATTGGAGTCGTCCTCGACTCAAGTTCATCTTCTTCTCCCAAATACGGTCGCAAATCTGAAATGTTAAATGTAGGACTAACCCCAAAATCGGGAGGCAATTCAAGCTCATATGCATTATCATTAATCTTTTTAACAATATTAAAAGGACCAGCAGCTCGTGGCATAAGTTTAGATTTTCTCAAGTCAGGGAATCGCTCTTTTCTCTAGTGTAACCACACCAAATCACCCGGTTCAAGTTTTATTTCCTTTCTACCTTTACTACATGCAATCCTATACTTATCATTCATCTTTTCAATAATTTTCTTTGTAGTTTCATGCATCTTAAGAATGAATTCAGATCGTTGTGTAGCATCCAAATATATAGTTTCAGAAGGAGGCAAAGGTAGTAAATCAATAGGAGCACGGGGATTGAAACCATACACGACCTGGAATGGACTTACCTTTGACGTGGAGTGAACGGATCTGTTGTATGCAAATTCTATATATGGTAAACACTCCTCCCACAACTTCAAATTTGTTTTCAAGACAGCCCGCAACATAGTGGATAAAGTACGATTAACTACCTCAGTTTGTCCATCCATTTGTGGGTGACATGTAGTTGAAAACAGCAACTTGGTTCCCAATTTATACCTCAAAGTTCTCCAAAAATGACTTAAAATTTTTGCATCACGATCAGAAACAATGGTATTTGGCACACCATGCAAACAAACAATTTCCATCATAAATAAATCAGCAATGTGTGAGTCATTATCATTCTTATGACAAGGTATAAAGTGTGCCATTTTGGAGAAACGATCAACAACTACAAAAATACTATCCCTCCCCCTCTTAGTCCTAGGCAATCCCAAAACAAAGTTCATAGAAATATCCTCCCAAGGTACACTAGGAACAGGAAGAGGCATATAAAGACCGTGTGGGTTAAGGTGAGACTTAGCTTTATTGCAAGTAGTGCATCATGACACGTAGCGCTCGACATCACGCCTCATTTTTGGCCAAAAGAAGTGTGTGTACAGCACGTCTTTAGTTTTCTTCACTCCAAAATGTCCTATCAAACCTCCTCCATGTGCTTCCTGCAAAAGTAATAAACGAACGTAGCTAGCTGGAACACATAGCTTGTTAGCACGATAGAGGAGTCCCTCTCGCAGCACATATTTATTCCAAGTTCTTCCTTCTCTACAATTTTCAAAAGTATTTTTGAAGTCCAAATCAGTAGGATATAATGCTTTTATTGTTTCCAAACCAAAGATTTTATGATCAAGTTGGGACAGCATGGTATAACACCCTGATAATGTATCGGCAATGACATTTTCCTTCCCTTTCTTATGCTTAATGATGTATGGAAACGACTCTA
The DNA here is from genome assembly GCA_036927565.1 of Tuctoria greenei. Classification (NCBI taxonomy): domain Eukaryota; kingdom Viridiplantae; phylum Streptophyta; class Magnoliopsida; order Poales; family Poaceae; genus Tuctoria; species Tuctoria greenei. The sequence goes on from JAYESD010000006.1 coordinate 135,837,184, forward strand.
TGAACTCAATACATTTAGCATGTCGTTTATTCAGATTGGTTTGACACCTCAATACATTTAGCATGTCGTTTATTCAGATTGGTTTGACACTTAAGATACTTCAATGATTCATGATCGGAATGTATGACAAACTCCTTAGACCAAAGATAATGTTGCCAAGTTTGTAATACTCGCACTAAGGCATACAATTCCTTATCATAAGTGGAATAATTCAGAGAAGGACCATGAAGTTTTTCACTAAAGAAAGCAACAGGTTTACCTCCTTGTATGAGAACGCCTCCAATACCAATGCCACTTACATTGCATTCTAGCTCAAAGGTCTTGTCAAAATCAGGAAGTTGTAGCAATGGTGCTTGTGTAAGCTTCGATTTGAGAGCATCAAAAGCTTGTTGCTGCTGTTCTCCCCATCGAAATGGCACTCCCTTCTTTGTTAGATCATGTAGAGGTGCTGCAATGGAGCTGAAATGCCGCACAAAGCGCCGATGAAAACCTGCAAGACCAAGAAAACTACAAACCTGCGTGACGGTTGTTGGGACTGGCCACCTGGTGATTGCTTCAATTTTTGCCTCATCCATCTCAATTCCCTGCGAGGGAAAAACATAGCCAAGAAACGAGACTTGAATGGTGCATAAGACGCACTTTTCGAGGTTACCAAACAAACATGCATCTCTCAAAACAATTAAAACAGCACGTAAATGATCAAGATGCTCATCATATGACTTGCTGTGAATGAGGATATCATCGAAGTAAACCACCACAAATTGTCCAATGAAAGCACGTAAAACCTCGTTCATTAAACGCATAAAGGTACTGGGTGCATTAGTTAACCCAAAAGGCATGACTAACCACTCATAAAGTCCAAACTTGGTTTTAAATGCAGTTTTCCATTCATCTCCTAGTGCCATTCTAATTTGGTGGTAACCACTATGCAAGTCAATTTTTGTGAAAATGATAGCACCACTCAATTCATCAAGCATGTCATCTAAGCGAGGAATAAGATAACGATATCGAATGGTGATATTATTAATCGCTCGACAATCAACACACATGCGCCAACTACCATCTTTCTTAGTAACCAAAAGAACAGGAATGGAACAAGGGCTAAGGCTTTCACGAATGTACCCGCGGTCCAAAAGATCTTGGACTTGTCACTGAATTTCCTTAGTTTCCTGTGGATTCGCCCTGTATGCTGCACAATTTGGCAAACTTGCTCCTGGAATCAAATCTATTTTGTGTTCAATGCCTCTCATCGGTGGTAAACCAGGGGGTATCTCGGAGGGAAACACATCCTCAAACTTCTGCAAAAGGTTAGCAACAGCAGGGGGCAATGCAATAGACAATTCATGAAGTGAAAACATGGCTTCTTTGCAAACTAAAGCATAGCACATCCCCTTAGCATCGAATAAATCAGCAAGGTCAGATTTAGTTGCAAGCAACGATGGTGATTTTAACTTAATGACTTGCTGTTTTTCAGATTCTAAATTTATTGCTTTGCCATCACGAATTTTACTCTTCTCAAAATGCAGAATTTCAGCAGGAGTCATGGGGAGCAAAGTGATTTTCTTTCCATTATGCGTGAGAGTATATTTATTAGTTCTACCATGATGAATAGTGTCAGTATCAAATTCCCAAGGACGACCCAATAAAAGAGAACAAGCATCCATAGGCACGACATCAAAATCAGCAAAGTCATGGTAAGAACCAATTGAAAAATGTATTCTCGCTGTTTGTGTTACCCGAACCTTACCGCTTTTGTTGAACCATTGAATGTGGTAAGGATGAGGGTGTGCTCTTGTTGTCAAACCAAGTTTCTTGATGATGTCCATGTTTACCAAGGTATTGCAGCCACCTCCATCAATTATAGTGTGTACACGGCAGTCCTTGACGATGAGAAGCATGTGGAAGAGGTTGTGTCGTTGTAGCTTGTCGTCGGTCTCCACTTTGGACCTCAAGGCACGCTGCACAATGATGCTCCTATAGTTCTTCGTTGCCGCTGTACCAAGTACCTCTTCTTCGGTGTGTTTGTAATTTGGATCTGTAAAGTCAGTAGCAAGAGAATATTCATCATCAACATCCGAAGTACTATCATACCCGCCATTGTTGCATGCTATGTATGCTCGTTTGCTCGGGCAATCTCTCATCATATGACCAAGCCCCTGGCAGAGGTGACACTTAATGTCGAAAGAACGACCTGTAGAAGGAGTGGACGATGAAGGCTTGAATGATGTCGCCTTGCTGCTCTCCGGCACGCAAGAAGGTGGAGCAGTAGGTACAGTTTGTTGGCCGCCATTGGATGGTGTAGTCGCTGCACGGGGGGTCGAAGATGGTGCTGTTTTGGATGGTGTGGGAGTCAAACGCAGCGTGAAGTTGCTCCTTGTGTGTTGTTGCTGTTGTTGTCGGCCCTGCAATTGTTTTTCTGCCAACATAGCAAGCTGAAATAATTTGTTAACAGTATCATATTCCTTGTAATCAATAATGTCCTGAATTTCACACCTCAACCCCCCATAAAAATGAGCTATTTTATCATCCATGTCTTCTACTACCCCACAACGCAGCATACCCTTTGGCAACTCTTGATAATACTCCTCTACGGACATGTTACCTTGGTCTAAGTGCTACAATTTTTTGCAAAGGTCTCGCTGAAAAGATGGAGGAACAGATCGAACACCCATAGCTTCCTTTAATCTATCCCATGTTGTAGGATCAGTTCTAGTTTTAACAAGTTCATTCCACCATATGATAGCAAATTCCTTAAACTCACTAGTGGCCTGACGAACTCTATGTTGTTCAGGAACAAGACGGGAATTAAATTTTTGCTCTACTGTCATCTCCCATCAAGATAAGCCTCAGCATCATACCAGAAAAAGAGGGTATAGTAAATTTCACTTTAGTAAAAGGATCATCAAGAGGACGATTATAATTGTTATGATTATTACCTCCCATACCTTGATGATAGAGTGGCAATCTTGGCTGATTATTGTGATCTTCCAGTTCATCATAAGAATTGTCTTCTTGTCTTCCAGCGAGAGGCAATCGAGCCTCAAAAGTATTCATCCGAAGAGCAAGGTCATCAAGTTTGCGAGTCAAGTTCGCCAATGACTCCTCTATTACTGCGTTCATGGTATTCATCATATCACGTAACTCAGCATGTTGAACACATTCGTCATCATCATCTTATCCTGCCATTGTTAGTACGAAAACAAAAGACAACAAGAATATGTTATCCCTATCAACTACAGTGACAATGTGAAAGGTGGAAGAAAACAATCTCTCTCGCTCAATTGTCTTACCACGCTCTTACAAGTGTTCTTACCGACACAGCAGGTGCTGTGGACGGTGAGATGAACCAATGAAGTGTGGGGTGATTGCAAATGTACCTGTTATGCTCAAGAGAAAGGTGGAGCTTGGATGGCACAATATGGTGGCTAATAAGCAGAAAATCGTTAATTCAATGTAGGAAACTGTTGCTTGTCAACCAAGTGACCTAGGGCCTAGCACAAACAAGGAAGTATCAAGGCAAAAGAAAAGACTGAATGATATAGCCAACAAAACAGCACCAAGTGGTATAGGCCAATTGCTTTATATGCGTGCTCTTCACTATTTTTTTCTTTTTTTTGTAATATTTTTTGATATTTTTTTACTCAGGAGCACTAATATAGGAAGCACACAAATTTTCAGCTCAATTGGATCTAATACGCGGCATATATAAAATCAAGAATATTCTTTAAAATTCGTGCTAAAACTTTGGAGGTCGGATAACCTATCTTACGAAGGGAATTTGGGCAATCTAATTTCGCCGAACGCAGCTAAACTGAGGAAAATCAGATGCGAAATTTTGCGTAGATGAATTTGAAAAAAAATCGCCCGATTTCGAGTTCGTATGCGAAAGTTATGGCTGTTTAAAGGTAGACTGTCCGAGTTACGATTTGTGGATGTTGATTCCAACTCGGTTTGGGAACAAAACTCGCAGTCGGGTATGAAAACGATCGGAAATTTGCACAGCAACTAATGGGGTGGTGTGTGATGATCAAGGATGAGAGGCACAATGGTTTGTCACCTAATCTAGGGCTGGCGATGCAGGAGTTCACGCAAGGCGGCTAGCTAGGGCAAACTGATGAACGTGGTGGATCGATTTGTTATTTAGGGATTGTGGAATAGGTGCCGAGCAGTAAGAAAACAAGGACAAAACACGATAACTAGAACCCAAAACACAAAGCTAAACCAGCAACAAGACTCGACCACACGAATGCAAACTCAACAATGCAAACTGAAAAACGATACTGCAGGCACTATAGTCTAGGAAGCGGTAATAACGATCTAATTTTTTGTGGCTTTTCTGTGGACTCTAGGTACGAAACCAAATCTATCTAATGGAAGGAAAACAATGATACCTCACGGGCAACCTGGAACTCTAATACCAATTGATAGGAGATTTAGGCCCGATCTTCCAAAAGGTAATGGGTAAGTCGATTGATGGAGATCTCGACGTTGATGATCCGAGGCTCTCGAGTAGAACACGAAAAACCCCTGCAATCACTACACCACCGCTCTGTTGGTTATCAATCGTGCTTCACACGATTGACCTCGCCAAGAAGGCTAATCCCTGCAAGTGCAACCGAGAACACAATCAAGACATGATCTGAAATCGCGAAGTTAGGGTTTCACAAACTATAGAATGGTGATATTATTGATCTAAGCAAAACCCACCGAATATGGCCAGCGGCTGCAGTATTTAAAGGCTAAGGTTCGGACAAACACGATTAGACGCGTCCCTAATGGACTCTTACGGTATACAACACTACAGGAATATTGATCAATTACATCGGCTAAAGCCGACGTAATTAAGGCGTAAACCAACGTAAGTAACTCAATTATCGTTCCAATTGTGTTTGTCTCCGTACCCTTCAAAATATCCAGGACGACCATCATCTGCCACCAATTTGTCCAACATATCAGATATTTCTGACCCGTTTAGACGTTTCGATGGTCCTTTAGTGACAATGGTGTTCTTTCTGAAGACATTCTTCTATTGTCTAAACAAGTGATTCGGAGGCATCCAATGTCTATGACAATCGAAGTAAGATATCTTGCCTCCATGGGTAAGTCGAAAGCAATCGGTATCTGAGGCACATATCGGACACGTCAACCGACCATGAGTGCTCCATCCAAAAAACATGTCGTATGCCGGAAAATCATGAATGGACCACAAATAAGCAGCTCGGAGGTTGAATTTCTGTTTCTTGTAACAGTCATACGCTTCGACTCCTGTCCACAACATTTTCAACTTTCGATCAACGGTTTCAACATCACGTTGAGATGTGACCCAGGATGATCTGGCCCAGGTACAATGAGGCTAAGAAACATAAACTCATTCTTCATGCAAAAAGCCGGTGGAAGATTGTACGGAATGACAAAGATGGGCCAACAGGAGTATGGTGCAGCGTTTGTGCTGAACGATGTGAACCCATCTGTCGCCAACCCGATGCGAACATTTCTCGCTTCACAAGCAAATTCTGGGTCGAACCGGTCCAGCGCCTTCCATGCCTCACCATCGGACGGGTGCGTCATGACTCCATTGTTCTCACGGTCACCTTCTTTGTGCCATCTCATGTGTCTTGCTATTTTTTTTGAAAGGAACAACCGCTTCAACCTCGGTGTCACAGGTAAGTAACGAATCTTCTTACGTGCGACTTCCATCGTCATAGTATTACCATTTTTATTAACAACTTCAAAAAACCTCGGTTGACCACATTTCAAACATTTGTTCTCATTGGCATGCTCTCTCCAGAAAAGCATGCAGTTGTCCGAACACACATCAATCTTTTCGTGCTTCATACCGAAACCGGAAAGAATTTTCTTCGAGTTGTACATATCATTAGGCACTTTGTTGGGCTGTGGAAGGGCATCTTTGAACAAATCGATGAGCATGTTGTAACAATTGTTAGAAAAGAAGAACTTAGACTTAATTTCCATAAGTCTAGTCACAAAATTGAGGATTGACATTTTAGTGTGTCCATGCAGTGGCTCTTCTGAATCTTTGAGACCTTTGAAGAACTCTTTAACCTTTACTGTTTGACGATCTTCTGTAAGCTCTGGTCGTATAGCTTCCAGCATCTCATCCATCATATTAACCTTTGTGGCATCATCATTGTCCGCTTCCACTTCTTATACAGCTTGAGAAGCTGTCTCGCCGTGGAAGTTCCACAACTCATAATGTGACACATAATCGTTTCGACACAAGTGCAGCGTAAGTTCCACTTTGTCCAAAAACATTCCGTTTCAACATTTCGTACATGGGCACCGCGCCTTATCGCTATTTGACAACGAAAAAGCTCGTTCCACAAAAGCTTATGTCTTGGCGTACCACTCATCTGAGTGACCACCAGTTCTACTCTTCCAGCCAGTATACATCCAACTGCGGTCTTCACCCATGTTTGGCTCTGCAGTTTAATGCGAAAGAAATTGTCGTTAATGTATTGTTATGTTATGTCACGGCCCTACAACCTAGGCAGATAGATCCTAAACCCACCCAAGAGTGACCGAGCGGAGCGTGCTCATGACGAGACGCGTGATCCGGATTCGAACGAAATTTCGGCAGCATAACCCCGCTGTTCTCCACTGCACGCCCAAAAATGGTGCAGCAGAGAACAACAGTGTTACGCCACCGAACTCTCGTCCAAATCCGGACCCGCAACTCGTCACAAGCCACGCCCCCTCGGGCACTCTGAGGCTGTCCAAAAAAGGACAATTCCGAACCTGCACGTCTCACATGCCAATGGCATGTGAGACGTGTCAATCCGAAACGGGTAATACATTGCTATAGGTTACGTTGCTCATTTTCATTTTGAGGTCATTTAAGAGAGAGGAAAGAACTAGAGAAAGAGTGAGAGGAAAGTTGGTCTTAGATGAAAATTCCACATCCATTTCCACCGTCCACGCAATCGCAGGTCGTTGACGTTCTTAAGGAGGTAAGGCGACATAAGATGACGGATCCCCCTGCTCCCGCGGCGCCGGCTTTCCCTGCCGTCGCCGGCTTCCCCTGCCGCCGCCGCCTTACCCTAGAAAGCAAGGCGACAGGGGCGCCTTACGATGCCGGAGTGCCTTACCGCTTTAGCGACACTAAAGCGACGCCTTAATAACTATGTTCAACAACAAAATATACCGCGTTTCTCAGTTCACCGCCGGCACGAGCTTCTTTTGCGTGCTGCCCACCGCCTCGAGCTCCTCTGCCGGTGCGAGCTCCTCTCAGCGCGAACTCCTCCGCATACTGCATGACGCACCAAGCTGCGCTGCCGCCCCGATCTCCTCTGCTCACCCCTACACACGACCCACCTCTCTCTCTCTCTCTTGGAGCTAGCGGCGACGCCATGGCACCGGACAGCCGGCCGCCCCCGACGCTGCCCTCCTCATGGTGCAATTAACCACTTAAGAATAAATAGATAAACCACTTGAGCATAATTAAACGCATAAGCAAATTAACAACTTAAATAAACCACTTAAGCATAATTAAACAAATTTAAGCAATTTAAGCATAATTAAACATAATTAAATAAACCACCTAAGTATAATTAAGCAAATTAAGCAAAAATAAGCAAATTAAGCATAATTAAATAAACCGCTTAAGCTTAATTATGCATAATTAATCAAATTAAGCATAATAAAATATACCACTTAAGCATATTTAAGCAAATTAACCATTTAACCATAATTAAATAAACAATTAAGCAATTTCAGCAAAATTTAAAAAATTTCAAATTCAAAATTGAATTAGATTTCAATTCAAATTGAAATTTGACTTTCAATTGGGAGGAGGGCTCGGGGAGCAGGGTGAGGTTGTTGGGGGGGGGGGGGGGGGGGCGGAGCAGGGTGAGGGTGGGGGAGGGTAGGGGGAGGGGGGCCGGGGAGGGGGGGGCGACGCTTGGCCGTGGAGGGGAGGGGGAGGGGAGGTGGAGGGGGAGGGGGAGGGGGAGTGAGGGTCGGACGGCGGCCGTCAGCCGGGGAGGGTGGGGCGGCGCTCAGGGAGGGGGTGGGGGGCCGGGCCGGCGGTCAGGGAGGGGAGGAGGGGAGGGGAGGAGCATACCTGGCGCGGCGGTGCGGTGGCGGCGTCAGACGGCGGCGGCGGCAACAGTTGGTAAAGCGGCGGTGGCGGAGGAGCTCAGCGGCGGCGACAGGTTGGAAAGCAGCGCGCGCAGGTAAGAAAGGGAAAAGAGAATGCGGCCAGCCTTCCAGCCGATGTAAGTTAATCCTTACTTACGTCGGCATCTTTATTCACGTCGACTAGTTGTCCAGGCCGACGTAAGTTTACATTTATTGCTGTCGGTCTTCTAACTCACGTCGGCTGCCGATGTAAGTTAGTTAACTTACGTCGGTTTTTACTGGCCGACGTAAGTTATTTAATTTACATCGGCCGGCCGGCGTAAATAAAGTTGGCCAACGTAAGTGATAGCGTTTCCTGTAGTGCAAAGCCCAAAGGCCCGACTCGGTGGCGTAACACCAGACAGAAATCTGGACTCGACTTGTTTCGACGATTCCCAATGACTCTGGAGGAATTTTGAGGTGGGACCAGAACCATTGGAAAGTTTATCTTCTCCTCTTTCCGTGCATATGTAGAACGTAGAAAACGGAGTCTGTATGCCTCATGGGCATCCGTTTTAAGGTGGACTGCTCCTGGACTCCGAGTTGAACTCGAGTCCGAGTTGTAAACTGTTTCCATCAACTTGTGGACGTTCCAGCTGGTTCTCCATGCTCCCAAGGGAGAGAGATTGAGTCTAGTAGTCTATTTTGTAACCTTTAAGCCATTAAGGAGTTATGATCAAGGACGGGTACTCGATTTCAAACTATTGTAATTTATTTTGGATGTACTTACTTTACTTAATGTGTGATGCTTAATTTATGTTAATGTGATGATTGTTGTTGTAACTGTTATGTTCTTATGTATTGCTCATGACATCTTTTTGATCACACACTTGTTAGGCACCCAACCATAAAGAGTGCATATATGTTAGAAGTTTTTGTTGCTCATTCATTATTCTCATATATGCACACTTTATGAAAATCAATTTTTACTCATTATTGTGAAATATCAATTGGTTGTCATCAATCACCAAAAGGGGGAGATTGAAAGTGCATCTAGGCAATCCCTTGTGGGTTTTTGATGATTGATGACAAACAAATGAGAACCTAATGAACTTGTTGAGATGACTGCAGGCTAATTTAAACGAGATAGTTTGGTGTACTCAAAAAGTGAAAAATGAAGTGGTGTAGAAAAGGAGAAAAGCCCAACTGATGTAACACCATCATTTTCATCCATCATCCATTGCATACATTCCAATACATGTTTAATATTGAGCAACATAAAACGAAACCAGTTTAAAATCAATTAGAAACAAAACCGCACTTAAGAATTCTGGGAAGTGCGTACAAGTACGATTTTTTGTGGACTAGTCTGATTTCTCTCTGACTTCAAACGGACTTGTTCATTTTTTGCAGACAAGTCTATTTTTCCCTCTGTACACTTTCGGACTTACCCGACCCTATATGGACTAGTCCAGTGTTCCAAGAATTCTTGAAAATCTGCAAAGTCCCTGGACTTGTCCGGACTAGTCTGGTCGTCCAGCGGACTTGTCCGTTTTTCTCTCTGACTAAAGTTGGACTTATCCGACTTTTTACCAGACTTGTCTGTTTTCCCCTCTGGATAAGTTCGGACATATCCGATGTCCAGTCCGGACTTGTCCGATATCTCTCTGATCAACATCGGACTAGTCCGGTCCTTTTCGGACTTGTCCGATAAATCGCGACTCCGAGTTGGTCTTTTGTTTCACGACTTGTTTCTTGGGTTTTACGTTAAGTGGGCCTAGGGATGTCGTGCCTAACTCTTTTAGAGCCCATGAGGGACTCCAAACTGGCCTCTACTCATCTCAAACTTGAAATCCATCTAACCCTAGCCTCCACCTCTATATAAACAACCCCACCCCTTGGCTTGACATCTATTTCCCAATTTTCCACCCCACCCAAACCCTAGCTCGTGATAGCCGCCACCAAGGAGGGAGAAGGAGATCTAGACCAAAGAGAAGAAGAGGAGGAAATGAAAGACGATCAATATCTCCATCAACATCGCGTTCTTCGTCAACAAATCACCATCATGTTCTTCATCAACCCTAGATCGTCAAAATGCAAGTGTTGCCTCCAAGATCCTTGATTCTTTGGAGTCCTAGACATCGGGTATACCTTCTATTCTCTTTTCCTTATGTGAATTCAACCCCAAATATCCAAATTCATGTCGATCTAGAAAACCCTAATCTGTTGTCCGGTCCCTATCGGACTAGTCCAATTTTTCTGGTTAAATTGTGTCATATTAATTCTAAACTTAGATCTAATCAACTCTGAACCTATATAAACTTGTTAAAAGCTATTAGAACTAGTTAGTGATAATTAAAAGCAACTCATTAACAAGTTCCACCTTGCATTTGCATTAATCTTGAATGTCATGTCATATTGAGTAATATTTGTGCACTCTTTGATTGTGTTTCTTGTTTTTATGTTTATTGTGCAGATTAGACGGATTTGCGTTAGTGAGCGCCGCGGAGGATCTACAGCACCAAGAGTTTGAAGGCTTTGACCCGAACCAATCCCAAGTGCAAGGCAAATGTCCTTGAAGCATATTGATCCTGTTTCAAAATAAATGTTTTTTTGCAAAAACTGCATGCTTGTGTCAATTTGAGGGGAATCCTATGATAGGAAGTTTACTAGCTTTGTTTAACCACCCTTTTCACCTGGAAATTATGGTAGAGAGTCAGGATGGGCTTTTTACCTTTTTGCTTCGCTTAATTAATTGGGATGGGAAGACAACTACACCACTTAACTTAATTATGCATTTATGAGATATGATTAACATGAACCGGTTAATATGATATGGTAGTGGGTGATCTAAGCAAGCCTGTTATGTGGATGGGTTGGATGATATGGTGGTTTGCTTGCTTTAGATCTAAGGACCGGTTCATGCGAGAATAAGCCAGGATTACAGTGCCACCACGAGGCCAAGTATGGGTGCGGCGTAGCTGATTAATTAGGGCTTTGCTAGTGCTATTTGGACCATTAAGGATGCTCATGAAAGGGATAGTCGGCTTGGGTTTGTTGATGATTGGTGGGACTACCCTGGGATCCGAATGGCTCAAGAGGGGGCCCTTGGTTGAAGATGTGCTCAGTTGGAGACATCACCACCGGTGAAACCTCAGTGGGATCTAAATAGGCTAGTAATCCCTTTGTAAAGGCTATTTTGTGATCTCTTTGCCACACACCAATGGAAGTGTGAGACGGCATAATAGAGGTTCTAGTCATTGCAAGGTGATGAAATCACAAACATGTGGTTAAAGTGGTACAAACTCTGCAGAGTCTAATAAAACTATCATGATAGCCGTGCTCCCGATTATGAGCACCTGGACAACTTCCATTATTAGAGAGAAGCTTGTGATTTTTGGATGGTTATAGTTTGGTAATGGTTATGGTTTGTAATATGGTTATGGATGGTTACAAGTTAAACTCTGGTATTGGATATGGTTATTGGTAATGGTGAAATCTGGAATTTGGATGATGGTAATGAGATATGGACTGGTATTATGATATTACTTGTGGTTCATGATAGGTTTACTTCACATACATATAATATATTGCTTTTCAAATGTTTTAATGTACTTTTCAGTACTTAGCCATTATCATATTCGTCATATGAATCAGCTACATGTCATACTTTCCACACTTGCTGAGTACTCACCCTTGCAACTCCCCCAGGATTGGGAGTTTAATGATGATAATGCAGAGTTCTAGGTCGTGTCTACCGTCAGCTTTGCCTGTGGAGTGTTGGAGTTGCGCTATACCCTTTGCTTAGCTGCATAGTTGCTTATTTTGTTATTTCCGCTGCATTAGTTGAAACATGTCATTAATATTCATTAGTGCTTGTATTCAAGGATAATATGGTTGTGTAATAAAAGTAATTAATTAATCTTGTCTTGTGGTAATTTTCTGTATTTCCTTTTATGAATGCACTCGTGTATGTGTGTCAAACGTATTGGGCACACATATGTGTTCACTTGGTTCATTTTTCGGAACCGGGTGTCACAAATTGGTATCAGAGCCACAGGTTGACCGTAGGACGCAACCTAGATAGAATGGACACTTTAGAGCACATAGGAGCACTCAGTAATCGATGTGTTTTCATTTGGTGTGTTGTTTGCTATATATTGGTTCTTGTGTGCTTAATAGAGGAATTTGGGAGTCTTTAGCATTGTCATGTCCACCTAGGCAGTGTAGTTAGTTGCTTAGTTTCATATCCCTTGATGCATATAGTTGGGGATGTTTCTAAGTTCTTATCTCTTGTTTTTCTTCAGATGCTGAGGACTCACGACGAGAAGGATTGCATTGACGAGGAGGAGAAAAATGGAGCACCTCAGAACAACAATAGACACGGACTTGCCCAAGGAGCTATTAACATTGAGCTATTGGCTATTGGCTATGCAGAACCAGCTCATGCAGACCATGATACAGACAACGGGACAACTGCAAGCTGGTAACGTCAACAATCAGCCCCACATGCCTCTACCGCCACCCCCACCGCCTCATAATCGGTTGGGAGAGTTTATGAGGACTAGGCCACCGACCTTTGCTCAAGCCGCTGACCCTATGGATGCGGATGATTGGTTGAAGTCCGTAGAGAAGAAGCTTGCTATTGTCCAATGTAGTGACCGGGAGAAGGTTCTATTTGCTTGTCATTAACTAGTTGGAGCAGTTGCAGATTGGTGGGATGCGTATTGCAATGCTCATGAGAATCAGGAAAGGATCACTTGGGCTGAGTTCAAGGAAAGCTTCCGTTCTCATTATGTGTCGAGGGGCGTTATGATCTTCAGGAGGCAAGAATTTGAGAACCTAAGGCAAGGAAGATCGAGCGTGGGTGAATACCTCAATAAATTCACTCAACTCTCAAGGTATACCCCTGAAGATGTTAGTCGGGATAGCCGGCAGCAATACTTGTTCATGAGAGGCTTGAATAATGAGATCCAAGTGCAACTGCTCAACTGCGACTATGCCAACTTCCAGAAGCTTGTGGACAAAGCAATTGTTGTGGAGAACAAGGTCTGGGAGATGGAGCAAGACAACAAGAGGAAGGTGTCATATCAAGGACAGCAACAAGGAAATAATGTGTGCCCTCGCTTTGCACCACCCAATGCGCCATATTACAGCTCTTCTGCGCCTGCTTATCGCCCTGGATTTGCACCGAGCCCAGCTCAGTTTGTGCAGAAGCGCCCTATTATGCAAGCATCTAGGCCTCCAATGCCTTATGCACCTCGTGCTAATTTTCCTGGTGCATATGTTCAGAACCAAGTTCGCCCCAATAATCCCGGTGGAGTAAAGAAGTGCTTTACTTGTAGAAAAGCGGGACACTTTGCACATCAATGTCCTAAGTCAGGCCTTAGTCAAGGAAGCAATGCGCCGAGGCAAAACCCAAAACCTAATGGAGGAGCGCCACAAGGGAACTGTGGGCAGTAGAATTTTTCTCGTGGCAACGTGAACCATGTCTCTAGGGAGGATGCTCAACAAGTGGATGACGTAGTGATTAGTATGTTTCTCGCAAACTCCAACCCAGTGACTATGTTATTTGATTCTGGAGCATCGCATTTATTCATTGCATCAAAATATGTTGCCAAGTATAGTTTGCCTATCTCTTATATGAAGTTTACTCTATTGGTTAAGTCTCTTGGAGGAGAGATGAGGACAAATATAGTATGTCCAAAATTAAGTCTTAGAATAAGGGGGTAGACTTCTCCACCAATCTCGTTGTCTTGGATTCTCAAGGATTGGACATTATACTTTGTATGGACTGGTTGAGGAAGCACAATGGAGTCATTGAATGTGCCATGAAGACAGTGAAGTTGACCAATGAGGAAGGGATCACGGTAGAATTTCAAGCATCTCAACACGCACCAATGCAATTGGAGCTGAATCACATAGATGGTGCCGCAATTGAGGAGATTCCGGTGGTGTGTGAATTTTTGGATGTTTTACTGGATTATTTGCCAGGTATGCCACCTGATCGAGACATTGAGTTTGTTATTGATTTAATACCTGGAACTGCACCTATAGCTAAGAGGCCGTATAGGATGCCTCCTAAGGAATTAGCGGAGCTCAAGAAGCAGATTCAAGAGCAACTAGAGAAAGGTTTTATTCGCCCAAGTTCTTCACCTTGGGGAGCCCCCGTTTTATTTGTGGACAAGAAGGATGGGTCACAAAGGATGTGTGTGGATTACCGAGCTCTCAACGAGATGACATCAAGAACAAGTATCCCTTGCCACGCATAGAGGACTTTTTTGATCAGATGAAGGGTGCTTGTGTCTTCTCTAAGATTTATTTGAGGTTGTGATACTTTCAAATGAATATTAGACAGTCGAACATACCCAAGACAACTTTCAGGACACGATATGGATCTTATGAGTACACCGTGGTGTCCTTTGGATTGACAAACGCGCCTGCCTACTTTATGTACCTCATGCATAAGGTCTTCATGGAGTACTTGGATAAGTTTGTTGTGGTGTTCATTGATGACATTATGATCTACTCAAAGGATGAGAAGGAGCACGAGGAACACTTGAGGCTTACATTGCAGAAATTGAGGGAGCATCAATTGTATGCCAACTTCAACAAGTGTCAGATTTGGTTAAGGGGGGGGGTCGTTTTTGGGTCATATCATTTCAGGAGGAGGAGCTTCAGTTGACCCCAAAAACTTGAGGGACCTGTTGAAATGGGAACCCCCACAAAATGTAAATGAAATAAGGAGTTTTCTTGGGATGGCTGGGTATTACCGTCGATTCATCAAGGACTTCTCCAAGGTAGCAAAGCCAATGACGGAGTTGCTAATGAAGGGGAAAGTGTTTCAATGGACTCAGGCTTGTCAAGAAAGTTTTGAGGAGTTGAAGAAAAGGTTAACTACAACTCTAGTTTTGGTTTTGCCAGCCGTAAGCAAGAGTTTTGATATTTATTGCGACGCATCAAGACAAGGACTTGGATATGTGCTTATGTAAGAAGGTCAAGTGGTTGCCTATGCATCGAGACAATTGAAGAAACATGAGCAGAATTAC
Organism: Tuctoria greenei; assembly: GCA_036927565.1. NCBI lineage: Eukaryota > Viridiplantae > Streptophyta > Magnoliopsida > Poales > Poaceae > Tuctoria > Tuctoria greenei. Next base: position 135,852,309 of record JAYESD010000006.1, read on the forward strand.
CCAACGCATGACTTGGAACTTGAAGTTGTGCTGCACGCATTGAAGATTTGGAGACATTACATCCTTGGACATAGGTGTGAGATTTATACGGATGATAAGAGCCTTAAGTATATTTTCACGCAAACGGACCTAAATTTGAGGAAACGAAGATGGTTGGAGCTCATCAAGGATTATGAATTGGGAATCAATTATCACCCGGGAAAAGCCAATGTAGTGGCCAATGCCTTGAGTAGAAAAGGAGTAAGTCATCAACTCACAGTTCGAGAGCCGCCATCCGAGTTATGCAAGGAGTTTGAACGGTTGAACCTTGGATTTGTAAATGAGATGGGGATGATTGAGTTAAATCTGACCTTGGAGCAAGAAATTTGATAGGGTCAAAAAAAAGGATGAGGAAATCCAATAAATCAAGGAAAGGACCCAAGAAGGGAGAGAATTCAGGTTTGTTGAGGACGAACATGGTACCTTATGGCTTGGAAAAAGGATTGTCGTGCCTAATGTGAAGCATATTCGGGAGACAATACTAAAGGAGGCACATGACTCGCCATACTCGATTCACCCCGGTTGTACGAAGATATACAAGGACTTGAAGACATGTTATTGGTGGGCTAGCATGAAGAAGGACATAGCTGAATATGTAGCATCGTGTGATGTGTGCAACCGAGTCAAGCCGGAACATCAAAGGCCAGTCGGATTATTGCGGCCATTGAAGATCCCGGAATGGAAATGGGAAGAGATCAATATGGGCTTTATAGTTGGATTGCCATGCACCCAGTTCGGTTATGACTCAATTATGATAATAGTGGATCGGTTGACAAAAGCAGCTCATTTCATCCCTGTGAAGACAAAGTATACAGCTGCACAATTGGCTGAAATATACATGGAGCATATTGTGTGTCGACATGGGGTCCCGAAGAAGATACTCTCGGATAGATGTTCTCAATTTACCTCCACATTTTTGGCAAAAATTGCACGAAGCATTGGGGAACAAGGTTAAATTTTAGTTCAACATATCACCCTCAAACGGATAGACAAACCGAGAGGACCAACCATATTTTAGAGGATATGTTAAGAGCTTGTGCTTTGAAGCATGGGAAGAGTTGGGACAAGAGCTTGCCATATGAAGAATTTTCATACAACAATAGTTACCAAGCAAGTTTGAAGATGTCACCTTATGAAGCACTGTATGGAAGGCAGTGTAGAACACTTTTGTTCTGGAATGAGACAGGAGAAACTTAAGTATTTGGTCTGGATGTGTTACTAAAAGCTGAAAAGAAAGTTCAGGTTATCCGCGGGAACTTGAGGGCTGCTCAATCAAGGCAAAAAGGCTATGCGGACAATAGGAGGAGAAAACTAGCATTTGAAATAGGAGACTTTGTTTACCTCAAGGTGTCACCGATGAGAGGTCATAAGAGGTTTAACATAAGAGGCAAGCTAGCACCTCGATACATTGGGCCATTCAAGATTTTGGACAAAAGAGGAGAAGTAGCGTATAAGTTGGAGATGCCAGCTCATCTTTCATATGCCCATGATATCTTTCATGTTTCCCAGCTCAAGAAGTGCTTAAGAGTACCGAAAGAACAAGTGCCAATAGAAGAATTGGAACTAGAGGAAGATTTGACTTATGCTGAGCAACCAATCAAAATCTTGGAAACCAAGGAGAGGGTCACAAGTACTACGTCATCAGACGGTGTAAAGTTCAATGGAAGCATCATACAGAATCGGAAGCAACATGGGAACTGGAGGATGAACTCAAGAAATAATTTCCCTACCTTTTCTCTTGCACGTTGAATCTCGAGGGCGAGATTCATTTTAAGGGGGGTAGGTTTGTAACACCCTCATTTTCATCCATCATGCATTGCATACATTCCAATACATGTTTAATATTGAGCAACATAAAAAGGAACAAGTTTTAAATGAATTAGAAACAAAACCGCACTTAAGAACTCTAGCAAGTGCGGACTAGTCCAATTTTGGTGCGGACTAGTCTGATTTCTCTCTGACTTCAAACGGACTTGTCCGTTTTTCTACGGACTAGTCTGTTTTTCCCTCAGGACACTTTTGGACTTAGCCAGCCCTGTACGTACTAGTTTGGTGTTCCAAGAATCCTTGAAAATTTGCTAAGTCCCTGGACTTGTCCGTTCTAGTCCGGTCTTGCAGCGGACTTGTCCATTTTTCCCTCTGACTAAAGTCGGACTTGTCCGATTTTTTGCCAGACTTGTCTTTCTTCCCCTTTGGATAAGTTTGGACTTGTCCAATGTCAAGTCCGGACTTGTCCGATATCTCTTTGATCAACTTCAGACTAGTCCGGTCCTTTTTGGACTTGTCCGATAAATCACGACTCTGAGTTGATCTTTTGTTTCACGACTTGTTTCTTGCGTTTTACGTTAAGTGGGCCTAGGGACGGTGTGCCTAACTCTTTTAGAGCCCATGAGGAACTCCAAACTGGCCTCTACTCATCTCAAACTCGAAATCCATCTATCCCTAGCCTCCACCTTTATAAAAACAACCCTGCCCCTTGGCTTGACATCTATTTGCCACTTTTCCACCCCACCCAAACCCTAGCTCGTGATTAGCCGCCACCAGGGAGGGAGAAGGAGATCTAGAGCAAAGAGAAGAGGAGGATGAAACAAAAGAGGACCAAGATCTCCATAACTTCACATTCTTCGTCAAAAAATCGCCATCAAGTTCTTTATCAACCCTAGATCATCAAGATCCAAGTGTTGTGATGAGAACATCATAACAGCAGAGACACACATTGAAATGCAAGGACCAATCACAAGAGCACGAGCATGGTTAATAAATTAGCAGGGAATTCGCTCTTAACATCTTTTGCATGTGAGTTTGAGAATAGATTGCTAAGTGATCATTTAATTGTTATTAGGAATAATGGAAAAGATCAACAAGTGAAGGAAAGAGGCCTTCGGAGCATGGAGAACCAGCTGGGACGTCCACAAGTTGATGGAAACAGTTTACAACTCAGACTCGAGTTTAACTCGGAGTCCAGGAGTAGTCCACCTTAAAACGGACGCCCAGGAGGCATACGGACTCCGTTTTCGACGTTCTACATATGCACCGAAATAGGATAAGAGAAAATTTTCAATAGTTCTGGTCCCACCTCAAAATTCCTCCAGAGTCATTGGTAATCGTTGAAACAAGTTGAGTCCAGATTTCTGTCCAGTGCTGCGCCACCGAATCGGGCCTTTGGGACTTGTATCCCGTAAGAGTCCATTAGGGACGCGTCTAATCGTGTTTTGGCCGAACCCTAGCCTTTAAATACTGCAGCCGCCGGTCATATTCGGTGGGTTTTGCAAATAATAACAATTTATCGGTTCTACGGTTTGTGAGACCCCAACTTCTCAATTTCAGATCGTGTCTTCTACGTTCTTGCTTGTGTTCTCGAATCACTTGCAGGAATTATCCTTCTTGGCGAGGTCAAGCGTGTGCCGCACGTTTGATAACCAACGGAGCAGTGGTGTAGTGATTGCAGGGGTATTCGAACTGCTCGAGTGTCACAGATCATCAAAGTTGAGTTCTCCACTCCAATCGACTTACCTTTCGGAAGATCGGGCCTAAACCTACTCATCAATTGGTATCAGATTTCCTGGTTGCCCGTGAGGTATCTTTGTTTTCCTTCCATTAGATCGATTTTGTTTCGTACCTAGAGTGCACAGAAAAGACAAAAAAAATAGATCATTTTTTCCGCTTCCTAGACTATAGTGCTTGCAGTTTTGTTTTTTAGTTTGCATTGTTGAGTCTACAAATTCCTGATCGTTTTCATATCCGATTGCGAGTTCTGTTCTTAAACCGAGTTGGAATCAACATCCAAAAATTGTAAATCGGACAGCCTACCTTAAAACGGCCATAACTTTCGCATACGAACTCGAAATCGGGCGATTTTTCAAATTCATCTACGTGAAATTTTGCATCTGGTTTTCCCCTGCGTAGCCGCGTTCGGCGAAATTAGATTGCCCAAATTCCCCTCGGAAGATAAGCTATCCGGCCTCCGAAGTTTCAGCACGAATTTTAAATAATCTTCTTGATTTTCTATAGGCCGCATATTACATCCAATTGAGCTGCAAATTTGTGTGCTTCATATCTTCGTGCTCTTGAGTAAAAAAATATCAAAAAAATATTACAAAAAATAAAAAAATAGTGAAGAGCACGCATATTAAAGCAATTGGCCTATACTATTTGTGATGTGATTGTTAGTTATATCATTCTGCCTTCCTTTTGCCTTGCTACTTCCTTGTGTTGTGCTAGGCCCTAGAGCACTTGGTTGACCAGCAACATTGAATACTTATTCAACATTGTTTACCTGTTAATGATTTTCTGCTTATTAGCCACTATATTGTGCCATCCAAGCTCCACCTTTCTCTTGAGCATAACATGTACCTTTGCAATCACCCCACGCTTCATTGGTTCATCTCACCGTCCACACCACCTGCTGTGTCGGTAAGAACACTTGTAAGAGCGTGGTAAGACGCTTGAGCGAGAGAGATTGTTTTTCTTCCACCTTTCACATTGTCACTGTAGTTGATAGGGATAACATATTTTTGTTGTCTTTTGTTTCCTACTAACAATGGCAGGAGAAGACAATGATGACGAATGTGTTCAACATGCTAAGTTACGTGATATGATGAAGACCATGACAGATATGTTCGCCAAATACAACGCATCAACGGAGGAGTCATTGGCGAACTTGACTCTCCAACTTGATGACCTTGCTCTTCGGATGAATACTTTTTAGGCTTGGTTGCCTCTCGCTGGAAGACGTAAAGAATTGGTCGGAAAGGTCCAACCGACTAGGTTATGGACTCGGGCTGCGGCTGAGTCGGATTTGACTCAAATATGGAAAGATTTGAGTTGGTTATGATAGGATTTCGTGTGGGTCACGAATTTGAGTTGTTTAGGAATGTGAGATACGTTCCTAAGGTGTTTGGAAGTCTTAATATTGCTTCTATCTGCGTATGGAAGAATCTTGAGCAGTTATGGAAAGTTACGATTCGTGATCTGAGTAGGATTGGAGTCCTAGTTGATATTGGGTTGGCCTAAGGGCTGGTTATATAAGCAAGGGAAGGCCATAGCTTGTGGAGCACGACTTTGGAGCTGTTCCTCTTGTGTTCTATTCAATAAATTTCGTAGGTTGAAGGAACTTTTGTTCCTTGTTCGTCCGACTTGTTCCAGACAAGTTTTACTCGTCGAGTTTCTAGACAGCACTACCTTTCGTCGGTGGTTTTATCATAACTCGAGTTTTACAGATCCAATTGGTGTGATTCTTTTTGGGTTGTCTTCACAACTTGATTGTATATCATATGTCAAAATTTCACGTTCATTGGATTTGTGGTCTATAATCTACACGAGTTTCTTTGCAGCATTCCAGAACTGTTTTTTTCTCAGGTAGGACAGATTGACCATTTTTTGATCTTTCAATCATAACTTGAGTTTTTCTTGTCGGATTTGAGTGATTCTTTTTGTGTTGTCTTCGTGACTTGATTATCTCTGATATATATCACTTTTGTCACGGTGAAACACGTTTAGATTAGTCTCACACACGATTTCTTCAAACAGATCGTTTTTCTGCCGAAATGGTTTGGGGTTTAATTGTTTCCGCTGCGTAAGATTTTTAAATATACCATTCACCCCCTGTAAAACCCCACTTTTATGGCATGTTAAGTTCATATGGGTTTTGTGATCAACTATTTTGGATATCCAATATAATGGTACACATGAACTATGCCATCCAAAACTTTTCTTGCACTCTTTGTTAGATTCTTTTATCATGGGTATTAGACTTCACCATGAATCCAAATTATATTCTATTCACCTTTTTAAGAATAAGAATTTTTGGATAAGGATTAGTAAGCAATGCACAATGAAGCCCTAATAAGCTCTAAACCAAATATTCAAATTAAGGGCTCTAAATTTTTCCATGAGCTCCTAAATTCCTCAATAGCATGCTTACAAAGTTTCAAGATTTTGGAAACTCATCTACTATTTTTATTGAGGTGCTTGGCAAATTTGAATCAAATTCAAATCTGAATTTTTAATTCTTCTCCAACTTCTTTAAACATAAGAATTGAGTTCACCATTGTGTTCAGAATAATTCATTTGCCATCTCCCCAAAATTTCATAATTTTTGGAGTTGATCTTCTATTTTTAAATGAATTAGTAACTGAACTGTGGGGAGAATCACTGGACAGTGGGCCCCACATGTCAGCTCCCCTTTTTAAACGGATCAGCTCAACCCCGCCACCTCTGCACCGCCGCGCCCCCGCTCGACACCGCGCGCGCGCATGCAGCTCCAGCGAGCTGCCTGCCTGCTCGCCGCGGCCCTATAAAAGGCCGGCCGAAGCTCCCTTTACTCCTCATCCCCGATCACAGCTCCACTGCCTCGCAACTATTCTTCCGCCGCGCGCCATCGCCGCCGCTCGCCACTGCTCCGCGGCGTGCCGCCGTTCCGCGCCGTTTCAAGCCAAGCTCCAAAGAGCAAAAAGGTGCGCCTGATCAAACTCTAGCTCATGGTACAAACCGTTTCCCTTATCGTTGAAGCTTGAGCGAGTTATTGTTCGTTTCCCCTACGGCCGGGAGTAGATAACTAGCTATGATTTCATGTCAATTCCTTTTCGGCAAGCAATCACCCCTTGCAATTACTTAGAGACAGTTTCTATAGGCCCTAGCGCTCCTGTCTGAGCAAAAACCTTTAAGAATCATCAAGCAACGGCTCTGAATTTCGAGTTTTGCTCGCCGCCGGTGAGAAAACCTCGGTTCACCATCGAACTCATGATTCCCGGCGACTCACTCCCCTTCTGCGCCCATATCCTTGAACTCCATCATCCCAGAAAGGTTTTGGAGCAATTCCCAAGTGATTTGAGCTACTCTATAGAGAGTTCTATGTTGCCCGAGCGCTCCTCGCCGCCACCGCCGTCGCACGACCTTTTCCGGCGAGCTTCAAGACCCACTGACCTCACCATCGTGCTCAGCGACCCCAAAAACCCCCAGGCGGCAAGTTTCCGCGAATCTGGTGCGTTGGATTGGCCGGCGGCGAGCTCGCCGGCGAGCCACCGTCGCGGGTGCCGCTCCGCGCGAGCACCGGCCCGAGGTAGACGATGACCCCATCGGGTCCCACCTGCCATTCACTGCGGGATCACGGTGCGGCTGAGATCTAGTGTGGCTGCGCGCTTTAAATCTGTGGACCCCGGTGCTGCCTCAACCAGAACGTGCCACGTGGTCTTTGGGATATATTTAATTCCAGAAATTTATCCAAACTTCTAAATTGAATATCTTTCTGTAGGATACTCCAAAAATCTTCAAACAAATTTTGTTCGAAAGCACTTGAGCTCTAGTTTCTGTCAATACCAATTAGGTTCTGTGAAACTCAGAGTTAAATTCTGTAGAAAATAAGCTTTCCTAATGCAAATGCAATTTTTCCAGACAAGATATCCACGGGAAAATTCCCCAAAATTCACATAAACTTTATTGTCCTATTCTTGATTATCAGGCAAAGTTTGGGAGCCATAGCACCTGTTTAACTCTCTGTATAATTCAGTTTCCTTTTTCAGTTATTGAATTTTCACAGCTATTAGGTTGCTTTATTAGGTCCCAAAATTTTACTGAGTCTTCCTTTACTCATACCCTAGCTCCTGTTAAAATCTTGGATTTAATTAACCTACTATACTAGTCCTAAATCAGCTACAAACTAAATATTGATTTAATGTCTAGAAACTCAATTATAAAGTAAATCCAGAAATTCTTGCCGAATTAGAAATACAATAACCCCTTCCCCACAAGCTTAGAAAATTATGAAACAAATTTTGCTAAGACCAGCACCACTCCCTCTATCTTGATTATCAACTGTTAGCTAGGTTCAAGCTACGGTTTCCTCTCGGAAATTTTTTTGGAAGTTGATTGCTTGCCATACTTTCGGAGACCACAATCTGCTATGATCATCTCCTGTTCTTTGCAAGAGCCTTGATCATATTCCCTAGTATCTACCATCGAAGTTCCAAAGCCAATTAAGTTCTCTGTCATATAGTGATCACCATGAATTAATTTATGGTCGTAAAATAAATAAATTTCAAAGTCATTTATATATCCATGTTATCTGCATATCGTATAGTGACCGAAGTCGAGGAGGAGCCAGAAGCCTTGGAAGAGAACCTTCCAATTTTTAACTCAGAACTTGACCTGCAACAAGGCAAGCCCCGGTTTGCATTTAAAAGCTTTACAGAGTTTTTACAGTCTTTATCACCTTACGTCATAAGTTTGATATGTGCATTACGTATAGGGTGATTGATACTCCACTTGCATGACCAAAAATCCCATGGATTGGTTGGAACGAGTTACAGTTTGACCTGTAGTAACTGCTTTGCTAATGCATAGGAAATCCGGTAGAAGTCGAGTAGTTGGAATCTACTCGCGAGAGATGTAGGACATATCTCACAGGATTGGTTAGATAGAAAATGGCTTAATATAATGAAATCGAGACCGGGCAGGGAATGGCTAGGAAGCGGCGAGAAGTGAGTCTCGGTCGCATAGCCCTGCCTGTGTCGATTAAGGCCCGCTTCGTGTGCGGCCCCTTCGGACAAGCTTGAATTGTACCGGCAACATAATGGACATATGGAATCCAATAAACTGACGTAGCTTGGTCACTTGGGTGTCGAGGCATACCGTTCCGTTTTATAGGTGTGGGTTGAGGGTAGCAAGGTGTAAATCCGCTGGTGGGCACGTCATAGTACGCCCCACGCAGGGACCTCCTGCCCGTGACGGATCGACCGGTTCGGCATTTGAGTGTCTCGCGAAAGGTTGCCATATACGACTAGTACTGAAGTGCTACGTAGGTACTGCGCGAAGTGCTCGCTGGCATTTCCGAAAGTGCGTATGTGTCGTGTTGTCCGGGTGTGTCCTGATTGCAATCACTGTCCCTCGCAGTAATAGAGTACCACTTGTCTGTCGCAGTCGTGACGTAGTAAATACTAAAGAAGTCAGAAAATCATATTGTATTGATTTATAAGTATTTTGCAACCTTGTATGATTTAGAGATAGTATAATTAAAAGTTTACAATTTCCCCATACTTTAGCTGTAATAGCATTATGTGCTCTGAGCATGTCATATCATCGGTAAAGCGTTTCTTGTTTGATTGTGGAACCCATGATGTGCTGTGCTTGGAGAATGTCATTTTGCTACATAAAACCTGATTATAAGGACCCACTTGTATACGAGTCCATTTATGCTATTCCTTACCTATGTTTAGTGTCCCCTTGCATATGTCTAGTGCGACGGTTAAGACTTGCTGAGCCTTATGCTCATGTTTGCAGTTAACGAGTTTTTGCAGGTTTTTCTGTTGATGAAGGGTTTGACGATGAGGCTGCACCCCCTCCAGGGTGTACAGCCGAGTGGGAACCCTGCACGCCGCCCTAAATGAGTGTTGCTAGTGCAAAGTATCCCCGGCATGGATAACTTTGCTTTTTGCATAGCTAGTGCTGAGAGCGTAGCTATGATATGTATATATTTCTTTACATCCGTTAGTGTTGTGAAAACTTCCGCTGTATGAAAAATAAAAGACTCTGTCTTGTACTTATTCAGGTTCTATTCTTGTATAACTGTTGGGTGTCGCATCGCACGACACCACCCAATGAGATCCTCGGATGTGTGGACTCCGGTCCCCACAGACATGGTATCAGATCTTCGTTGGGAACAGTGTACCGGAAAAGAACATATTTTCAAAAATTAGGAACTTGAGTGAGGAATTAGTTATATGCCTTTATAAGGAGTATTATTAGTATAAGATATAAAGGTGGAAAACTAACTATGTGTTATTATATTCTGTAACGACGCTCCGACATCAGGTAATAGGTAAGGTACGCCACCGAGAGTGGATCAATCTCGGTAAGCTCAGCATACGAGAGGTGGTATGTGAAATTTCCGTGGCTTGGCACGGAAAGTCAATATGAGTCTTTGAAACTTTCCATGTTTCTGAGAACATATGACATGCGGTACCCCAGCGTGACACAAAGTTAGAGGGAAACACCGTCGGGTGGTGTGTAACCCGATAGTGTGTTCTCATATCTATGAGAACATGCGAACACGTATGCCCGAGCGTGTATAAGCCGGATCGTACGGGAGTCTTTGCTGTACATACTTATTTACAGCCATGTACCTCGAGACATGGCCTCGCTCGAGGACGACTCACGCCAGAGTCGTATGCATTTACTTTTAGTTATATATTATTGTGACTGCCTGTCGTGTTTCCCCGTGCCGCCCTTAAGGTGCGAAGGTGTGAAAGGGGATTGTTTGTCTTTTGCAGGTACACTAACTCCGATAGCAACCCGTGTAGAAGCCGTTTGCAAGAGAGCGAATTAGGGACCACCTATAGACGTAACCGGATATACCGGATAGAATTTTCTTTGGTGAGATACGTAGTACCGTCAGACATGATACTGGACCCTCCCCACCGACAGAATGGTTGCATTGTGTTTTGACAAAGTCCGACTATCAGATACTGATAATTTCGGGCTCGACTTGATAAGGTAGATAGAGCCAAGATTCTTGCTTTCTGGTTGAAGTGGCTCAACTTCGTCAGGTTGTAATCTTGGTTAGCAATTAGATAACATAAATGTATCCTACATAGATGTAAAGCTCGTAAAGACCTCGCCAACTTTTCCGTTGACCATAAAGACAGAAAAGCTTGTTAATCTGTTGAAAACTGGGTTTTACTGTAATTACTCCATATGAACCCACCTTTGTACCCGTTTTCTGTATTCTTGCCATAACTCACTGTAGAAAAATCCACTACCTTATTGGGATATATGTTTGAGAAGGGTAGGTGGAGATTTACGAGTTTGTTATGGGGAGCCTTTCCTGATTTTAATTGGAGTTTAACCAAATTGGGAAGTCAGCACAGTGAACTGCATGACTGCTGATGCAAACCAGTCAGTTTTATTGTTAAGTTTGGGTAGTTATAACTCCTAATCCAGAACAGTGATATGGTTGCACGTATACATTTCTGGAAAGATTAGGAAGTCACCTATCAACTTTATTTACCGCTCCTGACCTGGATCTGGGTATAGCTATGCCTAATTCCATTTGTCGCAAATTTGGTTCCTGCAGTCCAGAACTTGGAACAGTTTGCACATAATTGTGAATTGATGCATAATACCTTCATGACAAGGTTTTCGTGGTGGAACTTCTTTAGTTCTGGATTGTTAACACGATGTCACTCAATGTTTATTTTGACATTACCTCAATATCTTATCATAATGAACCTGTATAGAATGTGGAGATAAGCCCATATACAGGGGAGGTTCTGTCGAAATTTCCAGAACCCTTGAGTCAACTCGAAACCGGTATAGATTGTTCATACTAGTTCAACAGTGGCTGTATGAGTACAATCTGGAAAGGTTTTGAAGTGTACTACAATTTTTGTATCCAACATAAAGTTTAGTTCTGACTTCTTCTGTATGAAACTTACGGGTTAATGCAGACAGGTCAGATAAAACAGAACTGTGCTCATTTCCAGATTGCAGCTTTGACTGAACCAATTGATTATGGATATTTCTTTTTGTCCCACATCCTCAGTGATTGGGTTGAATACTTAAACGGTGTATTGACATTCGGGTATATTTGTCCACAGATGGCAGCACCAAGAATTCAGTTGCCTAATGGATGGGTGTTCTCAACATGCACCGGGCACGCCGGTTTCCCGGACGTGTTTGCACGGTTGCTCGGCCAGTTTGGCTATTTGGTGTTACCTAGCTATTGGGGCAAGAAGTTCCAGGAGGGCGGTATGTGGAGTTGCACCATCTACGTCGATGTGCCTGCCGGTCCACCGCACCTCGGATGGGCTCCATACTCCATCAAGATCAAAGGATTGATATTAGAAGAAACATGGAGCTACGCCGCAAGTGTTGCCATAGGGAGGTTTTGCAAACTCCATTACCGTCATCTGGTGGGTACTCCGTATGAGTTCTTTCCAGTTAACGGCAGGGCTTCTGAAGCCTGGGCAACCCGCTTGCTTGCGGAGGTGGGAGAGCATGGTGAAACATCCGCAACAGCCTTAGCGATGTATGCAGCAGCATCACATCGCGAGAAGGGTAATCAAAGGACATGCATAAAAGAATTGACAAACAATCTGAAGCAAGCCATGATGCGAGCAAATCACCTTGAGTGGGCAAATGACGGACTTAGGGATATGATGGCTCCTCTCAATCATCGTTTGAACCTTAGGGAGAATCAGTGGCATGACGCTGTTATGGATTTGGCCGCGTCTCGCCAGGAGACTCTAGAGAGAGATATTGATCTGGAGGCAAGCCTACTCTATGGGCATCAACGGGACACCCAGTTGAACGTGGTGACTGCAGACAGGGATCAGTCCAGAGTAGAGGCTCAGAGCTGGAAGACCAGCTGTGAACAGGCTCAGCAAGAGAATGAGGCCTGGGGGATGTTTATGATACAGGCAGATTGGCAAGCTATGGCTGCCAAGAAGACGTTGATGTTGAACGATGTATCAACTTCTACTCCAGCACCCGTATCAGAGGTGCCTAGCCATGATGATGAAGAAGAAGAAGAAGACCCAGAGGAACTTGAATACGTCGAGTAGAGCGTATTGAAGTTAGATGTGGTAGCACTTCCGCCAACACAGGGCAACATATAGTTAAATGGTTGCTAGTGTCTCTCTTTTGTGACCATGTTTGTGTCATATTAAGAGTAATGGTTGTGGTGTCTAGATAATTAGATGAGTATGACATGTCAGGAAGACCAAGTATGGTAGAGATGTATTTCCATAAAGGGAGTCCATCATTTTGGGTTTACTACTGTAAACTTGGTCATGAGATGGTATATTTTGTATAAAGTTTATGCTTTATCAATATATGTAAATGTTATGCTTCGTCTATTATTATCTACCGCATTTCTAAGGGAGGATGAACTTGAGGCAATGGGACTTACCGTGTTAATCATTGTATTGCAGTATGGTGCGTACTCGTACAGCCTCAGAGGTGGGAGGATCTAGTGAAGGACAGGGGGATGGCACACCACCCCCGGGGCAGAATACGCCTCAGACGCAACCACCTCCACCACCTCCAACCACACTCCCCAGGAGTCTCGCGGAGGTTCTCACTGCAGTACTCGGCTCGCGCGACGAGCAAACCGAGCTACTGCGGACTCTGGTGCAGCACTCGTCCCGTCAAGGGGGACGACAAAATGATGGACCACGTCAGCAATTTCAGAGTTCCTACTCTGATTTCTCATCGACACATCCACCGGTATTCAGAGAGGCCGATGAACCGTTGGATGCGGATAATTGGCTCCGCACCATTGAAGGAAAGTTCGGTTTACTCGAGGTAACCGAACAGCAGAAGACGTTGTTTGCAGCGCAACAACTGCAGGGGTCTGCTGGTGCGTGGTGGGCCAATTACCTTGCCGCACGCCCCGCAGGCCATGTCGTAAGCTGGACCGAATTCCGGGAGGCGTTTCGCGCCTACCACATCCCTCCCGGGATTATGAGGAGGAAGCTTCAAGAGTTCTTGGAGCTAAAGCAAGGGGGAAGGAGTGCATACGAGTACTCCAAATCATTCAACCACTTGGCCCAATATGCTCAGGACCAACTGAATACCGAAGATCGGAAGCGGGAATGTTTCTACCGGGGTTTGAACCCCAAGTTGAAGGACAAGCTTGTCCTGTTCAACCGCGGCAGCTTCAACGACATAGTCAATGCCGCTATCATGCAGGAGGACGCTACGCGCGAGCTGTCCTCAGATAAGAAAAAAAAGGAGTGTCCAGCAGGGCAGCGGAGGTGGTGCTCCTCAGAAGTACCGTATGGTGTATCGATCACCATCCGGCCAGAGGTGGCAGCCGCCATCACGACCACCAATGTCCAATGGTCGCCAGTTTAGCAACTCCGGATTCCGGCCGCAGCAACAACAGGGGATGGTCCCACGTGCACTTCCACCTCCACCACGTGCATCAGGATTCCGTCCTCCCCTTCGTATTGGCCAAACCCCGTACACGTGTTTCACTTGTGGACGTACGGGGCACTTCGCCAAGGATTGTCCGAAAAATCGACAAGGCGGAGGGCAATCATCCTACCAGGGGGCCAACCCACCCCGCAATCAGTTCAAGAAGCCAGCCACCAGACCCGGCAACATCCACCACCTCGCCATCGAGGACGTTCCGGAAGGCGCACCCGTGCTCACGGGTACGTTCTCTGTCTTAAATCATTCCGTAGTCATACTTTTTGACTCCGGAGCTTCACACAATGTCATTAGTAAATCTTTTGTCGTTAAAAGTCAATTGCCTGTTATCTCCACAAAAACTCCATATATGATTTGCACTCCAGCAGGGAGGGTAGTAACATATGAGGTAGCCCATAAAGTGCCTCTTGACCTAGATGGGAACGTCTATCCTACCTCCTTCATTATCCTAGAGACTCAAAAGCTAGATATCATCTTAGGAGTGGCATGGTTGCAATACCATGGTGCTATTCTTGATATCGTTCCTCGAAAAATTTATCTAAACTCTCCACTCCATCAGCCCCAGGTTCTCAATCTTGAGAACATCATTCCATTAGACCCATCCACTCACAACACCGAGGTTATGGAACTTAAGGATATTCCGGTAGTATGTGAATACCCCGACGTGTTTCCTGAAGATCTCCCTGGGATGCCACCAGAAAGGGATATAGAGTTCAAGATTGAACTTGCGCCAGGAACAGTACCAATCTCAAGACCACCCTACAAGATGGCACCCAAGGAACTTGCAGAACTTAAGGAACAGTTAACCGAACTTGAGAACAAAGGTTTCATACGTCCAAGTTCATCGCCATGGGGTTGTTCTGCACTGTTTGTAGAAAAGAAAGATAAGACCTTGAGGCTGTGTGTAGACTATCGTCCACTTAATGCTGTCACCATCAAGAACAAGTATCCACTACTGCGCATTGATATTCTTTTCGATCAATTAGTGGGTGCTAAAGTGTTTTCGAAGATGGATCTTCGTTCTGGTTATCATCAAATTAGAATCCGACCAGAAGATATATCCAAGACAGCATTCTCAACAAGGTATGGACTGTATGAGTATCTGGTTATGTCCTTCGGATTAACCAATGCCCCGGCTCATTTCATGTATCTCATGAACTCAGTATTCATGCCGGAATTGGACAAGTTTGTCGTGGTCTTCATTGAAGACATACTTGTGTATTCAAAATCCGAAGAAGAACATGCTCAACACTTGCATATTGTGCTTCAGCGATTACGGGACCATCAGTTGTATGCTAAGTTCAGCAAGTGTGAATTCTGGATCAACCAGGTGCCATTTTTAGGGCACATCATTTCAGCAGAAGGTATTGCAGTTGATCCAAGCAAGATTAAGCAAGTCCTCAAATGGGAGTCTCCAAAGTCTGTACATGAAGTCTGAAGTTTCCTGGGTTTAGCAGGGTATTACCGAAGGTTTATACCCAGTTTCTCCAAAATAGCTAAACCAATGACAGAACTTCTGAAGAAAGGACAAAAGTATGTATGGACTGAGGCATGTGAGGCAGGTTTCAAAGCATTGGTGAAACACCTTACAACGGCACCAGTTTTAGCCCAACCAGACACTACCAAAGCATTTGATGTCTATTGCGATGCATCTGGGATTGGTTTAGGTTGTGTGTTAATGCAAGAGCGAAGAGTGATCGCGTATGGATCGCGACAGCTTCGGAACCACGAGCAGCACTACCCGACTCATGATCTTGAACTGGCTGCTGTGGTGCTAGCATTGAAGATGTGGAGGCATTATCTACTGGGTAATTTAGTACACCTCTACACTGATCACAAAAGCTTGAAATACATCTTCACCCAGAAGGATTTGAATATGCGACAAAGGCGATGGTTAGAATTGATCAAGGATTATGAGATTGAGATCCACTACCATCCAGGCAAGGCGAACGTAGTCGCAGACGCTCTGAGCCGCAAGTCCCATATCAACAATCTTTCCATTACCTCGATGGAGGGAAAAGAAGAACTGAGTCTCTACTTGGTTCCATATGGGGCGCTCTACAATCTCGCTCTCATTCCTACCATCAGGGAGGATATTATGGCAGCTCAGAAGGCGGACAAGGGGATGTCGCATATTCAGCAAAGAATAAAGAAGGGGGAGATGAAATGCTTCCGAAGTGACGATGAAGGTACCCTCTGGTTTAACGACCGTATAGTGGTACCCCGAAACATGGAACTTCGGAGGAAGATACTGGATGAAGCTCATTTATCCAAGTATTCCATTCATTCGGGGAGTAACAAAACGTACCAAGATTTAAGAAAGAAGTTCTGGTGGACTCGGATGAAGCGGGAAGTAGCTAAATATGTATCCGAGTGTGATACGTGCCGACGAGTGAAGGCCGACCATATGAAAGCAGCAGGACAGCTTCAACCTTTAAGCGTACCAGCTTGGAAATGGGAGGATATCAGCATGGATTTCATTGTTGGGTTGCCTCCCACTCTCCATAAGCACGACTCAATTTGGGTGATCGTTGACCGACTGACTAAGACGGCACACTTCATTCCCGTCAATACCAACTATCGGTCATCAAAGTACGTGGAATTATATATTGCCAGAATCGTGTGTCTCCACGGAATACCCCGCACCATCATCTCAGATCGTGGGGCTGTATTTGTTTCGCGATTCTGGGAGCATCTCCACGCTGCGCTGGGAACCAAGTTAATTCGGAGCTCGGCTTATCATCCTCAGACTGATGGTCAGACCGAACGGGTGAATCAGGTGCTTGAGGACATGCTTCGTGCCTGTGCCATCCACCATGGTAGGAATTGGGATGAGCATCTACCATTGGCGGAATTTTCATACAACAACAGTTACCAGACTAGCATCCAGATGGCGCCTTATGAAGCTCTTTATGGCCGGAAGTGTCGCACACCCTTGAACTGGTGCGAATCTGGTGAACGAGTGGTATATGGCATCGACTTAATAAAAGAAGCCGAAGAGAAAGTGCGCATTATTCGAACAAATCTCAAAGCCGCCCAGTCTCGTCAGAAGAGCTACGCGGACAAACGACGTCGACCCCTTCACTTCGAAGTTGGGGATCAAGTTTATCTTCGGGTATCCCCTATGAAAGGTATCCATCGATTCGGAATGAAAGGGAAGCTAGCCCCACGTTTTATTGGGCCATTCGCAATCCTAGCACAATGCGGACCTGTGACATATCAATTGGAGTTACCACCGTCACTTTCAGGGGTTCACAATGTGTTCCACATTTCTCAGTTATGAAAGTGTCTTGAAACTCCCGCTGATGTCCGTGTAGATGATTTGGAAGCTCTCCAACCAGATCTCACTTATTCCGAGCGTCCAACTCAGATCGTCGATGAGAAGACTCGCACCACAAGAAGCCGCACCTTGCGTTTCTACAAGGTCTTGTGGAGCAACCACAGTGCCGAAGAGGCCACATGGGAAAGCGAGGAGTATCTTAGAACGAACTATCCGGACTTGTTAGCGGCATATGTTCGATAGATCCTTTTTCCTTTACCTTCTTTTGTAATCTCGGGGCGAGATTCTTTTAAGGGGGGGGGGGGGAATGTAAAACCCCACTTTTATGGCATGTTAAGTTCATATGGGTTTTGTGATCAACTATTTTGGATATCCAATATAATGGTACACATGAACTATGCCATCCAAAACTTTTCTTGCACTCTTTGTTAGATTCTTTTATCATGGGTATTAGACTTCACCATGAATCCAAATTATATTCTATTCACCTTTTTAAGAATAAGAATTTTTGGATAAGGATTAGTAAGCAATGCACAATGAAGCCCTAATAAGCTCTAAACCAAATATTCAAATTAAGGGCTCTAAATTTTTCCATGAGCTCCTAAATTCCTCAATAGCATGCTTACAAAGTTTCAAGATTTTGGAAACTCATCTACTATTTTTATTGAGGTGCTTGGCAAATTTGAATCAAATTCAAATCTGAATTTTTAATTCTTCTCCAACTTCTTTAAACATAAGAATTGAGTTCACCATTGTGTTCAGAATAATTCATTTGCCATCTCCCCAAAATTTCATAATTTTTGGAGTTGATCTTCTATTTTTAAATGAATTAGTAACTGAACTGTGGGGAGAATCACTGGACAGTGGGCCCCACATGTCAGCTCCCCTTTTTAAACGGATCAGCTCAACCCCGCCACCTCTGCACCGCCGCGCCCCCGCTCGACACCGCGCGCGCGCATGCAGCTCCAGCGAGCTGCCTGCCTGCTCGCCGCGGCCCTATAAAAGGCCGGCCGAAGCTCCCTTTACTCCTCATCCCCGATCACAGCTCCACTGCCTCGCAACTATTCTTCCGCCGCGCGCCATCGCCGCCGCTCGCCACTGCTCCGCGGCGTGCCGCCGTTCCGCGCCGTTTCAAGCCAAGCTCCAAAGAGCAAAAAGGTGCGCCTGATCAAACTCTAGCTCATGGTACAAACCGTTTCCCTTATCGTTGAAGCTTGAGCGAGTTATTGTTCGTTTCCCCTACGGCCGGGAGTAGATAACTAGCTATGATTTCATGTCAATTCCTTTTCGGCAAGCAATCACCCCTTGCAATTACTTAGAGACAGTTTCTATAGGCCCTAGCGCTCCTGTCTGAGCAAAAACCTTTAAGAATCATCAAGCAACGGCTCTGAATTTCGAGTTTTGCTCGCCGCCGGTGAGAAAACCTCGGTTCACCATCGAACTCATGATTCCCGGCGACTCACTCCCCTTCTGAGCCCATATCCTTGAACTCCATCATCCCAGAAAGGTTTTGGAGCAATTCCCAAGTGATTTGAGCTACTCTATAGAGAGTTCTATGTTGCCCGAGCGCTCCTCGCCGCCACCGCCGTCGCACGACCTTTTCCGGCGAGCTTCAAGACCCACTGACCTCACCATCGTGCTCAGCGACCCCAAAAACCCCCAGGCGGCAAGTTTCCGCGAATCTGGTGCGTTGGATTGGCCGGCGGCGAGCTCGCCGGCGAGCCACCGTCGCGGGTGCCGCTCCGCGCGAGCACCGGCCCGAGGTAGACGATGACCCCATCGGGTCCCACCTGCCATTCACTGCGGGATCACGGTGCGGCTGAGATCTAGTGTGGCTGCGCGCTTTAAATCTGTGGACCCCGGTGCTGCCTCAACCAGAACGTGCCACGTGGTCTTTGGGATATATTTAATTCCAGAAATTTATCCAAACTTCTAAATTGAATATCTTTCTGTAGGATACTCCAAAAATCTTCAAACAAATTTTGTTCGAAAGCTCTTGGGCTCTAGTTTCTGTCAGTACCAATTAGGTTCTGTGAAACTCAGAGTTAAATTCTGTAGAAAATAATCTTTCCTAATGCAAATGCAATTTTTCCAGACAAGATATCCACGGGAAAATTCCCCAAAATTCACATAAACTTTATTGTCCTATTCTTGATTATCAGGAAAAGTTTGGGAGCCATAGCACCTGTTTAACTCTCTGTATAATTCAATTTCCTTTTTCAGTTATTGAATTTTCACAGCTATTAGGTTGCTTTATTAGGTCCCAAAATTTTACTGAGTCTTCCTCTAGTCATACCCTAGCTCCTGTTAAAATCTTGGATTTAATTAACCTACTATACTAGTCCTAAATCAGCTACAAACTAAATATTGATTTAATGTCTAGAAACTCAATTATAAAGTAAATCCAGAAATTCTTGCCGAATTAGAAATACAATAACCCCTTCCCCACAAGCTTAGAAAATTATGAAACAAATTTTGCTAAGACCAGCACCACTCCCTCTATCTTGATTATCAACTGTTAGCTAGGTTCAAGCTACGGTTTCCTCTCGGAAATTTTTTTGGAAGTTGATTGCTTGCCATACTTTCGGAGACCACAATCTGCTATGATCATCTCCTGTTCTTTGCAAGAGCCTTGATCATATTCCCTAGTATCTACCATCGAAGTTCCAAAGCCAATTAAGGTCTCTGTCATATAGTGATCACCATGAATTAATTTATGGTCGTAAAATAAATAAATTTCAAAGTCATTTATATATCCATGTTATCTGCATATCGTATAGTGACCGAAGTCGAGGAGGAGCCAGAAGCCTTGGAAGAGAACCTTCCAATTTTTAACTCAGAACCTGACCTGCAACAAGGCAAGCCCCGGTTTGCATTTAAAAGCTTTACAGAGTTTTTACAGTCTTTATCACCTTACGTCATAAGTTTGATATGTGCATTACGTATAGGGTGATTGATACTCCACTTGCATGACCAAAAATCCCATGGATTGGTTGGAACGAGTTACAGTTTGACCTGTAGTAACTGCTTTGCTAATGCATAGGAAATCCGGTAGAAGTCGAGTAGTTGGAATCTACTCGCGAGAGATGTAGGACATATCTCACAGGATTGGTTAGATAGAAAATGGCTTAATATAATGAAATCGAGACCGGGCAGGGAATGGCTAGGAATCGGCGAGAAGTGAGTCTCGGTCGCATAGCCCTGCCTGTGTCGATTAAGGCCCGCTTCGTGTGCGGCCCCTTCGGACAAGCTTGAATTGTACCGGCAACATAATGGACATATGGAATCCAATAAACTGACGTAGCTTGGTCACTTGGGTGTCGAGGCATACCGTTCCGTTTTATAGGTGTGGGTTGAGGGTAGCAAGGTGTAAATCCGCTGGTGGGCACGTCAGAGTACGCCCCACGCAGGGACCTCCTGCCCGTGACGGATCGACCGGTTCGGCATTTGAGTGTCTCGCGAAAGGTTGCCATATACGACTAGTACTGAAGTGCTACGTAGGTACTGCGCGAAGTGCTCGCTGGCATTTCCGAAAGTGCGTATGTGTCGTGTTGTCCGGGTGTATCCTGATTGCAATCACTGTCCCTCGCAGTAATAGAGTACCACTTGTCTGTCGCAGTCGTGACGTAGTAAATACTAAAGAAGTCAGAAATTCATATTGTATTGATTTATAAGTATTTTGCAACCTTGTATGATTTAGAGATAGTATAATTAAAAGTTTACAATTTCCCCATACTTTAGCTGTAATAGCATTATGTGCTCTGAGCATGTCATATCATCGGTAAAGCGTTTCTTGTTTGATTGTGGAACCCATGATGTGCTGTGCTTGGAGAATGTCATTTTGCTACATAAAACCTGATTATAAGGACCCACTTGTATACGAGTCCATTTATGCTATTCCTTACCTATGTTTAGTGTCCCCTTGCATATGTCTAGTGCGACGGTTAAGACTTGCTGAGCCTTATGCTCATGTTTGCAGTTAATGAGTTTTTGCAGGTTTTTCTGTTGATGAAGGGTTTGACGATGAGGCTGCACCCCCTCCAGGGTGTACAGCCGAGTGGGAACCCTGCACGCCGCCCTAAATGAGTGTTGCTAGTGCAAAGTATCCCCGGCATGGATAACTTTGCTTTTTGCATAGCTAGTGCTGAGAGCGTAGCTATGATATGTATATATTTCTTTACATCCGTTAGTGTTGTGAAAACTTCTGCTGTATGAAAAATAAAAGACTCTGTCTTGTACTTATTCAGGTTCTATTCTTGTATAACTGTTGGGTGTCGCATCGCACGACACCACCCAATGAGATCCTCAGATGTGTGGACTCCGGTCCCCACACCCCCCCCTCTGGTATCTTTTCACGTGCTCTTCGATCCTACATGATGGCAAAGCAACAAAACTAGAATCTAAAATATAACAAGTCATTAAGTTAAAATCACCATCGTTGCTTGCAACTAAATCTGACCTTGCTGATTTATTCGATGCTAAGGGGGTATGCTATGCTTTAGTATGCAAATAAGCCATGTTTTCACTTCATGAATTGTCTATTGCATTGCCCCATGCTGTTGCTAACCTTTTGAAGGAGTTTGAGGATGTGTTTCCCTCCAAGATACCCCATGGTTTACCACCGATGAGAGGCATTGAACAACTGATTGATATGAGTTCAGGAGCAAGTTTGCCAAATCGTGCAGCATACAAGGCGAATCCAGAGGAAACTAAGGAATATCAGCAACAAGTCCAAGATCTTTTGGACCGCGGGTACATTCGTGAAAGCCTTACCCTTGTTCCATTCCTGTTCTTTTGGTTTCTAAGAAAGATGGTAGTTGGCGCATGTGTGTTGATTGTCGAGCGATTAATAACATCACCATTCGATATCGTTATCCTATTCCTCGCTTAGATGACAGCTTGATGAATTGAAAGGTGCTATCATCTTCACAAAAATTGACTTGTGTAGTGGTTACCACCAAATTAGAATGGCACTAGAAGACGAATGGAAAACTGCATTTAAAACCAAGTTTGGACTTTATGAGTGGTTAGTCATGCCTTTTGGTTTAACTAATGCACCCAAAACCTTTACGCGTTTAATGAACGAGGTTCTACGTGCTTTCATTGGACAATTTGTGGTGGTATACTTCGATGATATCCTCATTTACAGCAAGTCATATGATGAATATCTTCATCATTTACGTGTTGTTTTTACTATTTTGAGAGATGCATGTTTGTTTGGTAACCTCGAAAAGTGCGTCTTTTGCACCAATCGAGTCTCGTTTCTTGTCTATGTCGTTTCCTCACAGGGAATTGAGATGGATGAGGCAAAAATTGAAGCAATCACCAGCTGGCCAGCCCCAACAACCGTCACACAGGTTTGTAGTTTTCATGGTCTTGCAGGTTTTTATCGGCGTTTTGTGTGGGATTTCAGCACCAT
Source organism: Tuctoria greenei (assembly GCA_036927565.1). NCBI lineage: Eukaryota > Viridiplantae > Streptophyta > Magnoliopsida > Poales > Poaceae > Tuctoria > Tuctoria greenei. The sequence goes on from JAYESD010000006.1 coordinate 135,874,976, forward strand.
TGCAGCACCTTTACATGAGCTAACGAAGAAGGGAGTGCCATTCCGATGGGGCGAACAGCAGCAACAAGCTTTTGATGCTCTCAAATCAAAGCTTACACAAGCACCATTGCTACAACTTCCTGATTTTGACAAGACCATTGAGCTAGAATGCGATGCAAGCGGCATTGGTATTGGAGGCGTTCTCATACAAGGAGGTAAACCCGTTGCTTTCTTTAGTGAAAAAATTTATGGTCCTTCTCTGAATTATTCCACTTATGATAAGGAATTGTATGCTTTAGTGCGAGTATTACAAACTTGGCAACATTATCTTTGGTCTAAGGAGTTTGTCATACATTCTGATCATGAATCATTGAAGTATCTTAAGTGTCAAACCAATCTGAATAAACGACATGCTAAATGGATTGAGTTCATAGAGTCATTTCCATACATCATTAAGCATAAGAAAGGGAAGGAAAATGTCATTGTCGATGCATTATCTAGGCGTTATACCATGCTGTCCCAACTTGATCATAAAATCTTTGGTTTGGAAACAATAAAAGCATTATATCCTACTGATTTAGATATCAAAGATGCTTTTGAAAATTGTAGAGAAGGAAGAACTTGGAATAAATATGTGCTGCGAGAGGGTCTCCTCTATCGTGCTAACAAGCTATGCATTCCAGCTAGCTCCGTTCGTATAACACCCTGATTTTCGAGTTTTGGCAAACTAAAATTAAATGGGAATTTAGAAATAAATTGTTTTCATAAAGAAAAATATAGAATATATGCATCTCATGTTGCATTTGCATTCATACCTAGGTATTGAATTTATTGCCAAGACAAATACATTAAAAGTAATTAAATTGGCATAATGAATATGAGATGAAAGAAAATGGAAAAGATAATATGGAAGAAGAAACAGTAGTTAACAAGAATAATAAAATAAACTAAATCGTCTATGCACATGCATTCACATTTAGGCATATACTAAGTTACTAGATATATTAAAATCAAATTATAATTTTATACAATAGAAAGGTAATTAGGAAAGAAAATTTATTATAGAAGAAAAATGAATAATAAAGAATGATAGAGATATATATAAGGATAATGAAACATATATATATATATATATGTGTGTGTGTGTGTGTGTGTGTGTGTGTGTGTGTCTATATATATATATATATATATATATATATATATATATATATATATATATATATATATATATATATATAGACACACACACACACACACACACACACATATATATATATATATATATATATATATATATATATATATCAAATAATATGAAAATAACCGATATTAAAATAAGTATAAAAAGATATAAATAAATAATATATATAATAATATATATATAAATAATAATATATATAATAATAATATTTATATATGTAAAGAAAAAAGGAAAAATAGAAAAATAAAAAAGGGGGGGCAGCTCCGCTGGCCAGGTGGCCGAGCCGGCCCACCCGGCCCATCCCCCGCTCCCGCGCCCCCGCTCTCTTGGCCGAGCGGCCAAGCCGCCAGCCCCCACTCCCGCGCGCCCTAGTGCGCCACGCGCCTGGCCCCGCTCGCCTGCCCGCGTTGACCCCACGCCCGGGTCCTGCACCCCGCTCGCTCGTGCACAGCGCGCTAGCCCCGCGCCTCGTGCCTCCCACGCGACGTCCCGCCCTCCCCGCCACCCCACCGCACCACGCCTCATCCTGGCCGTGACCGAGCCGATCTCTGGACCGAGCTCGTGCCTATAAAAACCACCGGGGGACTCGTATTTTCCCCGACACCAAAAGCGCTGCACCAAAAACCCTAGCCACCGGTAGAGAAAAAAGAGAGAAGAAAAGAGGCGCCGCCAGGTGAAGAAAAGGAAGAAAAAAAGGGGAAGGAAGAGGAAGAAATAGAGGAGGGTGTCGTCGTCCGCCCGCGATCGTCGTCGTTCCGCCGGAGGACCATTGCGCCATCCACTTCGTCTACGAGTCACCATCGTCCCGCGATCTTCAAAGCCGTCGCGTCTACAGTAGGATTCGTTTTTCCGATGCGAATTTTAGCAATGTATGAAATCTCATAGATGTAATTTGATCGTAGTTGCACCATAAATTTATTTTCAGCAGCATTAATTCTCGCTAAAACCACCGTAAACTCATATGAACACGTATGAACTAGTTGCATCTAATCAATAAACAGCCATAGTTAATTAATAATTGAACTTTGCATGCATGCATGTCATCGCATGTTGATTAATGTGTGTGCATCATGTTGATTTGTATATATTTTCTTGTATGTGTGATCACGATTAGAGAGAAGTGCTCAAGAGGTCGTGTACAAGGATTTCCAGAACCAAGACTTCGAAGCGCTTGAGAAACCCTATACGTCAGACCAAGGCAAGTGTCCTTGAAGCATATTGATCCTGTTTTAAAATAAATGTTTTGTTTGCAAAACTGCATGCTTGTGTCAATTTTGATGGGAAATCCTATGATAGGAAGTTTACTAGATTTGTTTAACCACCCTTGTCACCTGGAATTATGGTAGAGAGTCGGGATGGGCTTTTTACCTTTTTACTTCCCTTAATTAATTGGGATGGGAAAACAACACTACACATTCAATTAAGCATTAATGATATTCTGGTTAATGTGAACTGGTCAATACGGTATGGTAATGAGTGATCTAAGCAAGCCTGGTATGTGGATGGGTTGGATGTCATGGTGGTTTGCTTGATTTAGATCTAAGAACTGATTCATGCGAGAATAAGCCAGGACTACAGTGCCACTACGAGGCCAAGTATGGGTGCGATGTAGCTGATTATTTAGGGCTTTGCCAGTGCTATTTGTACCATTAAGGATGCTCGGGGAAGGGGTAGTCGGATTGAGTTTGTTGATGATTGGTGGGACTACCCTAGGATCCGAATGGCTCAAGAGGGGGCCCTTGGTTATATATATATATATATATATATATATATATATATATATATATATATTTCATTATCGTTATATATATCTCTATCATTCATTATTATACATTTTTCTTCTATAATTGTCGGTACCCTAGAAACCGTACACCCCTTGAGGTTACAAAGATATCAAGGAAAAGTCACCCACTTGATTTGAAGACCTTCGGAGGCCCACATGTCAGATGTAACTGGACCCGCTTCTCCAACATGGTTAATCCCAGGGTCGCCACGTGTACTATCAAACCGGAGCTACCGCCCACAAGGGGGAAGCTCCGGGCCATGTACCGAAACGGCACCTTCGGACTTAACCCCAGACCGAGAGAAGCTCCGGACCTGACACGTGGCAGGTAGCTCCGGAGCTTCCTGTTTTCCACAGTACGCTCCAGAGCTGCCACGTGTCCACCCGTCGGAGCTTCAGCCTCTGACCTCCGGAAGACTTCATAACGGCTCCGGATCTTCAAAGGGGAATCAAGGACTTCAAGACCCGATTAAGTGTCATTAATACCATATTAATGACACACGGTCGGATGACCTTAATTACCAGTAACGGTGCTGTCCAAAGCCCATTACCCGGTCATTAAGGGCAATTAAACTCGTTGAATGAATATCAATACTAGTAACCGCCGGGGCCACATGTCGGGCAAGGCTAACTTGTAACGGCCTGCCCTTGTACTATAAAAGGACAGGCCGACTACGGATTCCACACGTTCAGTGACGCTACATACGCGCCATAGACGCTCAACACAAACTCATACAGCTAATACAACACCAACACACCCGTGGAGTAGGGTATTACGCTCAGGCGCCCCGGACCACGTAAACTCCCGTGTCTCCTGTGTCATATACTATTCACCTTCTCGAATCTCCGCGCGCCCACACCGAACTTCAAACCCCTATAACACTTTAGTAGTGTCGGGAGATCTGCCGGTTCCAAACCATCGACAATAATAAATTTTCTTTCCTAATTACTTTTCTATTGTATAACATTTCTAATTTGATTTTAATATATCAAGTAACTTAGTATATGCCTAAACGTGAATGCATGTGCATAGACGATTTAGTTTATTTTATTATTCTTGTTAACTATTGTTTCTTCTTCCATATTATCTTTTCCGTTTTCTTTTATTTCATATTCATTATGCCAATTTAATTACTTTTAATGTATTTGTCTTGGCAATAAATTTAATACCTAGGGATGAATGCAAATGCAGCATGAGATGCATATATTCTATATTTTCTTTATAACAACAATTTATTTCTAAATTCCCATTTAATTTTTAGTTTGCCAAAACTCAAAAATCAGGGTGTTACAATTCTACCCCCTTAAAATGAATCTCGCCCTCAAGATTCGGATAGGTTGAAGAAGAGATTTGGAAATAAAAATTAGCCAAGTTTGAAAAATTTTGGGATGTTACAGTTCGTCTATTACTTTTGCTGGAAGCACATGGAGGAGATTTGATAGGACATTTTGGAGTGAAGAAAATTGAAGACGTGCTGTCCACACACTTCTTTTGGCCAAAGATGAGGCGTGATGTCGAGCGCTACATGTCATGATGCACTACTTACAATAAAGCTAAGTCTCGCCTTAACCCACATGGTCTTTATATGCCTCTTCTTGTTCCTAGTGTACCTTGGGAGGATATTTCTATGGACTTTGTTTTGGGATTGCGTAGGACTAAGAGGGGGAGGGATAGTATTTTTGTAGTTGTTGATCGTTTCTCCAAAATGGCACACTTTATACCTTGTCATAAGAATGATAATGCCTCACACATTGCTGATTTATTTATGACGGAAATTGTTCGTTTACATGGTGTGCCAAATACCATTGTTTCTAATTGTGATGCAAAATGTTTAAGTCATTTTTGGAGAACTTTGTGGTATAAATTGAGAACCAAGATGCTGTTTTTAACTACATGTCACCCACAAATGGATGGACAAACGGAGGTAGTTAATCATACTTTATCTACTATGTTGCGGGCTGTCTTGAAAACAAATTTGAAGTTGTGGGAGGAGTGTTTACCACATATAGAATTTGCTTACAAAAGATCCGTTCACTCCACGACAAAGGTAAGTCCATTCCAGGTAGTGTATGGTTTTAATCCCCGTGCTCCTATTGATTTACTACCTTTACCTCCTTCTGAAACTATAAATTTAGATGCTACACAACGATATGAATTCATTCTTAAGATGCATGAAACTACAAAGGAATATATTGAAATGATGAATGAGAAGCATAGGATTGCAGGTAGTAAAGGTAGAAAAGAAGTAAAACTTGAACCGGGGTGATTTGGTGTGGTTACATTTGAGAAAAGAGCGATTCCCCGACTTGAGAAAATCTAAACTTATGCCACGAGCTGCTGGTCCTTTTAAGATTTTTGAAAAGATTAATGATAATGCATGTAAGCTTGAATTGCCTCCCAATTTTGGGGTTAGTCCTACATTTAACAATTCAGATTTGCGACCCTACATGGGAGAAGAATATGAACTTGAGTCGAGGACGACTCCAATTCAAGAGGGGGAGGATGATGAGGACATCACAACCGCGGAGACACACATTGAAATGCAAGGACCAATCAGAAGAGCACGAGCACAGTTAATAAATCAGCAGGTGAATTCACTCCTAACTTCTTTTCCATGTGAGTTTGAGAATAGATTTCTATGTGATGATTTAATAGTTATTAGGAATAATAGAAAAGGTCAACAAGTAAATGAAAGAGGCCTTGGGAGCGTGGAGAACCAGCTGGGACGTCCACAAGTTGATGGAAACAGTTTACAACTCAGACTCCAGTTTAACTCGGAGTCCAGGAGCAGTCCACTGTAAAATGGACGCCCAGGAGGCATACAGACTCCGTTTTTGACGCTCTACATATTCATGGAAAGAGGAGAAGATAAGCTTTCCAATGGTTTTAGTCCCACCTCAAAATTCGTCCGGAGTCATTGGGAATTATGGAAACAAGTCGAGTCCAGATTTCTGTCCGGTGTTGCGCCCCCGAATCGGACCTTTGGGCCTTGTATCCCGTAAGAGTCCATTAGGGATGCATCTAATTGTGTTTTGGCCGAACCCTAGCCTTTAAACACTGCAGCCGCCAGTCATATCCGGTGGGTTTTTCTTAGAATAACAATTTCGCCGTTCTACGGTTTGTGAGGCCCCGACTTCACAATTTCAGATCGTGTCTTCTACGTTCTTGCTTGTGTTCTCGATTCACATGCAGGGATTAGCCTTCTTAGTGAGGTCAAGCGTGTGCCGCACGGTGGATAACCAACGGAGCAGTGGTGTAGTGATTGTAGGGATATTCTAACAGCTCGAGTGCTGCGGATCATCAACGTCGAGTTCTCCACTCCAATCGACTTACCTTTCAGAAGGTCGGGCCTAAATCTACTCATCATGTTGCCTCCAAGATCCTTGATTCTTTGGAGTCCTAGACACCTGGTATACCTCCTATTCAACCCCAAATCTCCAATTTCACATCGATCTAGAAAACCCTAATATGCTGTTCTCGCGCAGTGGGACTTGTCCAGTCCCTAGCGGACTAGTCCGATTTTCCTAGTTAAATTATGTCGAATTAATTCTAAAATTAGATCTAATCAACTCCAAACCTGTATAAACTTGTTAAAGGCTATTAGAACCAGTTAGTGATCATTAAAATCAACTCATTAACAAGTTCCACCTTGCATTTGCATTAATCATGTATGTCATGTCATATTGAGTAATATTTGTGCACTCTTTGATTGTGTTTCTTGTTTGTATGTTTATTGTGCGGATTAGACGGATTTGCACTAGAGAGTGTCGAGGACTACAACACCAAGAGTTTGAAGGCTTTGATCCGAACCAATCCCAAGTGCAAGGCAAGTGTCCTTGAAGCATATTGATCCTGTTTCAAAATAAATGTTTTGTTTGCAAACCGCATGCTTGTGTCAATTTGATGGGAATCCTATGATAAGAAGTTTACTAGCTTTGTTTAACCACCCTTGTCACCTGGAAATTATGTAGAGAGTCGGGATGGGCTTTTTACCTTTTTGCTTCGCTTAATTAATTGGGATGGGAAGACAACTACACCACTTAACTTAATTATGCATTTATGAGATATATTAACATGAACTTGTTAATATGATACAGTAATGGGTGATCTAAGCAAGTCTGATATGCGAATGGGTTGGATGATATGGTGGTTTGCTTGCTTTAGATCTAAGGACTAGTTCATGCGAGAATAAGCCAAGATTACAGTGTCACCACGAGGCCAAGTATGGGTGCGGCGTAGCTGATTAATTAGGGCTTTGCTAGTGCTATTTGGACCATTAAGGATGCTCGGGGAAGGGGTAGTCGTATTGGGTTTGTTGATGATTGGTGGGACTACCCTTGGATCCAAATGGCTCAAGAGGGGGCCCTTGGTTGAAGATGTGCTCAGTTGGAGGCATCGCGACCTGTGAAACCTCAGTGGGATCTAAATAGGCTATTAATCCCTTTGTAAAGGCTATTTTGTGATCTCTTGGCCACACAACAATGGATGTGTGAGATGGCATAGTAGAGGTTCTAGTCACTGCAAGGTGATGAAATCACAAACACGTGGGTAAAATGGTACAAACTCTGCAGAGTCTAATAAAACTATCATGATAGCCGTGCTCCCGATTATGAGAACCTCGACAACTTCCATGTTTAGAGGGAAGTTTGGGATTTTGGGATGGTTATGGTTTGGTAATGGTTATGGTTGGTAATATGGTTATGGATGGTTATGAGTTAAACTCTGGTATTGGATATGGTTATTGGTAATGGTGAAATCTAGAATTTTGATGATGGTAATGAGATATGGACTGGTATTATGATATTACTTATGGTTCATGATGGATCTACTTCACATACATATAATATATTGCTTTTAAAATGTTTTGATGTACTTTTTAGCACTTAGCCATTATCATATTCGTCATTCGAATCAACTACATGTCATACTTTCCATACTTTCTGAGTACGACATGTACTCACCCTTGCGATTACCCCCAACAACAGTTGTAGGTCAGGATTGGGAGTTTAATGATGATAATGCGGAGTTCTATACCATGTCTACCGTTGGCTTCGCTTGTGGAGTGTTGGAGCTGTGCTATACCCTTTGCTTGGCTGCATAGTTGCTTATTTAGTTATTTCCGCGGCATTAGTTGAAACTTGTCATTAATATTCATTAGTGCTTGTATTCAAGGATAATATGGTTGTGTAATAAAAGTATTTAATTAATCTTGTCTTGTGGTAATTTTCTCTATATCCTTTTGTGAATGCACTCGTGTATGTGTGTTAAACGTCCTGGGCACACATATGCATTCACTTGGTTTATTTTTCAGAACCGGGTGTCACAACTGACAACTGAAGCACAAAGTAGATTTAAATGTATAGGATGTGTGTGAGAGAAACATCCCAAGAGCTCAAGTCTTTACGAATGGGTAAGGGCTTAAAATCAACCTAAAAAGTCACTGAGCACCGGACTAGTCCGTTCAAGGACCGGACTAGTCCATTCATCTCTCTGTTTTTCATATACTCTATGCATTGGACTAGTTCGTTCCTGGATCGAACTAGTCCAATCAACTCTCTGGAGTTTCACAACACAGTGCACCGTACTAGTCCATTTCAGGACCAGACTAGTCCATTAAACTTTCGGTAAACTCGTAACATTGTGCTTCGGACAAGTCCATTAATGGATCGGACTAGTCCGAGAAACTCTCTGGAGTTTCTTAACACTATGCACCGGACAAGTCCATTTATGGACTGGACTAGGCCGAGAAAGTTTCTAATGTTTCATTACACATGGCACTAGACAAGTATGGACTTCCACCGGACTAGTCCGGTACACCTCACACAATCTAGGGTTTCTAGTGTGTTGCACATTTCACGCCAACTTTTAAACAGCACACCAGACAAGTCCGATCCCCAGTACGGACTAGTCCGGTCGTCAGGATCCCTAACGGTAACAATTTTGGAAACACTATAAATAGGATATCCACGACCCCACAAACATATTTCACGAATTCTACTATTCACAGCTTAAACCCTAGCACCGCGACTTGTCCCAAGAGCACGAAAACACATCTCCCCACGCATCTAAAGTCCTCAAAGGTGAAAATCAATTGAGTATTCAGATTTGGGGTTGGGAGATCATTGTCTACGCTTCATTGAGATCTTGGGGTTTGATCTCTTTACACTCGTACATGTACTTGTAATCTTTTTGAGTGTATTGGACCATCCTTTCGTTGTAAATGCTTGTGAGAGCCCTCAACATGTGAGGTTGCCCCATAAAGTCGGTGATTACCCTTGATAGTGGAATCAAGTCGACCTCGTGTGGTGACTTGATGAGGGAAAGGGTTTGAAGAGACTCGGCTCTGTGTGGGCTTCCTCAACGAGGATGTAGATCTCTGTAGTGGGATCGAACCTCGATAAAAATTTGTGTCTCGCGTGCTTCTTTGTTTTTCCATCTTCATTGGTTAGAGCACATAGTTGATAAACATTATAACTTGAACTGCAAATTGATTTTCACGTGTAACTTCACAATATTGATTGTTAATTCAAGTGATCTTACCAGTTGTTCAAATTTCCGCTGCTATAAAGTTTAATTCCTGAATCAACACTTAATCAACCTGACACACATTTAGCACACTGGACTAGTCTGCATCTCCAATCGGACACGTCCGGTCTATCAGGCATTTGACCAATTGATTAAGTGTGCAGGAAATTTTCAAGGCCTATTCACCCCCCCCTCTAGCCCACATTCAAACCTGTATACTAGGGGCCTGCTGCCGAGGTTGCTACACATCGGTGGTGGATGATGCGGGAGCAGCTAGCTCTAGACTTCCTAGGAGGCCTACCTCGATGTCTCTACAACAATGGCGGGTGACGGCGGAGAACCCTGCTCCGGCAACTCCGAGGGGGCCTGCCTTCAACGTTTCTACAGCGATGGAGGGCAACACCAGAGCAGCCAGCTCCGGAACCACCCAGGAGGGCCTGCCGTCGACATTTCTACAGCGATAGTGGGCAAAGCCGAAGCAGCCAGCTCTAGCATATCACAAGGGGCCTACCATCAACATTTCTACAACGATGGTGGGCGACGCTAGCGCAGCTAGCTCCGGCACACCCCAGGGGGCCTGCCGTCGATCTATAGTGATGGCAGGCGACACCAGAGCAGCCAGCTCCAGCACCACCTAGGGGGCCCGCCATCGATGACCCTATAGTGATGGTGGGTGACATCGGAGCAACCAACTCCAGCACCATCCAGGGGGCCTGCCGTTGACGTTTCTCTAGTGATAGCTGGCGACGCCAAAGAAACCAGCTCCAGCACCACCCTGGGGGCCTACCGTCGATGACTCTACGATGATGTTGGGTAACGCCAGAGCAGACAGTTGTGGCACCACCCAGGGGGCCTGTAGTCGACGTCTCTACTCAGACAAAGCTTGGCGCCCATGAAGGGTCCCCGCCGTGGTCATCTACTCAAACTTTCCCACTCTGCTAGGGGCCCGTCGAAGACATCCTGCGATCAAGTGGTAGGTGTGCCCAACCACCTGGCCACATCTACCAGGGGGCCTCTGAGGGGGTCCATAGGCAGGACGTCAACTGATGACAGATCAGCTATGTCAAATGTGCGATCGTTGGTTCCTCACAAACTAACAAACTAGGCAAAGTTTTATAGGCCCTTACACTGCTAAGAGCCTGGGTGAATAAGACGAGAACACACTAGACACAACCAAGAAGCCAAACACGAATTCAAATTCATTGAAGAATATTTACAAAGGTGCGAGCCCCGAATACAAAGTCATCCCCACCTAGGTGCCGCCGGACACAATCTCTCGCGAATGGTGCGGTGACATGTTTGGCGACATCCTTGACTTCTGTCGTTGCCACTTCTTCGCGAGCCATGACGGGGCTGTCGAATACGAAGTCCAGTGGTATCTCTGGATACTGACTATGGTAGCACACCGGAACCCAAGATGCCACTGTCTCTGCCTGCGCTCTACCCTCGTCCTCCAGATGGCGGGCCAGCTGTAACTCCTGCAGATCGAGCTCCTGAGTGTGGCGCTCCTAAGTCTGCTCCCGAGCCCAGACGTCAAGCTCTAGCAAGAGGAGTTCCTGGCGCTCAGCTAGGTGTTGCTCCTGATTGTTGACTGTCCTTAAGTGCCAAATTTAGACCGTCAATTCACCTCATAATGTGCACAAAAGAGGAGCACAACATAGTGGTAGGGTCAAAAACTAACAAATACCACAAGTGTTGGAGTTCATTTGTATGCAGGTGAATTTAAACCCAAAATACCAAGACATGCAAAAAGTAATCCATGAAATTGGATTTTAACGAATCAGGCAATGCCACATGTCATCACATGGATCAAATGGCCCAGAAACAGAAGCATTCGAGGCCATCCAATGGTGTAGCACCCATATAAAGGAATGGGACCCACCTAGCAGAGACTTGGAGGAAGCACAGCCCCAACAGAGCCAAGACCAGGTCAGCCGACCCCCCTAGTCGGCGGACTAGGTCATGGCGCCAAACACAGTCAAACGCCACGTTTTGGATCCTCCTGGCTTGAAGAGGTCATGGGTGACTGATTCACGTGCATTTTTTGGCAACAACTTACCCTTCTCCCCCTATATATAGAACCCCACACCTCACTTAACTCACACACTGCTAAGGTTTAGAGTAGTCGTAGAGGCTGCCAAGTAGAAGGAGAGTGTGGTGAAGAGTTTAGGAAAAGGAGGCTTGGACTTGTCAAGTCCCTCTTCTACACTTGTAACCCTACAAAGGTGTTACTCAAATGAAGTAAGCCTTTTGTGAATTCAATTCAAGTTTGATTCTCATTTCATAGTATTTGCACATGTAGTTACTTGTGGCTTCATTGCTTTAATTCTTAGAGGCTCTAGTTGTAGACTTGCATTTAAAACAACTAGAGTTGTGAGTTAGAATGTCAGCGCGGTGCTTAGGTTAGAAATCCCCAGTGAATATCTCGTAGACCCATGGATTGAAGAGGTAGGCAGTAGGTGGTGACAGCCCTATTTGTCCCTTGTAATCCTCCACGTTCGGCTATGCCATAGGCTCTTGGCAGGAGTCATCCTAGTGTTGCTAGGGGTAAACCCGTGCCTGAAGCAAGCAGCTACCGCAATCTTCTTTGAATTGGAATCAATACTTTGAATTCATCTCTCTTCCTTGCCTGCCAAACAACTTTGTGTTTTTTGGTGGATTTTGTAAGATTACACACACGTTCCTTAGATTCGATACCCTTGGGAATACTCTCTTAAGGGGAAGTGCTACACGAAAGATTCCATGCTTTCTATCCAATTGCCCGAATTGTGTCCTTATGGAAGGAAGTACTATGCTTCCAGTAGATGTAGAAGGAATCCATAGGTGCAGCTTGGGATAGATTTTCTCTTTCGAGAAATTCCGACCCAGATTTGTCCATCCCTGATCCGTTGCTTTTGCAACACTTCTACATGGGATTGAACAAAGAGTCTGCCCTACATCTTGACATTATAGTTGGAGGATATTTTCTCCATAAGACGCTGGAAGAAGGCTAGAATCTTCTAGACCAGATTCTAGAAAATTCTTCCTTCATTTTGGGCCTTAATGAGCCTCCTGAAGAGGAAGTAGTGTAAAGAACAGAGGATAAATCCTTGGACGAGGAAGAACCCATCTCTTTCCTATCCCAAACCTTGTCGAAGGAATCCTCTCCCGAACCAGAAACTATCAAGGAAGAGGAAATTCAACCTTTGATGTTTCCCTTGTACTTCGAGGAAGAGATATTTGAAGATTTTGAAATTACCTCGAAGTGCACTTGCCATAGGAATCATTGCCCATAACTCCACCTGACCCACCTAATGAAGTGTTCGTCCAACAGACGGTCAAGGATCTAACCTCAATTTAAAATAGGGAATAGACTGCAGAAGTTTAGCTGTCACCCAAAATCCTTCAGATGACCTCACCTTTGGCAACTATGCTATGCTTTATTAGAGGAACACCAATGAAGGTCTTATACAACCCTAATATTGGAGCAAATCTTATTTCGGATTCTTGTGCTCTCGCCATTAGCACCAACATGTAAATCCTTCCGAGATTCTTTCAGAAAAATCCTTGAAAGATGCAGGGTTTTGCAACAAGTGTCTGTAAGACACAATGATATTGAGGCAATCCTAGATTTCCATGTGTTCGAAATTCAAGATTTCGACATTATGATTGGGATTCCTATTGAGAAATTTCTCATGGAAATTCCCTTAGAAGGGAACCTCAATGTAACCCTCGGAGGGAGAAAATTTTCTATTCCTATCCTGCGTGCCAAAAACACATCTGCAGAATCTCCCATCGAAGATGAACCATTAGAGGGTGTTATAACTCTTCAATTCTTAGCTCCCCCTGAAATAGAAGGAGAAGAAGATTTCATCCAAGAGGAGGATGAATTTCAGGAAGCAATTGAATTAACAAAAGGAGAGTTCTTCCCAAAACCTCTTATTGAGTTGAAAATTCTACCTCCAGGCCTACGTTATGCCTTTCTAAATGGCGATTTGGAAGCCCCCTGCCATCATAAGTGACAAGCTTTCGGATGATAAGACACTCAAACTCATGCCATGTTAGAAAAGCATAGAGCTATTTTTGGATAATCATTGGAAGATCTTAAGGGGAATAGCCTTGCGCTATGCACCCATCGCATTTCTATTTGTGACATCCTAGCTCAAGGATTAATTTAATTGATAGAATACTCATACCACCAAGGTATTCCTTCTTTTCCGGGAGCCCACCTGCAAAGAACTCTAAGGTCAAGCGTGCTTGGCCCAGAGTAATTTATGGATGGGTGACTAACCGGGAAGTTTTCTCAGGTGCGTACGAGTGAGGACAAAATACGCAGAAAAGATTAGTGTTGGTCTGTGGGGATAGTTTGTGATCCTAGAAAGCCGCCTGTAATAACGACCGCCAGACCCGTAGTGGTTGGGGCGTTACAGAATGGTATCAGAGCCGCCCCTCGCGGTTTCACGGCAGCGTACGGGTCAAGGACGTGGGTACGTACGCATGGCGTGTGGGTCCTCTAGGAGGGACACGGTATGGTACGTATACTAGTACTAAACGTATGTACGTGGCCAAACGGGGACGTTCTTGGCTTGGAGGTTGATCGGCAAGAATGCGGTCTTCTAAGGGGGGTGGATTGTGTGACATCCTGACTCAAGGCATAATAGGATTGATATAATACTCGTACCACAAAGGTATTCCATCTTTTTCGGGAGCCCACCTACAAAGAACTCTGAGGTTAAGCGTGCTTGGCCCAGAGTAATTTACAAATGGGTGACCGACCAGGAAGTTTTCTCTGGTGCGCACGAGTGAGGACAAAATGCGCAGAAAAGACTAGTGTTCGTCTGTGGGGCTAGTCTGTGATCATAGAAAGGTGCCTGGAGTAACAACTGCCAGGCCCGTAGTGGTTGGGGTGTTACACTATTGACCCCAAGAGTGTCCCCTCAGGGAACCTCAAAGGCAGTTGAATAATGCGATGCGGGAAGTTGTCAAGAAGGAAGTCTTGAAACTTCTGCATGCCAGGATTATCTACCCTATTCCTCATAGTGAATGGGTTAACCCAGTTCAGATAGTGCCTATGAAGGGAGGTATGACGATCGTTCAAAATGAGAAAAATGAATTAATTCCTCAACGAACCGTCACGGGTGATAGGATGTGCATTGATTACCGAAAACTTAACAAGGCTACAAGGATGGATCATTTTCCACTTCCCTTCATCAATGAGATGCTAGAGCGGTTGGCAAAACATTCCTACTTTTGTTTCCTTGATGGGTATTCGGGATATCATCAAATCCAAATCCATCCCAACGATCAAAGTAAGACCACATTCACATCTCCTTATAGAACTTATGCCTACCGTTGTATGTCTTTTGGACTGTGCAATGCTCCTGCCTCTTTTCAAAGATGCATGATGTCTATCTTTTCTGACATGATTGGGGAGATCATGTAAGTTTTCATGGACGATTTCTCCATCTATGGGAAAACTATTGATCATTGTCTGGAAAACTTAGACAAGGTCCTACAAATATGCCAAGAGAAGGACCTTGTACTTAACTAGGAAAAGTGCCATTTCATGGTCCGTGAAGGCATCGTTCTCAGACACTTAGTGTCCGAGAGAGGGATAGATGTGGACAAAGTAGAGATTGAAGTCATTGAAAAACTTCCACCTCCTATCAATGTTAAGGGAATCCACGGCTTCCTAGGTTGTAACACCCTAATTTTCATGCATCATGCATTGCACACATCATTAAATATGTTTAACATTAATCCACATAAAAACAAATAAGTTTAAAATTAATTAGAAGCAAAACAACACTTAGAAGTTCTGAGAAGTGCGGACTTGTTCGTTTTTGTGCGGACTAGTCCGTTTTCTCTCTCACCTCTCTTCGGACATGTCCGTTTTTGCTACATACTAGTCCATTTTTTCTCTCTATACCGATTTCGGACTTGTCTGGTCTATTGCGGACTAGACCGGTCATCCCATCCTTAAAATTTTGCAAAGTCCCCGGACTTGTCCGTTTTCCACCAGACTTGTCCGTGTCCCTCTCTAACTAAGTTCGGACTTATCCTATTTCATCCAGACGTATCCGTCTTTCCTCTGACAAATATCGGACTAGTCCGGTCTAGTGTGGACTTGTCCCGTGTTCGCGACTTTGATTCAATCTTTTCTTCCACGACTTGTTATTGGGTATTTACCTTAATTAGGCCTAAGAACATCGTGTCTAACCTCTTTGGAGCCCATGTGGGACCCCAACCCGACCTCCACCCAACGCTAACCCTCCACCCCTATATAAACAGGCCAACACCCCACTTTTACATCTCTTTGCCTCAATTGAAAGAACCCCAAAACCCTAGTTCGTGGGAGCCGCCATCAAAAGGAGATCCAACAACAAGAAGAATAGGAGGAAACAAAAGAGCATCAAGTGAACAAGATCTTCATCGAATTTTCGTTCTTCATCACCAATACACCCTCAACTCTCCATCACCAATCCTAGATCATCAAGATCAAAGTGTTGCCTCCAAACTCTTGTTCTTTAGAGTTCTAGACACGAGGTATACCTTCTACTTTCTCTTTTCCACGTGAATTCAACCCCAATTCTCCAAATTCTCGTAGATCAAGAAAACCCTAACTCGCTAGTTATGCGTAGGGTGGACTAGTTCGGCCCCTAACGGACTTGTCTGGCCTCTAGGTTTGTTTAGTGTTGAATTAATTCCAAATCAATGTAAATTAACTTGAACCTGTATAAACTTGTTGAGAACCTTTGTAATTGAATAGTAAAACATTAAAAGCAACTCATTAACAAGTTTCACTTTGCATTTGCATTAATCATGCATGTCATGTCATATTGAGTAATATATGAGCATTTATTGATTGTAATTACTGTTTTGTATGTTCGTTGTGCGGAATAGAAGTATTTTCTCTAGAGGGTGCTGCCGAGGACCTCTAGTGCCAGGATTTTGAAGTATTTGACCCTAACCAAGCTCAGGAGCAAGGAAAGTGTCCTTGAACATACTGATCCCGTTTTTAAATGTTTTGTTTGCAAAACTGCATGCTTGTGTCAATTTGATGGGAAACCCACTCATAGGTGTTTACTAGTCTTGTTTGACCATCCTTGTCGCTTGGGATACATTGTAGAGAGTCGAGAAGGGTTTTTTACCTTTTTGCTCTTCTTAAATTTAATTGAGATTGGGGAATAACCAAATGGCTTAATTATGAATTAATGAAGTTATGGATGATGAGAAATGATGAAAATGGTTAATTGGTAATATGGGACTTAGGAGATCTAAGCAAGCATGGTTTGTGGATCGGGTTGGTCTATATGGTGGTTTGCTTGCTTTAGATCTAAGGACCAATTCATGCGAGAATAAGCCAGGACAACTGTGCCACCAAAAGACCAAGTATGGGTGCAGCGTAGATGATTAATTAGGGTATTGCTAGTATTGCGCAAACCATTTGAAAGAGCGGGGAAGGGGAGTCGGATTGGGTTTGTATGAGTGGCGGGACTCCCTGGGATCCGAACGACACAACAAGGGGCCCTTGGTTTAGGATGTGCTCAGTTGGAGGCATCGCCACCGGTCAAACCTCAGTGGGTCTGTACATGCTAGTAGCCCGTTTGTAAAGGCTATTTTGTGATCTCTTGGCCACACACAAACGGAAATGACTAATGTGACTGACGCATCACGAGCATAAGGGAGGTTCTTAGTCACTGAAAGGTGATGAAATCACGAATACGTGGGCAAAGCGGTACAACCTCTGTAGAGTGTTAAAAACTATTATGATAGATGTGCTCCCAGTTAAGAGCACCTGAATGACCTACATGATAAGAGTGGAACTTGGGATTTGGGATGGTAATGGTCATGGTAATGGTTATGGTTATGGTAATGGTTATCGATGGAGTTATGATAAATGGACATGGACGATGATAATGGTAATATGGATGGATAATTGATGATTATTGGGTTACAATGGGATTAATTCACATAGACATCTTAGTATGCATTTTACATGTTTTTAATGTACTTTATGCATATTCCATTGTTTATTATCATGCTTTGTTTAAACTACATGTCATACTTTCCACACTTGCTGAGTACAACATGTACTCACCCTTGCAATTCCCCCACCAATAGGTGCAGGTCAGGATTGGGAGTATCACGACGTTAATGAGAGGTTCTAGGTTGTGTGCTGCCGTCAGCTTTGCATGTGGTGTTGCATGGAGCCGCGCTACCCTAATTGCTTAGTTTTATTAGTTGATTAATTAGATTACTTCCACTATAGATATATTTCAATAATGATCACTAGAGTTGCAATATGAAGATTATTTGGATGTTGTAATAAAAGTACTTATTTAATAATTTGAGTTGTGGTAATTATCTGTTTATCATTTGTGAATAACTTGTGTATGTGTTTTAAACATCATGGGCACATAAATATTGCACATGGTTCATTTTTCAGAACCGGTTGTCATAAATTGGTATCAGAGCCACATGTTGACGGTAGAACGCAACCTAGATACAATAGACACTTAAGAGCACATAGGAACACTCATGAATTGTTGTGGTTTGTTTGGTGTGCAGATTGCTATGCATTGTTGCTTGTGTGCTTACTAGAGGATTTTGGGATGCTTTAGCATTGCCATGTCCATACAGGCTTGTATAGGTAGTTTCTTAGTTTCATATCCCTTGATGCATATTGTTGGGGACATTTTCTAAATTCCTCTATCTCTTGTTCTTTCTTCAGATGGTGAGAGCTCGCAACCAGAGGGACGCCAATCGTGAGGAGGAGGGCAATGAAGCACCTCAGAACAACCAGGGACCTGCTCAGGGAGCTATCGACTTTGAGCAATTATTGGCTATGCAAAACCAGCTCATACACACCATGATACAAACTATGGGACAACTGCAAGCTGGTAACAACAACAATCAGCCCCACATGCCTCCACCGCCACCACCCCCACCACCTCATAACCGGTTGGGAGAGTTCATGAGGACACAGCCACCCACCTTTGCTCAAACCACTGACCCTACGGACGCCGATGATTGGCACAAGTCTGCGGAAAGTAAGCTAGCATTGTCCAATGCAGTGACCGGAATAAGGTTCTATTTGCTTCCCATCAACTGATTGGAGCAGCTGAAGATCGGTGGGATTCTTTATGCAACGCAAAAGAATCAGGAGAGGATCACTTGGGCTGAATTCAAGGTGAGCTTCCATTCTCATTATGTGCTGGAAGGTGTTATGATCCTAAAGAGGCAAAAAATTGGGAACTTGAGGCAAGGAAGATCAAGCGTGAGTGAATATCTTGGTAAATTCACTCAACTTTCAAGGTATGTGCCTAAAGATGCTAGTCGGGACAGCCAAAAGCAATATTTGTTCATGAGGGGCCTTAATAATGAGATCCTTGTGCAATTGCTCAACTATGACTATTCCAACTTCCAGAAGCTTGTGGACAAAGCTATTGTGGTTGAGAACAAGATTCGTGAGATGGAGCAAGACAATAAGAGGAAAGCACCATACCAAGGACAGCCGCAAGGAAGCAATGTTTGCCCGAGCTTTGCACCACCCAATGCGCCCTTCTACAACCCCTCGGCTCCTGCATATCGCGCTGCTGTTCCACCGAGTCCAGCTCAAGCAATGCAGCAACGCCCCGCTATGCAAGCACCTCATCCTCCAATGCCTCAAACGCCTCGCGCCAGCTTTCTTGCAAATGTTCAGAATCAAGCTTGTCCAAATAATTCTGGTGTAGCAAGGCAGTGCTATACTTGTGGTGAAGCAGAACATTTTGCATTTCAATGTCCTAAGTCAGGCCTTGGTCAAAGAAGCAATGCTCCAAGACAGAACCCAAGACCGAATGGAGGAGTGCCACAAGGCAATTGTGGACCGCAGAATCTTGCTCGTGGCAATGTGAACCATGTCTCTACGAAGGAAGCACACAACAAGTGGATGACATGGTGATTGGTATGTTTCTCACAAACTCCAGCCTGGCGACTATGTTATTTGATTTTGGAGCATCGCATTCATTCATTGCATCGAAGTATGTTGCCAAGTATAGTTTCCTATCTCTCATATGAAGTATACTTTCTTGGTTAACTCTCCTGGAGGAGAGATGAGGACAAATATAGTATGTTCAAAAGTAAGCCTTAGAATAAGGAGGGTAGACTTCTTTGCCAACCTCATTGTTTTGGATTCTCAAGGATCGGACATTATACTTGGTATGGACTGGTTTAGGAAGCACAATGGAGTTATACATTGTGCCACAAAGACGATGAAGTTGACCAATGAGGAAGGGACCACCATAGAATTTGAAGCATCTCAACATGCACCGAAGCAATTGGAGCTGAATCACATGGACGGTGCCGCAATTGAGGAGATTCTAGTGGTGTGCGTATTTTTTGATGTGTTTCCAGATGAGTTGCCAGGTACGATGCCTGATCATGACATATAATTTGTTATTGAATTAATACCTGGAACTGCACCTATAGCTTAGAGGCCATATAGGATGCCTGCTAAGGAATTAGCGGAGCTCAAGAAGCAAATTCAAGAGCAGCTAGAAAAGGATTTCATTCGCCCGAGCTCATCACCTTGGGGAGCACCAGTGCTTTCTGTGGACAAGAAAGATGGATCTCAAAGGATGTGTGTGAATTACCAAGCCCCCAACGAGGTGACGATCAAGAAAAAGTATACTTTGCCCCGCATAGAGGATTTGTTCGATCAGATGAAGGGTGCTTGCATTTTCTCTATGAATGGTTTGAGGTCAGGTTATTTCCAAATGAAGATAAGACTGTCGGATATACCCAAAACAGCTTTTTGGACACGACATGGATCTTATGAGTATACCGTTATGTCCTTTGGATTGACAAATGTGCCTGCATACTTTATGTACCTGATGAATAAGGTCCTCATGGAGTACATAAATAAGTTCATTGTGGTGTTCATTGACGATATTATGATCTACTTGAAGAGAGAAGAGGAACATGAGGAACACTTGAGGCTCACGTTGCAGAAGTTGAGGGAGCATCAATTGTATGCCAAGTTCAGCAAGTGCCGGTTTTGGTTGAATGATTTGTCGTTTTTGGGCCATATCATCTCCGGAAGAGAAGTATCGGTTGACCTAGGGAAAGTGAGAGATGTGCTAAAATGGGAGCCACCGCAAAGTGTAAAGGAAATAAGGAGTATTCGTGGGATGGCTGGATATTACCGTCGGATCATCAAGGACTTCTCCAAAATAGCCAAGCCAATGACTTAGTTGTTAATGAAGGGGAAATCATTCTAATGGACTCAAGATTGTCAAAACAGTTTTGGGCAGTTGAATAAGCGGTTAACTACAACCCCAGTCTTGATATTGCTGGATGTGAGCAAAAGTTTTGATATCTATTGTGACGCCTCAAGACAAGGACTTTGATGTGTTCTCATGAAAGAAGGTCAAGTGGTAGCCTATGCATCGAGGCAATTGAAGAAACTTGAGCAGAATTATCCTACACACGATCTCGAACTTGCAGGCATGGTGCATGTTTTGAAGATTTGGAGAGATTACATTTTTGGCCATAGGTGTGCGATTTACATGGTCCACAGGAGTCTCAAGTACAATTTCATGCAAACGGACCTGAATTTGAGGCAACGAAGGTGGTTGGAGCTCATCAAGGATTATCATGTGGGAATAAATTATCACCCATGGAAGGCTAATGTAGTGGCCGATGCCTTGAGTAGGAAAGGAGTAAGCCACCAGCTCACGGTCCAAGAATTGCCATCCAAGCTATGCAAGGAGTTTGAACGACTGAATCTTGGATTTGTGGATGAGATGGGAATAATGGAGTTAAATCCGACCTTGGAGCAAGAAATTCTAGAAGGTTAAACCAAGGATGAGGGAATTCAATAAATCAAAGAAAGGACCCAAGAGGGGAGAGAATTCAGATTTGATGAGGATGAACATGGTACCCTCTGGCTCGGAAAAAGAATCGTTGTGTCTAATGTTAAGCATATTCGGGAAACAATTTTGAAGGAGGCACATGACTCACCTTACACAATTCATCCCGATTGTACAAAGATGTACAAAGACATGAAGACTTGTTATTGGTGGGCCAGTATGAAAAAGGACATGGCTGAATATGTGGCCTTGTGCGATGTGTGCCAACGGGTCAAAGCTGAACATCAGAGGCTCGATGGATTATTGTAGCCATTGAAGATTCTGAAGTGGAAGTGGGAAGAAATCGGAATGGACTTCAGAGTCTGATTACCTCGAACCCAGTCCAGTTATGACTCAATATTGGTTATTGGGGATCGGTTGACCAAATCAGCTCATTTTATTCCTGTCAAGACCACATATACTATCGCGAAGCTAGCAGAGCTGTATATGAATCATATTGTGTGCCGACATGGGGTACCAAAGTAGATAGTGTCCGATAGAGGTTCTCAATTCACCTCGAAGTTCTGGGATAAACTACATCAAGCTATGGGTACAAGGTTAAATTTCAATTCGACATATCACCCTCAAACCGATGGACAAACCGAAAGAACAAAAAGATTTTAGAGTACATGTTAAGAGCTAGTGGTTTAAAGCATGGAAGAAGGTGGGACAAAATCCTTGCATACACGGAATTCTCATATAACAATAGTTACCAAGCAAGTTTGAAGATGTCACCATATGAAGCACTATATGGAAGGAAGTGTAGGACACCTTTGCTTCGGAATGAGATAGGAGTGAACCAGGTATTTGGACATGATATGTTGCAAGAAGCTGAAAAACAAGTTTAGATCATCTGCGAAAATTTGAGGGCTGCCCAATCAAGACAAAAAGGATATGTGGATAATAGGAGGATAAACCTAGCATTTGAAGTGGGATACTTCGTCTACCTCAAAGTGTCACCCATGCGAGGTCATAAGAGGTTTAATATCAGAGGCGAGTTAGCACCTTGCTATATTATACCATTCAAGATTTTGGACAAATGGGGAGAGGTAGCATATAAACTGGAGATGCCAGCTCATTTTTCAGATGTACATTATGTGTTTTATGTTTCACAGCTCAAGAAGTGCTTAAGAGTACTGGAAGAACATGTGCCAACGAAAGAATTAGAACTAGAGGCAGATTTGACTTATGTCGAGCAACCGGTCAAAATCTTGGAAACCGAGGAGAGGGTCACAAGAAATAAGGTCATTAGATGGTGTAAAGTGCAATGGAAGCATCATACATAATTGGAAGCAACTTGGGAACTAGAAGATGAGCTCAAGAAAGATTTTCCCTATCTCTTTCCTTCTACGTCGAATCTCGAGGGCGAGAGTCATTTTAATGGGGGTAGGTTTGTAACACCCTCATTTTTATGCATCATGCATTGCATACATCATTAAATATGTTTAGCATTAATCCACATAAAAAAATAAATTTAAAATTAATTAGAAGCAAAACCGCACTTATAAGTTCTGAGAAGTGCGGACTTGTCCGTTGTTGGTGCGGACTAGTGCGTTTCCTCTCTGACCTCTCTTCGGACAAGTCCGTTTTTGCTGCGGACTAGTCTGTTTTTTCTCTCTGTACCAATTTCGGACTTGTCCGGTCTATTGCGGACTAGTCCGGTCATTCCATCCTTGAAAATTTTGCTAAGTCCCCAGACTTGTCTGTTTTCCGCCAGACTTGACCGTGTCCCTCTCTGTCAAAGTTCGGACTTGTCCGATTTCGTCTGGACTTATCCGTTTTTCCTCTGACTAATATCGGACTAGTCCTGTATAGTGCGGACTTGTCCGATGTTCATGAATCCGATTCAATCTTTTCTTCCACGACTTGTTATTGGGTATTTACCTTGATTGGGCCCAAGAACGTCGTGTCTAACCTCTTTGGATCCCTTGTGGTACCCCAACCCGGCCTCCACACAACCCTAATCCTCCTTCCCTATATAAACAGGCAACCACCCCACTTTTACATCTCGTTGCCTCATTTGAAAAAAACCCCAAAACCCTAGTTCATGGAGCAGCCATCAAGAGGAGATCCAGCAACAAGAAGAAGAGGAGGAAACGAAAGAGGATCAAGGAACAAGATATTCATCAAGTTTTCGTTCTTCATCACCAATTCACATTCAACTCTCCATCACCAATCCTAGATCGTCAAGATCCAAGTGTTGCCTCTAAACTCTTGTTCTTTGGAATTCTAGATATGAGGTATACCTTCTACTTTCTCCTTCCCACGTGAGTTCAACCCCAATTCTCCAAATCCTCGTAGATCAACAAAACCCTAACTCGCTGGTTCTGCGTAGGGCAGAATAGTTCAACCCCTAGAGGACTTGTCCGACCTCTAGATTCGTTTAATGTTGAATTAATTCTAAATGATGTAAATTAACTTGAAACATGTATAAACTTGTTAAGAACCATTGTAATTGATTAGTACACATCAAAAGCAACTCATTAACAAGTTTCACTTCACATTTGCATTAAACATGCATGTCATGTCATATTGAGTAATATATGAGCATTTATTGATTGTAATTATTGTTTTCTATGTTCATTGCGCGGAATAGAAGGATTTGCTCTAGAGAGTGCTGCCGAGGACCTCCAGTACCAGGATTTTTAAGTATTTGACCCTAACCAAGCTCAAGAGCAAGACAAGTGTCCTTGAACATACTGATCCTCTTTTTTCATGTTTTGTTTGCAAAACTGCATGCTTGTGTCAATTTGATGGGAAACCCACTCATAGGTGTTTACTAGTCTTGTTTGATCATCCTTGTCGCTTGGGATACATTGTAGAGAGTCGGGAAGGGATTTTTACCTTTTTGCTCCACTTAAACATATTTGGGATTGGGGAATAACCAATTGCTTAATTATGAATTAATGAAGTTATGGATGATGAGAATTGATGAAAATAGTTAATTGGTAACATAGGACTTGGGAGATCTAAGCAAGCATGGTTTGTGGATCGGGTTGGTCGATATGGTGGTTTTCTTGCTTTAGATCTAAGGACCGGTTCATGCGAGAATAAGTCAAGACAACAATGCCACCACAAGGACAAGTATGGGTGCGACATAGCTGATTAATTAGGGTATTGCTAGTATTGCGTGGACCATTTGTAAGAGCAAGGAAGGGGAGTCGGTTGGGTTTGTATAAGTGGCGGGACTCTCTGGGATCCAAATGGAACAAGAGGGGGCCCTTGGTTTAGGATGTGCTCAGTGGAGGCATCGCCACCGTGAAACCTCAGTTGGTCCATACATGCTAGTAGCTCCATTGTAAAGGCTATTTTGTGATCTCTTTGCCCCACACCAACAAAGTGTGTAATGTGATCGATGGGTCATGAGCATAAGGGAGGTTCTTAGACACTGAAAGGTGATGAAATCACAAACACATGGGTAAAGTGGTACAACCTCTGCAGAGTGTTAAAAACTATAATGATAGTCGTGCTCCCGGTTAAGAGCACCTGGATGACCTACATGATTAGAGTGGAACTTGGGATTTGGGATGGTTATGGTTATGGTAAGGGTCATGGTAATGATTATGGTAATGGTCATTGTAATGGTTATGGATGGATTTACGATAAATGGATATGGACGATGATGATGGTAATACAGATGGATAATTGATGATTATTGGGTTATGATGGGATCAATTCACATAGACATCTTAGTATGCTTTTTTACTTGTTTTGAATGTACTTTTATGCAAATATCCATTGTTTATTGTCATGCCTTGTTTAAACTACATGTCATACTTTCCACACTTGCTGAGTACGACATGTACTCACCCCTGCAATTCCCCCACCAACAGTTGCACGTCAGAGTTGGGAGTATCACGACGTTAATGAGAGGTTCTAGGCTATGTGCTGCTGTCATCTTTGCATGTGGTGTTTCTTGGAGCCGCAATACCCTAGTTGCTCAGTTTGCTTAGATGATTAATTAGATTATTTCTGCTGCAGTTATATTTCAATAATGATCATTAGAGTTGCAATATGAAGGTAATTTGGATATTATAATAAAAGTACTTATTTAATAATTTCAGCTGTGGTAATTGTCTGTTTACCAGTTGTGAATCACTTGTGTATGTGTGTTAAACATCCTGGGCACACATATAATGCACTTGGTTCATCTTTCAGAACCGGGTGTCACATAGGTCATGCGGGGTTCTATCCGTGATTCATCAAAGGCTTCTCAAAAGTCGCTAGATCCCTCACTAACTTATTAGCTAAGGAAGCTCCCTTTGATTTTGATGATGAATGCATTAAATAATTTGAAACACTTAAAAAGGCACCCATCTCAGCTCCAAACATTCAACCTCCTGATTGGACGCTGCCATTCGAAATCATGTGTGATGCTAGTGATTATGCTGTTTGTGCCGTCCAAGGCCAAACCAAAGATAAAAAGGATCATGCAATAGCCTACGCTAGCAAAACTCTGATAGGAGCTCAACTCAATTATTGTAGGATCGAAGAGCATGTGAAAAGCTACTAGAGGGGGTGAATGGTAGATTTAAAAAAATCTTACGCAGCGGAAACAATTAAATCCGAGCCCCTTTGTAGAAAAATGATCTGCTAAAAAAATGTGTGTGAGACTAATTTAAATGTGTTTCAACTTGACAAAAGTGATAGATATCAGAGAGAATCAAGTCACGAAGACGACACAACAAGAATCAATCAAATCTGTTGAGAGAAACACAAGTTACGATCAAAAGATCAAACAAAGATCAATCTATTCTACCGAGTAAAAACAAATCTATAATACTGCAAAGAAACTCGTGTAGATCAATAACCACAAATCCAATTATCGTAAAATTTTGACAGGTGATATATAATCAAGTTTTGAAGAAAACCCAAAAAAAATCATGTCAATTGGATCTGTAAAACTCGAGTTATGATAAAACCACCGAAGAAATGTAGTGTTGTGCAGAAACATGTCGGACAAACAAGGCACAAAAGTTCCTTTCAACTATGAATTTTATTCAATAGAACACAAGAGGAACAGCCCCAAAGTCATGCACCACGAGCTTTGGCCTCCCTTGCTTATATAACCAGCTCGAAAGCCAACTCAACTCAAATCAGGACTCTAATCCTACACCATTCACAAATCGAAACATTCCATAACTGCTTAGGACTCTTCTATATGAAGACAGAAGCAATTTTAAGACCTCCAAAACCCTTAGGAACGTATCCCACATTCCTAAAACAACCCAAATTCGTGTCCCAAACGATATCCTAACATAACCAACTCAAAACATTCCATAATTGAGTCAAACACGACTCAGCCGCAGCTTGAGTCCATAACCTAGTCGGTTGGACCTTTCCGACAAATTCTTTACGTCCAATACGCCTTGGAACCATGTAGCCACGTCCATGCACTACTTGCACACATGCAAACATCTTCCAACGACGTCCACGATACCTTCATATGCATTGTTCTTGATTCATACATGTTGCGCGACCTCCCGATCAACTCAACCACAATTCCTCCCGAACTTGATTGTTGAACCTCATCTTCTCCCTAAGACTAGTTCAATGGATCCCGTCACCAGCCATGTCTTGAACTCAAGCAACACCTGCACATGAACAAATAACCAATCGTACAAGCCCAAGTCCGCGACTTGACTCAAGTTAGTTCCGATCACAACACCTTATGTGAGCCCCTCACATAAGCATGTTGCAAAGCATAGCAAAACGATATCAGCCATATCAACCAAAATGCACCAAAAACATAGCAAATGAATACTAAGCAATCTTTCCAACAAAGTAAAGCAAGTTTTAAACATTTCACAATAAAAGCAGGAACATTGCGGTCAAGCTCCGAACCTTGCCAAAGCTAACCGGAGCTTGAGTTGGAGCTTACAAAAGCTAGTAGAACCTAGCGTCGGAGCTTACAAAAGCTAGTACAACCTAGCGCTGGAGCTTACCAAAACTAGTAGAACCTAGCGCTGGAGCTTACCAAAGCTAGTCGGAACTGGTCAACCCAAATGTCGGAGCTAACCAACATAATTCGGACCTAGCAAAACATATCAGAGCTTAACAAAGACATGTCGGAGCTATCAAAGATATGCTGGAGCTAAAGACAAAGCTCATCGGAGCTACCTAAAAACATGTCGAACCTCGACAAAGCAAGTCAGACCTATTGTCGGACCTTGCAGAAGCTCGGAGCTAGAGTCAGACCTTGATGATAAAGGTGTTTTGGTATTATTCAAAACTTTTATCGTCAAAACCAATGTATTCAGCACAAGCCAATATATTCAGCACACATAGGTCTCACAATCTCCCCCTTGATGAATGCATTGGTAACACCATTTAAAATCCGAACATTGGCTTATTCACATTAAAAGTTTTGAAAACAGTTTCTCCCCCTTTGTAAAATAGAAATAAAATGAAAAGAAAATCAAATTCTCCGCCTGAGAAGAATCGTGCCAAAACAATTGTGAATATGTCATGTGTAAACAATGTCTTCCCCTTGCATACTTATCTAAAAATTCACATATTGTCTCCCCCCTCTGACAATGTATTCAGCAAGGTACAAAAGAGAAATTTTAACTGTTATGAGTATATTATAACATATACATATAAAACAAAGCTCATCCAAGTCATACTATCAAGTAACTCACACTATCACAACAATGAGGTACATAAAGCAGTGTAAGTCATGCTAGAGATCAAATGTAATTTTCAATGTAAGCAAGTCATGATCTCACAAACTTAACTATTTCAAAACCTGAAAGCATGACACTTGTTGTTGCAATTTTATATTCCTTTAAGCACGATTTTTGATCATACGACATTTGCAGGAGATTATATGCGCATCTGCCTTATTCTAACCAACCAAGCCAAGCCTATGTCATTTGACAATCAGAAGCTTAAGGACATGGTTTTAGTCATACACGACTTCTTCCAAGTTGATATCCAAGTGCAATGATAAGCCATCTCAAAAGAAGAAGTGTGATGCATGCATATTCTCTTGATCTTTTCTCAATTTTTATTGATCATAAAAGCTCAACATGTGAGTTGATTACTTGATTTATTTTGTTATGATTAAAAGCACTTGTGAGCATGCAACAAGTTCAAAACAGCAAGAAAGTTCGATCATGACCAAATTTAGTGTAAGTAATTATTCCAATTACTAGTCATGGCAAAGAACTTTGAGCATGTAAAAGGAATCACAAAGTCATATATGTATGAAATACTATGATCATATTATTTTAATTTCAGATTCACACATAAACTTCCCAAGTTTCAAAACTCCCCCTCAATTTATGCCCTGAGGATGCATAACCCCTATTTCACTACGAATGTAACAAAAACGAGTGAAATCCAAAGGTTTTGTAAAAATGTCAGCCAATTGTTGTTCGGTATCTACATGGTAAAGCACAACATTTCCTTTTTTAATATTATCAAGGAGAAAGTGATACATAATGTCAATGTGCTTAGTTCTAGAATGTTGCACGGGGTTTTTAGCAATGCAAATGGCACTAGTGTTATCACAAAAAAAGTGAAACACTATCTAGATCAACCCCATAGTCCTTAAGCGTTTGAACAATCCAAAGAATTTGTGAACAAGCACTAGCAGCAGCTACATATTCAAATTCGGCTATGGATTGTACAACTAAGTTTTGTTTTCTAGAGGACTAAGCAACAAGTGAATTACCAAGAAAATGACAAGCACCAGAAGTACTTTTCCTATCAATCCTACAACCCCAAAAATCAGCATCCAAAAAAGCTTTCAAAGTAACGGTTCAGGAATACGGAAGAAAAATGTCAAAGTCTTGAGTTCCATGTAAGTACCTGAGAATCCTTTTGATGGCTTGACGATGTGAAGCACGTGGAGAGGCTTGAAAACATGCACAAAGACATACGCTGAATTGTATGTCCAGTCTTGATGTCGTGAGGTACAAAAGTGATCCAATCATGCTTCTATATTATTTTTGATCCATGGGTTCACCATCTTCATCAAGTTCAAGTGTTGCTGCTGTTCCCATTGGTGTCCGAAGAGACTTGCTTTTGTCCATGTTGACGCGCCTTAGGAGGTCTTTTGTATACTTCGTTTGATGCACAAAGGTACCCTCCTTGGTTTGCTTGATTTGCAGCCCCAAAAAGTAAGTGAGTTCACCCATCATACTCATTTCAAATTCGTAACTCATCATTGCTGAAAACTTGGACACAAGATCATGAGAAGCACAACCAAAGATAATATCATCCACATACACTTGAACGAATAATGAGTCATTGCAATGCTTAAGCACAAAAAGAGTTTTATCAACTTTGCCCATGGTAAACCCCTTCTCAAGTAAGAATGTTTTTAACCTTGCTTAGCGCGCAAGAAAACACGATTTGAGACATAACAAGCGGTTGCAATCGCATCAGTCCAAAATTTCCTAGGAGTTTGATATTCATCAAGGATAGTCCTAGCCATCTCAACTAAGGTTCTGTTTTTTCTTTCTACAACACCATTTTGTTGAGGTACATATGGTGAAGAAAATTGATGATCTATTCCATTTTCAGCACAAAAGTGATCAAAAGATTGATTTTTGAAATTCAGTTCCGTTATCACTTCTAATTGCTTTTAAAAATCCTGGGTGATCAATTTATAATCTAAGAAATAAAGTTCTAAAGTGACTAAAAGCTTCATTCTTAGGTGCCATAAAGTAAAACCAAGAGTATCTAGAATAGTCATCAACAATCACAAGAACATACCATTTACCTCTGAAGGATTGAACACGTGAAGGTCCTACAGTGTCAAGGTGCAAAAGTTGACACAGTTCAGTTGTCATGATTTTGAGAGGAGTATGTGAACCTGCAACCATCTTAGCATGTCTACAAGAAGAACAGACAATTTCTTTGTCCCCTTTAAGCTTAGGCGGCCCACGTATGCGATCAAGAGCACTAACACACGTTAGATGATCAAAGCTTACGTGACCAAGTCTACGATGCCAAAAATATAAGTCCTTTGAATCATTAGAAACTAGACACCTATGGTTAGAGGAAGACATATCAAAATCAGCTTTAAAAACTCTTCCAAACCGAGACATGTTAAAATAAGCTCACTATTTGAACTTACAACTTTGCAGCAGATTTTATTGAAAATAATTTTCAGATTTTCATCTAGCAATTGTGAAACAGAAAGCAAGTTGTATTTCAAATTTTTGACAAGTGCCACATCCTTCAAAGTGTAGTGATCATTTACTCTAACCAAACCCTTAGCAATTATAGGAGTTAAAGAATTATCGGCAAAAGCAACATTCTCTACACGTGACACAAAAGAGAGGGAGGAGAACCAATCTTTGTTACCGGTCATGTGGCATGAGCAACCTGAAACCACAATCCAAATGTTCTCCTTACTCAAACGTGTAACCTACATAGAAGCACAATACGTCGATGACTCAATACTGGGGTTAGTTAAATGACATTTAGGAATCCAGTACTATAAGGTGTTACTTGTGTAGCACAAAAATCAGTAGCTCCGAAGGCAAAAACAGAAGGTCTGGAGGTAAACTATGAATGTTTTTTACTCATAACAGCAGGTTGCATGCTTCTGGCATTCGGTTTAATATGTGCAACAAATTTTGCATGAAATTTATGAGATCTAGCAATCATTCTTTCCTTTTTCTATTGTTTAGCTAGTCTATAACAAAAATCTATGACATGACCATCTCTACCACAGTAGGTACAATGAAATTTAACATTGTGTTCATGTCTAGATGAGCAAGCAACATTTTTATTTGAAATGAATGAGACAACACTCCTGCAGATTTGAAAACCACTTCTTTTTGTTTAGGAACTGTTTGAATCAAATCACTTCCTAATGACTTGACAATTTTAGGTGGATGTGCCTTAGCACGAGCATGAGAATCAAAACCTAAACCAATTTTATCATTGCAAGACTTGGAAGAATTCAGCAGCAAGTTTAGGTTCTTATTCCCATTACAAAACCGATCTAATGTCATATGCATGTTATCAAGTTTATTGGATAGATCAAGGCAATTTCCACATGAAGTTTTTCCTTTTAATTTGCAATTGGAACAAAATTTATCTTCATGAGAATGTAAAGCATTGTTCAATATAGAAATTTCATTCATAGCATGTTGTAGTTTCTTATCAAGATCGTCAAAAGTAGAACAATGCAAATCAAATGTAGAACAACTAGCATCTTTCAAGTTTTTATCATTAAGTACAGCAAGCTCTTTGTTCTTTTCAATTTCTTACTCAAGTTTATCAAGTGTGAAGGTGTGCGCACTTCTTAACATGGAAAATTGTTCATAGATTAACTCACATGAGGGACATGCATCATCACTAGGAATCAAAGTTTTTAAATGGTTGATTTCAGATTCGTGATTCAGTTTTAGCGACATTATCCCTAAACTTTTTGTCCTTTTTTCTTATCTATGACAGTGGCACGAGAAATAGCATCACACATTTCTTCGCAAGTAGGACATATCTCTTCATTGTCGCTGTTGTGTTCAACCTCCTCCATACTTGATCTTGACTTGCCCGCCATGAAGCACAAGTTTGCCAAATCATCTTCATCTTCGTCGCTTCCAATGTCCATGTTGCTTGAGCCAAGTTCCTGGAGTGCGGAGATAAAACTGTTCACCAGTTGGCGACCTGTAAAGCCCTTCTTCTTCTTCTTATCATTTGTTGAGGAGTGCTTCATCCTTGATTGTTTTTCTTCTCGAGAAGTAGAACCTGAAAGGTTAGGACAATCTGTACAAAATTGTCCTGTCTTACCACATTCAAAGCATCATTGAGGTCTGGAGCTTCTTCTCCTTCTAGTTCTCACATTTTGCAGTGCTTTTGAGAACCTAGTAGAGAGAAGTACTAGCTCCTCCTCTAGAAACTCCTCAACCTGTTCAAGGGTTATAGAGGACAACAAAGCAAGTGTACCACAAGATGAAGATTGACCGGTGCTAGGCATCTCACGTTGTGAAACAAAAGCAATAGACTTGTTGGGGTTTTTACGTGATATTATGTCAATTTCATAAGTTTTTAACATGGAATATAGCACATCTAAAGTAAGTGTACTCATGACAGTAGATTCACAAATGGATGTAACTTTCATCTCCCAAATTGTCATGTCTAATGCACTTAACAATTGCCTAGCATTTTCAGCTTCTAAAAAATTAACATTGACGCTACGCAAGTTGTTGAGAATTTTATTACAGTGAGCAAAGAGATCATCAATGGACTCACCGGGTTGCATCTTGAAGCGCATGTATTCTTTCTTGAACATATTTTGCCTTACCTCCTTGATCGTGTTGGATTCTTTGTGGTAGTCACAAAGTGCTTTCCACACATCGTATGCAGATGGAGGTGTGCAAGCCTCCCTAACACTTTGAATGTGTTCATTTTATTGATATGCTTCCTTCAAAGAAGAATCAGTTTTTTCGTTCTCTTGTTATTTCAAAGTAGGAAAGTCCTTTCGATCCACACGGTCGAAGTCGCTTTGAGTTAATCCTTGTATGATCAAGTTTCGAGCCTTGTTGGTGTTGTCGACATCTCTTAGATTTGTAGTTGTAAATTGATCGTTTGACGGCACTTTGTAAGTCTTGTACACATTATCCCATATTGCAAAGCCCTGCGCCTAGATGAAAGCCTCCATGCGTGCCTTCCAAACCTGAAAATCAATACCAACAAACTCACAAGGTTTGGCGGAGTATTTCTCCATGATGATTAGTCAAAAACACGTGCAAATCACAATGATTAGAGAATCGTGGCTTTGATACCAATTGTAGGACCGAAGATTACATGAAAAGCTACTAGAGGGGGGTGAATGGTAGATTTAAAAAATCTTACGCAGCGGAAACAATTAAATCCCAGCCCCTTGGCAGAAAAATGATATGTTAAACAAATTGTGTGTGAGACTAATCTAAACGTGTTTTACCATGACAAAAGTGATATATATCATAGAGAATCAAGTCAAAAAGACGACACAACAAGAATCACTCAAATCCATCGAGAGAAACTCAAGTTACGATCTAAAGATCGAACAAAGATCAATCTGTTCTATCGAGTAAAAACAGATCTGTAATACTACAAAGAAACTTGTGTAGATCAAAAACCACAAATCCAATGATCGTCAAATTTTGACAGATGATACATAATAAAGTTGTTAATACAACCCAAAAAGAATCATATCAATTGGATCTGTAAAACTCGAGTTATGATAAAACCACCAAAGAAAGGTAGTGTTGTGCAGAAACTCGGCGAGAAAAAATTGTTTGGAACAAGTCGGATGAACAAGGCAAAAAAGTTCCTTTCAACTACGAATTTTATTCAATATAACACAAGAGGAACAGACACAAAGTCGTGCACCACGAGCTCTGACCTCCCTTGCTTATATAACCAGCTCGAAAGCCAACTCAACTCAAATCAGGACTCTAATCCTATTCCGTTAACGAATCGAAACTTTCCATAACTGCTTAGGACTCTACTATACGCAGATAGAAGCAATCTTCAGACTTTGAAAACCCTTAGGAACATATCCCACATTCCTAAAACAACCCAAAATCGTGTCCCACACGAAATACTAACATAACCAACTCAAAACTTTCCACATTTGAGTCAAACACGACTCAGCCGCAGCTTGAGTCCATAACCTAGTCGGTTGGACCTTTCCGACGAATTCTTTACGTCCAATACGCCTTGGAACCATGTATCCACGTCGATGCACTCCTTGCACACGTGAAAACATCTTCCAACGACGTCCATGATACCTTCATATGCATTGTTCATGATTCATACATGCTGCACGACCTCCTGATCAACTCAACCACAATTCCTTCCGAAGTTGATTGTTGAACCTCATCCTCTCCCTAAGACTAGTTCAATGGATCCTGTCACCAGCCATGTCTTTAACTCAAGCAACACCTGCACATGAACAAACATCCAATCCGTACGAGCCCAAGTCCGTGACTTGACTCAAGTTAGTTCTGAACACAACACCTTACGTGAGCACCTCACAAAAGCATGTTGCAATGCATAGAAAAACGATATCAGCCATATCAACCAAAACGCACCAAAAACTTAGCAAATGAATACTAAGCAATCTTTCCAACAAAATAAAGCAAGTTTGAAATAATTCACAATAAAAGCAGGAACATTGCGATCAAGCTCCGAACCTTGCCAAAGCTAACCGGAGCTTGAGCTGGAGCTTACCAAAGCTAGTAGAACCTAGCGCTGGAGCTTACCAAAGCTAGTACAACCTAGCACCAGAGCGTACCAAAACTAGTATAACCTAGCACTGGAGCTTACCAAAGCTATTCGGAACTAGTCAACAAAAAAGTCAGAGCTATAAAAACATGTCAGAGCTAACCAACATAAGTTGGACCTAGCAAAACATATCGGAGCTTAACAAAGACATGTCGGAGCTATCAAAGATATGCCAAAGCTAAAGACAAAGCTCCCCGGATGTAGGATCGAAGAGCACGTGAAAAGCTACCAGAGGGGGGTGAATGGTAGATTTAAAAATCTTACGCAGCGGAAACAATTAAATCCCAACCCCTTCGGCAGAAAAATGATCTGTTAGAGAAATCATGTGTGAAACTAATCTAAATGTGTTTCACCGTGACAAAGCTGATATATATCAGAGATAATCAAGTCACGAAGACAACACAAGAAGAATAACTCAAATCCGTCGAGAGAAACTCAAGTTATGATCAAAAGATCGAACAAAGGTCAATCTGTCCTACCCGAGAAAAACAGTTCTGGAACGCTGCAAAGAAACTCGTGTAGATCAGAAACTACAAATCCAATGACCGTGAAATTTGACAGATGATAGATAATCAAGTTGTCAAGACAACCCAAAAAGAATCACGTCAATTGGATCTGTAAAACTCGAGTTATGATAAAACCACCTACGAAAGGTAGTGCTGTCCAGAAACTCAACGAGTAAAACTTGTCTGGAATAAGTCGGACAAACATGGCACAAAAGTTCATTCAAACTACGAATTTTATTCAATAGAACACAATTGGAACAGCCCTAAAGTTGTCCACCATGAGCTTTGGCCTCTCTTGCTTATATAACCAGCTCGAAAGCCAACTCAACTCAAATCAGGACCCTAATCCTACTCCATTCACGAATCGAAACTTTCCATAACTACTTAGGACTGTTCTATACGCAGATAGAAGCAATCTTAAGACTTCCAAACACCTTAGGAACGTATCCCACATTCCTAAAACAACTCAAATTCATGACCCACATGAAATCCTAACATAACCAACTCAATACTTTCTATACTGAGCCATAACCGACTCCGCCGCAGCCAAAGTCATCAACAGATACGATCTGATCCTTCCAACCAGGTCTTCCCATCCATAAACCATCTTCAGAAACATGTTGCCACGTCATGCACCACGTGCATACGTGCAAACACCTTCCTTCAACGTCCAGTAACCTTCATATGCACTGCCCTTGATTCAATCATCTCGCGCGACCTCCTGACCCGTTCAACCAAAATTCCTCCTGAATTTGATTGTTTGAACCTCATCTCCTCCCTGAGACTAGTCCCAAGGATCCTGTCACCAGCCATGACTTGAACTCAAGCAACACCTGCATATGAACAAAAAACCAATCCGTACAAGCCCAAGTCCGCGACTTGACTCACGTCAGTTCCAAACACAACACCTGACGTGAGCACCTCACATAAGCATGTTGCAAAATCACAGTAAAACGATATCAACCATATCACCCAAAACACGCCAAAAACATAGTAACAGAATACTAAGCAACCTTTCCATAAGTGTAAAGCAAGTTCAAAATATTTCACATGAAAATTTTTAACATTATGATCAAGCTCCGAACCTTGTCAAAGCTAACCGGAGCTTGAGCCGGAGCTTACCAAAGCTAGTCGGACCTAGCGCCGGAGCTTACCAAAGCTAGTCGGACCTAGCGCTGGAGCTAACCAAAACTAGTCAGAACTAGTCATCCCAAAAGTCGGAGCTAGAAAAACATGTCACAGCTAACCAACATAAGTCGTACCTAGCAGAACATATCGGAGCTTAACAAAGACATGCCGGAGCTAAAGACAAAGCTCACTGAAGCTACGCAAAAACATGTCGGACCTAGACAAAGAAAGTCGGACCTATTGTCAGATCTTGCAGAAGCTCGGAGATAGAGTCAGACCTTGCTAAAAAGATGTCATGGCAGCATTCAAAACTTTTATTGTCAAAGCCAATGTATTCAGCACACATAGGTCTCGCAATCTCCCCCTTGATGAATGCATTGCACTACAAGAATCGGGCAAAAGGCCGTCGGGTATATGGGCGTCGGTAAGTTGAATAAACTGACGCCATTACATTAAAAACGTCAGTACACCGACGTTCATAGCCGACGAACCAGATTCGACGTTTTTAAGTCTTATGACCGTCGGGGCCGACGCCTTTAAGAGTTAAAGTCGTCGGTACCACGGAGCCAACGCATTTAATTCTTATGAAGGTCGGTGGCCCCCCGACGGCTTTAGAGTTGTTATGAGCGTCGGTGCGGAGCAGCCGACGTCTTTAACTCACTTATAAGCGTCGGCTAGGGGTCAGCGGTCGATGGCTTTAAGTCAGGTAAGGATGTTGGGATTAAATACACCGACGGCTATACGTGCCTTTTTGTTTAAATGCCCGCCTGTTTATTCCTACCCGCCCGGATGGGCAGCCTCCGGCACAACAACACAACACATACAGCACAAGCACACACCCATTTAAACTTGTCAAATTCACAAGCACACACCAGCACAACAAGTATATCAAAACAACAACAATACCAATTCACAAGCACAATTTCACAAGTTTACATAAACATCATAAGTTCACATAAACATCACAAGTTCACATAAATTTCACAAAGTGACAAAGTTCATAAAGTTCATGTGTTAGAACCTCCACCACTCGCACCTCCCTCGTTCAAATTTAGAAAATCATCGCAACCTTGCACATGATCGGAACCCTGCAAGAAACAAATACAAATACACATTACGCTAATTTCAGATGTCATTTCACCAGTTATGACTCATATCCATTTAACTTATCTAAACATTCATGTGAACCAGAAATTAACAGTAGAGCGCAAATACACTGGAAAAAACTTAAGTCCATGATTATCGAGAGGATAATGTTAATTTGACTCAAAGCCGCTAAGTACTATTCAAATTAAACTATGCTTTATAGGAAATAACGATTTAGAAGTCATACCGCTGCGGCCGGAGTTGTTGATGGGTTAGTTTGTCCCGGATTAAAGGGCATCGGGGGTACAACAGCTGGATACGGCTGCAATCCAGGAGCCAACAACGACATAAATCCCTGAGGTTGAGGAGCAAATGGTTGACCACTCTCAGGACCCTGTTACACATATAGTTAGAATTTTGTATTATAACTCAATGTAGTAAGACACACTGTGATACCTATGACGAGGAGCCAATATGTTGTCCTGGCTGCATTGGATGAGGCATACAACCTTGAGCGAAGAACTACATCAATTAAAGATATTCAATTAATTTAACACATAGTAAAGAGTATTGTAACTTGAATAGAACAACAAACTATACATACGACATCATATCAAACTGAGGTGGTTGTGGTGTGCCGAATGGAGTACCAGTGCTACCGTGACCCAAAAACTGCATCATGTAAATTATTTGTGAGATCTAAAGTGAAACATTTAAAATCAAATAAATAACTCAATTGTTAAGATACCTGTGTCATATATAGATACTGCATCTGTTGTTGCACCTGTTGCTGTATCTGTTGCTGCATCTGCATCTGCATCTCTTTCTGGTGCTGCTGCTGTTGTTGTTCCAACTAGGTCTGCATCTCTTCCTGAGTGCGTCTCAACTCTTCTCTTAATGCATCCGTCTCGACAGTAGACTAGGACCTACTAGAACTAGCACTGCAGTGTCGTCGCCTAACATAGGCCTCGCGCTCCACATACCCATCGCCCAATCCAAGTCTACAAAAGATACAAGTGCGATGAATCGATAATCAGTAACGTGGAAACAGCATTCTCTTTGCATATACCTCCCATGCAGTACTCCTCCACCGGCTTCGTACGCCGCACCCACATCCAAAGGTGCTCTTACAAAATCTGCCTCATGTCCATGATTTTTCTTGAGGCACTCAACATATTTCGCCTGCGAGGATACAATGAGTTCATGTGTAGATGTACTAAAAGGTAAAATAACTTGAATAGATCATACTTACCACTTTTTGCGTTGCTGTCTCATCACACAATTGCTCCGGGCAATTTGGGTCTGGACCTCTATGCCCCTTAAGGTAAACTTCAAAAAAACTAGGAGCGATACCAGTTTCAGCATGCTGCAATAACAAAATTCAAAGTTTTGTCAATACAATTATTTCAATCAATCTATGTTTGATTTTAAGAATTCACACTATTATTTGTTCCCTCCGCGCATGTCCATCCAGCCCATAGTAATGCTTTCCAGGCTTGCTCTTCCAGTTTTTTCGGTTTCTATCCGAAACTAACTTGAACTCATCCGACGCCCAGTACTCAATGAACCATTCCCAAGCTTCCGGATTCACACATATCCAATCCATGTAGCTATTCAAGTACTCCTCCTTAGTTAGATGTAACTTGGCTGCTTCATTTTTTGATATGCGTGTCAACAACTTAGTCTTGTAGTACACAATCACAGCTTTAATCTGGGCATCGGAGAAGGAGTCATTTGTGTGCCTTCTTGCTGACTCATGAAAAACTGCTCTTGCATATGCTTCACTCTCGCCTTCCTTCAAACGAAACACACGCTGCAATACAAACAATAATTAATGTTAATCAAAACAAGATGTAATATAATTGAATGACTATGAATACACTTACCCAAAACATATCCCAAACTATGTTCTAACAAGTACCCGCAGGGGCATACTCTTTCAATGCATAGTGATCCCAACTATGCGCGGTAATTCTTTGACTATCCAACACAACCATTCCGGGAAAGCAAAACCAGATGGTGTTTCCCAACTCTGTGTTAATCACTCGTCGATGTCCCTTGCCACTCCAATTAACCTCGTCCCAGCACCTAGTACCCTTCGACTTTATAACTATACGCTCATCCAAGCTTTTGCTTGGAGTACATAAAAGGTGCCTCCGTAGCCTGTTCAAACAATATTAGTTAATTAGTTTACAATAAACAAAGATAAAAGATAGCTTATCAATTAATCCGAAATTGTACCTGAAAGGGCATCGAGCGGGCGGCTGACCTGCCTCAACTAGCTCCGCAAGTCTTGCCAACCTCCTATCTCGCTCGAGATCATCCCCCTCTTCGTCATCGCCGCCCTCGTCATCCGCCTCAGCACCACCCTCAGAGGAGGACCACCCAAAGACCGCCGCAATCGTCTGGTCTCTCGTGTCCGAACCTGAGTCTCCCCCCTACTCTGACAACTGTGTCACAATATCCATCTCCTCGTCAAGTCCTGAGCCAGACTCGGCTCTGGCTCTCGTGAGGGCTCCGACTCTGCGACACACCGCATGAGCTGTCTTTGCCTATCCACACTTACGTTTGTACCCAACAAATGAAAATTAACATGTAACAAATATTAGTTAGTTAATTATAATACTAATATGTATTTAAAAATAAACAAGCACCTGAAACAAGCCTGTGTGCTCTGAACTACTAGTGTGGTCCGAACTACTACTGCGCTTTTTCCTGCCAAGTCTGATATGCTTGAACATTTGCATAAATTTAAAAATAATTATTAGTTATACAAAAAAAATGATAAATAAATGCGTACAATAAGAATCAAAATCTAAGATAATAAGTACAATAAAAACCAAAATCTAACAAAATACGTACAATAAGAATCAAAATGTAACAGAATGCATACAATAAGAATAAAAAATCATCAGCATCAGAATCTGCTTCTACCATACGTGCTTGAAGATGTTCACGTGTCTCTTGTTCTTCTATCTCTTCTTCAAACTCTTCTCCTTCACTATCTTGATCAAATTCTTCTTGATCCTCAATAATCCTTTTCTGCTTCTCAATAATCCTTCGTGACTATCGAATACGCTTCCTCAAAATGCCAGTATGTTCTTCAGACATTAACTCAAAATTATCACTAGCTATCTCTGCTAGTCCTGTCCCCCTAGATATCCTAAAATCTTCTACTTCCTCGGCTTCATCTTGATAGACATCACCATCATCATCTTCCTGATTATCTATGTATCCATCATAATGATGATGGTCCACTTCAGGATTAACTTTGTATACAACCACCAATTTTTGAAACTTGGATGAGGATAACTTAAATAGTACACTTGTTCCACTTGATGGGCAAGTGCAACATTGTTGTTATGAGCTGTGTACCGCGAGTTGTGGTTAACCTCAACCATTCCAAATTCATCGACTCATGTGCCCTATATTGGATCAAACCATTGACGATCGAAAATCACAAGCTTCAGTTCTTTTGGACCGCCAAATGTGTACTCGATTATTTTTTGAAGAACACCGTAGTAAGCATTGACTTCTCCACTACCCTCCCCTGCCGTTATCATTACTCCACTGTTTGATGTGGCTGCACGACCTCCCGATCAACTCAACCACAATTCCTTCCGAACTTGATTGTTGAACCTCATCCTCTCCCTAAGACTAGTTCAATGGATCCTGTCACCAGCCATGTCTTTAACTCAAGCAACACCTGCACATGAACAAACATCCAATCCGTACGAGCCCAAGTCCGTGACTTGACTCAAGTTAGTTCTGAACACAACACCTTACGTGAGCACCTCACAAAAGCATGTTGCAATGCATAGAAAAACGATATCAGCCATATCAACCAAAACGCACCAAAAACTTAGCAAATGAATACTAAGCAATCATTCCAACAAAATAAAGCAAGTTTGAAATAATTCACAATAAAAGCAGGAACATTGCGATCAAGCTCCGAACCTTGCCAAAGCTAACCGGAGCTTGAGCTGGAGCTTACCAAAGCTAGTAGAACCTAGCGCTGGAGCTTACCAAAGCTAGTACAACCTAGCACCAGAGCGTACCAAAACTAGTATAACCTAGCACTGGAGCTTACCAAAGCTATTCGGAACTAGTCAACAAAAAAGTCAGAGCTATAAAAACATGTCGGAGCTAACCAACATAAGTTGGACCTAGCAAAACATATCGGAGCTTAACAAAGACATGTCGGAGCTATCAAAGATATGCCAGAGCTAAAGACAAAGCTCCCCGGATGTAGGATCGAAGAGCACGTGAAAAGATACCAGAGGGGGGTGAATGGTAGATTTAAAAATCTTACGCAGCGGAAACAATTAAATCCCAACCCCTTCGGCAGAAAAATGATCTGTTAGAGAAATCATGTGTGAAACTAATCTAAATGTGTTTCACCGTGACAAAGCTGATATATATCAGAGATAATCAAGTCACGAAGACAACACAAGAAGAATAACTCAAATCCGTCGAGAGAAACTCAAGTTATGATCAAAAGATCGAACAAAGGTCAATCTGTCCTACCCGAGAAAAACAGTTCTGGAACGCTGCAAAGAAACTCGTGTAGATCAGAAACTACAAATCCAATGACCGTGAAATTTGACAGATGATAGATAATCAAGTTGTCAAGACAACCCAAAAAGAATCACGTCAATTGGATCTGTAAAACTCGAGTTATGATAAAACCACCTACGAAAGGTAGTGCTGTCCAGAAACTCAACGAGTAAAACTTGTCTGGAATAAGTCGGACAAACATGGCACAAAAGTTCATTCAAACTACGAATTTTATTCAATAGAACACAATTGGAACAGCCCTAAAGTTGTCCACCACGAGCTTTGGCCTCTCTTGCTTATATAACCAGCTCGAAAGCCAACTCAACTCAAATCAGGACCTTAATCCTACTCCATTCACGAATCGAAACTTTCCATAACTACTTAGGACTGTTCTATACGCAGATAGAAGCAATCTTAAGACTTCCAAACACCTTAGGAACGTATCCCACATTCCTAAAACAACTCAAATTCATGACCCACATGAAATCCTAACATAACCAACTCAATACTTTCTATACTGAGCCATAACCGACTCCGCCGCAGCCAAAGTCATCAACAGATACGATCTGATCCTTCCAACCAGGTCTTCCCATCCATAAACCATCTTCAGAAATATGTTGCCACGTCATGCACCACGTGCATACGTGCAAACACCTTCCTTCAACGTCCAGTAACCTTCATATGCACTGCCCTTGATTCAATCATCTCGCGCGACCTCCTGACCCGTTCAACCAAAATTCCTCCTGAATTTGATTGTTTGAACCTCATCTCCTCCCTGAGACTAGTCCCAAGGATCCTGTCACCAGCCATGACTTGAACTCAAGCAACACCTGCATATGAACAAAAAACCAATCCGTGCAAGCCCAAGTCCGCGACTTGACTCACGTCAGTTCCAAACACAACACCTGACGTGAGCACCTCACATAAGCATGTTGCAAAATCACAGTAAAACGATATCAACCATATCACCCAAAACACGCCAAAAACATAGTAACAGAATACTAAGCAACCTTTCCATAAGTGTAAAGCAAGTTCAAAATATTTCACATGAAAATTTTTAACATTATGATCAAGCTCCGAACCTTGTCAAAGCTAACCGGAGCTTGAGCCGGAGCTTACCAAAGCTAGTCGGACCTAGCGCCGGAGCTTACCAAAGCTAGTCGGACCTAGCGCTGGAGCTAACCAAAACTAGTCAGAACTAGTCATCCCAAAAGTCGGAGCTAGAAAAACATGTCACAGCTAACCAACATAAGTCGTACCTAGCAGAACATATCGGAGCTTAACAAAGACATGACGGAGCTAAAGACAAAGCTCACTGAAGCTACGCAAAAACATGTCGGACCTAGACAAAGAAAGTCGGACCTATTGTCAGATCTTGCAGAAGCTCGGAGATAGAGTCGGACCTTGCTAAAAAGATGTCATGGCAGCATTCAAAACTTTTATTGTCAAAGCCAATGTATTCAGCACACATAGGTCTCGCAATCTCCCCCTTGATGAATGCATTGCACTACAAGAATCGGGCAAAAGGCCGTCGGGTATATGGGCGTCGGTAAGTTGAATAAACTGACGCCATTACATTAAAAACGTCAGTACACCAACGTTCATAGCCGACGAACCAGATTCGACGTTTTTAAGTCTTATGACCGTCGGGGCCGACACCTTTAAGAGTTAAAGTCGTCGGTACCATGGAGCCAACGCATTTAATTCTTATGAAGGTCGGTGGCCCCCCGACGGCTTTAGAGCTGTTATGAGCGTCGGTGCGGAGCAGCCGACGTCTTTA
This sequence comes from Tuctoria greenei, assembly GCA_036927565.1. Taxonomy (NCBI): domain Eukaryota; kingdom Viridiplantae; phylum Streptophyta; class Magnoliopsida; order Poales; family Poaceae; genus Tuctoria; species Tuctoria greenei. The sequence continues at coordinate 135,918,631 of JAYESD010000006.1, forward strand.
ACTCACTTATAAGCGTCGGCTAGGGGTCAGCGGCCGATGGCTTTAAGTCAGGTAATGATGTTGGGATTAAATACACCGACGGCTATACGTGCCTTTTTGTTTAAATGCCCGCCTGTTTATTCCTACCCGCCCGGATGGGCAGCCTCCGGCACAACAACACAACACATACAGCACAAGCACACACCCATTTAAACTTGTCAAATTCACAAGCACATACCAGCACAACAAGTATATCAAAACAACAACAATACCAATTCACAAGCACAATTTCACAAGTTTACATAAACATCACAAGTTCACATAAACATCACAAGTTCACATAAATTTCACAAAGTGACAAAGTTCATGTGTTAGAACCTCCACCACTCGCACCTCCCTCGTTCAAATTTAGAAAATCATCGCAACCTTGCACATGATCGGAACCCTGCAAGAAACAAATACAAATACACATTACGCTAATTTCAGATGTCATTTCACCAGTTATGACTCATATCCATTTAACTTATCTAAACATTCATGTGAACCAGAAATTAACAGTAGAGCGCAAATACACTGGAAAAAACTTAAGTCCATGATTATCGAGAGGATAATGTTAATTTGACTCAAAGCCGCTAAGTACTATTCAAATTAAACTATGCTTTATAGGAAATAACGATTTAGAAGTCATACCGCTGCGGCCGGAGTTGTTGATGGGTTAGTTTGTCCCGGATTAAAGGGCATCGGGGGTACAACAGCTGGATACGGCTGCAATCCAGGAGCCAACAACGACATAAATCCCTGAGGTTGAGGAGCAAATGGTTGACCACTCTCAGGACCCTGTTACACATATAGTTAGAATTTTGTATTATAACTCAATGTAGTAAGACACACTGTGATACCTATGACGAGGAGCCAATATGTTGTCCTGGCTGCATTGGATGAGGCATACAACCTTGAGCGAAGAACTACATCAATTAAAGATATTCAATTAATTTAACACATAGTAAAGAGTATTGTAACTTGAATAGAACAACAAACTATACATACGACATCATATCAAACTGAGGTGGTTGTGGTGTGCCGAATGGAGTACCAGTGCTACCGTGACCCAAAAACTGCATCATGTAAATTATTTGTGAGATCTAAAGTGAAACATTTAAAATCAAATAAATAACTCAATTGTTAAGATACCTGTGTCATATATAGATACTGCATCTGTTGTTGCACCTGTTGATGTATTTGTTGCCGCATCTGCATCTGCATCTCTGTCTGGTGCTGCTGCTGTTGTTGTTCCAACTAGGTCTGCATCTCTTCCTGAGTGCGTCTCAACTCTTCTCTTAATGCATCCGTCTCGACAGTAGACTAGGACCTACTAGAACTAGCACTGCAGTGTCGTCGCCTAACATAGGCCTCGCGCTCCACATACCCATCGCCCAATCCAAGTCTACAAAAGATACAAGTGCGATGAATCGATAATCAGTAACGTGGAAACAGCATTCTCTTTGCATATACCTCCCATGCAGTACTCCTCCACCGGCTTCGTACGCCGCACCCACATCCAAAGGTGCTCTTACAAAATCTGCCTCATGTCCATGATTTTTCTTGAGGCACTCAACATATTTCGCCTGCGAGGATACAATGAGTTCATGTGTAGATGTACTAAAAGGTAAAATAACTTGAATAGATCATACTTACCACTTTTTGCGTTGCTGTCTCATCACACAATTGCTCCGGGCAATTTGGGTCTGGACCTCTATGCCCCTTAAGGTAAACTTCAAAAAAACTAGGAGCGATACCAGTTTCAGCATGCTGCAATAACAAAATTCAAAGTTTTGTCAATACAATTATTTCAATCAATCTATGTTTGATTTTAAGAATTCACACCATTATTTGTTCCCTCCGCGCATGTCCATCCAGCCCATAGTAATGCTTTCCAGGCTTGCTCTTCCAGTTTTTTCGGTTTCTATCCGAAACTAACTTGAACTCATCCGACGCCCAGTACTCAATGAACCATTCCCAAGCTTCCGGATTCACACATATCCAATCCATGTAGGTATTCAAGTACTCCTCCTTAGTTAGATGTAACTTGGCTGCTTCATTTTTTGATATGCGTGTCAACAACTTAGTCTTGTAGTACACAATCACAGCTTTAATCTGGGCATCGGAGAAGGAGTCATTTGTGTGCCTTCTTGCTGACTCATGAAAAACTGCTCTTGCATATGCTTCACTCTCGCCTTCCTTCAAACGAAACACACGCTGCAATACAAACAATAATTAATGTTAATCAAAACAAGATGTAATATAATTGAATGACTATGAATACACTTACCCAAAACATATCCCAAACTATGTTCTAACAAGTACCCGCAGGGGCATACTCTTTCAATGCATAGTGATCCCAACTATGCGCGGTAATTCTTTGACTATCCAACACAACCATTCCGGGAAAGCAAAACCAGATGGTGTTTCCCAACTCTGTGTTAATCACTCGTCGATGTCCCTTGCCACTCCAATTAACCTCGTCCCAGCACCTAGTACCCTTCGACTTTATAACTATACGCTCATCCAAGCTTTTGCTTGGAGTACATAAAAGGTGCCTCCGTAGCCTGTTCAAACAATATTAGTTAATTAGTTTACAATAAACAAAGATAAAAGATAGCTTATCAATTAATCCGAAATTGTACCTGAAAGGGCATCGAGCGGGCGGCTGACCTGCCTCAACTAGCTCCGCAAGTCTTGCCAACCTCCTATCTCGCTCGAGATCATCCCCCTCTTCGTCATCGCCGCCCTCGTCATCCGCCTCAGCACCACCCTCAGAGGAGGACCACCCAAAGACCGCCGCAATCGTCTGGTCTCTCGTGTCCGAACCTGAGTCTCCCCCCTACTCTGACAACTGTGTCACAATATCCATCTCCTCGTCAAGTCCTGAGCCAGACTCGGCTCTGGCTCTCGTGAGGGCTCCGACTCTGCGACACACCGCATGAGCTGTCTTTGCCTATCCACACTTACGTTTGTACCCAACAAATGAAAATTAACATGTAACAAATATTAGTTAGTTAATTATAATACTAATATGTATTTAAAAATAAACAAGCACCTGAAACAAGCCTGTGTGCTCTGAACTACTAGTGTGGTCCGAACTACTACTGCGCTTTTTCCTGCCAAGTCTGATATGCTTGAACATTTGCATAAATTTAAAAATAATTATTAGTTATACAAAACAAATGATAAATAAATGCGTACAATAAGAATCAAAATCTAAGATAATAAGTACAATAAAAACCAAAATCTAACAAAATACGTACAATAAGAATCAAAATGTAACAGAATGCATACAATAAGAATAAAAAATCATCAGCATCAGAATCTGCTTCTACCATACGTGCTTGAAGATGTTCACGTGTCTCTTGTTCTTCTATCTCTTCTTCAAACTCTTCTCCTTCACTATCTTGATCAAATTCTTCTTGATTCTCAATAATCCTTTTCTGCTTCTCAATAATCCTTCGTGACTATCGAATACGCTTCCTCAAAATGCCAGTATGTTCTTCAGACATTAACTCAAAATTATCACTAGCTATCTCTGCTAGTCCTGTCCCCCTAGATATCCTAAAATCTTCTACTTCCTCGGCTTCATCTTGATAGACATCACCATCATCATCTTCCTGATTATCTATGTATCCATCATAATGATAATGGTCCACTTCAGGATTAACTTTGTATACAACCACCAATTTTTGAAACTTGGATGAGGATAACTTAAATAGTACACTTGTTCCACTTGATGGGCAAGTGCAACATTGTTGTTATGAGCTGTGTACCGCGAGTTGTGGTTAACCTCAACCATTCCAAATTCATCGACTCATGTGCCCTATATTGGATCAAACCATTGACGGTCGAAAATCACAAGCTTCAGTTCTTTTGGACCGCCAAATGTGTACTCGATTATTTTTTGAAGAACACCGTAGTAAGCATTGACTTCTCCACTACCCTCCCCTGCCGTTATCATTACTCCACTGTTTGATGTGGCTGCAAGTGGGCGGCTTGCTTCTAAACTTGCCGTATGAAAACGGTATCCGTTGATATCGTATCAGCTAAATTCTCTCGCTTTCAGTTGACCATGCAAAATATGTCGCAAGTCATCTGAGATATTGCAATCTTGCATACACTACATAAATAGACAAAGTTAGCATCTTACAACAAGTATGTGAACTATAATTGAAGACAAAAGACGGATAGAAACATTACATGTTCATGGAACCATGCCACAAAGCTTAGCCCACCATTTATGCCATACTGTCGCATCTTATCCAGTTGACTTTGTGTAGGTCTTCGAGAAGATGTCCAATACAACTTGTCAAATATTTCAAAATATGGTAACACTTCCTCCATGTTGAAAAACATGTAAAGCATGGTGTAGTTCCTCTATTGCTCTGAAATATGATGAGAATTGGCAGCTCCAACACCTTTACCCTTCCAATTAAAAATCTTAAGCTCAGTCATATGTTGCTCTTCTACATCATGATATCGTGTCTTAGATGCATTCACATTGTTGGCACGTGAGAAATATTTCATAGAAAAATTTGTAATCTCTTTAGCTGCAAATGCCTCTACAATACACCCCTCAACTCTTGCCTTGTTGCGTACTGTAGCTCTAAGTTTTTTCAATTCCCTTTCTTGACTATACATCCACCTGAACTTTGCAGGACCCGCTACCAATGCTTCATAAGGTAAATGTACCAGCAAATGTTGCATAACATTCATAAAACCAGGTGGAAAGACTTTTTCCATCTTACATACAAGCACAACGATTTCTCCACTGTTGCATCATCTTCTTCGACACTTCTTTAGCGCACATTTGCCTATAAAAGTAACTCAGATCAGCAAATATCTTCCACAAATCAGGTTTGATGTAGCCACGGAACATTAGGGGCACAAGTCTCTCCATCATAATATGGTAATCATGACACATCAATCCATTTAGTTTACAAGTACTAAGGTTAACACAACATTTTATGTTAGTTGCATAGTGGTTCAGAAACTTCAATGTCTTCAACCAAGTAAGTATTTGTCTCCTTTCTTCTAGCTTGAGATAGTAAGGAGCTTGTGGCCTACTATCATTTCCACTTGCATTAGTTATAATCTCAAGTCCTGGACGATCGCAAAGATCAACTAAGTCTTTCCTTGCATTTATATTATCTTTGGTTTGACCGGTGAAATCAAAACACATGCTTATGATGCTTTCAACCACATTACGCTCCTGGTGCATCAAATCTATGTTGTGCGGTAAAATCAACGCCTTTGCATATGGTAGCTCCCAAAGAAAAGAAATATGAGTCCACTTGTGTTCTCTACCATACCCTTCAAAACCACCTTCAGCGGACTCTTTTAACTTTGCATGCCATGCCATTTTTTGTTCACTTGTCAATAGACGAGACGGACCTTTTGTAACCATTTTGCCTTTCCGAAATGATTGTGTATCACTCCTAAAAGGATGGTTGGAAGGAAGGAATCGTCGATGACAATCAGAGAAGCTGACTTTTTTTCCATACTTTAACATGATAGCATCGGTGTCAGCCATACATATGGGACAACACAATTGTCCGTGAACACACCAACCAGCCCAAATGCCATATGCCAACAAATCATGGATCGACCATAAATATGCGGCACATAAGGTAAATTCACACTTCAGATGATTGTCATATGCCTTTACACCATTCCATAGCTCTTTCAGCTCTTCAATCAACGGCTGCATAAACACATTGATTTTCTTCCCAGGATGTTTAGGGCCAGGAATGATAGCCGTGAGAAATATGTATCCTTCTTTCATGCACATGTTGGGAGGAAGATTTTATGGCATGATAAATACATGCCAACAAGAGTATGGACAGCTACTGGTGCTGAAAGGAATGAAACTATCTGTTGACAATCCAAGACGAACATTTCTGGGATCTCTTGCAAGCTCTGGATCAAAACGATCTAAAGCATGCCATGCCGCACCATCAGAAGGATGTGTCATAATATCCTTGTCATCGCTCTCACGTATCCCTTCAGAATGCCACCTCATCTATTTCGCTGTTTCTTGGGACAGGAACAACCATTTTAGCCTTGTTGTGACAGGCATGTACCGAAGTTGTTTAATCGGTACTTTTGTAGTTGTTTCCTCTCCATCATCGTTCAGAACCTTGACATATCTAGATGCATTGCAATGCATACAATGTGTATCGTTCATGTGTTCCATCCAAAACAACATGCAATTATTATCGCACGCGTCAATCTTCTTATAGTTCATACCCAAATCAGTCAAAATCTTCTTAGAGTGGTATATGTCTTCCGGCCTCTTATGGCCAGATGGAAGGAGATCACCAATCAGCTTCATGATACCGTTACAGCAATTGTTTGCAAAATTAAACTTGGACTTCAACACCATAAGTCGTGTCACCGCCTCCAGAATGCTCACATTGGTGCTCTCATGCACTTTTTCACCCGAGGCGACAAGATGGTCATAAAACTCTTTCACATCCTTCGACATTGACCCATATTCGTACTCTCTAACAATGTCCGCTAACATTTCATCCATCCAATCATCATCCTCGTTGCTGTCTGACTGATTATCATGAACCATCTCTCCATGCTCGTTCCATACTAGATAGTCAGGCATAAAACCGTGCTTGCAAAGGTGCTCCTCAATTTCATCCTTATATAGATGTCGACGATTTCAACACTTGCTACACGGACACTTCGCAACATGAGCACCACTAGCAAAGGCTTGGTTGATGAAAACATTCGCGATACGAGCCTATTCCATAGTGTGCGCACCAATTGAGCTCCAACCATCATACATCGCTTTACGATCGTCACTCATTTTAGCTTATACCTTCAAAGTAAAAAATGTAAAAAATCTAATAGATAATACACACAAACCATATAACTATATATATAAGATGTATCGTTCTTTTATGGATGACAACACGAGAACACGGAGACTCACTCTACATAACCTAATTAACATAACGACATCATCTAAATCGCTAATTAAACTCTTCAACAAACATACATTACAAATTCATTTTAACTCAACTTTTCGATTTGCAATTAATAACTACAATTATATGATAAAATACATTTCAAGCATACATTTTAATTAATAGAGACAAATGCTAGGAACATTCATACAATAGAAATTAAACTAATTAAACATTCATAATGGCATCATCTAAATTGCTAATTAAACAATTCAAGCATACATTTCAAGCATAGAAACATTCATACAATAGAATTTAAACTAATTAAACATTCATAAAGGCATCATCTAAAAATTAGATTAATAGATTGAAAAGTAGGGCAGCTAGAAATATACCTTAACCGAAGGTGCTTGGACGAAGGGGGAAGCCGGGCGGGCGGCGCCGGAGGGCGGCGGCGGGCAGGCGGCGCCGGAGAGCGGCGGAGGGCGCGGGCGGGCGGGCGGAGTAGCGCACGACCCTCTCTGCACGTGCGGCAGCGGAGGGCGGGCCGGCGGGCAGCGCCGGAAGGCGGGCGGGCAAAGCCGGAGGCCGGCGGGCGGGGGGGCAGCATAGGGCGGCGGCGCGGCGGAGTGGAGTGCAGAAAGGCGGCCGGAGTCTCGAGTGCGCGGGTGAGTGACAAGCGCGCGGGGAGATAGGTTTTACCGAGCCGGGCCCATTTATGGCCGTCGGTGGTCCTACCGACGCCTGTACGCTACAAACGTCGGTTCCATCTTGGAACCCGACGGTCATAACATTCAGTGGCGGAACCATCTTGACCTGCAGCCGGGCCCACTTTAAGACTGTCGGTTGCTTCGGAGGCACCGACGGAATTAATATATCCGTCGGCCGGCCGACGTTTATAACATTATGTACGTCGGTTCTTGTACACCGGCCGATGTATTAAATTAAAGGCGTCGGCCCACCGACGTCCATAACTTTATATCCGTCGGTTTCAATGCACCGATACTCTTATTTTATTAAATGTGACGGCCCCAACGGCCTTTCTGGGAACCGACGGACTATTGCCCGTTTCTTGTATTGTTGGGAACACCATTCAAATTCCGAACATTGGCTTGAAATGTTTTGAGAACAATTTTCCCTTTTTTGAAAATCAAATGAGATAGAAAATAAATTTCTCCCCCTATACGTATTTCACCCCCTTGCATATTTCTCTCCCTTACATAATTCACCATATTATCTCTCCCCTTTTGACACTGTATTCAACAAGGTTCAAAAGATAAATTTTAATTGTTACGAGCATATTATAACATATACATATAAAGCAAAGCTCATCCATGTCATACTATCAAGTAACTAACACTATCACATCAATGATATACATAAAATAGTGTAAGCCATGCTAGAGATCAAATGTAATTTTCAATTTAAGCAAGTCATGATCTCAGTTACTTAACTATTTCAACACCTTAAAGCATGACACTTGTTGCTGCATTTTATTATTTTTTCAAGGCACAAATTTAGATCATATGATATTTGCAAGAGATTATATGTGCATCTGCCTTATTCTAACCAACCAAGTCCATCCTATGTCATTTGACAATCAGAAGCTTAAGGACATGGTTTTAGTCATACACAACTTCTTCCAAGTTCATATCTAAGTGCAATGATAAGCCATCTCAAAAAAATAAGTGCGATGCAGTCCTATTCTCTTGATCTTTTCTCAACTTATATTTGTTCATAAAAAACAAAAACTCAACAAGTGAGTTGATTACTTGATTAATTCTTTATGATTAAAAACACTTGTGAGCATGCAACAATTCCAAAACAACAAGAAAGTTTGACCATGACCGGATTTAGTGTAAGTAATTATTCCAATTACTAGACATGGCAAAAACTACAAAATGTATAAAAGGAGTAATGTAGTAAGAACTTTCAGCATGTAAAAGGAATCACAAAGTCATATATGTATGAAATATTATGCTCATATTATTTTAATTTCAGATTCACACATAGACTTCTCAAGTTTGAAAGCTCCCCCTCAATGTAAGCCATGAGGATGCATAACCCCTATTTCACTACGAATGAAACAAAAACGAGTGAAATCCAAAGGTTTTGTAAAAATGTCAGCCAATTATTGTTCGGTATCTACATGGTGAAGCACAATGTTTCCTTTTTCAACATTATCACGGAGAAAGTGATACCTAATATCAATGTGCTTAGTTCTAGAATGTTGCACAGGGTTTTTAGCAATGCAAATAGCACTAGTGTTATAACAGAACAGTGGAACACTATCTAGATCAACCCCATAGTCTTTAAGTGTTTGAACAATCCAAAGAAATTGTGAGCAAGCACTAGCAGCAGCTACATATTCAGATTCGGCTGTGGATTGTGCAACTGAATTTTGTTTTCTAGAGAACCAAGCAACAAGTGAATTACCAAGAAAATGACAAGCACCCAAAGTACTTTTCCTATCAATCCTACAACACCCAAAATCAGCATCGGAAAAAGCTTTCAAAGTAACGGATGAGGAAGAAGGAAGAAAAATGTCAAATTCTTGAGTTCCATGTAAATACCTGAGAATCCTTTTGACGGCTTGATGATATGAAGCACGTGGGGAGTCTTGAAACCGTGCACAAAGACATACGCTGAATTGTATGTCCGGTCTTGATGTCGTGAGGTACAAAAGTGATCCGATCATGCTTCTATATTCTTTTTGATCCACGGGTTCACCATCTTCATCATGTTCAAGTGTTGCTGCTGTTCCCATTGGTGTCCGTAGAGGCTTGCTTTTGTCCATGTTGAAGCGCCTTAGGAGGTATTTTGTATACTTCGTTTGATGCACAAAGGTACCCTCCTTTGTTTGCTTGATTTGCAGCCCCAAGAAGTATGTGAGTTCTCCAATCATACTCATCTCAAATTCTGAACTCATCATAGCTGAAAACTTGGACACAAGATCATGAGAAGCACAACCAAAGATAATATCATCCACATACACTTGAACGAGTAATGAGTCATTGCCATGTCTAAGCACAAAAAGAGTTTTATCAACCTTGCCCATGATAAACACCTTTCCAAGTAAGAATGTTTTTAACCGATCATACCATGCTCTAGGGGCTTGTTTGAGACCGTACAAGGCTTTGGACAGTTTGTAAACATGATTAGGAAAATCTGGATTTTCAAAATCCGGTGGTTGTTTGACATAAACCTTCTCATCTATGTAGCCATTGAGAAAAGCAATTTTAACATCCATTTGATATATCTCAAAACCTTTAGATGCGACAAAAGCTAACAAAATTCTTATGGCTTCTAATCTAGTAACAGTAGCAAAAGTTTCATCAAAATCTAGACCTTCAACCTGAGTGAAACCTTGAGCAACCAACCTAGCCTTATTCCTAACCACAACCCCATCCTCACTTTGTTTATTTTTAAACAACCATTTAGTTCCAATTAAAGTGTGACCTTGAGGAGGAGGTACAAGTTTCCAAACATTATTTCTTTCAAAATTTTCTAACTGTTCTTGCATGGCAATAATTCAAGATTCATTAGTGAGTGCGTGTGATATATCTTTGGTTTCAAAAGAAGCAACAAAAGCAGAATGAGCATGAGAGTTTGGATCGCAAAACCTGGACCGTGTAACTCGTTCGTGCAAGCTTCCAATAATCTGTTGTGGGGATGATCTTTGTAAAACCGTAGGGGAACAGATGTCTCACAAGCTTCTTCTTCTTCATGTTCATCACAAATCGATGAGCTTGTGACTTGAGGACGATTTGAATCAGTTTTGATGGTTGTTGGTGTTGGTTGAGAATGAACATCTGGAGCTGAACCAAATTCTTTAGCTGTTGAATTTTCGGGCAGCAGCTCCACCTCTTCCTCATCTTCAACGAAAATGCGCTCCCCCTGCGTGTATGGGTCTGGACCTGCAATGTTTGAGCTAGTACTTGGGATAGCTTCATCAAAAGACACTTCACAAGTCTCCACAATTTTGTTAGTGTCAAGTAAAAGCACACGGTAACCTCTAGTATGAGATGGATAACCAATAAACATGCCATCAATGGATCTAGGTTCAAATTTATCCAGATTACCATGTTTCTTAACAAAGCATTTGCAACCAAAAACCCGAAACTGCATAACACTAGGCCTATGTCCAAACCAGATCTCATATGGTGTTTTACCTAGCTTAGCGTGCAAGAAAACACGATTTGAGACATAACAAGCAATTGCAATCGCATCAGCCCAAAATTTCCTAGGAGTTTGATATTCATCAAGCATAGTCCTAGCCATCTCAACTAAGGTTCTGTTCTTTCTTTCTACAAAACCGTTTTATTGAGGTACATATGGTGAAGAAAATTTATGATCTATTCCATTTTCAGCACAAAAGTGATCAAAAGATTGATTTTTAAATTCAGTTCCGTTATCACTTCTAATTGCTTTTAAAGATCCTGGGTGATCAATTAATAATCTAAGAAATAAAGTTCTAAAGTGACTAAAAGCTTCATTCTTAGATGCCATAAAGTAAACTCAAGAGTATCTAGAATAATCATCAACAATAACAAGAACATACCATTTACCTCCGAAGGATTGAACACGTGAAGGTCATACGATGTCAAGGTGCAAAAGTTGACCCGGTTCAGTTGTCATGATCATGGTGAGAGGAGTATGTGAACCTGCAACCATCTTGGCATGTCTACAAGAAGAGCACCCAATTTCTTTGTCCCCTTTAAGCTTAGGCAACCCACTTATGCGATCAAGAGCACTAACACGCGTTAGGTGATCAAAGCCTACGTGACGAAGTCTACGATGCCAAAAATATAAGTCCATTGAATCATTAGCAACTAGACACCTATGCTTAGAGAAAGACATATCAAAATCAGCTTTAAAAACTCTTCCAAACCGAGACATGTTAAAAGTAAGCTCACTATTTGAACCTACAACTTTGCAGCAGTTTTTATTGAAATCCACATTTTCATCTAGCAATTGGGAAACAGAAAGCAAGTTGTATTTCAAATTTTTGACAAGTGCCACATCCTTCAAAGTGTAGCGATCATTTACTCTAACCGAACCGCAATTATAGGAGTTGAAGAATTATCGACAAAAGTAACATTCTCTACACGTGACACAAAAGAGAGGGGGGAGAACCATTCTTGGTTACCGGTCATGTGGCATGAGCAACCTGAATCTAAAATCCAATATTCTCCTTTCTCAAGCATGTAACCTACATAGAAGCACAATACGTCGATGACTCAATACTGGGGTTAGTCAAAAGGCATTTAGGTATCCAGTACTGAGTCACACGACGTGCAACAGGAAAAACACATGAAAGCTGAGATAAAACAGCAGGTTTATGAGTCAAAGTTTGAGGTTTTTTATTCTTAACTACTGACCTATAAGGTATTACTTGTGTAGCACAAAAATCAGTAGCTCCAGAGGCAAAAACAGAAGTTCCGGAGGTAAACTTTGAATGTTTTTGACTCATAACAGTAGATTGCATGTTCCTCGCATTCGGTTTAATATGTGTAGCAAATTTTGCATGAAAGTTATGAGATCTAGCAATCATTCTTTCCCTTTTCTATTGTTTAGCTAGTCTATAACAAAAATCTATGACATAACCATATCTACCATAGTAGGTACAATGAAATTTAACTTTGTGTTCATGTCTAGATGAGCAAGCAATATTTTTATTTGAAACCGAATGAGACAATACTCCTGCAGATTTGAAAACCACTTCTTTTTGTTTAGGAACTGTTTGAATCAACCCACTTCCTAATGACTTTACAATTTTAGGTGGATGTGCCTTAGCATGAGCATGAGAATCAAAACCTAAACCAGTTTTATCATTGCAAGACTTGAAAGAATTCAGCAGCAAGTTTAGGTTCTTATTCCCATTACAAAACTGATCTATTGTCCTATGCATGTTATCAAGTTTATTGGACAGATTAAGGCAATTTTCACATGAAGTTTTTCCTTTTAATTTGCAATTTGAACAAAATTTAACTTCATGAGAATGTAAAACATTATTCAATATTGGAATTTCATTCATAGCGTATTTTAGTTTCCATTCAAGATAATTACAACTAGAATAATGCAAATAATTGTAGAACAAGAAGCATCTTTTATGTTTCCAATGTCAAGTGCAGCAAGCTTTTTGTTCTTTTCAATTTCAAGTTCAAGTCTATCTAGAGTCGAGGAATGTGAAGTTCTTAATGTTGACAATTGTTCATAGATTAAATCACATGAGGGACAAGAATCATCACTAGGAATCAAGGTTTTCAAATGGTTGATTTCAGATTCTACTGATTCAATTTTAGCAGCATTATCCCTATGCTTTTTGTCCTTTTTCTTAACAATAATAGTTGCACAAGAAATTGCATCACATATTTCATTACAGGTAGAACATACCTCATCGTCGTCATTGTTGTGTTCTGCATCCTCCTGACTTGATCTTGATCTTGTTTTACCCACCATGAAGCATAAGTTGGCCAAATCATCTTCATCTTCATAACTTCCAATGTCCACATCACTTGAGCCAAGCTCCAGGAGTGCGAAGATAAAACTGTTCACCAGTTGGCGACCTGTAAAGCCCTTCTTCTTCTTCTTATCATTTGTTGAGGAGTGCTTCGTCCTTGATTGTTTTTCTTCTCGGGAAGTAGAACCTGAAAGATTAGGACAATCTGTACAAAAGTGTCCTATCTTATCACATTCGAAGCATCGTTGAGGTCCGGAGCTTCCTCTCCTTCTAGTTCTCACATTTTGCAATGCTTTTGAGAACCTAGTAGAGAGAAGTGCTAGCTCCTCCTCTGGAAGCTCCTCAATCTGTTCAAGGGTTAGAGAGGACAACAAAGCAAGTGTACCCCAAGATGAAGATTTACTGGAGCTAGGCATGTCACGTTGTGAAACAAAAGCAACAGACTTGTTGGGGTTTTTACGTGATAAGATGTCAATTTCATGAGTCTTTAGTTTAGAGTAAAGCACATCTAATGTAAGAGAACTCATGACAGTTGATTCACGAATAGATGTAACTTTCATCTCCCAGATTGACATGTCTAATGCACTAAGAAGTTGCCTAGCATTTTCAGCATCAAAAAAGTTAACATTGACACAATGCAGATTGTTGAGAATTTTATTGAAGCGAGTGAAAAGGTCATCGATAGACTCACCAGGTTGCATCTCGAAATGCATATATTCCTTTTTGAACATATCTTGTCTCACCTCCTTAATCGTGTTGGATCCTTCGTGATAGTCACAAAGCGCTCTCCACATGCCATATGCCGATCGAAGGTGTGCAACGCGGTCGAAGTCGCTTCGAGTGAGTACTTGGATGATCAAGTTTTGAGCTTTGTTGTTGTTGTCGACATCCTGTAGGTTCGTAGCCTTAACTTGATCGTTAGGTGGTGCTTCGTAAGGCTTGTACACCTTCTCCCATATTGCGAAGCCTTGCACCTGGATGAAAGCCTCCATGCGTGCCTTCCAAACCTGAAAATCAATACCAGCAAACACATAAGGTTTGACAGCGTATTTCTCCATGATGATTAGTCAAAAACACGTGCAAATCATAATGATTAGAGCATTGTAGCTCTGATACCAATTTTAGGATCGAAGAGCACGTGAAAAGCTAACAGAGGGGGGTGAATGGTAGATTTAAAAATCTTACGCAGCGGAAACAATTAAATCCCAACCCCTTCGGCAGAAAAATGATCTGTTAGAGAAATCGTGTGTGAAACTAATCTAAACGTGTTTCACTGTGACAAAAGTGATATATATCATAGATAATCAAGTCACGAAGACAACACGAGAAAAATCACTCAAATCCGTCGAGAGAAACTCAAGTTATGATCCAAAGATTGAATAAAGGTCAATCTGTCCTACCCGAGAAAAACAGTTCTGGAATGCTGCAAAGAAACTCATGTAGATCAGAACCAAAAAACCAATGACCGTGAAATTTTGACAAATGATAGATAATTAATTTGTCAAGACAATCCAAAAAGAATCACGTCAATTGGATCTGTAAAACTCGAGTTATGATAAATCCACCGACGAAAGGTAGTGCTGTCCAGAAACTCGATGAGTGAAACTTGTCTGGAATAAGTCGGACGAACAAGGCACAAAAGTTCCGTCAAACTACGAATTTTATTCAAAAGAACACAAGTGAAACAGCCCCAATGTTTTCCACCACGAGCTTTGGCCCCCCTTGCTTATATAACCAACTCAAAAGCCAACTCAACTCAAATCAAGACCCTAATCCTACTCCGTTCACGAATCAAAACTTTCCATAACTGCTTAGGACTCTTCTATACGTAGATAGAAGCAATCTTAAGACTTCCAAACACCTTAGGAATGTATCCCACATTCCTAAAACAACTCAAATTCTTGACCCACACGAAATCCTATCATAACCAACTCAATACTTTCCATAACGAGTCATAACCGACTCTACCGCAGCCAAAGTCATCATCTGATACAATCCGATCCTTCCAAATAGATCTTCCCATCCATAAACCATCATCAGAATCATGTTGCCACGTCATGCACCGCATGCATACGTGCAAACACCTTTCTTCGACGTTCAGTAACCTTCATATGCACTGCCCTTTATTCAATCATCCTGCGCGACCTCCTGACCCGCTCAACCACAATTCCTTCTGAATTTGATTGTTGGAACCTCATCTCCTCCCCGAGACTAATCCAAAGGATCCTGTCACCAGCCATGACTTGAACTCAAGCAACACCTGCACATGAACAAACAACCAATCCGTATGAGCCCAAGTCCGCGACTTGACTCACGTCAGTTCTGAACACAACACCTTACGTGAGCACCTCACATAAGCATGTTGCAAAATCACAGTAGAACGATATCAACCATATCAACCAAACACTACAGGAAACACGAAAATAAATGACGGCCAAAATAATTGATGATGGCACCATTGTCTTTTAGTTAGTTGACGACGGTTAGGCCTTATTGACGACGGTAACCCTAGTACCGTCGTCTATTATTTAAAGACGACAGCAAACCGTCGTCTATACGGCCCATCATCAATATGGGCCGAATACCGGGCCCACCAGAGCGGTAATAGATGACGGTTTTAATTAGCCGTCGTCTATTAGGACTTATAGATGACGGTTAACCTACATTGTCGTCAATTAGAAAATATTACTTAGCCCCACGGATTACTTCCCATTTGGCTCACGGGTTCCATGTTTCACGCCCGAAGTCCTCCAATTTCGCCGCCGCCGCTTTTCCACCGCTCACGCGCCATCGCCCCGCCGCCGCTCAGATGCAACAGCCGCCCTCCGAGAAGCACCCCGCCGAGCTAGACGCCACACGCCGTACATCTTTCCAGGCGCCCCACGGCGGTTCGACCTCCCGCTGCGGGGCGGCGGCCTCCTCGATCCCATGCTTGTCACGCTCCGCGCCTTCCCACACCGGCCCAGAACCTTGTACCGCTACGCGTTCTAGAAGTTCTTGATCTCGTTGTCGGTGTGGCCGGGAAGGCTACTGGCGAACCGCGACCACCTGCCTCCCACTGCGCGTGGAGCTCGAGGATTATCGGCTCCTCGTCGGCTGTGATGCGGCCGCGGCAAAGGCTCGGGTGGAGGCAGGTGACCCACCGAAGGCGGCAGCTCAGATGCATATTTCTTCGAAAGATTGCCGTCATATTTCGACCTAGGTTTATGTGCATTATAATGCGCGCGATGGCTTTGATTTTTAGATGCCAGTGAAGCAGTATGGATTCTTTCTAGTTCTGTGTGGTTGTTCCTCACTGTACTAGGATGGATGCAGGTTATTTTGAGACCTCTTCACCCATCTCCCAAGTTCAGAATTGAGATTTTGAAGTATAATCCCGTTTTCCATTAGGGATCTATTCCTACTGCACGGTATTTTAGGTACTAGTTTGTTTTCTCATTACAAGTGCATATAGTGTACCCTATCCAGCAGTAGCATTGCAAATGGTCAATTGCTGGCGTAGCATAAGAAAAATGTGCCTGTTATACTTGCCATACTTTCCTTTAGTCAATCACAATTGAAGATTTACTCAACTACATTCTAGTTGCTTATCTGATAGCTTTCTGCTGTATTCTGTCGGCATCATTGAAGATACTGTTTGCTTATCTTATATTCCCTAAGAGTTTCATATATGTTAAAGTGTAACCCTATGTGGAGGTTTTTTCTATTGTTTCCTATTCTTTTCCTGCACAAATGTATATTAAGCCATATGTCACGTGGAGGGAGGATTTCCGGAAGACTTACAAGAAGGAAAATCCAAATGTAAAAACAATGCAGGAAGTATGTTTCCATTATATAGATGCTGAAGCGTCAAGCTCCCTAGTCATGTAGTAATATTATCATGCATTGCAGGTAGGGAAGGCGTGCGGTGAGAAATGGAATACAATGGCATTCAAGGTTGGTATTTCTCCCTAACCTAGTAGCTGTGTTGAATTCAGTAGTTTTCCCCTCATGATGTCTATTGCGCTGCTATGAATTGGTTAATAACTGAATGATGTTGGTTCAAATATGAACACTGGAGTGCTGACATTGTTTGGCTTATTATTTTTTGTTTGAACCTGTCATTCAAACCAATAAAAGGGAATGGTGAAGCTCGATGAAGTGTTTTATTAGGGCCATCCAGATTAACGAAAGAAGAAATTATCATGCCTCATTTCTCTTTATTCTTTTTAAATGCCTAGTGGTAGAACATAACCTGTTTATTTATTGATTTTGTTTTTCGAATCTTGACTAGTTTGAGCATTTCACTGATACCTTTAGAGAATAGTCCATTCCTGATGCTATAGGGATGCACTGAATTGGCTTCTTCAACTGATACCTAAGGTTTAGTTGTAGTATTTCATTTGTTTAGTGCAAGGATAACTCTGGTGTAGGTTTGACTGGCTTGCCTGACACTTATTTCGCAATGGTTGCCTCACACTTATTGTTCTATGCTTGTCAACTTTTACATTGTTATTTGTGAAAAAATACCAGTCTGATTGAGCAATCAATTTCGTTTATTCGGCAGCCATGAAGCTCCTCAGATAGAAATAAATAATGCACACAACAGTAGTGCGTGGGATCTTGCCTGGCATCCTGTAGGCTATCTACTTTGCAGGTATTCGTAATGTTACTTCCGAAATTTGCAATCTGAGGCTATCATACTGTTCTTTTCCTTGATTATTTTCTTTTTCTACTTATAGTTTATTTGTTGAGTTGAACGTACTGTAATTCATGCACAAATATGAATTATTCTCTATCATGATTTGATATGCATTTTGCAGCAGTACTTATATGCTTTAACTGTATATCAAATAAATAATTCAATCACTTTCAATTTTTAGTGGGGGCAATGATCATACTACAAAGTTCTGGTGTGGAAACGGGCCTGGTGATTGAGACAAATACAACAACAGCCAAACTCAAGGTTACTCATAGTCATAATTTAATTTAACCTGTTTTATTTTATATCTTATCCCATAATGACATAAAAATATTGGTACACAAATGCACTTGTGTATCGGGAGAATTCCGCACCCAATACTGAACTATAAATTCCGCGAGCTACCAATGGTAGTATCAGTAGAATTGCCGGAAAAATACTCCGACAGTTGGGCCGCCAGGAAGGGGGAGGGGGCACTACCCGAGATTTTAAGAATGGTGAACTCAGCTGTTGGATCGTCCAACGACAACCTCGCTGCGTAACCTGCTGGAGGCAATCCCTCCAACATGCAACAACCAGCAGGTGCTGCGGCTCCAGCAGGAGTTATGCCTCCGTCGTCACCGTACGCACCAGCAAATCAAGTTGGACAACGAGACAAAGCATCTGTGTCGGTCACGGCATCGGCGAATAACATCAATCCTGAACACGCGCTCCATGCAGCACGTGCTCTTCTCCAACGCCCGCCACCTCCAAATGCATCCTAGGGTGCAATGGAGCAGTGAAGGTCTAATGTGGAACATCTGGTTGCAGCTGTAATCGATCGCATCAGCAACCAAGGTCCTCACCCCTCAGGGCGGGCCCCATCGCAGCATCTGACTTTGTGAGGCAGACTTGGTCTGCACGCTTCCCAAAATAGGAGGCGTGTTGCGTCTCAACAAGTGACGTCGTTGCCTGTCGGGGCGCGACACATCCATACAGTAACCAGGCTTTCAACTCACGACCTCCGGGCGGAGCTTGATCGCCGTTACCGTCAATAGGACGGCCGTGTCCATATCGAGCGTGCTCGCGAAAGGCGAGAAGCTCGAGATAGTCCTGTTCCCCAGGGAATAGGAGGAGGCTGTTCTGCCCTGGCCATGCACTTGCGCATGGTCAGATGGTCACAAAAGTTCCGGCCTCATCTTCCGGAGAAATTTGACGAGACTGTCAGTCCCGCTGAGTTTCTCCAGATTTACTCCACTGCAATCCTTGCAGTCGGAGGTAACGAGGCTGTAATGGCCAACTACTTCCCCGTGGCTTTAATTGGGATCGCCAGGTCTGGTTCATGAGCCTCCTGTCCAACTCTATCAATAGTTGGGCGGAATTGTGCCAACAGTTCACCGCCAATTTCGAGAGTTCATACACTCAAGCAAGCACCAAACTGTACCTTTTTGCTGTAACGCAGAAGGGGGGAGAATCCTTGCGTTCCTTCATCCAGAGGTTCTCCCAGGTACGAAACACTATTCCTTCTCTCTCTAGCGCCTCTGTTATTGTGGAATTTAGACAGAGCGTATGAGACAAGAAGATGCTGAAGAAGCTAGCGATCAAGGAGATCACCAGCGTCACGAAACTCTTCAGCTTGGCAGACAAGTATGCTAAAGCTGCGGAGGGCCGTGAAATGCACTCCAAACCACATCTGGAGGATAACAAAAAATCCTCCAAGGGCGAAGCCACTACCTCCGGGAGTGGCAAAAAGAAGAAAAAGTCCAACGGAAAGAAAAAGCCGTCGGCTGCCACGTCCCGAGAAATGACCTCGACCTTCATCTGAAGATGGCGACAACTTCAAAATGTGGTGTCCTATTCATAAGTCAAACAACCACAACTTGGAAGACTGCCGAGAGGTCTAGAATCTTGCCGAGCGCTACAACAAGCGTCGGGAAGAAGTTCCTTTCCAACAAAGGGAAGAAAAACAGAAAGTCGACGAAGCTTTGGCTGAAGAAGAATTAGGCTTTCAGGACCCTAAAAAGGTCTTGAAAGCTATTTACACTTCTGTCGATGACGACTCCGACGTCTCTGACAATGAACGTCGTAAAACCATGAACACCATTTTTGGTGGTTCGTGGGACATCACCTCCCGCCGTGCCCTCAAAACCATGCGGCGGGACATGACTTCTGTGGCTCCCACCGCTAGGGCGGAACCGCACCGGAAGTGGATGGATACTGCCATTACTTTCGACGCGTCAGACTGCCCTCGGAATATGATCGGAGCTGGCCAACCCCATCGATGGTATCTCCGACCATCAACAACATACAACTCCACCATGTGATGGTAGACGGAGGTTCAGGGCTGAACCTCATAAGTTTCGAAGCTTTCGTCAAGCTTCAGCTCCGACCTTCGGACCTTCGCCCCTCCCGACCTTTCTTCGGAGTAGGTCCGGGGGCCATAGCCCCACTTGGTGCCATTACTCTACCCGTGACCTTCGGGACTCGGGAGAACTATCGCACTGAGAAGTTGGTCTTTGACGTTGCTCATATCAACTTACCCTTCAACGCCATTCTTGGCAGGCCAGCCTTGTACAAGTTAATGGCTGCTGCTCATTACGGCTACTTGGTGTTGAGGATGCCAACACCAGCTGGTGTTCCCGGATCCATCGAGATCGTACTGTCGGGCTGACTGCACTGGAAGAACTTCACGCGCTTGCTACAGCGCAGGAGAAAGAGTCCAAGCAGCAGCAAGCTCCGAAACCCCCAAACATTCGTCATCGAGGCTCAACCTCTGCACCCTGTGTGCAACCAAGCGGCGACAACGACATTTCCCGTCAAAGTCGTCCAAATCGGTTTCGACGCCGCTCAGACCACCCGTATATCGAGAGGTCTGAATGACAAATAGGAACTTGCGCTCATCACTTTCCTCTGGGCTAATGTCGACGTGTTTGCTTGGCAACCGTCACAAATGCCTGGGATCCCTAGGGAAGTGATCGAGCATAATCTAAAGATCTACCCTAACGCTCGGCCTGTACACCAGAAGCCTTGGAAGCAATTAGTAGAGCGACAAAACTTCATACGGCAAGAAGTGAAGAAGTTGCTCGAAGCTGGATTCATTCGAGAAGTCTTCCACCCAAAATGGCTGGCAAACCCAGTCATTGTACCCAAGACCAGAGGGAAGCTTCGGATGTGTATTGACTACACAACAATGAATAAGGCATGTCCAAAAGATCCTTTCCCACTACCTAGAATAGATCAAATAAGGGATTCCACCTCCGGGTGTGAATTACTGTGTTTCCTAAACGCATATTCTGGGTACCATCAAATCAGAATGTCTTAGAAAGATGAAGAGCATACCTCTTTCATCACAGTAGATGGATTGTATTGTTATACCGCCATACCATTTGGTCTCAAGAATGCAGCTTCAACATTTGTACGTGCTATGTACAAAACTTTTGGAGAGCTCATCAGAGACGTAGTGGAAGTGTATGTCGATGACATCGTCGTCAAGATTAAGGACAAGGAGTCACTTCTTGACACTTTGAAAGCTGTCTTCGACAAGTTGCAAGTAACTCGCACGAAGCTGAATCCGGACAAATGTGTCTTCGGGGTTAGCTTCGGAAAGCTTCTTGGTTTTCTGGTAAACCACCGAGGCATAGAGGCAATCCGGCGAAGATTAAAGCCATTGAAGATATGCGGCCACCAACCCGCATCAAGGATGTCCAGAAGCTGACTGGATGTCCAGCTGCCCTTAGCCGGTTCATCTCAAGACTGGCTGAACGGGCACTACCCTTCTTCAAGCTATTTAGGAAGTCCGGACCATTCCAATGGTCTGAAGAAGCAGAAAAGGCGTTTCAGGAGCTGAAACAGCTCCTCACCACTCTACCAACCTTGGTAGCTCCGAACCTTGGTGAGCCTCTACTGCTTTACATTTTGGCAATTGACGAGGTTGTTAGACCGGAACCGCTACAAGCTCAGGAATCCAGACTCTTTAGGGAGAGTCAGGAGGTTCCTGAAGGCGAGTCTGGGTCCCAGCCCCCCAGACTTGGGCCAATAAGGAGTTACTCTTATTGAGCAAGAAGAGTCGGACCCCCTTGGAGGATTCAGGTCACTCCGAAGAAGCTCCGAGTTCCTCCAACAAGGACCCGACGATCCCCGAAGAACGTCTGGATCCCTCTGGGAGGGTTCGGGTCAATGAGGAGGAAGCTCCGGGCCCCTCCGGGAGGGTCCGGATAGTCCAACGCCCAGTGTACTTCATCAGTGAAGTACTCCACGACGTCAAAACTCGGTATCTGGAAGTACATAAATTGCTATACGTAATTCTTATTGCTTCTCGGAAACTCTGACACTATTTTTAAGCTCACATGATCTCGGTGGTAACTTCATATCCACTACGAGCGATTTTGCAACTCCACTGGGAACGTTGCAAAGTGGGCAGCGGAGTTGGCCGAGTTTGACCTTGAATTCGTCCCAAGACAAGCAATCAAAAGTCAAGCATTGGCGGAATGGACCCCCTCTCCATCAAACCCTGAGGGCCTTAGTGAGCAGAAGCTGGAACTCAAGGCTCCGGTTTTCACTGAGCCACACTAGACTCTTTACTTCGACGGCTCTATGCAGAAGTAAGGGGCCGGAGCTGGAGTCCTTCTCCTTGCCCCGACCGGGGAGAAGGTTAAATACATGGTGCACCTTGACTTCAAGGCGACCAACAACATGTCGGAATATGAAGCACTCATTTACGGACTAAAGGTGACACTATCATATGGTGTCAAGCAGCTGTTTGTTAAGGGAGATTCGCAGATCATCATTAAACAGGTGAAGAGTGAATGCTTCTGCAACAATCCCCATCTAGCTGCTTATCTCCTTGAAGTCCAGAGGCTTTAGAAAGACTTCGAAGTCCTGGACCTCCACCATGTACAACGTCTCCATAACGCTGAAGCTGACAAACTGTCGACGAAAGCATCAACCAGAGCTCCTGCTCCCGACGGAACATTTGTCTAGAGGTTGTCTAAACCGACAACTCAGCCTGTCGAACTGAGTGAAGGGGGCAAGATCAGCACCTCAAAGCTGGCTGTCTCGATGACCCTGTTACCATGGCAGTCATCAAGGGTCGTAGGTGCTGTCGGAAGCTCCGAGCAACCCAGCACGCAAGACTCAAATGTTCAAGCTAGCTCCGATGCATGGATATCGGAGATCTGGAGCTACTTGAAAGACAACTTCCTTCCTGACAATGATGTATCGCTGACCGGATAGTCAGATTGGCTAAAAGATACAAGTTGGTAAAAGGGGATCTCTACCGGCGCGGTGCCAACGACGTCCTAATGTAGTGCATCACAAAGGAAGAAGGTTGCGAGCTCCTCGCAGAAATTCATGTAGGCTACTGTGGGAACCACGCGTCTTCCCGCACGCTGGTCGATAAAGCCTTTCGGCATGGTTTTTACTAGCCTACAGCGCTCCAAAATGCAACTGAGCTGGTGAAGAAATGTGAAGCATGCCAGTTTCATGCAAAATAAATTCACACACCGGCTCAACCCCTACAAATGATATCTCCTACATGGTCTTTTGCTGTGTGGGGGATGGATATCTTGTGATCTTTCCCGAGAGCCATCGGAGGTTACAAGTTCCTGTACGTTGCCGTTGACAAATTCACCAAATGGCCGGAAGCAACTCCAGTTGTGACAATAAACAAGCAATCAACCATCAATTTCTTACAGTCCATCGTATGCAGATTTGAGTCCCAAACAAAATCATAATAGATAATGGGACCCAATTCACAAGCTCTGCATTCCAAGGATATTACGAAGATCTCGGCATTCAAGTCAGCTATGCTTCCGTAGCTCACCCGGCAAGCAATGGCCATGCCGAGAGAGTAAATGCAGAAATCCTAAAAGGACTCAAGACGCGCACATATGAGCGTCTGAAAAAACATGGAGCCAACTGGATCGAAGAGTTTCCGTCCACTCTATGGACCAATAGGACAACTCCAAACCGGTCGACTGGAGAGACACTCTTTTTCTTGGTGTATGGAGCCGAAGCAGTCCTTCCTTCAGAAATCACCTTGGGGTCGCTCTGGGTCTGGACCTTCGACGATGCCGTGCAGGACCAGCTCCGGCGCGAAGACCTTGACCTCCTTGAAGAGGGAAGGTGCCGAGCAGCTGTTCGGAATGCCCGATACTGCCAAGCTCTCCGGCGCTATCACCAAAGGCATCTTCACAGCCGACAGCTCGAGGAAGGCGATCTAGTGATACGGAGAATACAGTCCAGAGAAGGATTAAACAAACTCACCTCCAGCTGGGAAGGACCCTTCTGAGTGATTAAAGTATCCCGTCCTGGATGCGTTCGCTTGGCAACCGAGGATGAGACACCTCTCCCTAATCCTTGGAACATTGAGCACCTTCGTTAGTTTTACGCATAATATCACGGAGGTGAGTCTATAGTTACACGAGATGCATGTTATAGAGTCATTGTACAGAGTCAGATAGCTCCTCCGGGAGAACAGTTCGACCTTTCCCGGAATCTCCGCAGAGTTCAGGAAACACTTGTTAGAGTCTCAGAACTAAAAGTGTAGCTAGCTACCTTGGGTCAAACAAGAAACAAAACACATTTAGCCTGGTTCCTTACTCTAAGGGTGTACTTGTTTCCCTGTACCTTGGACCTATAATGAAAGATATCTTTGTGTGAAAACAGACTCCACGTGCATTTACTTTGTACAAGCTCAGTATTTTTTATTTTTCTCTTTCTTGTCTATAACAAAGTTGTACGATTCTCAAGAATTTTTTAGATCGACTAATTCATGTACAACTCGAGTCGCATTGTTAAATTCTTCGGGTTTTCACGTTGTTGAATGGCTCACTCGCCTGAATGCCGCCAGCCAATCTAGGTCCGAAGTGTGCTATCGACTTAGTCTGGTCCTGCACCCTAAGTACGCCACTCTACCTACACTCCGGCAGGCTGAAGTAAGGCGGGTCCTGAAAACAATTGGACCTGGAGAAAACCACTCAGCGCACTTGATTGTATGAAGAATTGCACTCGACACGAAAATTTCTTACGAGAATAGTAAGTGGCAATAGAGTTATAGATATGAAACGAATTTTACTATTTTTCTTGACTTCAGTGTGCAGAAAAATAAGGATCTCATGATGATGGTGAATTAAGTCGAAGCTATTAAAGCTCCAACATCCCCTAGATGGCTTGTAATCGATGTTTTAAACATTGATAGCAAGTATCACTGGAGCTACTTAGCTCCGGTAAAGTCAGGGGGCTAGCCGTCAAAAGATGGTGGGAAGACTTCAAAAGACTAACTGTCGACGCTCTACGCGTTGATGGAGACCACTGCTGGAGCTACTAAGCTCCGATGATGCTCAAAGCCGGAGCCCTTAAGCTCCGACAACCTCAGGAAGCCTTCACTACCGAAGACTTCGGACCCATGCTCTACAAGTTTGAAGCACACATGTCTTCAACAGCAGTTACATCCTCTTGGTACATGTTCACGATCAAATTTTGTACATCTACTAGGGGGTCAAGTGGGACAAAAGTGTTGAAGACAAAAAATGAAATTCATAAAAAACTTGGATTTCATTCATCTGGAGACAAGAGATTACAAAATTGGAGAAGAAGAAGAGAGAATACAAGTGGGAGCTACAAAGAGATGGTCCTAGACCCTATGGAAGAACGAGGCGACCTTCTGGGCAACCTCAGAAATGCTGGCCTGGGCAGCTTCTCCCTCTCCGTCGATGGGACCTTGGAGCACAGGGTCCAGGGGGAATCGGGGGTCCCGGCTTGTGTAGCACGACAGAATAAATTCTACAACACTCTTGGCCAAAGATTGTCCCTCAGTTTCCAGCTGGTCCGCAATGACATCACCCATCTTGGTGAGCTTGTTTCCTGCCGAACTCAGCACCTGCAACGCCTGGTCCAGCTCCAGTTCTGGATCATCCAGATGCACGGGACTAAAACCCATTGGTGTCAGCGCGTCGTTGACTTTGGCCAAGAAGTCCCAAACTTGTTGGGACTCTGCAACTCTGCAGCTTCGCATCTCCTCCAAGGATGTTTTGGCCGCTGCAAGCTCCGAGTTCCCACAAGCAAGACGCTCCACCTCTTTGGCATTTTGCTGAATCTTTTTAGCAACCTGCCTTTCGAGTTTACTGAGCTCTTCCTCCGGGAGATGGATCTCATTCCGGCGGTTAACCAGGTCCTTCTCTCGGCCCCGCACCTTCTCCCTGGAAGCAACGTCAGTTTCCCTCCTGTGGAGTTCCTGTCCTTGCTGTCAGGCCTTCTTCTCCTCTCTCTCGCAGCACTCATCCAATTTCTTGGTGCGCTCCTTGAGATTCTTGTCACCCAGAGTTAGCCTCTGAGTAAGCTCTTCTTCCCTCTTCACGATGTCATCCCGTGACTCAAGGAGTTTTTTCTCTTCATCCTTGAGCTTTCTCTCCCGCTCCTCAAGAGCCTCCCAGCGCTTAACGAGACTAGTGTGGATGGCGTCGAGCCTCTCTTGGCGATCATCCGCTGCGCTGTTAGCAGCCTTGGCCTCCTCATAGTTGGCCCGAAACTGGTTGTCAAGGGATCGCATCATGCTTTCCCTCTCATCCAACAGTTTACTCCAGTACTCCACGCGGACCTTCTCCTTCCTCACCCACTCTTTGTCGTTAGCCAGCCTCGACGTGGAGCCAGTTGCGCCACCTTGGTCTCGAAGTGGAGCCGGTTGCGCCACCTCCTAAGAGTTTGACGCTCCTCCTCGAGAGCCTTACTGTCGTGGTAAAAAGCCAGCTGAACCTGGCAAAGACTGGAGCAGGCGTTGTCAACAGACAGCGACAGAGGAATTTGGTCCGGACCTGCCGGGGTCATCTCCGCTGGTTCCAGCGGGTTCTCCGTGACAAAAATTGGGTCCCACTCTACAAGAGCGGTTCACTGAGCTTCTGTGGTACTAGGGTCGCCCTCCAGAATAGCCTCGACCATCGTCGAGGAAGGTCCTGCTACAGAAGCTTCAACCTCTGGAGTTGGCTCCGAAGGTCTTGCCGCCAGGTCGTCAACAGCTGATCCCTCAAGTGGACGGCCAACAACTTCATCTCGGCACCCCTGCTCGGGCGCGGGCACCTCCGGGGCAGGTCTTGAAGGTTCGGTCGGAGCTGAAGCCACTTCCGGCTCCGACGCTGGCGCCTCCTTCACCATCGGCCTAGGCGCTGACGCTTCGACCATCATAGGCTCGGGCGCGGGCACCTATGTAGCAATTGGTTCAGGCACCGGAACCTCTCCGACGATCGGCTCTACCGCCAGAACTTCTGCAGCAACCGGCTCTACCGCTAGAACTTATTCGATAACCGGCTCAGGCGCCGGAGTTTCATCAACCACCAGCTCTACCGCCAGGGCATCATCAACCACCGGCTCCACCGCTGGGGCTTCAACAACATCCGGCTCTAGGTCCGGAATCACAGATATCTCCGGTTCTGAGACCAGAGCATACACCACATCTGCGTCCAAACCCGGAGCTTCAACCTCTAGGATAGGTTCCGCTGGTACATCTTCATTCCCGTGGTCCGGCGCTACCACGGGAGCTTCTCAGGAGGAATCAAGGTCCAAGACCACGACAGCCGGCGCTGGAGCTATCGCAGCTTCAGCCACTCCTTGGGGCGGTGCTGGGATTGGAGCCGGAGCCTCCGCCTGCACAGCTTCAGATGTTGTGGCAGGAACAGGAGCTTCAACCCCTCTATTGGGTACCCTGTGGATGGAGAAAAAGACACTTAAAACGTAGTTACAACACAAAACAACCAATTGAGGTAAAAAACAAAAATTACATCGGAAGACTTCTGCACCAGTTAGCACGGAACCTCTTCTCCGGACGCTCAGGACTGGACCCTGGTGCCACTGGCATGTATGTTCCGGAAGGATCCCCGGAGCTTGCCGCAACTGTCGGCGCTGCTTTGGTCGAGGTCCCCCTCGATCTGGAAGAACTTCCGGATCCAGAGCCTTCAGTTGGTGCCGTACATTGGTTTGTAGTGCATATATTGGCTTTGATAATAAAAGTTCTGAAATATTGCCAAAACACATTTTTATCTAGATCCGACTCTAGCTCCGAGCTACAGCAAGGTCCGATAGTAGATCCGACTTGTTTTGGGTAGCTTCGGGTACGATCGATGCTAGGTCCGACTTGTTGACTAGTTTTGACTAGCTTTGGTTAGCTCCGGTGAGCTTTGTCTTTAGCTCTGACATGTCTTTGATAGCTCCGACATGTCTTTTCTAAGCTCCGACTTACTTTGTCTAGCTCCGGGTTTTGGGTCAACTAATTCAGTCTAGTTTTGGTAAGCTCCGACGCTAGGTTCTGCTAGTTTTGTAAGCTCCGGCGGAAGCTTGGTTATACTAGTTTTGGTAAGCTCTCGTTCAAGCTCCGGTTTGCTCTGGCAAGGTTCGGAACTTGAAGCAGTGCTTCTGCTTTTCATTTGCAAAGTTTCGAACTTTCTTTACATTGTTGGAAAGATTGCTTAGTATTCATTTGCTAAGTTTTTGGTGCGTTTTTATTGAATATGGTTGATATCGTTTTTACTGTGATTTTTGCAACATGCTTATGTGAAGTGCTCATATAAGGTGTTGTGTTCGGTACTGACGTGACTCAAGTCGAGGACTTGGGCTCGTATGGATTGTTTGTTTGTTCATGTGCAGGTGTTGCTTGAGTTCAAGTCATGGTTGGTGACAGGATCCCTTGGACTAGTCTCAGGGAGGAGATGAGGTTCCAACAACCAAGTTCAGGAGGAATTGTGGTTGAGCCAGTCAGGAGGTCGCGCAGGATGATTGAATCAAGGGCAGCACATATGAAGGTCGAAGGAAGGTGTTCGCACGTATGCATGCGGTGCATGACATGGCAACATGGTTCTGGAGACGGATTATGCAAGGAAGATCTGATTGGAAGGATCGGATCGTACTTGATGAAGAATTCGGCTGCTGGCTGAGTCGGTTATGACTCGGTATGGAAATATCGAGTTGGTTATGGTAGATTTCGTGTGCTGCACGAAAGTTGAGTTGTGTTTTGGAATACGGGATGTGTTCCGAGTTTGTTAGGAAGTCTCGAGATTGTTTCTATCTGCGTATAGGAAAATCTTGAGCAGTTATGGTTAGATGGGATTCGTGATCAGGGTAGGATCAGAATCCGGATCTGAGTTGAGTTGACCCGCGGGCTGGTTATAAAAGCAAGGGAAGGCTAAGACTCGTGTATGTAACAGAGAGAGTTGCACGATGACTTTTGGGCTGTTCCTATTGTTCTCTATCAAATAAAGTTCGTGGTTGAAAGGAACTTTTGTTCCTTGTTCGTCCGACTGGTTTTAGACTAGTTTTACTCGTCGTGTTGTCTGTTCAGTACTACCTTTCATCGGTGGTTTTATCATAACTCGAGTTTTACATATCCAATCGACGTGATTCTTTTTGTGTTGTCTTCACAACTTGTTCTTCTATCAACTGTGAAAATTTCAGTCATTGGATTTGTGTTTTTGTATCTACATGAGTTTCTTTGCTGAGTCATAGAACTGTTTTCTACTCGGTAGAACAAATTGATCGTTGTTCGATCTATCGATCATAACTTGAGTTTCTCTCGACGGATTTGAGTGATTCTTCTTGTGTTTTCTTCGTGACATGATTCTCTCTGATATCTATCACTTTTGTCATGGTAAAACACGTGTATATTAGTCTCACACATGATTCCTTTAACAGATCATTTTTCTACCGAAGGGGTTGGGATTTATTTGTTTCCGCTGCGCAAGATTTTTAAATCTACCATTCACCCCCCTCTATTAGCTTTTCACGTGCTCTTCGATCCTACAATTAGTATCAGAGCCACGGTGCTCTAATCTTTGTGATTTGCACATGTTTTTGACTAATCATCATGGAGAAATACTCCGCCAAACTATGTGTGTTTGATGGTATTGATTTTCAGGTTTGGAAGGCACGCATGGAAGCCTTTATCCAGGCGCAAGGCTTTGCGATATGGGATAAGGTGTACAAGCCTTACGACGTGCCATCAAACGATCAAGTTACGACTACAAACCTATGGGGCATCGACAATAACAAAAAGTCTCACAACTTGATCATACACGGACTCACTCAAAGCGACATTGATCGTGTCGTACACCTCCGATCAACATACGATGTTTGGAGAGCTCTCTGTGATTATCATGAAGGCTCCAACACAATCAAGGAGGTAAAACAAGATATGTTCAAAAATGAATATATGCGTTTCGAGATGCAATCCGGTGAGTCCATCGATGACCTCTTTGCTCGCTTCAATAAAATTCTCAACAACTTACGTAGTGTCAATGATAACTTTTCTGATGCTGAGAATGCTAGGCAACTTCTTAGTGCATTAGACATGTCAATTTGGAAGATGAAAGTTACATCTATTCGTGAATCTACTGTCATGAGTACACTTACCTTAGATGTGCTTTATTCTAAAATAAAAACTCATGAAATTGACATCTTAGTACGTAAGAACTCAAACAATTCTATTGCATTTGTCTCACAACGTGATATGTCTAGCTCCGGCCAATCATCATCCTGGAATACTCTTGCTCTGTTGTCCTCACTAACCCTGGAGCAGATCGAAGAATTTCCAAAAGAGGGGTTGGCACTCATCTCTACTAGATTCTCAAAAGCATTAAAAAATTGTGATAACTAGAAGGAGAGGAAGCTTCAGACCTCAACATTGTTTTGAATGTGGTAAGACAGGACACTTTCGTACAGAATGCCCTAACCTTTCAGGTCCGACTACCCGTAAAGAAAAAGAGAGCAAGGTCCGGACCTCCTCTGGAAATTCAAATAAAAAAGAAGAAGGGTACCATGGGATGCAAGATGATTAATAGCTTCATTATTGCGCTTCAAGAGCTCAGTTCAAGTGACATAGACTTTGAAAGTGATGACGATGATGATGACCTGGCCAACATATGCTTCATGGCTGGCAAAACAAGATCAAGATAAAGTTAGGAGGATGCAGAACACAACAGTAACGATGATGAGGTATGTTCTACCTGTAATGAAATGTGTGATGCTATCTCTCGTGCAGCAGTTATTGTCGAGAAAAAGGACAAAAATCTTAGGGATAATGCTGCTAAAATTGAATCACTAGAATCTGAAATCAACCGTTTAAAATCCTTGATTCCTAGTGATGATGCATGTCCCTCATGTGACTTGATCTATGAACAATTGTCCACATTAAGAAGTGCACACTTCTCCATTCTAGATAAACTTGATGAAGAAATTGAAAAGAACAAAAAGCTTGTTGTACTTAGTGATAAAAACCTAAAAGATGCTTCTTGTTCCACAGATGATTTGCATTGTTCTGCATGTGATATTCTCGATAAGAAACTAAAAGATGCTATGAATGAAATTTCCATTATAAACAATGCTTTACATTCTCATGAAGTTAAATATTGTTCCAACTGCAAATTGAAAGGAAAAACTTCTTGTGAAAATTGTCTTGATCTGTCCAATAAACTTGACAACATGAATAGGACACTAGAGCGGTTTTGTGTTGGGAACAAAAATCTAAACTTACTATTGAGTTCATCCAAATCTTGTAATGATAAAACTGGTTTAGGTTTTGATTCTCATGTTCATGCTAAGGTACATCCACCTAAAATTGTAATTTCATTAGGAAGTGGTTTGATTCAAACTGTCCCTAAACAAAAGGATGTGATTTTTAAATCAGCAGGAGTGCTTTCTAACTCTGTTTCTAATGCTGGGTGCTCATCTAAACATGAACACAAAGTGAAATTTCATTGTACCTATTGTGGTAGAGATGGTCACGTCATAGATTTTTGTTATAGACTAGCTAAACAAATTAAAAAGGATAAAATGTCTGCTAGATCTCATAACTTTCATGCTAAACCTTAAATTAGAAACTTGCAACCTGCTTTAATGAGTCAGAAATTTGAAAAGGTAGTTTTCGGACCTTCTGGTAAGAAATCTGCAAAATCAGCTCTGGTAGTTCTGATAGCTCCGAGAGCTCCCGGACCTTCTGTTGTTCACTCTGGAGCTTTAGTTTTTATCTCCGGACCTTCTGCTTTTACCTCCGAAGTTACTGGTTTTCGCTCTAAACAAATAACAACTTCTAAATCAATTGTTAAGAACAGAAAACCTCAAACTTTGACTCATAAACCTGTTGTTTTGTCACAGCTTTCGCGTGTTGTTCCTATTGGACGTCGCATGGCTCAGTACTGGATTCCAAAATGCTTATTGACTAACCCTAGTATTGAATCATCGACGTATTGTCCTTCTGTGTAGGTTTCACGCTTGAGTAAGGAGAACATATGGATTGTGGATTCAGGTTGCTCACGCCACATGACCGGTAACAGAGAATGGTTCTCCTCCCGCTCTTATGTGTCACGTGTAGAAAATATTATTTTTGCCGATAATTCCTCAATTCCTATTATTGCTAAAGGATTGGTTAGAGTAAATGATCACTACACTCTAAAAGATGTGGCACTTGTTAAAAATTTGAAGTACAACTTGCTTTCTGTTTCTCAAATGTTTGATGAGAATTTAGAAATAACTTTCACTAAAAATTGCTGCAAGGTTGTAAATTCAAATAGTGAGCTTTTATTTAACATGTCTTGCTTTGGAAGAGTTTTAAAGCTGATTTTGATATGTCAACTTCTGAGCATAAGTGTCTCGTTGCAAATGATTCAAAAGAGTTATTTTTCTGGCATCGTAGACTTGGTCACGTAGGCTTTGATCACCTCACTCGTATTAGTGCTCTTGATCGCATATGTGGTTTGCCTAAACTCAAAGGAGGCAAATATATTGTATGCTCTTCGTATAGATATGCTAAGATGATTGCAGGTTCACATGCTCCTCTCACAATTACTATGACAACTGGACCTAATCAACTTTTGCACGTTGACACTGTTGGTCCAGCACAAGTTCAATCCTTTGGAGGTAAATGGTATATTCTTGTGATTGTTGATGATTATTCTAGATACTCTTGGGTTTACTTTATGATATCTAAGAATGAAGCTTTTACTCATTTTAGGGCTTTAATTTTTAGACTATTAGTTGATCACCCAGGATCTTCAAGAGCAATTAGAAGTGATAATGGAACTGAATTTAAAAACCAATTCTTTGATTACTTTTGTACTGAACATGGAATAGAACATCAATTTTCTTCACCATATGTTCCTCAACAAAACGGTGTTGTAGAAAGGAAAAACAGAACCTTAGTGGAGATGGCTAGGACTATGCTTGATGAATATCAAACTCCTAGAAAATTTTGGACAGATGCAATTGCAACAGCCTGTTATGTTTCAAACCGTATTTTCTTGTGTGGGAAGCTAGGAAAAACACCATATGAGCTTTGGTTTATACATAGGCCTAGTGTCTCACATCTTAGGGTCTTCGGTTGCAAATGCTTTGTTAAGAAACATGGTAATCTTGATAAATTTGAAGCTAGATCCGAAGATGGCATGTTTCTTGATTACCCATCTCACACTAGAGGATACCGTGTGCTTTTGCTTGGAACTAACAAAATTGTAGAGACTTGTGAAGTTTCTTTTGATGAAGTTAGACCAGGTACTAGCTCCGGTATTGCAGGACCAGATCCATATCCTCAGGGGGAGGATATTTTCGAAGAAGAAGAAGAGCTGGTGATACTACCTGATAGTTCCGAAGCTGACACGTGTCCAGATCCAAACATTGAACATGCTCCGGTTATCACCGATGCTGGTCCTGATCGACCATAAGCTACAAGCTCATGAATCTACGTTGAACCTAATGAAGAAGAAGCTTGTGATACGTCTGTTCCCCCATGGATTAACAAAGATCATCCCCCCATAACAGATTATTGGAAGCTTGCATGAACGAGTCACACGATCCAGGTTCTTCGATTCAAACTCTCATGCTCATTCTGTTTTTGTTGCTTCTTTTGAACCCAAAGATATATCACACGCACTCACTAATGAATCTTGGATTATTGCCATGCAAGAAGAGTTAGAAAATTTTGAAAGAAATAATGTTTGGAAACTTGTATCTCCACCTCAAGGTCACACTTCAATTGGAACTAAATGGATGTTTAAAAATAAACAAAGTGAGGATGGAGTTGTGGTTAGGAATAAGGCTAGGTTGGTTGCTCAAGGTTTCACTCAAGTTGAAGGTCTAGATTTTGATGAAACTTTTGCTCCCGTTGCTAGATTAGAAGCCATGAGAATTTTGTTAGCCTTTGTTGCATCTAAAGGTTTTAAGTTATATCAAATGGATTTTAAAAGTGATTTTCTTAATGGCTACATAGATGGGGAGGTTTATGTCAAGCAACCACCAGGTTTTGAAAATCCAAATTTTCCTAATCATGTTACAAACTGTCCAAAGCCTTGTACGGTCTCAAATAAGCCCCTAGAGCATGGTATGATAGGTTAAAAACATTCTTATTTGAAAATGGGTTTACCATGGGCAAGGTTGATAAAACTCTTTTTGTGCTTAAGCATCACAATGACTCATTATTCGTTCAATTGTATGTGGATGATATTATCTTTAGTTGTGCTTTTCATGATCTTGTGTCCAAGTTTTCAGCTATGATGAGTTCATAATTTGAGGTGAGTATGATGGGAGAACTCATGTACTTTTTGGGGTTGCAAATCAAGCAAACCAAGGAGGGTACCTTTGTGCATCAAACGAAGTATACAAAAGACCTCCTAAGACGCTTCAACATGGACAAAAGCAAGCCTCTTTGGACACCAATGAGTACAGCAACAACACTTGAACTTGATGAAGATGGTGAACTGGTTGATCAAAAAGAATATAGAAGCATGATCGATCACTTTTGTACATCATGGCATCAAGACTGGACATACAATTCAGCGTATGTCTCTGTGCACGGTTTCAAGCCTCCCCACGTGTTTCACATCGTCAAGCCGTCAAAAAGATTCTCAGTTACTTACATAGAACTCATGAATTTGACATTTTTCTTCCTACTCCCTCAACCGTTACTTTGAAAGCTTTTTCAGATGCTGATTTTGGGGGTTGTAGGATTGATACGAAAAGTACTTCTAGTGCTTGTCATTTTCTTCGTAACTCACTTGTTGCTTGGTCCTCTAGAAAACAAAGTCCAGTCGCACAATCCACAGCCAAATCTGAATATGTAGCTGCTGCTAGTGCTTGCTCACAAATTCTTTGGATTATTCAAACACTTAAGGACTATGGGGTTGATCTAGATAGTGTTCCACTGTTTTGTGATAACACTGGTGCCATTTGCATTGCTAAAACTCCCGTGCAACATTATAGAACTAAGCACATTGACATTAGGTATCACTTTCTCTGTGATAATGTTGAAAAAGGCAGCATTGTGCTTCACCATGTAGATAGCGAACAACAATTGGCTGACATTTTTACAAAACCTTTGTATTTCACTCGTTTTTGTTACATTCGTAGTGAAATACGGGTTATGCACCCTCATGGCTTAAATTGAGGGGGAGTTTTCAAAACTTGGGAAGTCTACATGTGAATCTAAAATTAAAACAATATGAGCATAGTATTTCATACATATATGACTTTGTGATTCCTCTACATCGCTGTAGACAAGTGCACCAAGTGGTCGGAGGCAGCCCCGATGATCAACATCAACAAGGAATCCATAGTCCAGTTCATCAAGTCGATTGTCTTCAGGTTTAGGGTCCTGAGCAGGATCATCACTGGCAACAAGACCCAGTTCACCATTGCAGCATTCCAGGACTACTACGAAGACCTCAGTGTCCAAGTTTGTTATGCGTTCGTAGCTCATCCAAAGAGCAACAGTCAAGTTTAAAGGGCCAACGCTGATATCCTCATGGGCCTCAAGACACACACGTATGACAGCTTGGATAAACATAGTGCCAAGTGGGTCGATGAACTCCCCTGTGTGCCATGGGCAAGCCGAACATCACCCAGCCGCACCATTGGAGAAACACCTTTCTTCCTGGTGTATGGGGCGGAAGCCGTCCTCCCTCGGAGATTGCAGTGGGCTTCGAGTCCGGTCATTCGACGAAGCCGCGCAGGACTAGCTCCGACGCGAAGATGTTGATCTGTTGACGAAGCAAGGTGGCAAGCTGCAATTCGAGACGCACGGTACCGGCAGGCGCTGGCGCTACCAGGAATGGTTCGTGCAGAGTAGAGAGCACATGGAGGGCGATCGGGTGCTGCGGCGAATACTTTTTAGAGAGGGGGGCTCACAAACTCTCCCCTAGCTGGGAGGGCCCCTTCTGAGTGACACAAGGATCCCACCCCGGGTGTGTACACCAGGCCACAGAAGAAGGAGAGCCCCTTCCCAACCCTTGGAACATACAACACCTCTGTATGTTCTATCCCTAAGCATAAAAGTAGGACAGTGTAGGGTGTCATGGTGCCAAGGAACGACACTTAAGACAACCAAGCTTTGGGGGGGGGGGGGGGGGCAGGTCTAGAGTGTTCAACCGTTTAGCTTGGTCCCGTACCCTAATCATGAACACTCTGCTTCCCTTGCCAACCGGAGTGGATCGTTGCCTTATTTTAAAGCCAGTCCCCTACTATGAATGCCAATTTGATAAAATCACTGTCATAACGTGTGCTTTCTCTTATGATTCACTTTATTACCTATTAATTTTTTGATCAATCAATCTGGTCTTGTTCTTTTGTATATTATCTTCATATACCTGGTAAAACTTTCTTTATATCGCCCCTAGTAGACTTATGCGAACCTGCTGAAGGCGGACTTGTTTGAGGTACCTGCAAGCTGTTTTGGGACCTCGCGGCTGCCCTCTTACTTGGGGTCATGTGGTGCCAAATGGTCCCCCACGAAAGGCCTACGCCGAGCTGAAGGTCCAGAGCGTGCAACCTGCTTAGCCTATTATTGCACTGAATAAGGAGGGAGCCGGATCCCAAGCGCTAATGCACTAAATTACCCAAACCTCGCGTACCAGCCCGAGACTGTAAGACATGGCAATACTAAAGAATAGGAAAGGATCGCCAGCAAGCAAGAAATATGCACCCCTGTATGTGTGTAGGAAATACAATGCAGGTTACGATGATGGGCAATGCCGGAGCACCCAGCTCCGACACCTCCCAGGGGGCCTGCCGCCGACGCATCTACGACGATGGTGGGCGACGCCGGAGCATCCAACTTCGGCACCATCCAAGGGGCCTGACATCGACGTCCAAGCATGTTGACGACAACAACAAGCACTGTTAAGTGAGTACGCTCTCCTGCCCTGCTCTTGTTGCTAACAAAGTTCTCTTGTGGTATCCTGGACACTAGGGGCCTGCAGTCAATGCATCTACGATGATGGTGGACCACGCTGGAGCATCCAACTCTAGCACCTCCCAGGAGGCCAATCGTTGACGACTTTACGACGATAAAGGGCGACGTCGGAGCAGCCAGCTCTGGCACCTCCCAGGGGGGCCGCTGTCGATGAATCCACGACGATGGTGGGCGACGTTGGAGCATCCAGCTCCGGCCTCCCCCAAGGGGCTTGCCGTCGACGTCCAAGCATGTTGACGACAGCAAAAAGCGCTGATAAGTGAGTACGCTCTTCTGCCCTGCTCTTGTTGTTAACAAAGTTCTCTTGTGGTATCCTGGACACTAGGGGCTTGCCGTCGATGCATCTACGACGATGGTGGACCACGCCAGAGCATCTAGCTCTGGCACCTCCCAGGGGGCCTACCGTCGATGACTTTACGATGATAGAGGGTGACGCCAGAGCAGCCAACTCCAGCACCTCCCAGGGGGCCTGTTGTAACACCCTCATTTTCATGCATCATGCTCTATATCCATCATTAAATATGTTTAACATTGAGCAACATAAAAAGGAATAAGTTTCAAATGAACTTAGAAAAAAACCGCACTTAAGAATTCTGGGAAGTGCGGACTAGTCCGTTTTTGGTGCGAACTAGTCCGATTTCTCTGACCTTCGTCAGACTTGTCTGTTTTGCTGCGGACTAGTCTGTTTTTCCCTCTGGACACTTTCGGACTTGTCTAGTCCTGTGCGAACTAGTCCGTTGTTCCAATTCCTTGAAAATTTGCTAATTCCCTGGACTCGTCCGGACTAGTCCAGTATTCCAGCAGACTTGTCCGTTTTCCTCTAACTAAAGTCGGACTTGTCCGATTTTGGATAGACTTGTATATTTTCCCCTCTGGATAAGTTTGGACTTGTCCGATGTCCAGTCCAGACTTGTCTGATATCTGTCTCACTAACTTTGAACTAATCCGGCCCTTTCCGGACTTGTTCGATAAATCGTGACTCTGAGTTGATCTTTTGTTTCACGACTTGTTTTTAGGTTTTACCTTAAGTGGGCCTAGGGAAATCGTTCCTAAATCTTTTAGAGCCCATGAGAGACTCTAAACCGACTCCTACTCATCTCAAACTCGAAATCCATTTAACCCTAGCCTCCACCTCTATATAAACTACCCCACCTCTTGGCTTGACATCTATTTGCCACTTTTCCATCAAACCAAAACCCTAGCTCGTGGATAGCTGCCACCAAGGAGGGAGAATGAGATCTAAAGCAAGAAGAAGAAGAGGAGGAAACGAAAGAGGATCAATATCTCCATCAACTTCGCGTTCTTCGTCAACAATTCACCACCAAGTTCTTCATCAACCCCAGATTGTCAAGATCCAAGTGTTGCCTCTAAGATCCTTGATTCTTTGGAGTCTTAGACACCTGGTATACCTTCTACTTCCTTTTCCTTATGTGAATTCAACCTCGAAACTCTAGATTCACGTCGATCTAGAAAACCCTAGTTCGCCAGTTCTGCAAAGTGCGGACTAGTCTGATTTTCTTGGTTAATCTCTGTTGAATTAATTCTAAATTTACTAGAACCAACTCCAAACCTATGTAGACTCCTTAATGACCATTATAATTGATTAATAAACATCGTTAACAACTTATTAACTAGTTTTGCTTTGCATTTGCATTAATCATGCATGTCATGTCATATTGAGTAACACTTGTGCACTCTTTGATTGTGATTCTTGTCTTGTATGCTTGTTGCGCGATTTAGACGTATTTGCGCTAGAGAGCATTGTGGAGGACCTCCAGCACCAAGAGTTTGAAGACTTTGACCCGAACCAATCCCAAGAGCAACACAAGTGTCCTTGAACATATTGATCCTGTTTTAAAATAAATGTTTTGTTTTCAAAATTGCATGATTGTGTCAATTTGATGGGAATCCTATGATAGGAAGTTTTAACAACCCTTGTCACCTGGAAATCATGGTAGAGAGTCGGGAAGGGCTTTTACCTTTTTGCTTCGCTTAATTAATTGGGATGGAACACAACTATACAACTTAACTTAATTATGCATTTATGGGATTATGATTAACATGAATTGGTTAATATGATATGGTAATTAGGGATCTAAGCAAGCATGGTATGTGGATGGGTTGGATGCTATGGTGGTTTGCTTGCTTTAGATGTAAGGATCGGTTTGCGGAGCAACCATCAAGGATTTACATTGCCACCACGAGACCAAGTATGGGTGCGGCATAGCTGATTATTTAGGGCTTTGCCAGTGCTATTTGGACCATTAAAGATGCTCCGGGAAGGGGTAGTCGGATTGGGTTTGTTGATGATTGGTGGGACTACCCTGGGATGCAAATGGCTCAAGAGGGGGCCCTTGGTTGAAGATGTGCTCAGTTGGAGGCATCGCCACGGGTGAAACCTCGGTGAGGTCTAAATAGGCTAGTAATAACTTTGTAAAGGCTATTTTATGATCTCTTGGCCACACACCTAAGGAAGTGTGAGACGGCATAATTGAGATTCTATAGTCATCGAAAGGTCATGAAATCACAAATACGTGGGTAAAGTGGTACAACCTCTACAGAGTGTGTCTAAAAACTATCATGATAGCCGTGCTCCCGGTTATGAGCAACCTGGACCCTCAGATGATTAGAGGGAACTTGATATTGGGATGGTTTGGTAATGGTTATGTTTAATAATATGGTTATGGCTGGTTATGAATTTAATTCTGATATTGATCATGGTTATTGGTAATGAGAAATCTGGAATATGGATGATGGTAATGAATATGGACTCGTCTCATGATGATTACATGATTTATGATGGGTTATTTCACACACATATAATATGTTGCTTTCCAAATGTTTTAATGTACTTTTCAGCACTTAGCCATTATTATATTTATCATTTGAATCAGCTACATGTCATACTTTCCACACTTGCTGGGTACGACATGTACTCACCCTTGCAATTCCCCCACCAACAGTTGCAGGTCAGAATTGGGAGTTTAACGATGATAATGCGGAGTTCTAGGTCGTGTCTGCTGTCAGCTTTGCCTATGGAGTGTTGGAGCTGGGCTATACCCTATTTGCTTAGCTACTTAGTTTCTTAGTTTGCTTAATTAGAGTATTTATGTTGCATTAGTTGAGCTTGTCATTAATATTCATTAGAGCTTGTATTCGATGATATTCGGAATTTGTAATAAAAATGGTTAAATAATCTTGTTCTATGGTAATTTTCTGTATATCCTTTTGTGAATGCACTTGTGTATGTGTGTTGAACGTCCTGAGCACACATATGCGTTCACTTGGTTCATTTTCAGAACCGGGTGTCACAAATTGGTACCAGAGTCACAGGTTGACCGTAGGACGCAACCTAGATAGAATGGTCACTTTAGAGCACATAGGAACACTCAAGAAGCGATGTGTTTTTGTCGGTGTGCTGTTTGCTATATATTGTTTGCTTGTGTGCTTAATAGAGGATTTTGGGATGCTTTAGCATTGCCATATCCACGTAGGCTAGTGTCGTTAGTTGCTTAGTTTCATATCCCTTGATGCATATAGTTGGGAACATCTTCTAAATTCTTATCTCTTGCTTTTCTTCAGATGGTGAGGACTCGCAACCAGAGGGATGGCAATGATGAGGACGAGAACAATGGAGCACCTCAGAACAACAATGGACAAGGACCTGCTCATGGAGATATCAACATTGAGCAGCTATTGGCCATGCAAAACCAGCTCATGCAGACCATGATACAGACTATGGGACAACTGCAAGCTGGTAACATCAACAATCAGCCCCACATGCCTCCACCGCGACCCCCACCTCCTCATAACCGGTTGGGAGAATTTATGAGGACTAGGCCGCCAACCTTTGCTCAAGCTGCTGACCCTATGGATGCTGATGATTGGCTCAAGTCCGTGGAGAAGAAGCTAGCTATTGTGCAATGCAGTGACCAGGAGAAGGTGCTCTTTGCATCTCATCAATTTGTTGGAGCAGCTACTGATTGGTGGGATTCCCTATGCGATGCTCATGAGAATCAGGAGAGGATTACTTGGGCCGAATTGAAGGAGAGATTCCGTTCTCATTATGTGCCCGAAGCTGTTATGATTTTGAAGAGGCAAGAATTTAAGAACCTGAGGCAAGGAAGATCGAGTGTGGGTGAATATCTCAATAAATTCACTCAACTGTTAAGATATGCACTTGAGGATGTTAGTCGAGACAGCCGAAAGCAATATTTGTTCATGCGGGGCCTTAACAATGAGATTCAGGTGCAATTGCCCAATTGTGACTATGCCAACTTCCAGAAGCTTGTGGACAAAGCAATTGTTGTGGAGAACAAGGTCCGTGAGATGGAGCAAGACACCAAGAGGAAGACGTCATATCAAGGACAACAACAAAGGAAGTAATGTGCGCCCTAGCTTTGCGCCACCAAATGCGCCATATTACAGCTCTTCAGTCCCTGTACAACGCCCTGGATTTGCACCGCGCGCAGCTCAGTTTGTGCAGCAACGCCCTGTTATGCAAGCACATAGGCCTCCAATGCCTTTTGCACCTCGTGCCAACTTTCCTGGTGCAAATGTTCAAAATCGAGTGTGTCAAAATTCTAGTGCAGCAAAGAAGTATTATACTTATGGAGAAGTTGGACACTTTGCGCATCAATGTCCTAAGTCAGGCCTTGGTCAAGGAAGCAATGCTCAAATACAAAACCCAAACCCAATTGAGTAGCACCACAAGGAAACTGTGGACAACATAATTTTGCTTGTGGCAACGTGAACCATGTCTCTACGAAGGATGCTCAACAAGTGAAATACGTGTTGATTGGTATGTTTCTCGCAAACTCTAACCAGGCGACTATATTATTTGATTCTGGAGCATCCCATTAATTAATTGCATCGAAATATGTTGCCAAGTATAGTTTTCCTATCTCTCATATGAAGTTTACTCTATTGGTTATGTCTCCTGGAGGAGAGACGAGGACAAATATTGTATGTCCAAAAGTAAGCCTTAGAATAAGGGGGATAGACTTATTCGCCAACCTCATTGTCTTGGATTTTCAAGGATTGGACATTAAACTTGGTATGGATTGGTTGAGGAAGCACTATGGAGTCATTGAATGTGCCACGAAGACGGTGAAGTTGACCAATGAGGAAGGAATCACCGTAGAATTTGAAGCATCTCAACACGCACCAAGGCAGTTGGAGCTGAATCACATGGACGGTGCCGCAATTGAGGAGATTCCAGTGGTGTGTGAATTTTTGGATGTGTTCCAGGACGAGTTGCCAGGTATGCCGCCTGATCGAGACATTGTGTTCGTTATTGATTTAATACCTAGAACTGCACCTATAGTTAAGAGGCCGTATAGGATGCCTCCTAAGGAATTAGCGGAGCTCAAGAAGTAGATTCAAGAGCAACTAGAGAAAGGTTTTATTCGCCCAAGCTCTTCACCTTGGGGAGCGCCAATTCTGTTCGTGGATAAGAAGGATGGATCCCAAAGGATGTGTGTGGATTACCGAGCTCTCAACGAGGTGACGATCAAGAACAAGTACACCTTGCCACATATAGAAGACTTGTTCGATTAGATGAAGGGTGATTGTGTTTTCTCCAAGATTGATTTGAGGTCGGGGTACTTCCAAATGAAGATCAATCCATCGGACATACCCAAGACCGCTTTTAGGACATGATATGGATCTTATGAGTACACCTTGGTTGAAGATGTGCTCAGTTGGAGGCATCGCCACCGGTGAAACCTCAGTGGGGTCTAAATAGGCTAGTAATTCCTTTGTAAAGGCTATTTTGTGATATCTTGGCCACACACCTAAGGAAGTGTGACACGACATAATTGAGATTCTATAGTCATCGAAAGGTGACGAAATCAGAAACACGTGGGTAAAGTGGTACAACCTCTGCAAAGTGT
Source organism: Tuctoria greenei (assembly GCA_036927565.1). Lineage (NCBI taxonomy): Eukaryota > Viridiplantae > Streptophyta > Magnoliopsida > Poales > Poaceae > Tuctoria > Tuctoria greenei. The sequence continues at coordinate 135,961,805 of JAYESD010000006.1, forward strand.
GACTAAAAACTATCATGACAGCCGTGCTCCCGGTTATGAGCAACCTGGAACCTCACATGATTAGAGGAAACTTGGTATTGGGATTATGGTTATGGCTGGTTATGAATTAAATTCCGATATTGATCATGGTTATTGGTAATGAGAAATCTGGAATATGGATGATGGTAATGACTGGTGTTGTAGAAATGGTGTTGTAGAAAGAAAGAACAAAACCTTAGTTGAGATGGCTAGGACTATGCTTGATGAATATCAAACTCCTAGGAAATTTTGGGCTGATGCGATTGCAACCGTTTGTTATGTCTCAAATCGTGTTCTCTTGCGCGCTAAGCTAGGTAAAACACTATATGAGCTCCGGTTTGGACATAGGCCTAGTGTTACGCACTTTCGGGTCTTTGGCTGCAAATGCTTTGTTAAGAAACATGGTAATCTTGATAAATTTGAACCTAGATCCATTGATGGCATGTTTCTTGGTTATCCATCTCATACTAGAGGCTACCATGTGTTTTTACTTGACACTAACAAAATTGTGGAGACTTTTGAAGTTTATTTTGATGAAGCTAGCCTAGGTACTAGCTCTGGTGCTGCAGGACCAGATCCATATCCTCAGGGGGAGGGTATTTTCGAAGAAGAAGAAGAGCTGGTGATACTGCCTGATAGTTCCAAAGCTGACACGTGTCCAGCTTCGAACATTGAACAAGCTCCGACTATCACCTATGCTGGTCCTGATCGTCCACAAGCCATGAGCTCATCAACCTACGATAAACTAAATGAAGAGGAAGCTTGTGATACATCTGTTCCCGCATGGATCAACAAAGATCATCCCCCACAATAGATTATTGGAAGCTTGCATGATCGAGTCACAAGGTCCAGGTTTTGCGATCCAAAATCTCATGCTCATTCTGTTTTGTTGCTTCTTTTGAACCCAACGATATATCACACCCACTCACTAATGAATCTTGGATTATTGCCATGCAAGAAGAGTTAGAAAATCTTGAAAGAAATAATGTTTGGAAACTTGTACCTCCTCCTCAAGGTCACACTTTAATTGGAACTAAATGGGTGTTTAAAAATAAACAAAGCGAGGATGGGGTTGTGGTTAGGAATAAGGCTAGGTTGGTTGCTCAAGGTTTCACTCAGGTTGAAGGTCTAGATTTTGATGAAACTTTTGCTCCTGTTGCTAGATTAGAAGCCAAGAATTTTGTTAGCTTTTGCTGCATCTAAAGATTTTAAGCTATATCAAATGGATGTTAAAAGTGCTTTTCTTAATGGCTACATAGATGAGGAGATTTATGTCAAACAACCACCGGGTTTTGAAAATCCAGATTTTCCTAATCATGTTTACAAACTGTCCAAAGCCTTGTACGGTCTCAAACAAACCCCTAGAGCATGGTATGATAGGTCAAAAAAACATTCTTACTTGAAAAGGGGTTTACCATGGGTAAGGTTGATAAATTCTTTGTGTGCTTAAGCATGGCAATGACTCATTATTTGTTCAAGTGTATGTGGATGATATTATCTTTCGTTGTGCTTCTCAGTATCTTGTGTCCAAGTTTTAAGATATGATGAGTTCAGAATTTGAGATGAGTATGATGGGAGAACTCTCGTACTTTTGGGGGCTACAAATCAAGCAAACCGAGGAGGGGACCTTTGTGCATAAAATGAAGTATACAAAAGACCTCCTAAGGCGCTTCAATATGGACAATTCTGTGTATGTCTTTGTGCACAGTGTCAAGCCTCCCCACGTGCTTCACATTGTCAAGCCGTCAAAAGGATTCTCAGGTACTTACATGGAACTCAGGAATTTGGCATTTTTCTTCCTTCTTCCTCAACCGTTACTTTGAAAGCTTTTTTCGATGCTGATTTTGGAGGTTGTAGGATTGATAGGAAAAGTACTCCCGGTGCTTGCCATTTTCTTGGTAATTCACTTGTTGCATGGTCATCCTGAAAACAAAGTTCAGTTGCACAATCCACCGCCAAATCTGAATATGTAGCTGTTGCTAGCGCTTGCTCACAAATTCTTTGGATTGTTCAAACACTTAAGGACTATGGGGTTGATCTAGATAGTGTTGCACTGTTTTGTGATAACACTAGTGCTATTTGCATTACTAAAAACCCCGTGCAACATTCTAGAACTAAGCACATTGATATTAGGTATCACTTTCTCCGTGATAATGTTGAAAAAGGAAACATTGTGCTTCACCATGTAGATACTGAACAACAATTGGCTGACATTTTTACAAAACATTTGGATTTCACTCGTTTTTGTTTCATTCGTAGTGAAATAGGGGTTATGCATCCTCATGGCTTACATTGAGGAGGAGTTTTGAAACTTGGGAAGTATACGTGTGAATTTGAACTAGAATAATATGAGCATAGTATTGCATACATATATGACTTTGTGATTCCTTTTACATGCTGAAAGTTCTTACTACATTACTCGTGTTATACATTTTGTAGTTTTTGTCATGTCTAGTAATTGGAATAATTACTTACACTGAATCTAGTCATGATCGAACTTTATTGCTCTTTTGAACTTGTTTCATGCTCACAAGTGCTTTTAATCAAGAATTAATCAAGCAATCAACTCACATGTTGAGTTTTGTGAACAAATATAAGTTGAGAAAAGATTAAAAACTATCATGACAGCCGTGCTCCCGGTTATGAGCAACCTGGAACCTCACATGATTAGAGGAAACTTGGTATTAGGATTATGGTTATGGCTGGTTATGAATTAAATTCCGATATTGATCATGGTTATTGGTAATGAGAAATCTGGAATATGGATGATGGTAATGAATGGTGTTGTAGAAATGGTGTTGTAGAAAGAAAGAACAAAACCTTAGTTGAGATGGCTAGGACTATGCTTGATGAATATCAAACTCCTAGGAAATTTTGGGCTGATGCGATTGCAACCGCTTGTTATGTCTCAAATCGTGTTCTCTTGCGCGCTAAGCTAGGTAAAACACCATATGAGCTCCGGTTTGGACATAGGCCTAGTGTTACGCACTTTCGGGTCTTTGGCTGCAAATGCTTTGTTAAGAAACATGGTAATCTTGATAAATTTGAACCTAGATCTATTGATGGCATGTTTCTTGGTTATCCATCTCATACTAGAGGCTACCATGTGTTTTTACTTGACACTAACAAAATTGTGGAGACTTTTGAAGTTTCTTTTGATGAAGCTAGCCCAGGTACTAGCTCTGGTGCTGCAGGACCAGATCCATATCCTCAGGGGGAGGGTATTTTCGAAGAAGAAGAAGAGCTGGTGATACTGCCTGATAGTTCCAAAGCTGACACGTGTCCAGCTTCGAACATTGAACAAGCTCCGACTATCACCTATGCTGGTCCTGATCGTCCACAAGCCATGAGCTCATCAACCTGCGATAAACTAAATGAATAAGAAGCTTGTGATACATCTTTTCCCGCATGGATCAACAAAGATCATCCCCCACAATAGATTATTGGAAGCTTGCATGAACGAGTCACAATGGCCAGTTTTGCGATCCAAACTCTCATGCTCATTCTGTTTTGTTGCTTCTTTTGAACCCAACGATATATCACACCCACTCACTAATGAATTTTGGATTATTGCCATGCAAGAAGAGTTAGAAAATCTTGAAAGAAATAATGTTTGGAAACTTGTACCTCCTCCTCAAGGTCACACTTTAATTGGAACTAAATGGGTGTTTAAAAATAAACAAAGCGAGGATGGGGTTGTGGTTAGGAATAAGGCTAGGTTGGTTGCTCAAGGTTTCACTCAGGTTGAAGGTCTAGATTTTGATGAAACTTTTGCTCCTGTTGCTAGATTAGAAGCCATAAGAATTTTGTTAGCTTTTGCTGCATCTAAAGATTTTAAGCTATATCAAATGGATGTTAAAAGTGCTTTTCTTAATGGCTACATAGATGAGGACATTTATGTCAAACAACCGGGTTTTGAAAATCCAGAATTTTCTAATCATGTTTACAAACTGTCCAAAGCCTTGTACGGTCTCAAACAAGCCCCTAGAGCATGGTATGATAGGTCAAAAAACATTCTTACTTGAAAAGGGGTTTACCATGGGTAAGGTTGATAAAACTCTTTCTGTGCTTAAGCATGGCAATGACTCATTATTTGTTCAAGTGTATGTGGATGATATTATCTTTAGTTGTGCTTCTCAGTATCTTGTGTCCAAGTTTTCAGATATGATGAGTTCAGAATTTGAGATGAGTATGATGGGAGAACTCTCGTACTTTTGGGGGCTACAAATCAAGCAAACCGAGGAGGGGACCTTTGTGCATAAAATGAAGTATACAAAAGACCTCCTAAGGCGCTTCAATATGGACAATTCTGTGTATGTCTTTGTGCACAGTGTCAAGCCTCCCCACGTGCTTCACATTGTCAAGCCGTCAAAAGGATTCTCAGGTACTTACATGGAACTCAGGAATTTGGCATTTTTCTTCCTTCTTTCTCAACTGTTACTTTGAAAGCTTTTTCCGATGCTGATTTTGGAGGTTGTAGGATTGATAGGAAAAGTACTTCTGGTGCTTGTCATTTTCTTGGTAATTCACTTGTTGCATGGCCATCCTGAAAACAGAGTTCAGTTGTACAATCCACCGCCAAATCTGAATATGTAGCTGTTGCTAGCACTTACTCACAAATTCTTTGGATTGTTCAAACACTTAAGGACTATGGGGTTGATCTAGATAGTGTTGCACTGTTTTGTGATAACACTAGTGCCATTTGCATTACTAAAAACCCTGTGCAATATTCTAGAACTAAGCACATTGATATTAGGTATCACTTTCTCCGTGATAATGTTGAAAAAGGAAACATTGTGCTTCACCATGTAGATACTGAACAACAATTGGCTGACATTTTTACAAAACATTTGGATTTCACTCGTTTTTGTTTCATTCGTAGTGAAATAGGGGTTATGCATCCTCATGGCTTACATTGAGGAGGAGTTTTGAAACTTGGGAAGTCTACGTGTGAATCTGAACTAGAATAATATGAGTATAGTATTGCATACATATATGACTTTGTGATTCCTTTTACATGCTGAAAGTTCTTACTACATTACTCGTGTTATACATTTTGTAGTTTTTATCATGTCTAGTAATTGGAATAATTACTTACATTGAATCTAGTCATGGTCAAACTTTATTGCTCTTTTGAACTTGTTTCATGCTCACAAGTGCTTTTAATCAAGAATTAATCAAGCAATCAACTTACATGTTGAGTTTTGTGAACAAATATAAGTTGAGAAAAGATTAAAAAGAGAATATGCATGCATCGCACTTCTTGTTTTGAGATGGCATATCATTGCACTTTGATATGAACTTGGAAGAAGTTGTGTATGACTAAAACCATGTCCTTAAGCTTCTAACTGTCAAATGACATAGGCTTGGCTTGGTTGGTTAGAATAAGGCAGATGCGCATATAATCTCTTGCAAATATCATATGATCTAAATTTGTGCTTTGAAAAATAATAAAATGCAACAACAACTGTCATGCTTTCAGGTTTTGAAATAGTTAAGTTTGTGAGATCATGACTTGCTTAAATTGAAAATTACATTTGATCTCTAGCATGGCCTACACTACTTTATGTATCTCATTGATGTGATATTGTAAGTTACTTGATAGTATGACTTGGATGAGCTTTGTTTTATATGTATATGTTATAATATGCTCATAACAATTAAAATTTTTCTTTTGAACCTTGCTGAATACATTGTCAAAGGGGGGAGATAATATGTGAAGGGGGATACATTGATTACACATGGCACAAATTCACAATTTTTTTGGCACGATTCTTCTCAGGGGGAGAATTTGTTTTTCTCATTTTATTTTTGTTTTACAAAGGGGGAGAAATTGTTTTCAAAACTTTTAATGTGAATAAAAAAATGTTCGGATCTTAAGTGGTGTTGCCAATGCATTCATCAAGAGGGAGATTGTGAGACCTATGTGTGCTGAATACATTGGCTTTGATAATAAAAGTTTTGAATGTTGCCATAACATCTTTTTATCAAGGTCTGACTCTAGCTCCGAGCTTCTACAAGGTCCTACAATAGGTCCGACTTTCTTTGTCTAGATCCGACATGTTTTTGGATAGCTCCGTGAGCTTTGTCTTTAGCTCCGGCATTCTTTGATAGCTCCGGCATGTCTTTGTTAAGCTCCAATATGTTCTGCTAGGTCCGACTTATGTTGGTTAGCTCCGACATGTTTTTCTAGCTCCGACTTTTGGGATGACTAGTTCCAACTAGCTTCGGTAAGCTCCGACGCTATGTTGTACTAGCTTTGGTAAGCTTCGGCGCTAGGTTGTACTAGCTTTGGTAAGCTCCAGCTCAAGCTCCGGTTAGCTTTAGCAAGGTTCGGAGCTTGATCACTGTCGTTACCCTGCGTACCGGATACCCCTTGAGATTGCGAAGATCACAAGGAAACTCCCCTACCAGATTTGAAGACCTCTGAAGGCCCCTCATGTCAGCCGTAACCGGATCTGCTTCCCCGACATGGTTAGTCCCATGGCCGCCACGTGTATCATAGGACCAGAGCTATCGCCCACACATAGGAAAGCTCCGGACTGGATACCAGTATGGCACCCCCGGACCTAACCCCAAACAGAGGGAAGCTTCGGTACCAACACGTGTCCAACAGCACCGAACCTACCCGTCCACGACGTTAAGCTCCAGAGCTGCCACGTGTCCTAACTGCCGGACCTTCAACCTTAACAATTAGACTGGTGGACCCCCCAACGGCTCGGACCTTCAAGGGACAATCAAGGACTTCAAGACCCGATTAAGTGTCATTAATACCATATTAATGACATACGATCGGAAGGCCCTTAATACCAGTAACGGCACTATTAATGCCCGTTACCATGCTATTAAGGGTAATTAACCCTATTTATTGTGTATTAAACATTAGTAACCGCCAGGGCCACATGTCGGGCCAGGCTTACAGTGTAACGACCAGTCCTTGTGCTATAAAAGGACTGGTCGACGATACACTTGAGACATGCTCTCAAACACACTCAGACATTCTTAGACGCTCAATACAACAGCAACACACCCCGTGGAGTAGGGTATTACGCTCAGACGGCCTGAACTACATAAACCTTTGTGTCAATTTGCCACCATCTCTTGAATCTCTGCGCGCCCATTACTGAACTACAAACTCCACGGACTACTAACAGTAGTACCGGGAGATCTGCCGGATTTACCCACCGACAGTTGGCGCACCAGGTAGAGGGTGCCTGAGATTTCAAGAATGGTGAACTCAGTAGCTGGATCGTCCAACGACAACCCCGGTGCGCAACTTGCTGGAGGCAATCCCTCCAACGTGCAGCAACCAGCGGGTGCCACAGCTCCAGCAGGAGTCATGCCTACGCCGCCACCGCCTGCACCAGCAAATCAAGCTGGACAACGGGAAGGGGCATCTGCGTCGGTCACAACATCGGCGAATAACAATAACCCCGAACACGCGCTCCATGCAGCGCATGCTCTTCTCCAATGCCCACCACCTCTGGGTGCATCCCAGGGTGCAATGGAGCAGTGGAGGGCTGATGTGGAACACTTGGTTGCAGCAGCAGCCGATCGCATAAGCAACCAAGGTCCTCTCCCCTCGGGGCAGGCCCCATCGCAGCATCGGACTTTGTCGGACAGACTTGGTCCGCACGCTTCCCAAAATAGGAGGCGTGCTGCATCTCAACAAGTGACATCGTTAGCTTCCGGGGCGCAACGCACTCATACAGTAACCAGGCTTTCAACTCATGACCTCCGGGCGGAGCTTGATCACCGTTAACGACAACAGGACGACCGTGTCCATATCGAGCGTGCTCGCGAAAGGCGAGAGGCTCGAGACAGTCTTGCTCCCGAGGGAGTAGGAGGAGGCTTCTCTGCCATGGCCATGCACTTGCGCATGGTCAGATGGCCACAAAAGTTCTGGCCTCACCTGCCGAAGAAATTTGACGGGAATGTCAATCACGCCGAGTTTCTCCAGATTTACTCCACTACAATCCTTGCAGCCAGAGGTAACGAGGCCGTAATGGCCAACTACTTCCCCGTGGCTTTAACTGGGACCGCCAGGTCCTGGTTCATGAGCCTCCCGCCCAACTCCATCAATAGTTTGGCGGAATTGTGCCAACAATTCACTGCCAATTTCAGGAGTTCATACACCCGACCAGGCACCGAACTGGACCTTTTTGCTGTAACGCGGAAGGGGGGAGAATCCCTATGTTCCTTCATCCAGAGGTTATTGTGGCATTTAGACAGGGCGTACGAGACAAGAGGATGTTGGAGAAGCTGGCGATCAAGGAGATCACCAGTGTCACGGAGCTCTTCAACTTGCCTGACAAGAGCGCCAAATCTGCGGAGGGCCGTGAAATGCACTCCAAAAAACCTCCGGAGGATAACAAAAAATCCTCAAAGGGCGAAGCGACTACCTCTGGGAGTGGCAAAAAGAAGAAAAAGTCCAACGACAAGAAAAAGCCGTCGACTGGCACACCTACTGCTGCAGCTGCTGCAGCTCCGGGTGGCCGGGGGCCACGCCCCGAGAAACAACCTCGACCTTCATCTGAAGATGGCGGTAACTCCAAAATGTGGTGTCCTATTCATAAGTCAAACAGCCACAACTTGGAAGACTGCCGAGAGGTCCAAAACCTTGCCGAGCGCTACAACAAGCACCGGGAAGAAGTTCCTTTCCGACAAAGGGAAGGAAAACAAAAAGTCAACGAAGCTCCTGCTGAAGAGGAGTTAGGTTTTCAGGACCCAAAAAAGGTCCTGAAGGCTGTGTACACCTCCGTCGATGATGACTCTGACGTCTCCAACAATGAGCGTCGGAAAACCATGAACACCATTTTTGGTGGCTCATGGGACATCACCTCCCGCCGTGTCCTCAAAACCATGCGGCGGGACATGACCTCAGTAGCTCCCACCGCCAGGGCAGAGCCGCACCGGGAGTGGATGGATACTACCATCACTTTTGATGCATCAGACTGCCCTCAGAATATGATTGGAGCTGGCCAACTCCCATTGATGGTATCTCTGACCATCAACAACATCCAACTCCACCATGTAATGGTTGACGGAGGTTCGGGGCTGAACCTCATAATCTTCGAAGCTTTCGTCAAGCTTCAGCTCCGACCTTCGGATCTTCGCCCCTCCCGACCTTTCTCTAGAGTAGGTCCGGGGGCCATAACCCCACTTGGTGCCATTACTCTCCCCGTGACCTTCGGGACTTGGGAGAATTATCGCACTTAGAAGTTGGTCTTTGACGTTGCTCAGATCAACTTACCCTTTAACGCCATTCTGGGCAGGCCAGCCTTATACAAGTTCATGGCTGCTGCTCATTATGGCTACTTGGTGTTGAAGATGCCAACATCAGCTGGTGTTCTTCGGATCCGCGGAGACTGCACTGCTGGAGTGACTACTCTGGAAGAACTTCACGCGCTTGCTACAGCGCAAGAGGAAGAGTCCAGGCAGGAGCAAGCTCCAAAACCCCCGAGCATTCGTCAACGAGGCTCAACCTTCGCACCTCGCGTGCAACCAAGCGGCGACTCCGACATTCCCGTCAAAGTCGTCCAAATCGGTTCTGATGCCGCTGAGACCACCCGTATATCGGGAGGTCTGAATGAGAAATAGGAACTCGCACTCATCACTTTCCTCTGGGCTAACGTTGACGTGTTTGCCTGACAACCGTCGCAAATGCCAGGGATCCCTAGGGAAGTGATCGAGCATAATCTGAAGATTTATCCCGACGCACGGCCTGTACACCAAAAGCCTCGGAAGCAATCAGTAGAGCGACAGAACTTCATACGACAAGAAGTGAAGAACTTGCTCGAAGCTGGATTCATCCGAGAAGTCTTCCACCCAAAATGGCTAGCAAACCCAGTTGTTGTACCCAAGGCCGAGAGGAAGCTTCGGATGTGTATTGACTAAACAACACTAAATAAGGCATGCCCAAAAGATCCACTACCTAGAATAGATCAGATAGTGGATTCCACCTCCGGGTGTGAATTACTGTGTTTCCTAGACGCATATTCTGGGTACCATCAAATCAGAATGTCTAGGGAAGATGAAGAGCACACTTCTTTTATCACAGTAGATGGATTGTATTTTTATACTACCATGTCATTTGGTCTCAAGAATGCAGCCTCAACATTTGTACGAGCTATGTACAAAACCTTTGGAGAGCTCATCAGAGACGTAGTGGAAGTGTATGTTGATGACATCGTCGTCAAGATTAAGGACAAGGAGTCACTTCTTGACACCTTGCAAACTGTCTTTGACAAGCTGCGGATCACCCGCACAAAGCTGAACCCAGAAAAGTGTGTCTTCGGGGTTAGCTCTGGAAAGCTTCTTGGATTCTTGGTAAACCACTTAGGCATAGAGGCGAATCCGGCGAAGATTAAAGCCATTGAAGATATGCGGCCACCAACCCGCATCAAGGACGTCCAGAAGCTGACTGGATGTCTAGTCGCCCTCAGCCGGTTCATCTCAAGACTGGCGGAACGGGCACTTCCCTTCTTCAAGCTGTTGGGGAAGTCCAGATCATTCCAATGATCTGAAGAAGCAGAAAAGGCGTTCCAGGAGCTGAAGCAGCTCCTCACCACCCTACCAACCTTGGTAGCTCTGAACCCTGGTGAGCCTCTACTGCTTTATATTTCGGCAACTGACGAAGTTGTTAGCATGGTCCTAGTTGCGGAGAGACCAGAACCCTCACAAGCTCAGGAATCTAGACCCCTCCGGGAGGGTCAGGAGGTTCCTGAAGGCGAGTCTGGGTCCCAGCCCCCAGACTTGGATCTACGAGGAGTTACTCTTGTTGAACAAGAGGATCCGGACCCCTCCGGGAAGGTCCGCGTCACTCCAGAAGAAGCTCCGGGTTCCTTCAGCAAGGACCCAGAAGTCCCCGAAGAAGGTCTGGACCCCTCTGGGAGGGTCTGGGTCGATGAGGAGGAAGCTCCGGGCCCCTCCGGGAGGGTCCGGACAGTCCAACGCCCAGTGTACTTCATCAACGAAGTACTCCATGATGCCAAGACTCGATACCTAGAGGTGCATAAGCTGCTCTATGCAGTTCTTATCGCCTCCAAGAAGCTTCGTCATTACTTCCAAGCTCATAAGATCTCAGTGGTGACCTCTTATCCATTGCGTGCGATCTTGCATAATCCCAATTCTACTGGGAACATTGCAAAGTGGGCAGCGGAATTGGCTGAGTTCGACCTAGAATTCATCCCAAGACAAGCGATCAAGAGTCAAGCATTGGCGGACTTCGTGGCGGAATGGACCCCCTCTCCATCAAACCCTGGGGGCCCTAGTGAGCAGAAGCTGGAACTCAAGGCTCCGGTCTTCACCGAACCTCACTGGACTCTCTACTTTGACGGCTCCATGCAAAATCAGGGGGCCAGAGCTAGAGTCCTCCTAGCTCCAACCGAGGAGAAGGTAAAATACATGGTCAACCTTGACTTCAAGGCGACCAACAACATGGTGGAGTATGAAGCACTCATTTACGGACTAAAGGTGGCACTATCATATGGTGTCAAGCAGCTGTTGATCAAGGGAGATTTGCAGCTCATCATTAAACAGGTGAAGGGTGAATGCTCCTGCAACAATCCCCAACTAGTTGCTTATCTCCTTGAAGTCTAGAGGCTTCAGAAGGACTTCGAGGTCCTGGACCTCCACCATGTCCATCGTCTCCATAATGCTGAAGCTGACGAACTCTCGACGAAAGCATCAACCAGAGCTCCGGCTCCCGATGGAATCTTCGTCCGGAGGTTGTCAAAACCCACAACCCAGCCCGCCAAACTGAGCGAAGGGGGCGAGACTAGCATCCCGAAGCTGGCGGTCCCGATGGCCCTGTTACCATGGCTGCCATCAAGGGTCGTAGGTGCTGCCGGAAGCTCCGAGCAGCCCAGCACGCAAGACTCAAATGCTCAAGCTAGCTCCGATGCATGTATTTCAGACATCCGGAGCTACTTGAAAGACAATATCCTTTCTGACGATGATGTATCCGCTGACCGGATAGTCAGATTGGCTAAAAGATACACGTTGGTAGAAGGGGATCTCTACCGGCGCGGTGCCAATGGCGTCCTAATGCGGTGCATCACAAGGGAAGAAGGTTGCGAGCTCCTCGCAGAAATCCATGGAGGCGAGTGCGGGAACCACGCGTCTTCCCGCACGCTGGTCGGTAAAGCCTTCTGGCATGGCTTCTGCTAGCCTACATCGCTCCAGGATGCAACTGAGCTGGAGAAGAAATGTGAAGCGTGCCAGTTTCATGCGAAACAAATTCATACACTGGCTCAGCCTCTACAAATGATACCTCCTACATGGCCTTTCGCTGTGTGGGGGATGGACATCTTGGGACCTTTCCCAAGAGCCGTCGGAGGTTACAAGTTCCTGTATGTTGCCATTGACAAATTTACCAAATGGCCGGAAGCAACTCCAGTTGTGAGAATAAACAAGCAATCAGCTATCAACTTCTTGCAGTCCATCGTATGCAGATTTGGAGTCCCGAACAAAATCATAACAGATAATGGGACCCAATTCACAAGCTCTGCTTTCCAAGGATACTGCGAAGACCATGGCATTCAAGTGAGCTACGCTTCAGTAGCTCACCCGACAAGCAATGGCCAAGACGAGAGAGAAAATGCAGAAATCCTGAAAGGACTCAAGACGCGCACACATGAGTGCCTGAAAAAACATGGAGCCAACTGGATCGAAGAGCTTCCGCCCACTCTATGGGCCAACAGGACAACTCCAAACCGGTCAACTGGAGAGACACCCTTCTTCCTGGTGTACGGAGCTGAAGCAGTCCTTCCTCCGGAAATCACCTTGGGGTCGCTCCGGGTCTGGACCTTCGACGAAGCCACGCAGGACCAGCTCCGGCGTGAAGACCTTGACCTCCTTGAAGAGGGAAGGTGCCGAGCAGCTGTTCAGAATGCCCGATACCGCCATGCTCTTCGGCGCTATCACCAATGGCATGTTCACAACCGACAGCTCGAGGAAGGCGATCTGGTACTACGGAGAATACAATCCAGAGAAGGGTTAAACAAACTTTCCCCCAGCTGGGAAGGACCCTTCCGAGTGATCAAAGTATCCCGTCCTGGATGCGTTCGCTTGGCAACCGAGGATGGGACACGTCTCCCTAATCCTTGGAACATTGAGCACCTCCGTAAGCTACGCTTAATATCATGGAGGTGAGTCTGTAATTACATGTGATGTATATTATAGAGTCATTGTACAGAGTCGGGTAGCTCCTCCGGGAGGACAGCCGGACCTACCCCGTAAGGTCCGCAACGTCCATGCAACACTTGTCACTGTCTCAGAACTAAAAGTGTAGCTAGTTACCTTGGGTCAAACAAGAAACGAAACACACTTAGTCTGGTTCCGTACCCTAAGAGTGTACTTGTTTCCCCTGTACCCCGGACCTATAATGAAAGAGGTCATTATGTGAAAACAGACTCCATGTGCATTTACATTGTACAGGCTCAATGTTTTTTATTTTTCTCTTTCTTGTCTATAACAAAGATGTGCAGTTCTTAAGAAACTTTAGGTCAACCAGTTCATGTACAATTCGAGTTGCATTGTCTATTCTTCTGGGTCCAATCATTGTTGATGGTCTACTCGTCTGAATGTCGCCAAGCCAATCTAGTGCCGGAGTGTTCTATCGACTTAGCCTGGTCATGCACCCTAAGTACGCCACTCTACCTACACCCCGGCATGCCGAAGTAAGGTGAGTCCAAAAACGATCAGACCTGAAGGAAACAAGGCCGCACACTTGATTGTATTTAAAATTGTGTTCGACCTAAAACTTTCTCGGGAATAGTAAGCCGCAACGAAGTTATAGATAGGAAACTAATTTTACTGTTTTTCTTGACTTCAGTGTGCAGGAAAAATAAAAACCACACAATGATGGTGAATGATCGGAGCCACCAATGCTCTGACATTCCCTAGGTGGCTTGTGGTCGATGTTCAAACATTGATAGCAAGCGTCACTGGAGCTACTCAGCTCCGGTAAAGCTAGGGAGCCAGCCATCAACATGAAGAAAAGATGGTGGGAAGACTCTATAGTGGAGTCTGCTGTCGACACACCAAGTGTTGACAGAGGTCACTGTCGGAGTCACCAATCTCCGACACCCGAGAGGACTAAACTTCGATGCTTTATGCATTGATGGAGATTACTGCCGAAACTACTAAGCTCCGACGATGGTCAATGCTGGAGCCACTAAGCTCCGACAACCTCAGGGGGCCTTCACTATCGAAGACTTTGGACCTACATTCTACAAGTTCGAAGCGCGCAGGTCTTCAACAACTGTTACATCCTCTTGGTACATGTTCACAATAAAATTGTGTACATCTACCAGTGGGCCAAGTGCGACAAAGGTGTTGAAGACAAAAAAATGAAATTCACAAAAAAACTTGGATTTCATTCATCAAGAGACAAGAGATTACAAAATTGGAGAAAAACAAGAGAGGATACAAGTGGGAGCTATAAAGAGATGGTCCTAGACCCTATGGAAGAACGAGGCGACCTTCTGGGTAGCCTCCGATACACTGGCTTGGGCAGCTTCTCCCTCTCCTTCGATGGGGCCTTCAAGCACCGAGTCCAGGGGAATTGAGGGTCCCAGCTTGTGTAGCACGTCAGCACGAATTTTGCGATGTCCTTCGCCAGGGATTGTCCCTCGGTCTCCAGTTGGTCCGCGATGACATCGCCCATCTTGGTGAGTTTGTTGCCTGCCGAACTCAACGCCTGCAACGCCAGGTCCAGCTCCGGCTCTGGATCATCCGGACGCACGGGACTAAAACCCATTGGCGTCAGCGCGTCGTTGGCTTTGCCCAGGAAGTCCCAAACTTGTTGGGACTCTGCAGTCCTCAAGCCCCGCATCTCTTCCAAGGATCTTTTGGTCGTCGCAAGCTCTGAATTCTCCCGGGCAAGGCGCTCGACTTCTTTGGTGTTCTGCTGAATCTTCTCAGCAACCTGCCTTTCGAGTTTTCCAAGCTCTTCCTCCCGGAGGTGGATCTTGTTTCGGCGGTCGACCAGGTCCTTCTCCCGGCCCCGCACTTTCTTCTCCCTGGTAGCAACTGCATTCTCCCTACTGTGGAATTCTTGCCCTCGCTCCCAGGCCTTCTTCTCCTCTCCCTCGCAACGCTCCTCCAATTTCTTGGTGCGCTCCTCGAGACTCTTGTCACCCAGAGTTAGCCTCTAAGTGAGCTCTTCCTCCCTCTTCATGATGTCGTCCCGCAGCTCCAGGAATTTTTGCTCTTCATCTTCGAGCTTTCTCTCCCACACCTCAAGAGCCTCCTGGCGCTTGACGAGACTAGCGTGGATGCGTCGAGCCTCTCCTGGCGATCATCCGCTATGCTATTAGAAGCTTTGGCCTGCTCGTAGATGGCCCGGGACTGGTTGTCAAGGGATCGCGTCATGCTTTCCCTCTCATCCAGCAGCTTACCCCAGTATTCCAGGTGGACCTTCTCCCTCTGCACCCACTCCTTGTCATCAGCCAGCCTCGACTGCGCCATCTTGGTCTCGAAATGGAGCCGGTTGCGCCACCTCCTAAGAGTTTGGCGCTCCTCCTCGAGGGCCTTGCTGTCGTGGTAGAAAGCCAGCTGGAGCTGACGAAGACTGGAGCAGGCGTTGTCAATAGACAACGACAGGGGGATCGGGTCAGGACCTGCCGGCGTCATCTCCGCCGGTTCCAGCGGGTTCTCCGTGACAAAAATTGGGTACCACTCTACAAGAGTGGTCCCCTAAGCTTCCACGAAACTAGGGCCGTCCTCCGGGATAGCCTCGGCCGCCGCCGAGGAAGGTCCTGCAGTAGAAGTTTCGACCTCTGGAATTGGCTCCGAAGGTCCCGCCGCCAGGTCATCGATAACTGACCCCTTAGGCGGAGGGCCGGCAACTTCATCTTGGCACCCTGGCTCAGCTGCGGGCACCTCCGGGACCACTGCTTCCGGGGCGGGCGTAGAAGATTCTGCCGGAGATGAAGCCACATTCGGCTCCGATGTTGGCGCCTCCTCCACCGCCGGTTCCGATGCTAACGCTTCGACCATCATGGGCTCGAGCGCCGGCACCTCTACAGCAACTGGCTCAGGCAACAGTACTTCTTCGATGACCGGCTCTACCGCTGGAACTTCTGCAGCAACTGGCTCTACCACCGGAGCTTCCTCAACAACTGGCTCAAGTGCCGGAACTTCATCAATACCTGGCTCTACCGTCGGGGCCTCATCAACCGCCGACTCGATTGCCGGGGCTTCAACAACATCTGGCTCTAGGGCCAGAATCGCAGCTGCCTCCGGCTCTGAGGCCAGAGCGTCTATCATTTCAGCATCCAAGCCTGGAGCTTCAACCTCCGAGGCTGGTGCCGCCGGTACATCTTCATTCCCGTGGTCTGGCGCTACCACGGGAGCTTCTGGGGATGAGTCAAGGTCCAAGACCACGACAGTCGGCGCCGGAGCTGCCGCAGCCCGAGCCACCTCTTGGGGCGGCGCTGGAATTGGAGCCTGCACAACCTCAACTACTGCTGCAGGAATTGGAGCTTCAGCCCCTTTCCTGGGCACTCTGTGGATGAAGGACGAAGAAACTCAATACGTAGTTATAACAAAAAATAATCAACTGAGGTAAAAAATAAAAAATTACCTCGGAAGGCTTCTGCACCAGTTAGCACGGAACCTCTTTTCTGGACGCTCAGAGATGGACCCTGTCGCCACTAGCGTGGTGGCTCCGGAAGGTTCCTCGGAGCTCGCTGCTGCTGTCGGCGTCACTCGAGTTGAGGCCCCCCTCGACCGGGAAGGACCTCCAGACCCAGAGCCTTCAGCTGGCCCTGGTACTGGAGCCGCATGGCCAGAGCTAGCACCTCGGGGAGATGCTGATGCTGGAGTAGTTGCCGCTGATGAAGACCTTCCCCTTGGGGAGAAGGAGTCGCTGCGAAAGGAGCAGGCCTGACGGACCTGCCGTCGGCATGCTTCAGCTTCCTCTTGCAGCTTGAGGGCTCGACCAACTCTTTGCCCTTGCCCACAACTTCAACTCTCTATTCCGGGACGGAAGGGGGACCACCCTCGAAAGCTCCGGAGATCGCCAACCCGTTGATCGAATGCCTCTCAACGACACCAAGGTCGTCAAGCACCGGCATCGTTCGCTGGAGCTCCTTGCTGAACTCCGCCTCCATGTTCAGAGGGAGAAAAGCCGCTGTTGGAGTCAAGTCATCACCCTCGGCGTTGATGCCGTGCTGAAACTTCTTGAGGTGAAACTCCAAAGTTGCACCCTCCATGTTGGACTTCAAACTGGTCTCAATCCGGTCGTCGTCCAGCACACTGTTGAGAGCCCAAGCAAGCTTCTCCCTGTTCTTCATTGGAGCCCACATGTTGGTCAGGAAGTTGCAAAATACCGCCTGAGGAGTTACCCCTCCTTCCACGCGCTGGCGGATCCTGGTCAGAGCAGAGTTGAAGGCGTCCGATAACACCGTAGCTTCACTCCAAACTACAGTGTCGACGTTGGGGAGGCCTTCGGGCAACTCCAGCTTCTCATGCTCCTCCACCTTGATGACGATCCAATCCTTCTTCCAGTCATCCCACTTCCCAGAAGGGAACGACCGCAAGTACTTGTACAGGCACTTCTTGCGCTTCACAAAATAATAGAAGCCAAGGTACTCGTCACTCTTGCCAGTGGTCTGGACAGTGAAGAAGGTGCAGAAGAGCTCAACGCAGGGGGGAATGCCCACCCACATCTCGCAGAAGTGGACAAAGATCGACAGTAGAAGAATGGATTGGGGGCCAAGGTGGTACACCTGTAGACCATAGAAGTCAAGCAACATCAAGAAGAAAGAGGAGAAAGGTGGGATCAGTCCCACCATGGCGTACGCGGAGAAGTACACCATGTCGCCAGCGTGATCCTTCACGAAAGGAAGCTTGCCGGCGCGGACCAGGTGGTTGAAGAAGTCAGGGGACCACCCCATGAGGGCCCGGACCTTCTTCAAATCACCGTTAGTCTTCAGTTGGCTCTGGCGAAGACCCAACTCCATCGCAGCACAACGAGGCAAGAGATGAAAAGAAAGCGAAAGTTTGGAGGGTTTGAGTGCAAGTTCGAATGGAAGGCGTAAAGAACCCCTGAACGGTGCGTGCTTTCCTTCTTAAGTAAGCCCTCGCAACGCTTGGATGGAAACCGTTGAGGAGCCGACGATACGATTCAAAAACTTCACCCTGCCAATGACAAGGGGGCCCGAGACCACCCCGACGATCAAGTCGAGGTCCTTACCCCAGGAGAACGGTTGTCATCATGAAAGGCGGGAAACCCGAAGGCGGCGGCCTAACAGGGCGCAAGGAACCGATACGATTTTCGTATCGGGAACCGGCGACCTTCGATTGCGTGAGATCCGCACGCTAAGATCTCACCTGCCACATCCAGGATATGCCACGCGGCGGTGGTTTAACTGCGAACTACCGCCAACAGCACATCCGAAGACCCTTGAAGACACGGCTCAAAAACCGAAGAATGGACCCACCTCCGGCAGAATGACTTCATCCAAAAGGTCTCTCCCAAAGGTGGGCCTAGGGGGGCACTGTCGGTACCCTGCGTATCGGATACCCTTTGAGATTGCGAAGATCACAAGGAAACTCCATCTACCAGATTTGAAGACCTCCGAAGGCCCCACATGTCAGCTGTAACCGGACATGCTTCCCTGACATGGTTAGTCCCAGGGCCGCCACGTGTATCATAAGACCGGAGCTATCGCCCACACATGGGAAAGCTCCGGACTGGGTACCAGTATGGCACCCCCAGACCTAACCCCAGACAGAGGGAATCTTTGGTACCGACACGTGTCCAACAACACTGGACCTACCCGTCCACGACGGTAAGCTCCGGAGCTGCCTCGTGTCCTAACTCCTGGACCTTCGACCTTAACAATCATACTGGTGGAACCCCCAACGGCTCGGACCTTCAAGGGACAATCAAGGACTTCAAGACCCGATTAAGTGTCATTAATACCATATTAATGCCACACGATCGGAAGGCCCTTAATACCAGTAACGGCGCTTTTATGGCCCGTTACCACGCTATTAAGGGTAATTAACCCCATTTATTGTGTATTAAACATTAGTAACCGCCAGGGCCACATGTTGGGCCAGGCTTACAGTATAACGACCAGTACTTGTGCTATAAAAGGACTGGTCGATGATACACAGGAGACACGCTCTCGAACACACTCAGACATTCTTAGACGCTCAATACAACAACAACACACCCCGTGGATTAGGGTATTACGCTTAGGCGGCCCAAAACACATAAACCTCTGTGTCAATTTGCCACCATCTCTTGAATCTCTGTGCGCCCATTACCGAACTACAAACTCCACGGACTACTAACAGTAGTACTGGGAGATATGCCGGATTTACCCACCAACAGTCGTAATGTTCCAAATTTTCTTGTGAAATGTTTCGAACTTGATTTACACTTATGGAAAGGTTGCTTAGTATTCTTTTGCTAAGTTTTTGGTGTGTTTTGTTTGATATGGTTGATATCGTTTTACTGTGGTTTTGCAACATGCTTATGTGAGGTGATCACGTAAGGTGTTGTGTTCGAAACTAATTTGAGTCAAGTCGCAGACTTGGGCTCGTACGGATTGGTTGTTTGTTCATGTGCAGGTGTTGCTTGAGTTCAAGTCATGGTTGGTGATAGGATCCTTTGGAATAGTCTCAGGGAGGAGATGAGGTTCCAACAACCAAATTCAGGAGGAATTTATGGTTGAGCGGGTCAGGAGGTCGCGCAGGATGATTGAATCAAGGGAGTGCATATGAAGGTTACTGGACGTCAAAGGAAGGTGTTTTAACATATGCATGCGGTGAATGATGTGGCAACATGGTTCCGAAGATGGTTTATGGATGGGAAGATCTGGTTGGAAGGATCGGATCGTATCAGTTGATGACTTTGGCTGTGGCGGAGACAATTATGGTTCGGTATGGAAAGTATCGAGTTGGTTATGATAGGATTTCGTGTGGGTCGCGGATTTGAGTTGTTTTAGGAATGTGGGATATGTTCCTAAGGTGTTTGGAAGTCTTAAGATTACTTCTATCTGCGTATAGAAGAGTCCTAAGTAGTTATGGAAAGTTTCAATTCGTGATCGGAGTAGGATTGGAGTCTTAGTTAAGATTGGGTTGGCCTAAGGGCTGGTTATATAAGCGAGGGAGGCCAAAGCTCATGGTGCACAACTTTGGGGTTGTTCCTCTTGTGTTCTATTGAATAAAATTCGTAGTTTAAAGGAACTTTTGTGCCTTGTTCGTCCGACTTGTTCCAGACAAGTTTTACTCATCGAGTTTCTGGACAGCACTACCTTTTGTCGGTGGTTTTATCATAACTCGAGTTTTATAGATCCAATTAAACGTTCTAGAACTGTTTTTCTCGGGTAGGAAAGATTGACCTTTGTTCGATCGTTCAATCATAACTTGAGTTTCTCTCGACCGATTTGAGTGATTCTTCTTGTGTTTTCTTTTTTACTTGATTCTCTCTGATTTATATCACTTTTGTCACGGTGAAACATGTTTAGATTAGTTTCACACACGATTTCTATAACAGATCATTTTTCTGCTGAAGGGGTTGGGATTTAATTGTTTCCGCTGCGTAAGATTTTTAAATCTACCATTCACCACCCCATCTGGTAGCTTTTCACGTGCTCTTCGATCCTACACACTCCTTCACACCTCAAGGGTGGCACGAGAAACACGACAGACAGTCACAATAATATATATGAAAGTAAATGCATACGACTATTTTGTGAGTCGCCCTCGAGCGATGTCATGTCTCGAGGTACATGGCTATACTACGTCTGTACAGCAAAGACTCCTGCACGAACCGGCTTATACACGCTCAGGCATACGTGTTTCGCATGCTCCCATAGAACATGAATGGTTCTAGAGATGCATACTATCGGGTTATCCACCACCCGACGGGGGCTCCCACTAATTTTGAAGCATGATGGGGTACCGCATGTCATATGTTCTCCAAAACATGGAGAGTTTTAGAGACTCATATTGACTTTCCGTGCCAAGCCACAAAAACAATCACATACCACATCTCGTATGGAAGAGCTTACCGAGATTGATCCTCTTTCGGTGGTGTACCGTACCTCTTACCTGACATCGGAGCGTTGTTATAGAAATAGTAACAAGTATGTTCACTTACCACCTTTATATCTTATACTAGTAATACTCCCCATGTGGGCATATAGCTAATTCCTCACTCATATACTCCTAAGTTTTTGAAAATATGCTCTTTTCAGGCACACTGTTCCCAACGATGCTCTGATACCATATTGTGGGGACCGGGGTCCTGACATCCAAGAATATCATTGGGTGGTGTCGTGCGATGCGACACCCAACAGTATACATGAAAAAATCAGAATAAAATATAAATCATGTCTTTTATTTATAAACACAGTGGAAGTTTTTACAAAACTAAACGAAGGAAAGAGTCTATACATCATAGCTACGCTCTCAGCTCTAGCTATGCAAAAGCAAAGTCGTCCATGCCCTTAGGATGCTTCGAACTAGAAACACTCACTCTCCTGATAACGACGGCGTGCGGGGCTTCCACTCAGCCGTGAACCCTGATGAGGAATAAGTTTAAAATTGATTTGGAATAAAACCACACTTAAGAATTCTAGGAAGTGGGGACTAGTCCTATTTTTGTGCGGACTAGTCCGATTTCTCTATGACCTCGCTCGGACTTGTCCGCTTTTTCTGCGGACTAGTCTATTTTTCCCTCTGGACACTTTCGGACTTCTCCGGTCCTATGCGGACTAGTCCGGTGTTCCAAGAATCCTTGAAAATTTGCTAAGTGCATGGACTTGTACGGACTAGTCCGGTCTTCCAGCGGACTTGTCCATTTCTCCCTCTGACTAAAGTCGGACTTGTCCAATTTTAGGCCAGACTTGTCTGTTTTTCCCCTCTAGATAAGTTCGGACTTGTTCGATGTCCAGTCTGGACTTGTCCGATTTTTCTCTGGACGACTTAGTGTGTTCCTTTTCGGACTTGTCTGATAAGTCGCGACTCCGAACTGATCTTTTGCTTCACGACTTGTTTCTTGGGTTTTACGTTAAGTGGGCCTAGGGACGTCGTGCCTAACTCTTTTAGATCCCATGTGGGACTCTAAACCGACATCTACTCATCCCAAACTCGAAAACCATCTAACCCTAGCCTCCACCTCTATATAAACAACCCCACCCCTTGGCTTGACATCTATTTGCCACTTTCCCACCCCACCCCAAACCCTAGCTCGTGATTAGCCGCTACAAAGGAGGGAGAAGGAGGTCCCACGCAAGAAGAAGGAGAGGAGGAAACAAAAGAGGATCAAGATCTCCATCAACATCGCGTTCTCCATCAACAATCCACCATAAAGTTCTTCATCAACCCTAGATCATCAAGATCCAAGTGTTACCTCCAAGATCCTTGATTCGTTGGAGTTCAAAACACCTAGTATACCTTCTATTCTCTTTTCCTTAGGTGAATTCAACCCTAAATCTCCAAATTCACGTCGATCTAGGAAAACCCTAATCTGACGATCTCGCGCAGTGCAGACTTGTCCGGTCCCTAGCGAACTAGTCCGATTTTTGTAGTTAAATTATGTTGAGTTGATTCTAAAAGTAGATTTAATTAACTCCAAACCTGTATAAACTTGTTAAAAGCTATTAGAACTAGTTAGTGATGATTAAAAGCAACTCATTAACAAGTTCCACCTTGCATTTTCATTAATCATGCATATCATATCATGTTGAGTAATATTTGTGCACTCTTTGACTGTATTCTTGTCTTGTATGTTTATTGTGCGGATTAAACGGATTTACACTAGAGAGTGCCGCAGAGGATCTTCAGCACCATGAGTTTGATGTATTTGATCCTAATCAATCCCAAGAGCAAGACAAGTGTCCTTGAAGCGTATTGATCCTGCTTTGAAATAAATGTTTTGTTTTCAAAACTGAATTTGATGGGAAATCCTATGATAGGAAGTTTACTAGCGTTGTATAACCACCCTTGTCACCTGAAATTCATGGTAGAAAGTTAGGATGGGCTTTTTACCATTTTTCTATGCTTAATTAATTGGGATGGGAAAACAACTATACCATTAATTATACATTGATGAGATTATGATTAATTTGAAGTGGTTAATATGATGTGGTAATGGGTGATGTAAGCAAGCATGGTATGTGGAAGGGTTGGATGATATGGTGGTCACTTGCTTTAGATCTAAGGACCGGTTCATGCGAGAATAAGCCAGGATTACAGTGCCACCACGAGGCCAAGTATGGGTGCAGCGTAGCTGATTAATTAGGGCTTTGCTAGTGCTGTTTGGACCATTAAGGATGCTCGTGGAAGGGGTAGTTGGATTGTGTTGTTGATGATTGGTGGGGCTACCATGGGATCCGAATGGCTCAGGAGGGGGCCCTTGGTTGAAGATGTGCTCAGTTGGAGGCATCGCCGCTGGTGAAACCTCAGTGGGGTCTAAATAGGCTAGTAATCCCTTTGTAAAGGCTATTTTGTGATATCTTGGACACACACCGATGGAAGTGTGAGACAGCATAATAGAGGTTCTAGTCACTGCAAGGTGATGAAATCACAAACACGTGGGTAAAGCGGTACAAACACTGCAGAGTCTAATAAAACTATCATGGTAGTCGTGCTCCCAGTTATGAGTGCCTGGATGACCTACATGATTAGAGGGAACTTGGTATTGGGATGGTTTTTGGTTAAGGTTTGGTAATATGGTTATGGCTGGATAATGGATTAATTTCTTGCAATGAATATGGTTATTGGTATTGAGAAATACGGAATTATTGATGATGGATATGGAATATGGACTTGTACTATATTCGTCTTCGTGGTTTATGATGGGTTTACTTCATATACATATAATATATTGCTTTTCAAATGTTTTAATGTACTTTTCAGCACTTAGCCTTTATTATATTCGTCATTTGTATCAGCTACATGTCATACTTTCCACACTTGCTAAGTAAGACATGTACTCACTCTTGCGATACCCCCAACAGTTGCAGGTCAGGATTGGGAGCATAATGATGATAATGCGGAGTTCTAGGCCGTGTCTACCGTCAGCTTTGCCTGTGGAGTGTCGGAGCTGCGCCATACCCTATTACTTATGCTACCTAGTTGCTTAGGTGCTTATTTAGTTATTTCCGCTGCCTTAGTTGAACTTGTCATTAATATTCATTAGAGCTTGTATTCAAGGATATTATGAGTTGTGTAATAAAAGAACTTATTTAATAATTTGGGTCGTGGTAATTGTCTGTATATCGTTTGTGATGCACTTGTGATTGTGTGTTGAACATCCTGGGCACACATATACTGCACTTGGTTCATTTTTCGGAACCAGGTGTCACATGCTCGGTCTCAAATTCGTATTCATAAAACATTATTTAATCAAATCCATCTCGTGTGATAAAATCCTTTCTCGCGAGTAGATTCCAACTACTCCCTTCTACCAGATTCCTCAAAACATTAGCATGACATTTTCTACTCGTCAAGCTATAGACCTACCCAATACTCCATGGGATTTCTGGGTTATGCAAGTGGAGTAACAAGCATCCTAGCCCTAATGTACAAAATTCATCCTAGACATAAGTGATACAAATATAAGCTTTGAAATAGCACTTAAATGCAAACTGGGGCTTGCCTTGGTTTGCGACTAGGCAAATATTAATAGTTAGCCTTGATCTTCCTCCGAAGAATATGCCATAAAACTTCAAGATG
This sequence comes from Tuctoria greenei, assembly GCA_036927565.1. Taxonomy (NCBI): domain Eukaryota; kingdom Viridiplantae; phylum Streptophyta; class Magnoliopsida; order Poales; family Poaceae; genus Tuctoria; species Tuctoria greenei. The sequence goes on from JAYESD010000006.1 coordinate 135,986,531, forward strand.
GTGACTCCTCGACTCCTACTCCAAGTGAAGCTCCTCGTAGATCATCTCCATCACGTTTCCTTTGACATGATTATGCATATAAGTGAAATGTAATTTAATAATTAACAATTGAAATGAGGTACTAAAAAAGGAGAACAACCGACTGGTGATACTGGACTTGGTGGAGTAAGGATGACAAGGAGAGCTCAAGGTTTAGCCTAGACAAGCTACGGTATGACTAAAATAGGCGACGAAGATGTTCTAACTTAGGACTTCACCAATGAGATTACATGAGCTTAAGGTAGTTCAAGACTAAGGGGAAAACAAGTACAAGTCACTATTGGTTTCCTTAAACCAAAAAGAATGGATTTGAAGATAGATCAAGTGGAGTCACTCATAAGTACTAAAGGATCTACTATACCCAACCTTAACACAAACTTTTAGTAGAAGAAACATGTGATAATGTAAGTTCAACATGTCCATATTGATCACTAAGTTAACCATAGAGACACATTCTCGGTTTGAGAAAATTCCAATCTCCTGTTCAGGAAGGCACGAAGGGTGAACTCACCAATATTTGCAAGTCTCGCGCTAACTTCAAAACAAGCCCTGAACACACGTTGCAAGCATATGTCATTGCCCTGCACTGGAGCTTCACAACATCGTTCCACTATGTACAACCTTCGAGCTAGTATAGTGACCACCAAAACCTTGTTGATGATGCCACTGTCCTGTACCGCCCGAGCAAAACCCTCAAATGCTTTTCTGGCATTTTACCGAACAGCTGGTTTGCTCGGGATGGCTGATCTGAGCTGCCGAGCAGCAGGATGAGTTTCATGTAGGTGACTTTTTGGGGTGGTAGAAAGGCTGATCCTTTAGCATCTCAAAAATATCTAGCACTTCTGGCCGGTTCTTGGAACTCATGAAACTCCTCAAAGCCCTTGCAAGGTAATCCATTTGTGCATAACCTAACATCATCATTGACCATGAGAGTATATCTTGGTTCTAAAAAAAATATCGAATAAAGATCTTGATGTTCTTACCTCCTCGGCTTTCGCACATTCCTTAACAACAAAGTGCCTGTTGTGGTACTTCTCACTAGGATTTGGTCGAACAGGTGGTGAGCGCGACCAGGAACAAGGAGCAGAGCAGCACTGAGCCATGGCACAGGGTCTGGGCGCGGCTGCACGGGGGTGGAACGCAAACACGGTGGGGAGAAGGCCATGTTGGTGCGGAGTAGGCATGTGCCTCGAGCTGGAGCAAGCAATGACGGGGCGGTGGTGACCACCACGGTGCGGAGAGCAGGGCACGCGTGAACACATGGAAGGAGCGACGGGTACCTGACCAGCGATGCAGCTGCGTTGACCAGCGCTAGACGAGAAATGAAGCGCGACGACAGAGCACCGGAGCTAGAGGACAACGCATGCGAGTTGAGGCGCGAATGGGGCAACACGCGGCGCAGGGCCCAGGAGGGAGGCGGAGCGCCGTGGCGGGCTGGAACGAGGCTAGGGCAGAGGAGAACACTGCAGCGCTGTGGGTGATGGCAGGGAGGTGAGCGAGCACATAGGGGTGGCACCGGTGAAGCGGTAGCAAGGTGGCGTGCTTGGGCTGGAGGAGAACGGTGGTCGGAGGCGAGGGCAGGGTGCATTTTCCCTGGGGGCCTTGCGACTGGGGCGACTGGAGGCCGATCGGTTGGCGGCAGGGTGCGCTGCTGAGGAGGCCACACAACGGTGAACAAGGGGCCGGGAGGCGGCGAAAATTGGGAGCCTAGTCGGTGGCGCGACAGACAAGGTTTAAGACGAGGACGACGCACGCGGTTGCCGCTCGCTCGAGATCCATGGCGTGGGCGCGGGCGTGACGCGAGCGTGCAGCCGGTGGGGGAGTCGGGCGCCGGAGTAGAGCGGCACTGTCGGGGCTTCAAGAGGCGATGGTGATCTGGGGCACCGTGTCAGTCGCGCGCAGGCAGCGGGGTCGTGCAATGGAGGTGCGGCGTTGGGTGCGCTTGGTGCGATGAGGAGAAGGCGCAGCAGGGGGAGCTTGGCGGGAAGAAACGTGGGGTGCAGTCATGAGCGGTGGAGAATGAGCACGTAGAGCAAAACAGAGCTCTGTGTATGTGGAGATAAGACTGACATGTGGGTCCCACTTACCCCTTCCCTCCTTATCCTCCATATCAAAATCAAAATAATTATTAATTGAGCTCTAGACATTAATTTGAACTAATCAATTAAAAGCTTTTCGAGGAGTTAATATATGATTTCGTTAGCACACTTAATTTAATTATTCACAACCCTTGGCTAATTCAAATCTTACATTTAAATTTATTTGATTTATAATTAATATTCTCGCCCTGGGGTTTGGCATTTGGCTTGAACACCACTGATTTTTGATTGGACGAGGCGTCAGCGCACGACAAGCGGTGACGTGGACTTGGCAGGGAAGAAGCGTTGCCACGAAGGCAGAAGAGAAAAGCGTGCGGTGTTCAGAGATAAGTACGACGCGTCATGGTGCGTTGTTGGCTCTTGATAAGTACAAGCAGAAGAGGAAACCAACTGTCTTTTCATGAGAGCTGACTGGTGGGCCACTCGATAAGTGGGCCCCACCCATGATATTATTTTCACTGGTCCAAACAAAAGAGTAGGATGAAGTTTCTTGCAGATACTACACATTGTCAATGTAGTTGGGAACTCCATGATGTTGCTCAAATCGATGTTGGAACTTGAGTTTGAATTAACATTCGAATTGTTAATCTTTTATGTGGAATATTCCAATTAAGGCTTTATGTTTTAACAAGTTCATATTTTTAGTGACCATTGGTTAACTCACCTGGTACATGTGAGTTTGGATTCCCAAGTCCACTTTCAAAAATTTTCAGTTCGCATTTTCATGTTCTTGCTCTACTCAAATGCGGGCTTTTACATGGACCCTACTTGTAAGGCGTCCGACCTTGGCTATAAAAGGACCGAACCGCCACTATTGCAGAGGACCCAACATCGAATCCCCGATACACACACGCATTCACACACACCAGCAACACAATACACCGTGGAGTAGGGTGTTACGCTCCTTGCGGCCCGAACCACATAAAAACCACAATCTTATACACTCTCATACGCGCGTACATTTGATGGAGGCCTAAGCCCTGCCGAACAAGAACCTCCGCGGGCTGCTCCTTAGTAGATCTGGGGGAAGTGTTGCATTAACACTTCGACAGTACTACTTACAAAACTCCCATCGGCATGTCTTCGTTCCAACTTGTCTATGGAGAGACTTGTCATCTTCCTGTAGAATTGGAACATAGAGCCTATTCGACCATCAAGCGGTGGAACATGAACCTTCCCGAAGTAGGAAAACACCGACTGAAGCAATTCTCCGAATTGGAAGAGTGGAGAGATAGGGCGTATCATAGTGCCAAAATTTACAAGGAAAGAACCAAAAGATGGCATGATAAGAGGATTACGCCTAAAGAGTTCAAACCTGGAGATAAAGTTCTACTCTTCAACTCTAGGTTTAAACTCTTTGGAAATGGGAAGCTTTGATGTAAATGGGAAGGACCCTTCACTATGGTACAAACCTCATCCCATGGAGCAATCACACTCCAAGGTGATGATGATCAGCTATTTAAGGTGAATGGGCACCGACTCAAAGTATTTCTTGAATCCCAAGAGGAGGAAGAAAAAAAAGAAATTGACGTTATAAATCTTATTGATTTTCACGTTGTTTCTTTAAATTCTGTCTAAATTCTCCGCGTCCAAATAATGGGACCATCCCATTATTCATCTATGGGGCCCATTAAGACAACCCACAGAAAATTAGCCCGAACGGAGCCAGGAAGGATTCGGCCAAACCCTAGGGTCGGCTGACCTCCCCCTTGCACTGTCATCCTTCTGTTTTCGCGTGCGGACTCTCCCGTCGTATCGCAACAAAACGCTCGGTACTATCGTGTTTTTCCCGCTTATATATTGACGAGAAAAGAGAGGGGAACCTTGCACCATGCAGAAAAATCCATCTCCTATTCCAATTCATGGCCGACAAGAAAATTGTGCCTCATCCCCACTGTAGCTCAACCTTCAACCTGAGCGGAGACATAACGCCGGCCAATGACAAGTCCCCCCTTTCTTTGGATTCTATCATGGAATTGGATGTCGTGCCTCTTGCCATGATCCCGCCACCGACGATGACTTCGTGTGGGCGTAGCACGCCACCTTGTGGTGCTGCACGGTCGCTCTCCCCTCGGAGAACACCCATGAAGTCGTTGATACCTGCACGTCGTCAGACTCCGACTGGCCTTAAGTTAGTCAAGACCCGTCTTTTTCCTAAAAAAGACGAGCCTCTCCCCAAGCTGCAACCTGACAAGGAGTTCATGTACAATATGAAAACCAAGGACGGTGACGTAGTGAGCCACCACTACAAGTCACCTACGCGTACCTCGCCTAAGCGTGTGGGAGACCGCCTCATTATCCATAGGTTGTGCTAGCTTGATGGAGGCTATGCAAAAGGCTTTTTCAAGCAAGTGGATAGTTTGGCGATGGAGGAATCGATGGGCTCGTCACCCTCTAAGATTAGGCATCACCTGTCGCTGCCTGCCATCAGAGGCCACCTGGCCAATTTGAGGACAGCGACGGGAAATCTCCTCGTGCCCCTAAAGTGGCACAACATTCTAAGGAGTTAGCTTCTCTCCGTTTGGAGAATAAGAAGCTATCAAACTTTGTGGCTGAAAGGCGCATTGAGAGGGCGGAACTGAAGGATGAGCTCATAACCCTCAAGGAGGAACTTGATAATCCAAGGATTATAGAGTGACTTCAATCGTGTTGCACACCTCCGATCGGCGTATGATGTGTGGAGAGCACTTTGTGACTACCACAAAGGATCCAACATGATCAAGGAGGTGAAGAAGGATATGTTCAAAAAGAAATACATGCGCGTCGAGATGTAAGCGGGTGAGTCCATTGATGACCTTTTTGCTCGCTTTAATAAAATTCTCAGGAACTTGCGTAGTGTCAATAATAATTTTTTAGAAGCTAAAAATGCTAGAAAATTATTAAGTGCATTAGAAATGTCAATTTGAGAGATGAAAGTCACATCTATTCTTGAATCTACTGTCATGAGTACACTTACATTAGATGTGCTATATTCTAAATTGAAAACTCATGAAATTGACATAATCTCATGTAAGAACCCTAACAAGTCTCTTGCATTTGTTTCTCAACGTGATATGCCTAGCTCCGGTCAATCGTCATCTAGCAATACACTTTCTTTGCTGTCTTCACTAACCCTAGAACAGATTGAAGAATTTCCAGTAGAAGAGCTTGCGCTCATCTCTACTCGATTTTCAAAAGCATTGCAAAATTTGAGAACTATAAGGAGAGGAAACTCCGGACCTCAACGATTCTTTGAATGTAGTAAGACAAGACACTTTCGTACAAATTGCCCTAACCTTTCAGGTCCTTCTACCTATGATGAAAAGTAGAATAAAGTCAAGTCCTCTTCTGTCAATACCAACAAGAAGAAGAAGGGTTTTATAGGACGCAAACTGATAAACAGTTTCATCATCGCACTTCAAGAACTTGGCTCAAGTGATGTAGACATTGGAAGTGACAAAAATGAAGATGATCTGGCAAACTTTTGCTTCATGGAGGGCAAATTAAGATCAAGCATAGAGGATGCAGAACACAACAGTGACAATGAAGAGGTTACACAATTGAGGAAGGAGAACATTTGGATTGTGGATTCAGGTTGCTCATGCCACATGACCGGTAACGAAGAATGATTCTCATCCCTCTCTTTTGTGGCATGTGTAGAGAATGTTACTTTTGCCGATAATTCTTCAACTCCTATAATTGCTAAGGGTTCAATTATGATAAATGATCACTACACTTTGAAAGATATAGCACTTGTCAAAAATTTGAAATATAACTTGCTTTCTATTTCACAATTGCTAGATGAAAATTTAGAAATTATTTTCAATAAAAATTGCTGCAAAGTTGTAGATTCAAATAGTGAGCTTATTTTTAACATGTCCCGGTTTGGAAGAGTTTTGAAAGCTAATTTTGATATGTATTCTTCTAAACATAGGTGTATAGTTGCTAATGACTCCAAAGACTTATATTTTTGGCATCGTAGACTTGGTCACGTAGGCTTTGATCATCTCATGCGTGTTAGTGCTCTTGATCGCATACGTGGGCTGCCTAAGCTTAAAAGGGACAAAGAAATTGTGTTATCTTCTTGTAGACATGTTAAGATGGTTGCAGGTTCACATACTCCTCTCCCAATGATCATGACAACTGAACCAGGTAAACTTTTGCACCTTGACACTATTGGACCTTCATGTGTTCAATCATTTAGAGGTAAATGGTATGTTCTTGTGATTATTGATGATTATTCTGGATACTCTTGGGTTTACTTTATGGCATCTAAGAATGAAGCTTTTAGTCACTTTAGAACTTTATTTCTTAGATTATCAATTGATCACCCAGGATCTTTAAAAGCAATTAGAAGTGATAACGGAACTGAATTTGAAAATCAATCTTTTGATCACTTTTGCGCTAAAAATGGAATAGATCATCAATTTTATTCACCATATGTACCTCAAAAAAATGGATGCGGCTTCCCTCCTTCCGTTCCGCCCTCCCATGCACCTTTCCGCTGATGTGTCAAAATTTTACTGGTCTCTTCATTAATGCTTAGCTTAACTACCATAACATCACAACAAATAATATGATGACACATCATCGGGAGCACGCATGGGAGTACAAACGGGAGGAGGGAAGATGTGTCCCAACAAAACGGTGTTGTAGAAAGAAAGAACAGAACCTTGGTTGAGATGGCTAGGACTATGCTTGATGAATATCAAACTCCTAGAAAATTTTGGGCTGAGGCAATTGCAACCGCTTGTTATGTCTCAAATCATGTTTTCTTGCGTGCTAAGTTAGGTAAAACACCATATGAGCTTTGGTTTGGACATAGGCCTAGTGTTACACACTTTCGGGACTTTCTTTGCAAATGCTTTGTTAAGAAACATGGTAATCTTGATAAATTTGAACCTAGATCCATTGATGGCATGTTTCTTGGTTATCCATCTCATACTACAGGCTACCGTGTGCTTTTACTTGACACTAACAAAATTCTGGAGACTTGTGAAGTGTCTTTTGATGAAGCTAGCCTAGGTACTAGCTCAAACATTGCAGGTCCGGATCCATATCCGCAGGGGGAGAGCATTTTTGTTGAAGATGAGGAAGAAGTAGAGCTGCTGCCCAAAAATTCAGCAGCTAATGACTTTGGTTCAGCTCCAGATGTCGATTCTCAACTAGCACTGATAACCATCATTGCCGATCCAGATCGTCCTCAAGTCACAAGCTCATCAATTTGTGATGAACATGAAGAAGAAGAAGCTTGTGATGTGTCTACTCCCCTCCGGATTCTCAGAAGTCATCCTCCACAGCAAATGATTGGAAGCTTGCACGAACGAGTCACATCCAGGTTTTGCAATCCAAACTTTCACGGTCATTCTGCTTTTATTGCTCCTTTCGAACCCAAACTCACTAATGAATCTTGGATTATTGCAATGTAAGAAGAGTTAGAAAATTTTGAAAGAAATAATGTTTGGAAACTTGTACCTCCACCTCAAGGGGCTGGATGTTTTGGGACCTTTTACCAAAGCATTCGAAGGGTACCAGTTTCTCTACGTCGCCATCTACAAGTTCACAAAGTGGCCGGAAGCAGCTCCTGCTGTAACAATCAACAAGCAATCAGCCATCAAGTTCTTAAAGTCCATAGTTTGAAGATTTGGCATCCCGAACAGAGTCATCACTGACAACAAGACCAAATTCACAAGTGCAACATTCCAAGAATATTGCGAAGACCTTGGCATGAAGATCAATTATGCACCAGTAGCGCACCCAGCAAGCAATGGGCAAGCCGAGAGAGCAAATGCTGAGATTCTCAAAGGACTCAAGACCCGCACCTATAAACACTTGAAAAATCATGGTGCCAATTGGATTAAGGAGCTTCCGTTCGCACTGTGGGCTAGCTGGACAACAACCAACTAGGCTATAAGAGAGAGACACTCTTCTTCTTGGTGTACGGATCAGAAGCTGTTCTGCCTTTAGAGATCGCCAGTGGTACTCTTCGAGTCCGAACTTACGACAAAGCTGCGCAGGACCAGCTCCGGTGTGATTATCTGGACCTTGACAATGAGGCGAGATGCCAAGCACCTGTCAGAAATGCGTGGTATCGCCAAGCGCTCCAGCACTATCAGCAATAGCATGTGCACAATCAGCAGCTTGAAATAGGCGATCCGGTGTTGTGGCGCATACTTTCTCGGGAAAGGGCGAACAAGCTCTCTCTAGGCTGGGAGGGTCCCTTCCGAGTGACAAAAGTTTCCCGCCCCGGATGCGTACCCTTGTCTACAGAGGATGGAACACCGCTTCCCAACCCCTAGAACATACAACATCTCCGTATGTTCAACACTTAGCACAGATGTGAGTCTGTTGTTATAGTATTTCATAGTGTCTAAGATTTGGAGTCCCTTGTCTAGGAACAAATGGGGTTTGTCCAAGATGTATAGCATTCTTAGATTGGTTCCGTACCTTATATGTGTAGCCTTGTCTCCCCGGTATATGGAACTATAATGAAATACTATAATATGAAAACAGACTCCACGTGCTTTTACATTGCATATGTTATTATTTATTTGCTCCCTTATAACTTCTTGCCAATAGTAAAGATGTGCAATCCTGTTGCAAATTGGTTTCTGGAAATTAATGTGATATATATTTAAGTATTTTTTGAAGTCTTTTTCCAGGACCTAGTGATCGCTAAATGGCCGAGTCGTCTGAAATCCAGTGCCAATGATAGGTCCAGAGTGTGCTAAAGGCTAGTCTGGTCCAGCACCCTGCACACACACTCTACCTTTTTGGTATTGTGTCAAAGTAAGGCGGGTCCGAACAGCACACGGTTCTAAGATGAAAGTACAACTAATATACTTGTATTATCATACTGAATTGTTCAAGACCATGAGTTCAACTATAGACAATAAGACACAGCTAAACTATAGGCAAGAAGAAGCACTTTTACTACTTTTCCTTGTCTATCGTATGCAGGACAAATGTTTTACCTGATCGCTCTGGCAGTTTGGAAACTTTAGAGGGCTTGATATTTTACACGTTGACAATAGGTCCGACTGGGTCAACAAGCTCCAACACTTCTGGGAAGCCAGATGCTAATGTTTTACACATTGGTAATGGGTCCCTTCGGTGCTCTCAGAGGCCACGATCAAGCTCGGAGCTAACCTAAAAGCTTCAAATCATTGCAATGTACCTGATGGTAGACGTCCTCAATCCATTGAGTACATCTACCAGGGGGCAAGTAAAATATGTCAATGAAAACACTGAAGACTCAATAATGAAGACCATTGATGAAGTTCAAAAGAATTTCATTCAAGTTCCAAGCTTTTACAAAAAAATTTGAAGATACAATCGCAGATAGAGGATGAGAAGCTCCTAACTATCACTAGAATTGCGTTCGAACCACGAGGCTACAGTATTGGCAGCATCCTGCATGCTTTCCTTGCCTGCTTCCTTCGTCTCTGCAATGGGCCCTTCCAACACTAGAGCTAGTGAGATGGAGGGGTCCCAGCTGCGGAAGCAAGTCTGCACATATTCTGCTATAGACTTGGCCAGAACCTTTCTCTCTATTTCCAGCTGGTCGCTGAAGACATCTTCCAGCATTCCCAACTTGGTCCCGGTGGAGTTCAAAGCAGCAAGAGCCTGGCCAATTTCTAGCTCTGGGTCGCTCGGCTGGACGGGACTAAAGCCTAGAGGCACCATGCACTTTCGGCATGCCCCAAGAAGTCCCATAGTTGTTGGTCTTCTGCCCTCCGCGTGGCCTCTAGCTCCTCCAAAGATTTCCTGGCGGTCTTTAACTCTGTGAAACCCTCCTTCAAGAACAGTTCAACCTCTTTGGCATGCTGCTGCATCTACTTAGCCAGCTGCCTTTCTTGGTCTGCAACCTATTTCTCTCGGAGGGTCAAACGATCCTTTCTCACCGCCAGTTTTTTTGCTTCTGCTTTCACCTCATCCTCCTTGGCAGACACATCAAGCTCCCACTTGCTGAGTTCTTGCCCCGCCTGCCGTACACGCTGCTACTCTCTTCAGAGCGAGCTTTGAACATATCGACGTGGAGAGCCAGATCTTTTTCTCTGCGTTCTAGCTTTTGAGAGATCTCCGCATCTCTTTCTTGGAGCTTCTGCTCCTTATTGGCAACCGCCTCTTGGCGTTGGAGGAGCTTTTCTATCAACTTATTCAAGGAGTCCAAACGAGCATCACCCAACTCATTTGCAGCTCTTGCGTCCTTGAGCGACTGGCGTGTCTGAGCATCCAACGCTTCAATGACAGCTTGATTGTCGTTGAGCAGCTCATCCATGCGTGTCAAGCGCACCCGCTCAGCTGCAAGCACTACATGAATCACGATAATAGACGATGGCCAAAATAATAGATGACGGTGTTGTCGTCTTTTACGTAATTGACAACGGTGAAATCTATTCGTCGTCAATTATCCCGTAATTGATGATGGTTGACCTAGTACCGTCATTTGTTACTTAAGGACGACGGTCAACCGTCGTCAATTAAGGCCCATTGTAAATGTGGGCCAAAACAGGGCCCACTAGAGTCGTAATAGATGACGGCTAAAATGTACCATTGTCAATTAGGCCTTAACTGATGACGGTTAAAATATTACCGTCGTCAATTAGAGCTAATGATTATTTCTCAGCTGCGCGCCTCTTCATTTTCATTTTGCACCTGCGCGCGCGCCTCGCTGCTGAGCTCATCGCCGCCGCCGCCGCTGCCACTGCTCCACTCCGCGCCATGCTGCCGCCCCACACTGCGCCGCTCCTCTATGCCACCGCCGCTCCTCTCTGCTGGTCAGAGCAACCAATAAGACTGCCCCTCCTCCCGTCCTCCTCCCCCCGCTTCGATGCAAGGTGAGAACTGAGGTCCCTCTTCCTTTTCGTAGTTTGTATTTAGGTTGCCTGTACCTAGGACTCAAATGGCTTGAATCGGTCTGTCTGCCTCTATATCTCGTAGTGCTGGCTTCCGCTGCCGTGCAATGCTCCTGCATTGAGCCCAGTGACCGCGGCAGACTATGCCATGGTCATGGGAGTGCCAAGAGGATTGGGATCTAATATAATAGATCTCTTGGCAATGCATTGGACTGAACGCCTTTCGTATTCCTTGATCAATCTGATATTACATAGGATCAAAATGTACAGGGGATAGGAAGATGTCAATAACTAGCTCACATATCATGCAATTGTTTGAATTTCTTGAGCTTTTTCTCGCTGCAAGTACCTGGGTCGGTGCATTCATTTATGTAGTGTAATGTTTATAGACTTTTAAAGTTTGAATCGATGTTGTTTTGTTAGGTTTGTGGTTCACTGGAAAATGGATGATTATATTTTCTGCGTTTATAGCTGCATGTGGTAAATATTTTATCATAGCAGTGCATCATGTTCTTTGAATATATTTCATCAGTTCCAATCTGGAAGAATGGTCTTTGAGATGGGATTGTTAATGTTTTCCTATAACAACATGTCATTTTCCTCTATTTTTTTCTTCATTTTGTACTTGAATGTGCTGCTGTGTGCATTACATGTTGAGCTTTGCAAATGATTAGACAGAGAGGAGAGAGGGAAAGGCAGAGGGAGAGAAAGAGATAGAGGGAGATGAGGAGAGAGGGAGAGAGAGAGAGAGGAGATGGCTGCAATGGCTAGCACGAGGCTGTCGAGGCCCGTCCACGGGCGAGGGCCCGTGGACTAAACCTTGCCGAGGTCCTGCTTGTAGCGAATGTACTTGACGGTGGCCATAGCGAAGTTGAGTCGGGGATGGTGAAGGAGGAGTCGGAGAGGGCGGCGGCGTCGATGGCCTTCATGGGCTGGACGAGCATGGGCACGCCGTAGATGAGGTTGTTGAAAGCATTGTAGATGCCAGTGAAGACAAGGGTGCTGCCATGATCCAGCTGGAGGGAGAGCGCCAGGGAGAGCATGATGGGGATGTAGGTGCCCAGGTCGCCCATGGAGCCGTTGAGCTCTAACCACACCGACCAGAAGGCCAGGTTTTGGCGCGCGCGCCAAAGCAGGGACCTCCTCCTTGTCGGATCGGATTCGGCAGCAAGGCCTTGCCCTTCTGGATCGGCGTCGACGGGGTTCAAGGTGGTGGCCATGGCTCCTCTCTTCTCTCTTTTCTTCATTTTCTCTCACTCCTCTCTCTCTCCATCTCAACTCATCTCCTATCTCTCTCTCCCTCTCTCCTCATCCCCCTCTCGCTTTCTCTCTCTCCCTCTCTCCTCACCTCTGGGCCAACAACGATCATTAGTTAGTTCCTTGCCCGCCTCGAGGTGGAGCGGCTCAAGATCGACGTCCCGAGTGATCATTAGTTAGTTTATTTATTATGTTGTTCATCAATAATTATTTATTATTTGTAATTGTTTATTAGTTAGTTTGTTTATTAATATGTAAATAAACGGGTTTTTGGTCGGCCCGGCCCGACCCAACACAACACGACACGCAATAAATGCGTTCGTGCCGTATAGACAGTTGTAGTTGTAATGCATGCGTCGATACGACATGGAAGCGAACGGCGATGGCGAGGACGTCGATCACTAGCTATTGTGTGGATAGTGGATCCGGACGTGGAATTGTCATCTAAGACCAACATTCCTCTTTCTCTTTCTCTCGTTATTTCCTCTCGTAAATGACTTAAAAATGAAATTGAGTAACGTAACCTATAGCAATGCGTCACCCATTTCGGATCGGCACGTCTCACATTCTATTGGCATGTGAGACATGAAGGTTCGGAATTGTCCCTTTTTGGACAGCCTAGGAGTGACCGAGGGGGCATGGCTTGTGATGAGACGTGAGTCTGGATCTAGACGAGATTTCGACGGCATAACCCTATTGTTCTCTACTACACCATTTTCGGTCGTGTAGTAGAGAACATCATGGTTATGCTGCCAAAATTCGTCCGGATCCAGACTACATGTCCTGTCATGAGCACACTTTGCTCGGTCACTCTTGGGTGGGTTTATGACCTATTTGCCTAGTTGTAGGGCCGTGACATAACATAAAAATGAAACTAATAATGATCTGTCTGCTTTGAAGGTATACCCTCAATCATGGCTCAAGACCTCAGTTGGATGTATACTGGTTGGAAAAGGGATGGGAGTCACTCAGAGGAGTGGTTCACCAAGACGGATGCTTTCATACGATGAGCTTTTTTCTTGTCAAACAACAACAAGGCGTGGTGCCCATGTATCAAATATGAGAATGCGAAGTGTTTCGACAAAGTGACGTTGACATTCCACTTGTGTCCAAATGGTTTTAATGCAACGTTATGAGTTGTGGATCTTTCACAGCGAGACACCTTCTTGAGCCGTAGAAGATCGAGATGGGGATGACAGCACCGGTGTCGATAGGATGAACGAGATGCTTGAAGCCATAAATCCTGAATTGACGGAGGATTCTCCTACAATGGAGGCAAAGGAGTTCTTCGAGCGTCTCAAGACATCAGAACAACCGTTGCATGAGAACACAAAAGTGATGATCCTCCGTTTCATGACTAGATTTGTGGCAATTTTGTCTAAGTGTTTCTTCTGCAATAACTGCTACAACGACCTCATCAAATTGATGAGCGATGTCCTTCCGTAGCACCATAAATTGCCTAAAGATATGTATTAGTCTAAGAAATTGATTTCTGATCTTGGTATGAACTATGAGAAGATTGATATGTGTCTAGACCACTACATGCTTTTCTGGAAAGAGCGTGCCAACGAGAACAAGTGCCTAAAATGTGATAAAGCGAGACTTGTCAAAGTTGTTAATGAAGATGGTACAAAAGAAATAACTGAAGTCGCACAGAAGCAGCTTTGCTACTTGCCTGTCACACCTAGGTTGAAGCTCTTGTTTCTCTCAAAAATAAAACAGCCAGACACATGTGGTGGCACAAAGAAGGTGTACGTAAGAATGATAGAATGATGGTGCACCCGTCCAACGGTGAGGCATGGAAAGCGCTTGACCGCTTTGATCCAGATTTCTCCAATGACATGAGAAATGTTCGCATCGGGTTGGCGACAGATGGCTTTTCACTGTTTAGTACAAATGCAACACCATACTCTTGTTGGCCCGTGTTCGCTATTTCGTACAACGTACCACTATCTCCTTGTACGAATTACGAGTTTATGTTCCTTTGCCTTATTGTAACTGGACTGGATCATCCTGGTTCACGACTGAACGTGATGTTTAAACCTTTAATTGAAGAGTTGAAAATGTTATGGATAGGAATTGAAGTGTACGACTGCTACAAAAAACAGAAATTCAACCTTCGAGCTGCATTTCTTGTGGTATGTCTATGATTTCCCAGCTTACGACATGGTTTGTGGCTGGAGCACTCATGGTCGTTTGACATGTCCGATATGTGCTTCGGACACGGAACATTTTCGTTTAAAGCATAGTGGCAAGATTTGCTCCTTTGATTGCTATAGACATTGGTTACCGCCCAATCACGTATTTAGACAACAGAGAAATGCCTTCAAGAAGAACACTATTGTCAAAAAGGGACCATTGAACATCTAAATGGGTCAGAGATTGTGGAATAGTTGAACAACTTAGTGCCAGATGAAGGTCGTCCTGGATATTTTGTTCGTTATGGACACAATTGGACTCATATATGTACACTATGGGAGCTACTGTACGTGAAGTACTTAATCCTAATGCATAACATTGATGTCATGCATCAGAAACGTAACATGGGTGAATGGATCATAAGCACATGCTTCGGTATGATGGGCATAACAAAAGACAATATAAAGGCTCACAAGGATTTGACAGAGGTTTGTAACCGTCCAACTCTTGAGCTCTCCGAAGCTGGTGGCAAACCGCGTGCTTCCTTCTGTCTTCGACCAAAAGAAAAGAAAGAAGTATTCGAGTGGATCAAAAGTTTTAAATTCCCAAATCTTAAGAGGAGCCGTAAATTTTAACACTAGAAATCTTACAGGGTTTAAGAGTCATGATTATCACATAATCATGGAAAGACTTCTGTCGGTTATGTTTCGGGGCTACATTGACGATGCGGTGTGGAAGGTGTTAGCTTATCTTAGCTACTTCTATAGACATCTTTGTGCTAAAAAAATCACAAGGGGGATGATGGATAAGTTGAAAAGGGATATACCAATGCTTTTATGTAAGATGGAAAAAGTTTTTCCTCGAGGGTTCTTCAATCCAATGCAACATATCCTAATCCATCTTCCATATAAAGCTGAGTTGGGCGACCCTGTGCAATATAAGTGGATGTATCACGTGGAAAGAGAATTCAGGTGTCTTAAACCAATGGTTCGCAATTGGGCAAGGGTTCAAGGGTGCATCGCCGAAGCATACGCCATTCAGGAGATAGGATACTTTTCAATTGTCTATTTTGCAGAAGAACACAATGTTAATGCTTCCAGGTTGCGGTACAATATGGATGAAGTAAACCCTTGTAGCAACCTCTCCATTTTTCAAACGACAGGCACCACTGAGGTTGGAGGATGCATCGCCGAAGCATACGCCATTCAGAAGATAGGATACTTTTCAATTGTCTATTTTGCAGAAGAGCACAATGTTAATGCTTCCAGGTTGCGATACAATATGGATGAAGTAAACCGTTGTAGCAACCTCTCCATTTTTCAAATGAGAGGCACCACTATTGGTAGCGGCACGAGCTACGATGTTGAAATAGATGACAAGATGGTTGCTTTGCTATACATGTACACTAATATAGAGGGGAAGGAAGAATATTTTCAGTAAGTCTTTGTTCAACATCTCTAATAATTAGCGTGTTGTGTTTTACATCTATGCTAATTATTCTGTCTTTTCCTTATTTAGTGAGTTTGATCAAAAAAATTGGAAATCTAAGCAGCAACCTACGATCCGATAAATACAATCGATGCGTTATTATGGAGTACAAGGAAGGCCTAACTTCCTATCCTGGTTTCATACACAAATAACATTTTCATGTCTTGTTTCTCTTAGTAATTACGTGTATAGCATAAAATAGTTTTCTAACTTCATATGTTGAACAGTGCAAAAAACGAGCAGACGTCCATGAAGATTTGTGACAACTGTCCTACAGATCCATTAAAATTAAAAGCTACAGTCGATACAACGTCAATGGTTCCGATTTCGTTCAACTCAATTTGAAGCTCAACGTCTTTTTAGGGCAACATGTAACACTGGAGTTATGATGAGGGTATTGACGCCGAAGGACATGAAAATAATTATTGTGGGATCATTAAAAATATTCTTGAATTCAGTTTTGCGGGGAATAAGGTATTTAAAGTAGTCTTCTTTGACTGCGATTGGTTTGATCATAACCATGGAACTCAACAAAACCAATTTGGCATGGTAGAAGTTAAACTCAAGGATCGGCTACAAGGCTACAACACCTTCATCCTTGCACACCAAGTCGAGCAAGTGTATTATCCACATTATCCATGTGAAAAGCTTAATGCTTGGTGGATTGTACACAAGGTGAATCCTTGTGAGCGGTTATATACACTAGATAATGATGGATACCTTGATGATGAGGTTGATGTTGTTTACCAAGAACGAGAGTTGCAATACTCTTTTATTGTCGAGCCTGGTTTAGGACTCAATAACTTAGTTGGAGATGCAGAAGATGTAGAGACTCCTAAGATGCAAAAACAAAAATGGGCAACTACCATGACAGAAGATTGATGATCTTGTTTATGGAGTAGAGTATATGATCGCGATGTTGATGAATTTTGAAATTGAGTACAGGTAATGTTTCCTTCATCTCTTCTTTCTTCTTCTATACTTTCCTTTACATTCATTAGCAAATTTTCTTTTCAATAGGATGTCATCGAGTAGCAGCAGACGATGGGGGGCAGAGGCACGGAGATTTCTGCCATCGAGAGCCACGAGAGCAGACGAGGTCTTCCAGGGCAGTCAGCTTAGCGTAGATAGACAGGCTCAGTTGGTGAGCCATCTACTGGAGTTGTCACGCGAACCTTTACAGCGGTCACGACAGGTAAAGAACATTTAATTACATAAATTATATAATTAATTCTTTATTTTATAATATGAATATTTAAAATTGTCATGACAACTCTATGTCTGAGGACTCAGAGGCTAGAATGCCTCCTTCGGTGCCTGTTTTGGAGACTCCTTCTTTGGTGCCTGCTTCGGAGCCTTCTTCCTTAGTGCCTCCTTGTTCGGAGCCAGTGCAGTCGGGTGACCCCACTTCTGGGTCACATGATGTGGAGCTGGCTCCACAGCGGCGGACTAGGAGGGGCCACTATGTGGCTCCTTCTACGGCTCCTGCAAAACCAAATGATCAGATCGTTATTTGTCCGATTGGCGATAGTTAAATAAATATTTATCAATTCAATTTAGATATTTAAAGGCTTATATATATACAATTGAGAATTATGTATCAGGTCTTGGGATGATTGCGTTCACGGGTCAGGGACACCACCAGCAGGTGAACAGTTTCTTGGGCTGTCTAGTCTGTTTGCACTACTCCGGTGTTCTGAACGGACATGCTGCCACGTCTTGGGACGATTATGCTACGGGCCAGGACCTTGCTTACGGCAACCACCAGGAGGCTATGTGGCATGACTTCATGGTAAGTATGAACAATATTTGTGTAATACAAATTTATTATAAGTTAAATACATTTACTTGTATATTTGTTCTTCCAGACACAGTACCGTTTAGAGAACGAGGCCGAGCAGACGGATCACGCTCATCTCGTCTTCCATAACTGTGCTAGGAAGCTCGTGACGCAGTCACTATCGATGACTCACATTCAAGCAACGAATGCTTACTTCAAGTTGAATATGGAGGAGGGTCAGATGGGGAAGTACAAGGAAGTGGTCGACAAGTACTTAACAGAGGCGCATATGCAAAGGTCAAGTATTTATTTTACTTTTCTTTATTATCTGATTGTGATCAATGTTTTCATTTAATAATAAATGTGTGCAGGTAAGTGTAGCGTAGCTTGACAGGCGTCCGTACGTGTACCGTGCATTGTGTGCTCGTTGGCGGAGCCAGGGCTTCCAGGGTGTGTCTAAATCCCGTCGAGAGAGTAGAGGGACGGACGGAAAACACCGTTTGGGTGGGGACGGTTACATACGTCTTACTAAATGGATGGTAAGTGTGACTTGAGTTTTATTTAAGTAATTTTATAATCTTTCATTGTGCTAACATGTATCGATAGGAGCACGAGAGCGGTTAAGAGCCGGCACCTATTGAGGTGTGGAAGAGGGATTACTTGGGAAGTGACCCGTCACAGCTTGACCAGCTGTCTTCTCATACGACAACTCAGACGTTGGTGAGTTATTTTGTTAAATTAATTGAATTCTCTTTAATAGTTTCGATGACGTTATTTTTCTGTATTTCCAGGCAAAGTACGAGCATGAGGCACGAAGGCTTCAAGGAGAAGAGTACGATTGGCAGAGCGCACCAATCGTCCCCGAAGCCGCGTATGCAATCGATGGCGGGAAACCTCACGGGCGGTGAGTTTTGTTAATTTTAATTTACTTTGATGAACTTTGAGTTACAAAAATTTAATAATCTTACCTTGTTGTGCAGGTTAGCCATCTTCGATGGAGTGGTCGACTCGAGGCAGGCGCGGGCTTCCTCGAGAGTCTCTTCATCGAAGCAGGGCAGGTCCAGCAGTAGCCGTACGGGCCAAGATCTGTAGCTCCAAAATGTTTGGGAGGAGCTCCAGAGGATGAAAGAAGCACTCAGGGTTAGGGATGAGGTGCTCAGGGCTAGTGACGAGATTCAGACAGTGGCGCTTAAGGCTAGGGACGGGTATCGAAACTCGTACATGCTACAGTGGCAAGCTACCTTCCAGGTAAGTTCTGAATGTTGTACTTAACATTTTTAATATACAAATGATATGTATAATGATTTGCTTTGTATTTACATGTTATGACCGCAGGACAGCTGGCTATCTTTCCGCAGTGGGCGCCACCATCGATGGAGCTGCCACTGGTGCCGACGACAGGAGCACAGGTACAAAATTATTCAAAATAACTGAAACTAGTCAAACTTGTTCAAATTTAGTAAAAATATGCATTTTTATACTTATAACTTGTTTAACCACACTTGCACATCACAGGGATCAGAGACGGAAGCTCATACTCCGTCGCCTCGGATTACGGCGCTTGGACTACTGCAGAAGGACGAGTTTCCGAACTCCAATGGCAGCGGACGGGGTAGCGTGTGATAGTCAGGTCAGCCGAATTTGTTGCAGAGCATTTTAGCTTGCTTATTTGTTTAATTTCTGCATGTTTGGGTATAAACAATGTTAGCTTACTGAGAGGCTAGGGAATAGTTCAAAAATTAGTTGATAAACTGAATTGTTGGTTTTCGCACGAACACTTCCAGCTTAGCTGGTTTGTTGATGGTTAAAGAAATGTGTATTAATTAACATGTGCTTGTAATTTCTGATTATGTCTTCTGATCCTGACAGTCCTTTAATATATTTCATTTTTTGTTGGAACTTTCTTGTCCCAGTAGCAAAACTCATACTGTTCAAACTTCCTATTCCCCCATTGGGGATTTTATGCACAAGTGTGTTGTATAAACAAAGAATTTGATTTTTTTTGTCCAATTAATTATGACTCCTAAGGGATGTCACATTCTTATTCTGAGCATTTAATTTTTTTAACGCTTACCCATATCTAGACTGCCCACTGCATCAAGGTCCAGGTTTGCACTGTATCGACCACCATTGTTTTCGAGGAAAAGGGCTGGCTTTGGGTTTGCTGTGGTTTTCTCGTTGACATATTTTCCCTTTGTCGTGAACTATAGTGAAATTGTTCTGCATATATAGTCCTTTGTATCCCTTTTCAGCTGTCATTTTAAGCATTTCAGTTCACATCATTTTCTGATTGCTGCCTTTTTTTAATTTAATTCGCATATTTGAGTTTTTGTAATCTGAGCTGCCTCCACAAATGAAAATATCTTTGGCTTAAATGCATAAAAAAATAGGATCTATCACCTCTTATATACAACTGTTAATATTAGTCTGTCAAAGCCCCAAAAGTCATAATGTGCAATTCAGTTATAGTGATGACTGGAGGGAGAATGAACATAGAATGTAAATCGTGAGGATAAAAAAGGATTCAAACGCATTGACCTAAAAAATTCCAACTCAAAAGAATTTCAAAATTTAAATCAGCAATATGGAGGAAATTAAAACAGCAAATAATTAATTTTAATAATTTAGAGGCCTTGCTGAGTTTAGGAAAAATATGGAGGAGAGATAAAGCAAATGTCAAATGTGTAAATTCAAATTCAAATTTAAATCTGAAACTCGATTTAGTCAATTCATATATTTGACTTAACAAATGGATTATTCATATTTTGATTAGCAATCATGCAAAATTCTATGATTTTTAGAGCACCATTGCTAGCTGAAAATGAATTTAGAAAAAAACGCAAGTAAAGGGGAGAAGTGGACCCCACATGTCAGTGCACAATTAAACCTGTGAACTTGTCAAAGACCTATACTTTAGAGTACCATAATTTTTTTCACAATAGAGATTAGCACTCTGTCTAGTTTAATCTAAAGATGAATAGCTGAAATATCTGAGTGGAGAAAAGATGGATAAGGGGGAGATGTGTGGGCCCATCTGGCAGTGAGGCAACAGACGTGCTCTGTTCTACTCCTCCGTTCTTCACCGAGTGCCACCGAGAAGCTTGCATGTGCCACCGCCTCGAGCAGAGCACTTGCTCGCCCGTTCTTGTGCGCAGCGGTGCCATCACCTAGGGCACAAAGCAGCTGCTACTGCCCCGCCGAGGCCAAGGATCAACTCAAGAGTAAGTCTTAGCCTTCACCATCGTGCAAAAGCTTGTTGCCCCGACGTTCTTCAAGAACAGAGCAGTTTTTCGCCTGGCGGCCACCTCTCTGCTTCAGCATCAACCGACTTTTTTTGCTTTGCAGCTCGGCCGTGGTCGATGCAAACGGCGTAAGAGCTTCCTCATCGTCCTCAAGTTGGCGCCAGGCCGCTCCTTGTATTCCCCAAGCTGCCCACGGCGGAATTCTTTTCTTGTTCTTCGGTTCCATGACTGCCATGGCGACCGCCCGTTCTGCGCCTCACGTCGTACTCGTGTTCCCGGTGTTCCAGTCCGTATCTTGCGCCGTCCGGACCATCACAAGGTGCGCCTGAACCTATCCTATCTTGTTCTCAGTGTTGCTTCCCCTTCCAACCTCTCTCTTCACAGTTTTGGCGTTATACCATTGGCATGTTCAAAAGAACGGGAGCTAGGTCTTGATGCAATTCAGGCTGCACGCAGCAAAATGTTACGGCGGTGGATCCAGTGGGGATAGCGCTGGAACAAGGAGGAGCAAGGACACATGCGAAGACCTAGGCGACGGCGACGCCAAGGGAGGGGAATGGCTGAGGTGCCGAAGCAGTGAAGACTCGAGTGTTTTCCAGTGTCGGTGCGGGCGTGAGTGCGTGACGCGTGGTGTGAGTCGTGGCGTATACCGGTGCTCTGACAGGTGGGGTCGATTGTGGTGTGGGACCCACCTGTCGGACACCCCTATGTAATGTACGCGCGTACTGGAGAAGAATATGAAAAATAGAAGGAAGAAAACCAATCTCACCCGTCTCCTCCTGTCGTCGCTTCCGGCGAGCGCACCTGCGCCGCCCGCTACGTTGCTCACGTCGGCGATTCGACGACCGCCGGCCACGGGGACGTAACAGCTGGTATCAGAGCTCTCGCCTTCTCTTTTCCGCTTCTGAGGTGCTTCGAGGTGGGGAGAGTGGTGATTTGGAGTCGGGCGATCGTTTGGGTGTGGCATCACGGCGCCGATTGCATAGCCGTCGGTGCAGACCCGATTCGTCCTACAGGCGATGGCGGAAGAAGCGAAGGTGGATGGGGATCGGTGGAGTCGGGTGTTTAGCATGCTGGAGGAGTTAGCGCAGGGGCAGAAGGATTTGAGAGGTCAGCAAAGTTTAACCACGTCTATGGTGGAACAGGCGGCGGGGGAGAGGGATCGGCTGGCCCAGCAGTTGGGAGAGGCGGAGCGGAAGATCGCAGCACTGTCGGGGGATCCTAGGCGGAGGAATGAGGGAGAGATGAGGATGGAGTACTGGCGGGGAGAAGTTGGAGAAGGGAATTCGGGAACTCGTGGAGTTGGAGGTGGAGATCGGGGAGATCGGTCGTTCCTGAAGCTCAATTTTCCAAAGTTTTCTGGAGAGAACCCTACCATCTGGATTGACAAATGTGAGGATTATTTCTCTATCTTCCATGTGCCTGAATCAATTTGGGTCAGGGCGGCCAGTATGCATATGGAGGGGAAGGCGGCCAAATGGTTGCAGGTACACAAGATGACAGTAGGGTTGCGTTCATGGGAGGAGTTTGTGAAAGCGGTGAAGGAAAAGTTTGGGGAGTATGAATATCCGCAGGCTATGCATCATCTGATCAATCTGAGGCAGACATCGGTGTTGGAGGATTACATTGCCGAGTTTGAGGAGGCAAGGTACACCACCTCGATGCATAACCCTGAGCTGGATGAGGTGTTCTATGTGTCCCAATTCATCAAAGGGCTGAAAATGGAACTGCAGGGGCCGGTGCAATTTCAACTACCCCGCACCATGAATAGGGCTATTACACTGGCGACGGTGCAGCGTGACATTCAGGAGAAGGGGAGAATGAGGGCAAATCGAGGGGGAGGAGTGAACAGGACTGAAGGATGGGGTAAACCGGAAGGGAGGATAGGGGGAGCCTATCGTGACTTGTCCAGGGAGAGGCAATTGAGGGATTTCCGAAGACTGAACGGGTTGTGCTATGATTGTGGGGAGAAATTTGAACCAGGGCATGTGCAGAAGTGTTCCAAACGTAGGGGAGCTCAGGCCAATGTGTTGGAGCTGAAAGAGGGGGAGGTCGAGCTAACAGAGGGGGTGTTGTTGCAGTTGGAGAGAGAGGATGAAGAGGCCGCGGAGTGTTGTCAGGTCTCAGTACACGCCCTAGCTGGCACTCAGGGGCCTGGTAGCATGAGACTAAGGGTGATGGTGGAAAACAAGGTGTGTGTGATGCTGGTGGATTCGGGCAGCTCTCTATCCTTTGTGAATGCAGAGTTTGTGGGAAGGTTGGGGTTGCCGACTCAGAAGTGTGAACCCTTGGAGGTGAGGGTGGCTTCAGGAGATAGGTTGCGCAGTGACAGAGTCGTAAAGGGTTTTGAATGGTGGAGTGGAGGACATACATTCACAGGAGATATGAGGGTTCTGGGTTTGGGAGCTTATGATGTATTGTTGGGATATGATTGGTTGGCTCAGCATAGTCCCATGCACTGTGACTGGAAGAAGAAAACCTTGCAGTTTTCAGTGGCAGGGAGGGAGGTGATGTTAAAAGGAGATCGGGAGGGAGAGAAGGCTGGACTAGCTGGGATCACGCCAACTCAGGTGGACAAACTGGTGAAGGGTAATGATGTGTGGACTATGGTGGTAGTGGAGGTAGTGAAGGAAGAGACAATGAAGAAAGAAGGAGGGGTGGACCGGGAGGGTCTGGAGAAATTATTGCAGGAGTTCAAGGATGTGTTCGGTAGTCCAGTCGGGCTTCCACCCTCTCGGCCCTTCGATCACGCCATCCCAGTAAATGCCAGACCTTATCGGTATTCTCCACTGCACAAAACTGAGATCGAGCGACAGGTGGCGGAGCTTTTGGAGAACGGCTTGATCGAACACAGTGTGAGCCCATTCGCGTCCCCAGTTTTGCTAGTCAGGAAGAAGGACGACAGCTGGAGATTCTGCATTGATTACAGAAAGCTCAATGACCTCACAATCAAGAACAGATTCCCGATGCCCATGGTGGAAGAGATTCTGGACGAATTGGCTGGGGCGCAGTTCTTTACCAGTCTAGACCTGACGGCCGGGTACCATCAGTTGAGGATGAAGGAAGGGGAGGAGTATAAGACTGCCTTTAAAACACACTGCGGGCATTACCAGTTCAGGGTGATGCCTTTCGGGCTGACTAACGCGCCAGCCTCATTTCAGTGTGCCATGAACTCCATTATGGGGCCCTACTTAAGGAAATTTGTGTTGGTGTTTATTGATGACATTCTCGTGTATAGCCCCACTTGGGAGAAACACCTCCATCACCTGAGGTTGGTAATGGAAATACTGAGGGAAAACCAGTTCTTCCTCAAGGAGTCCAAGTGCAGCTTTGCACAAAGGGAGCTGAGCTATCTAGGGCATATTATATCAGACCAGGGGGTGAGGACTGAGGAACAGAAGATACAGGTCATGAAGGACTGGCCGGCTCCTAGCTCATTTACCCACTTAAGGGCCTTTCTGGGTCTCACTGGATACTATAGGAGGTTTGTTAAGGGGTATGGGGTGATTGCAAAACCTCTGAACAATTTACTAAAGCACAAGATATTTGAGTGGACCCCAGAGGCACAGCAAGCTTTTGAACAGTTGAAAGAGGCCATGAGTAACACCCCTGTCCTAGCCCTGCCAGATTTCAATGAGCCTTTTGTGGTGGAGACTGATGCCTGTGATAAAGGGGTGGGGGCAGTTCTGATGCAGAAGGGAAGGCCTGTGGCTTTTCTAAGCAAAGCCATAGCAGAGCAGCATAAGCACTGGTCTATCTATGAAAAGGAGTTCCTGGCCCTCATATTGGCAGTGGGCAAGTGGAGGCAATATCTGGAGAGGACCCCTTTTGAAATCAGAACTGATCACAAGAGTCTGACCTTCTTAGATGATCAGGTGCTCCAGTCTGACCTCCAGAGGAAGGCTATGGCAAAGCTCATGGGGTTGGACTTCAAGATTGTCTATAAGAAAGGAAGAGAAAATGTGGTTGCAGATGCTTTGTCAAGAGTGGAGCAGGTGATGGAAGTAGCAGTGGTACAGGAAATAACCCCACTGTGGATACAGGAGGTAAAGAATTCATATGTAACAGACTTGGATGCACAGAACCTGTTGGCTGAGCTGTTGGTGGCTAGCCCAAATGAACAGGGCTTCTCAGTGGTTAATGGAGTGATAAGGAAGGAAGGGAGAATCTGGGTGGGAGAAAATTCTGCCTTGAGAACCAAATTGATATCAGCTTGTCACAGCAGTGATGTAGGGGGACATTCAGGCATTCATGGAACTTATCAGAGAATCAAGAAGATGTTCACATGGAAAGGTATGAAAGGAGATGTGGAAGAGTGGGTCAAGCAATGTCAGGTGTGTCAGCAGGCCAAGAGTGAGAGGACTGTGCCAGCAGGGCTGCTGCAACCTCTGGAGATCCCAAAGGCTCCATGGCAGGATATCACCATGGATTTCGTGGAGGGCCTACCTAAGTCAGAAGGTTATAACACCATACTAGTGGTGGTGGACCGAATGTCTAAGTACAGTCACTTTATACCACTGAAACACCCTTATACAGCTGTTCAGGTGGCTACTGCACTATTGGACCAGGTGATTAAACTACATGGGCTTCCCAAAACGATGATCACTGACAGGGACAGAATCTTCTCTAGCGCAGTATGGAAGCATATATTCACTAGTATGAATATCAAGCTACTGATGAGCATGGCCTACCATCCACAAACTGATGGGCAAACAGAAAGGGTGAATCAATGCTTGGAAGCTTACCTCAGGTGTGCTGTGCATGAAGCCCCCACCAAATGGAAATCTTGGCTGCCTCTGGCTGAATACTGGTATAACACCAGTCATCACTCCGCGTTAGGGTGCTCACCTTTCCAGGTTCTGTACGGGTACGCCCCAAATCCTCTCCTGGCTCCAGAGATTCCTCAGACAGAAGACAAGAGCATTCAGGAGTATTTGTCAGAAAGGTCAGTACATCTGGAGATGCTCAAGGAAAAACTAGCGGCAGCCCAAAACCGAATGAAACAACAAGCAGATAGAAGGCGCAAAGATCGAGTTTTTGTGGTGGGCGAGCTGGTCCTACTGAAGTTACAGCCATACGCTCAATCCTCGGTGGTAAATCGGCCCTACCCCAAGCTCGCCTACAAGTTCTACGGGCCCTTCAAGGTCCTAGAGAGGATTGGTCGCGAGGCTTACCGTCTGGAGTTGCCCGCCGGAGCTCTGGTGCACCCGGTATTTCACACATAGCAGCTAAAGCCCTTCAACCCTAACTATTCTCCGGTCTTCTCAGATCTGCCACAAATTCTTGATTTTTCCGCCGGTGACCTGAAACCCAAGATGATTACTGAGAGGAGGCTGGTGAAGAGAGGTAACAAGGGGATACCGCAGGTGAAGGTGCTATGGTCCTTACCGGAGGAGACAGCAAGCTGGGAGGACTGGTTCGTGCTCATCAAGAAGTTTCCGGAAGTCGCGACTTGGGGACAAGCCGAGTTTCGAGGGGGGGAAGATGTTACGGCGGTGGATCCAGTGGGGATAGCGCTGGAACAAGGAGGAGCAAGGACGCAGGCGAAGACCTAGGCGATAGCGACGCCAAGGGAGGGGAATGGCTGAGGTGCCGAAGCGGTGAAGACTCGAGTGTTTTCCAGTGTCGGTGCGGGCGTGAGTGCGTGACGCGTGGTGTGAGTCGTGGCGTATACCGGTGCTCTGACAGGTGGGGTCGATTGTGGTGTGGGACCCACCTGTCGGACACCCCTATGTAATGTACGCGCAAACTGGAGAAGCATATGAAAAATAGAAGGAAGAAAACCAATCTCACCCGTCTCCTCCTGTCGTCGCTTCCGGCGAGCGCACCTGCGCCACCCGCTACGTTGCTCACGCCGGCGATTCGACGACCGCCGGCCACGGGGACGTAACACAAAATCCTTCAATTCAGTTAACAAATAGTTTACCCAGGACCCAACGGACCTCCTGAATCAACAAGCATTGATAATTATCAAGTCTAGCCCCCAGGAACTCAGTTTTCCCATTGGCGGCCATGAAACCCTAGGTTCATTGGGGATGATATTTTCTAGTGCATTTCCTCTCGATTTGCATCTAGTTTCGGTTTCTTCATACCTCCCTGATGCTATAGGGTTGATCTGTTTGTGTTTTACTGCTGTTTTCCGGGAGATCGACCTTGCCAGCGAACCCTCCTCCGTTGCCTCCGTCGCCGGCGCCGTTCCGGTCGCTACCACGCGTCAAGACGTTGCCCAATATGTGTTCCAAGGTCCAGTGATCATTTCCCCACAGGAATATCCACCTATTGTGGCTCTGCGGCGCGGGAACGCCCGTGGGCCATTGCTGGCCAGCCTCCAGTTCGACCTGTCCTGAGGAAGAAGACAAAGCTGAGGTGTGGACCCCTCCAGTCAGTGATTGGGTGGGAGTTTCTATTAGGAAAAGAATTTCAGAAATTCGGCCAATCTTTAGAAAATCGTAATTAATTTATAATTGTCCAACAACAGTGAAACAAATTTTGTTAGCTTCAGTAACTTCTATACTTTACATTAGTACAGTGGAACCTGTATGAAAGCCCTTAGTGTCTGAACGAAAAATCCTTTATGATGAAGCATTAGGAAAAATATTCTGGATAACATACTCAATGGAAAATTATAAAACTTGGCCAGATATTTCCTTTGTAGTACCTAGAAAACCCAGTGAAAATTTCACCTCTAGATAAGCTCTCTAAAGCAATTTAATTAAGGATCTTTGCCTAGGATTAATAGAAATTTTAGAAATAACAGTAACATTTCCAGACATTGGCAGAAACTTATAAAATCAATAACTCCTTCTGTAGTGCTTAGAAAAATATCAAACCAATTTTGTTGGAGTCCATAAAAACATCACTATCAAGAACACACACTTTGACTCATCACAAAGCCTCTGTTTTTCCCCTAAAATTTAGAGAATCTTAAAGATTGTGAGAATTTTGTGGACCGTATTCATCCATTGCTTTAGCTGAAACTTTTCTGAGACGTCCTCCATAATTCCCAGGCCCAGTGGAACTCTTTAACTCCATTAATTGGATGAAGAACTCATTATACCCAAAACATTGCTTATGTCATTGCTTATCCAAATTCCCTATGTTCCTCTGATTATTTTCCCTGTTGCTGCACCTCCCAGCAGCAGACATTTTCCTCCTATTTAGTTACTCTTTCTCCAGTTAAACATCTTCATTTGTATTTGCTAAGTTGCATTGTATTCTTATTTTGCACCTTTCATTTAATATCTTGATCCTACTATGTCCATCTTGATTTCTCCTCTATTTCTACACACAGCAGAGACATAGCTGTCCATCCTAGATAGCCTCACTCATTCTTAAATATGTACAAACGCACTTGTTATTTGCTAAGTTATACTCTTGACATTGCATTTTCGTATCGATAGTGATAAACATAATGAAGGCATTCGACGACGGAGATGGACGAGGAGCACCACCACCTGGAGGCGGAGACACAAGTGTGGACATGGCTGCGAGCAAGATTTAACCAAGCAGTATTAAAGCCAAGAAAAGAAGGAAAGTGATGAGAAACTACATCGAAATGATGAAGCCTCTAACTATTGACATTTATTGAGTCGCAAACTAAGGCAAGTCCCGGTTTGCATTTAAGTGTCATTTTAAAGTTTTCCTTTATACACATTGTACTGAATAGACTTGATATGTACATTAGGTCTATGTTGATTGAATACTCCACATGCATGACCAAACAATCCTTGGAGTGGATGGGTAGTATAAGACTCCATCGTGTTATTATTGCTATGCTTAATGTTAAGTTAGAAGACTGGTAGAAGTCGAGTATGTTTGACACTACTAGAGAGATTGTCACATTTTATCTACCACAAGTCAAGTAGTTGAATTCTACTTGTGAGAGAAGTCGAGTGAGGGAAACCTACTCGCGAGATGCTACTATAATGTTCACTCTCTAATATGAAACGTGGATGGGGATTTGTGTAGATTGGTTTGCCCACATCGTGCCTCGGTCGGTAATGGCGAGCCAGGTGTTGGAAGGTGGATTGGTAGCCCCGTATGTGTCGGTTAAGGCCCGTCTCGTGCTTGGCCCTGCTGAACAAGTTTGAACTATACCGGAAAGCATATTGGCTATATGGGACCTAGGAAACTGATGTACCTTGAGGATCCTATGTTGGAACCTTTTCAATCGGTTTATGATGTCGGCTGTTAGTACAGTGGGAGTCAACTCACTCATGAACAACTCACGGCGGAGGTGCACCTTGAGGGGAGCTCACTGTTCAGGTCGATTGAACTATTTCGATGTGATTGAATCTGGGAAAAGGTGGCTGCGTGCAATATCAGGGAGTGTGCCGACACAACTTTGAGTATGGGCATATGTGTCGTGCAGTCCGGGTGTTTTTGATTCGAATCACCGTCGCTCGCGGTTATGGATTGAGCATACATGATCAATGAGTCTTGACGTAGTAATAAAGAGTAGTGGAAAGCTTTTGAATATGTTGTTATGATTAATATTTTGTATTGTAATCTTGGTTGAATTAGAATGAGCACAACTAAAGGTATCATTTCCAAACCTTTAAATTGAATGGAGCTTCTGCAACTTTGGGTGAGTATCATCGTTGATGAATCGTTTCTTATTTGGTTGTGGAAATCACAATGATGCTATGCCCATAGAATGCGTATGCTACTTTAAAACTGACCACTAATGATTTACTTTTGGCGAGTCCATTTCTCCAAATTCAGCATTCCAGTCTTTAAAGTTTCCAGCATGTCGAGTTTCATGCTTTAGGTGAGACGATTAAGTATTGCTGAGCCTTGTGCTCACGATTGCTATATTGTGGTTTTTGCAGGTATTAATAGCTTATGCTTATGCTGTGGTTGTCCGTGAGACCTTGAGTTGGTCGAGATGTATCTCTCACGAGATAACCTTGCCGCTATAGTGTCTATTTCGTGTTGCTAGTGAGAAGCGTCCCTGGACATGAACACCTTCTCTTGTGCATAGCTATTTGAGAGTATGAGTATGAATATTCTGTTGTGTTGTATCTTATATTGTAAAAGAGAATCTTGTGAAATAAAAGAGAGATAACCTTGCCGCTATAATGTCTATTTCGTGTTGCTAGTGAGAAGCGTCCCTGGACATGAACACCTTCTCTTGTGCATAGCTATTTGAGAGTATGAGTATGAATATTCTGTTGTGTTGTATCTTATATTGTAAAAGAGAATCTTGTGAAATAAAAGATTTGTGTTGGTTATTTTGATATGCTTTTCATGTGTGCTGTTGAGTGTCGCATCGCATGACACCACCCAATGTGATCCTGGAATGACGGGACCTCGGTGCCCACATAGTCGATGTGCATTGTTTTTTATTTCTTTCATTACTTCATCTCTTGAGGAGAAACATTAATGTCATAATGACTTTGTGGTTGTACTCTTATAGGATGGCAACGTTCGACAGGATATGAGCAGCAGCAATCCAAAGAGATGACGATGGTTTAATGCCTGTGTTCGTATCCTGGTTCTGTCTTTGGGTTTGAACTTCACGAACTCGTGAATTGAGTAGTGTGGCGTTTGTATAGTGTTTTGCAATTCTTATTGTGATATATATGCCTATGATGTCTATTTTTATATGCCTGTGTGATCTAGCTGTCGAGCTAGGGCTGGCCTCGAAGCCAGGGCTGAGTTTTATGTTTTTTTTTTAAATGCAACTCTTATAGACGACAATACTGTCTGGCCGTCGTCTATAAGGAATCTTATAGACGACGGTGTGAAACACACCGTCTTCTATAAGGCCTTTTATAGACGATGGTTTCACGACAACCGTCGTCTATAAGGACACTTATAGACGACAGTTCGAGCCATTGTCGTCAATAAGGCCCCCCCGCTGCTACGTGGATGGAGTCACATTATTGACGACAGCTAAATCCGGCCATCCTCAATTACCTTATAGACGTCGGTAATCGTCGTCTATAAGTTTATAGACGTCAAATAATCGTAGACGACCGGAAACCATCTTCTATAAGCTTATACTGTCATCTATAGCTTATAAACGAATTGTCCTTATAAATGACAGTTTCTAGCCATCGTCTATTATCGCGATTCCTGTAGTGAAGCGAGTCGCTCTCGTCAGCCAGGCTAGTTTGTGTCAGCTTCTTCTTGAAATTTAGAAGCTTCTGCCACCACCTTAGAGCCTCCCGCTCTACCTCCAAAACATTGCGCTCATGGTCGAATCCAAGTTGTACTCGGCGAAGACTTGAGCATGCGTTCTCTTTAGTAAGAGACAGAGGGATTGACTCTGGACCTTACATCGGACCTGTTGGCTCTTCCATTGCTTCGAGAACAGTCGTTGGATCCCATGGCACAAGCATGGACCCCAAAAAGTCTTCACCAACTGCCTCAGAGTTGTAGCCAACCTCCAAGATCTCCTTCGGTCTTGCTGCTGACGCAGATGCACCAGCAGTCGATGCCTCTGGTGCCTCCATGGCGTCAAGCGTCGGCTCTAACATGACATCAGACGGTGGCTCCATCACCGTTGTGTCATCGATCTTTCACTCCGGCATCATGTCGGTCGCTGGCTCCGCTAGTTGCTCCGGCACGACTATGGCGTCCTCAGCTGGTGCCAAAGTCATCCTGGCATCAGCTATTGGCTCTGGCACCACCACAGTATCTGCCGCAGCCTCGAAAGAAGCCACTGGTGGGTTAGCTCGCCTGGTATCTTCGGTCGCGACACTGGCCTGGCCTACTAGTGGCACCTGAGCAGCAACTGCCTCGAAGCTCTAGAAACACAGGAGACAAAGAATCAACAAGAAGCAAAAAATGAAAAAGAAAGCAAATTCCTGATGTCACTTCATACCTAGGGGCTCGACATCTCCAGTCGACGCATAACTTCTTCCTTGGGTAGCCGGAGTCATCTGATCCCATCGTGGCCGGTGATGTAGATGGTGCTCCGGGAGTCCCTAAAGCAAATACTGGCTTTGAGCCGTTGGGACCTCCGGGAATGGCACCGCATTTCCTCCCGCCAGAGTTTCTGCCGCAAGATCCTTTCTAGTCCCAGTGCCCGCCGGTGGCACACGGACCAAAGCTGAAGACGTGGGAGGTACGACCACCACGGACTTCAAGGTTGGGTGTGGCCTCGATGATGACATAGCTTCCTTTGGAGCTGGCCTGGCGAAGCTCGTATGAATTTGCTCGAACCTTCTCTTCCCGCTGGAAAGATCAGAGGGCTCTTTCCCCTTGACCTGGCTTGAGTCAGACTTTTTCTGCTGGCTAGGTTTTGCAATAGATTTCCCTTTGCCACCGACAGAGTCAGGTTCGGACCTGTCTTGATGACTGGGGGCTGAAACTTCAGATATGACTATTCCTCTAGAGGCGTCACCCCTCTGTCGCACGTTGATGCTAGTATCATCGACAGTCGGCTTTTCCTTCAGCAGCTATGACCTCACCTCCGGCATGGTGAACACTGGCAACAAGTCTGATGGAGGCATGAGGTCATCTCTGGAGATGGTACCACTATACAGCTTTGATAGACTGAACAAAAGAGTATTCTCATCTAAGTCAGTTCCTAAGCCGAGCTCAAGCCAGTTGAAGTCCATCACCCCGCCATAGTTCCAAGCTGGGAACTCCCGCTGCTGAAGAGGAGCAAGGCACCGAGACAAGAAATTGCCGAGCACCATTTGTCATGACAAGCCTCTTTTAGCCAGGTGCCGGATACTTGTGAGAACTGGGTTCTACTCCGCTGATAGGTCCAGAATGATCTCCCAAAAGTCAGTGTCTGTGGTGGGAAGTCTGGCCGACAACTCCAAGCGGTCATATTGGTCTATCCAAACTATCACCAAGTCGCTCTTCTAGGTCTCCCACTTCCTAGAGGAGGAAGATCTGATGTATTTGCATGGAGAGTTCCTCCGCCTAAGGAAGTAGTAAGCTTTGATGAGGCCTGAACCTTTCCTAGTCGGCCGAAGGGTGAAGAATGTCTTAAACAGAAGCACGCAAGGCCTCACACACACCCACATCTCCCAGAAGTGGATGAAGATAGCCACCAGAACAATGGAGTGAGGGCTGAGGTGTTGGAGTTGAAGTCAGTACAACTCCAGTAGCATTAGAAGGAAGGAGGAAACTGGCCGGACTAACCCAACCATGGCATACGCCATGAAGAAGACGATGTCCCCAGAGGTCTTCTTGGTGAAAGGAAGACTCCTGCAGCACATCGCGTTGTTGAAGGAAGAGCTTTGCCAGCCCATTAGCTTCTGGACTCTCTCGATGTCCCTCTTGCTCACAAGCTTGGAGGGGAGAAGGCCGGGCTCCATGGCTGCGAGTGGAGCAGATCAGAAAGCACAAGCACAATGTAGCAAAGGAAGCGGAGAGTTCTATGCACAAGAAAATAGATCGCGGTGTAAGAGTTCCTTCGATGTGCAAACTCCTCCCGTTATTATCCTCTGTGATGCTTGGAAGGCATCTGCACGTGGAGCTTGGTTACGCACCACATACTCGCTTGCGTTGATGACAAGGGGGCTAAGGTCCACTTGGCAAAACAGTCACACCAGGTGAGCCGTTGTCATAATGAGAAGTTGGCATTCCAAGGGAGGCGACCTGACAGGGCTACAAAGATTGCGCTGGGAACCGATAAGAAAATTATATTGGGAACCAACATTCTTCAATGCGTGGGATTCGCAATCCGTGCATGACACCAGCCAAAACAGGAAATGCCACATATTGGTGGCATAGGAACGTGCCGTCGTTTCGACCGCCCTAGTGAAAAGTTGAAGAATAGACATGGGAAGTGATGGTGGCCCCACTTGCAGGATCAAAACCTCCCCCGAGGTGGGCCCGAGGGCCACTGTTAGTATTCTGCGGACCAGGTGCCCTCGCTTACCAGAGGAAGAAGCATTGCATCCAACCTTCCAGCAGAGAAGACATTCGGAGGCCACCACGTGTCCCGCAGCGCCGGACCTTCCTCCCTGCTAAGGGTGTCTCCGGTGCTGCAATGTGGCCCGCGACGCCCGAACTGCCTCCCTGCTAAGAGTTGCTCCGGTGTTGTCCCACAGCGCCGGACCTGCCTCCCTACTAAGAGTGGCTCCGGTGCTGCCATGTGTCCCACAGCGCCGGACGTGCCTCCCTGCTAAAGGTGGCTCTAGTGCTGCCATGTGTCCTACAGCCCCAGACCTGCCTCCCTGCTAAGGGTGGCTCCTGTGCTGCCACGTGTTGGACCCTACCTCTCCAACGGGAAGGACTATGGGATCTCCAATGGCGCGGACTTTCAAGGTTATAAATCAACTATTTCAAGACCTAGTTAACGCGTCATTAATTCCATATTAATGGTGCACGATCAGGAGTGTGGTAACGTTGCCATTAGGACACGTTAATGCACGATAATTCACTATTAAGTGCCTTCTATGAGGTAAAGGGTACTTAATAGCCCGCGGCCAACTGTCGGGCCTCGACCTCGCTGTAATAGCCAGACCTTGGCATATAAAAGGTCTACACTACACGATGGAAGACAAGTTTCATCTCATACTCTCGCATACTGACTCAGGCTCAGTAACACTCAATAGCACACACAAACCTCCGTGGAGTAGGGTATTATGCTCAAGCGACCCGAATCACGTAAAAATCATCGTGTCAGCTTGTTCTTTAGTTCTTCGAGTTATGCTCCTCCTAAAAAAGAACCTCCGCAGACTGCTTCTCAGTAGTACCGGGGGAAGTGTCAACTGCACACTTCGACATTTTCCATTTGGTGTGCATTAGGACGGGAAAATTTTGCTCGTATAAAGGAGAAAAGTTCGCGCCTTCTCAGTATACAATTCCTTTGCACCCTCAAAATAGTATTTGATGGTATTACTTTTAGATTATTTCAAAAAGAATACAACATGCTATGGAAAGAATTAAGTGAAATCTTAGGCTTCCATAAACATTGTTTGCTAGATTTAAACACTTTGCCTAAATTTAACAAACAATTTTTTTGGCATGAATTGACTAGTGTGGCCACATGTAGTGCTCCTAGGAATAGCCACTTGCAAAATCCTACTGTTCGTCTCATGCATTGATGGGTGGCTATGACTATGTTCCCTAGAGGAGATATTAGAGTAGTCCGTGATGATGAACTGAAAATTTTATTTGCAATGATTAAGAAGATAAAAGTTACTCCAGTTATTGCCATGATGACACAATGGTTAGATAGTATTTCAAGGACAGGGCAATTTGAATGCACTTCATTTATTAACCGCATTGCTACTAGGGTAGGAGCATTAGAATATACTTCATTTGAGTACATTGAAACTGAACGAGAATTGATTAATGAAGATTATATAGTGCCATGATATGTCCTTAAGCATGACCATACCAGCCCTTTGGTATTTTTCTACCCCGGTTTTGTCAATGAAATTCGGTTACCTAACCCGGATTTTCATTTGTACTAATGTCAGAGACTAACCATTGATCTTCTTCCCATCGAGGAAGCTTAAAGAAGCAATGTCTCTGGCAGGGTAACTAGAAGCGGTACAAGGAGAGCGGCCACAACCATGCCTCCGACAACCTCCTCGGTCCATGAGTACTGTTGACGGTCGTTATAAACCATTTTCAACCGTCAATATAATTCAATTATGTAAAGGAATGAATATTTCTTACACACATCATAGTTAGGAATAACCTTGTTTCATTTGTACTTGGAGAAATTAGTGCATGCAGGTATTATATGCAGATTTGAGGTGAACGCATGGCCACAAGGCAAGGAAACACACTTCCCAACAATCAGGCGCAAGCACGAGGATTCATGGACCCACTCAGAGTAGAAAACCAACTAAAAATCAGGGGAATCACCCATACCCATGATGGGGCCCATATAACAGTGTCATAGAGAAGCTTCGGCATGATTGGAGCCGTTTGCAGTTTGGCCGAACCACCAGGTCACTCGACCTGGTATTCGCGCCAAATGAGGTCAACCACCATGTGTTGGCTCCTCACGGCTTGGAGATCATGATGGCGACTGATTCCCTCGCTTTTTTTGACACCAAACCGACCTTTGGAGGGTATAAATAGGGGGTAGGGGGCTCCGTCACTCCACACACCACTTGAGCATTCACTCTCTTATATACATTAGTTCTCCAAGTCCTTAGTGGAGGTTAGGCCGTAGAGAGGAGCCTCTAGTCCCATGTCGAAATTGGGAAAGGTATGGCTCATGTATCTTTTCTTGTATTTGTGACATTATGCATTATAATAATAGTATTATTAGTCTCTCTTTATTCATATACTTGGGCAAAGCGTTTCTTATTTGATTGTGGAGTTCATGTATGTGCTAGGTGTAGATGTTGTTATGATCTAGACATAATGCCATTATCATGTTATCATAAACATCATACACCACCACTATAGTCTAATTAGGTAATAATATGATTATGTTAATATGAATATGTTAGTTCTTGGATCCAACATTGGTTCAACAATGTTTAGGTTAGCCATTGCATGAGGATGAATATTACGTTGCAACTCTTAAGGTATTTACTTAGCATGCAAGCGTGGTGTTTGGATAGTTAAGTGGCATTGGATGCATTGTAGTCCACGGGTTGTAGATGTAGGCGGTAGGTTGTGACAACCCTACCTGTCCGTTGTAATCTTCCACGTTTGGCTACAACGTAGGCTCTTGGTGGGAGTCGCCTGGCAGAACAGGGTAAGCCCGTTCCCTAGCATATTCATGTGCACTTTATTAGGTTATGTATATGAGTAATTAGAGCACAATAGGAGTAGCTCCATCTCGTAGTCTAACCCTCGCTAGTACAACCTTACCCTTAGAGTAGATTTTTTAGGTGTGTGTCACACTACCCATATTATCATCTTACCCCTGTTCTAATAAACACTTAGTACCCTATACCTTGATCATAAGGATAGTGTTTACTTTACTTCACCGCCTTCCTTTGGGATAAATACGATACACTTGGAAATACTCTTGGGTGAAATGCTACACGATAGTTTCCGTGCGCTTGCGGACCTCATCTCTTTCTAGAGATGATTTCTGATGTAAGAAATGACAACAAGCATTTCTGGCATTGTTGTCGGGGATGATTTGTTAGTGTTTCTTAGTAGCTGTCAACAAGCATTTTTGGCGCCGTTGCCAGGGATTATTTGTTAGTGTTTCTTAGTAGCTGTCAACAAGCATTTTTGGTGCCATTGCTGGGGAAGGCAAAGGAAGTGAAGAATAGATATTACTTGTGATTAAGCTATAGGTACTAATAGTTATTAGACAAGATTACCCTTGTTTGTTTTCTCCTTTTGCGTGAAAACATGGTAGTGTTGGCTAACCCATTTCATGGGATGGCCAACAAACACGCCACTGCTGAACTGCAAGATGATTCAAGGCGTACCATAACAAATGTCCGCCGGGCAACACCATTGCCTTTCGCAGAAGAATTTTGGCTTCTAGTAGGAGCCAAAGTCGTCGATCCTCAAGCTTGGGGGAGGCTCCAAGAGTTCTTCTTGGTTTGCCTCCACCATAGGGTGTATAATTGGCTCCTCATCCAACATTCGTGTCATGGGTTCGTCCACCAATCCATGACCACCTTTGTGCTAGAGCTGAAGGAGTCCTATTCTCATTCATCATGGATGAGAATATGGTCTATACTCAAGGGGTGGATTGAAGAGTGCTCTAGTTCATTTAGCTTGGCATGTACACCACTTGACAAGGTGGACATGCTAGCTAAGGAACTACGCCTCCCATTGAAGTATTATGAAGATCAAGACAATGGAGAAGTGTTTTGATGATCCAAGCCATGGATATTCACATGATTTGTGAAAATCCATGTCAACATGGGCCTCTTGGGGAATGATTTCCCTAAAACCCATGGGGATTCTTCCTTCCAAACAACAACTCCAATGGCTATTATCCATAAGGATGTCAAGGGTGGAATCAACATCACCCTTTTAATCAAGGAGGCTATGGGGATTTCAAGGGATTTAAGTTCAACTATCCTACCTTAAAGTATCTTGTCCATGGACAAGGAAGAAATCAAGACAACATTTACATGAAGCTCCTGGCCAAGAGCAAGAAACTTAAAGAGCATTCAAGATCCAAGATATCCCACAATCACTTGTTGGGATACCTACCCTTCGACCAAGCCCATGCATCCTAGGGAAAGTGACACTGTGAAGGAAGTGTTTCTTGTTTGATTATGGATTCCACATGTCATCATGCCCAAGGAAGCTTTTGATCCATGATCAAAGTATTGTTGACCTTAAGGAATATCAAGAAGGTCGAAGTGACACCCCTAAAGAAGGACATGCCTCGCCAAGCTCATAAAAGAATATCTTCAAGAGGGAGAAACCTTCACTATATCAACAAGTCTTCATCAAGATGACGGAGAGGCTAGGGCCATCATATGGTCCATATGTCCAACTTACATGTCGAAGGAGATTTGCCATGTCAATCGAGAGAAGTTGTCCACATCTTCAACTCCGGGATTGGATAACAAATCATCGAACTGAATATGATGGAGGTATGTCCCACTCATCGGACTTCAAAAATTCAGTGAGTCCTCACCAATAGGTTAATTGGTAGTTGTCCCATATTTGCTTTCTCACTTGCATATTTGAATTTTCCATCAATCTTTGCATTTGCATTTAGCATGTTTGACTTTCACACTTGCATGTTCGAGAGTAAAATTTTCAACCTTCATAAAACTAAAATTCTTAATTAGGAAATAAATTTATTTGGATATGAACCTTGGGCATAACCACTTGAGTTCTTCCTAATTGAAACAAAAAATATTTCCCTTAATAATTCAATTCATTTGCAAGTTGTTTCAAGTTGGGCAAAACATTTTGACAAAGGGTACAACATGATTTTGAGCTAACGTAACCCATTTTCGAGTTGTTTTGTTTGTTCTTGATTTTATTGCAGTCAGGACAAAATTTGTAAATGTAGGATCGAAGAGCACGTGAAAAGCTACCAGAGGGGGGTGAATGGTAGATTTAAACGTCTTACGCAGCAAAAACAATTAAATCTCAACCCCTTCGGCAGAAAAACGATCTGTTAGAGAAATCGTGTGTGAAACTAATCTAAACGTGTTTCACCATGAAAAAAGTGATATATATCAGAGAGAATCAATTCACAAAGAAAACACAAGAAGAATCACTCAAATCCGTCGAGAGAAACTCAAGTTATGATCGAAAGATCAAACAAAGGTCAATCTGTCCGACCCGAGAAAAACAGTTTTGGAACGCTGCAAAGAAACTCGTGTATATCAGAAACCACAAATCCAATGACCGTGAAATTTTGACAGATGATAGATAATCAAGATGTAAAGACAACTCAAAAAGAATCACGTCAATTGGATCTGTAAAACTCAAGTTATGATAAAACTACCGACAAAAGGTAGTGCTGTCCAGAAACTCGACGAGTAAAACTTGTCTGGAACAAGTCGGACGAACAAGGCACGAAAGATCCTTCAAACTACGAATTTTATTCAATAGAACACAAGAGGAACAGCCAAAAAGTCGTGCACCACTAGCTCTGGCCTCCCTTGCTTATATAACCAGCTCGAAAGCCAACTCAACTCAAATCAGGACTCTAATCCTACTCCGTTCACGAATCAAAAATTTCCATAACTGCTTAGGACTCTTCTAAACGCAGATAGAAGCAATCTTAAGACTTCCAAACACCTTAGGAACATATCCCACATTCCTAAAATAACTCAAATTCGTGACCCACACGAACTCCTATCATAACTAACTCAAATATTTCCATATTTGAGTCAAACCCAACTCAGACGCAGACTGAGTCCATCACCTAGTCGGTTGTACCTTTCCGATCAATTCTTTATGACTACATCTCTTCATCACGCCTCGGAACCATGTAGCCACGTCCATGAACTCCTTGCACACATGCAAACATCTTCCAATGACGTCCACAATACCTTCATATGCATTGTTCTTGATTAAATCATGCTGCG
This sequence comes from Tuctoria greenei, assembly GCA_036927565.1. Taxonomy (NCBI): domain Eukaryota; kingdom Viridiplantae; phylum Streptophyta; class Magnoliopsida; order Poales; family Poaceae; genus Tuctoria; species Tuctoria greenei. Next base: position 136,026,323 of record JAYESD010000006.1, read on the forward strand.
CAACCTCCCGATCAACTCAACCACAATTCCTCCCGAACTTGGTTGTTGAAACTCATCTTCTCAATAAGACTAGTTCAATGGATCCCTTCACCAGCCATGTCTTGAACTCAAGCAACACCTGCACATGAATAAACAACCAATCCGTACGAGTCCAAGTCCGCAACTTGACTCAAGTCAGTTCCGAACACAACACCTTATGTGAGCACCTCACATAAGCATGTTGCAAATCATATCAAAACGATATCAGCCATATCAACCAAAACCAACCAAAAACTTAGTAAAAGAATAATAAGCAAACTTTCTATAAGTGTAAAGCAAGTTCGAAAATTTTCACATGAAAATTTGGAACATTACGATCAAGCTCCGAACCTTGCCAAGGCTAACCGGAGCTTGAGACGGAGCTTACCAAAGCTAGTTCAACCTAGTGCCGGAGCTTAACAAAGCTAGTCGGACCTAGCGCTGGAGCTTACCAAAGCTAGTCGGACCTAGAGCCGGAGCTAACCAAAACTAGTCAGAACTAGTCATCCCAAAAGTCAGAGCTAGGAAAACATGTCAGAGCTAACCCAACATAAGTCGGACCTAGCAAAAACATATTGGAGCTTAACAATGACATGCCAGAGCTATCAAAGACATGCCGTTGATAAAGACAAAGCTCATCAGAGCTACCCAAAAACATGTCAGACCTAGATAAAGTAAGTCGGACCTTACATCGGACCTTGTAGAAGCTCGGAGCTAGAGTCGGACCTTGCTAAAAAGATGTTATGACAGCATTCAAAACTTTTATTGTCAAAGCCAATGTATTCAGCACACGTAGGTCTCACAATATCCCCCTTGATGAATGCATTGGCGACACCATTTAAAATCCGAACATTGACTAATTCACATTAAAAGTTTTGAAAACAATATCTCCCCCTTTGTAACAGAAAAAAAATTGAGAAAAAGAAATTCTCCCCCTGAGAAGAATCGTGCCAAAAACAATTGTGAATATGTGCAATGTGTAATAAATTTCCCCCCTTGCATACTTATCTTTAAAAATTCATATATTATCTCTCCCCCTTTGACAATGTATTCAACAAAGTTGAAAAGAGAAATTTTAATTGTTATGGGCATATTATAACATATACATATAAAACAAAGCTCATCCAAGTCATACTATCAAGTAACTTACACTATCACAACAATGAGATACATAAAGTAGCGTAAGCCATGCTAGAGATCAAATCTAATTTTCAATTTAAGCAAGTCATGATCTCACAAACTTAAACTATTTCAAAACCTGAAAGCATGACACTTGTTGCTGCATTTTATTATTCAAAGCACAAACCTTTAACATATGACATTTGCAAGAGATTATATGCCGCATCTGCCTTATTCTAACCAACCAAGCCAAGCCTATGTCATTTGATAATCAGAAGCTTAAGGACATGATTTTAGTCATACACAACTTCTTCCAAGTTCATATCTAAGTGCAATGATAAGCCATCTCAAAAGAAGAAGTGCGATGCATGCATATTCTCTTGATCTTTTCTCAACTTATATTTGTTCACAAAAACTCAACATGTGAGTTGATTACTTGATTAATTCTTTATGATTAAAAAACACTAGTGAGCATGCAACAAGTTCAAAATAGCAAGAAAGTTCAACCATGACCAGATTTAGTGTAAGTAATTATTCCAATTACTAGTCAAGGCAAAAACTACAAAATGTATATCATGAGTAATGTAGTAAGAACTTTCAGCATGTAAAAGGAATCACAAAGTCATATATGTATGAAATACTATGCTCATATTATTTTAAGTTCAGATTCACACATAGACTTCCCAAGTTTCAAAACTCCCCCTCAATTTAAGCCATGAGGATGGATAACCCCTATTTCACTACGAATGTAAAAAAAACGAGTGAAATCCAAAGGTTTTGTAAAAATGTCAGCCAATTGTTGTTCGGTATCTACATGGTGAAGCACAATGTTTCATTTTTCAACATTATCACAAAGAAAGTGATACCTAATGTCAATGTGCTTAATTCTAGAATGTTGCACAGGGTTTTTAGCAATGCAAATAGCACTAGTGTTGTCACAAAACAGTGGAACACTATCTAGATCAACCCCATAGTCATTAAGTGTTTGAACAATCCAAAGAATTTGTGAACAAGCGCTAGCAGCAGCTACATATTCAGATTCGGCGGTGGATTGTGCAACTGCACTTTGTTTTCTGGAGGACCATGCAACAAGTGAATTACCAGGAAAATGACAAGCACCCGAAGTACTTTTCCTATCAATCCTATAACCCCCAAAATCAGCATCGGAATAAGCTTTCAAAGTAACGGTTGAGGAAGATGAAAGAAAATGCCAAATTCTTGAGTTCCATGTAAGTACCCGAGAATCCTTTTGACGGCTTGACGATGTGAAGCACGTGGGGAGGCTTGAAAACGTACACAAAGACATACGCTGAATTGTATGTCCGGTCTTGATGTCGTGAGGTACAAAAGTGATCCGATCATGCTTCTATATTTTTTTTGATCCACGGGTTCACCATCTTCATCAAGTTCAAGTGTTTTTGCAGTTCCCATTGGTGTCCGAAGAGGCTTGCTTTTGTCCATGTTGAAGCGCCTTAGGAGGTCTTTTGTATACTTCGTTTGATGAACAAAGGTACCCTCCTTGGTTTGCTTGATTTGCAGCCCCAAAAAGTACGTGAGTTCTCCCGTCATACTCATCTCAATTTTTGAACTCATCATAGCTGAAAACTTTGACACAAGATCATGAGAAGCACAACCAAAGAGAATATCATCCACATACACTTGAACGAATAATGAGTCATTTCCATTCTTAAGCACAAAAAGAGTTTTATCAACCTTGCCGATGGTAAACCCCTTTTCAAGTAAGAATGTTTTTAGCCTATCATACCATGTTCTAGGGGCTTGTTTGAGAGCGTACAAGGCTTTGGACAGTTTGTAAACATGATTAGGAAAATCTGAGTTTTCAAAACCTGGTGGTTTTTTGACATAAACCTCCTCATCTATGTAGCCATTAAGAAAGCACTTTTAACATCCATTTGATACAGCTTAAAACCTTTAGTTGCAGCAAAAGATAACAAAATTCTTATGGCTTTTAATCTAGCAACAGGAGAAAAAGTCATCAAAATCTAGACAACCTAGCCTTATTCCTAACCACAACCCCATCCCCACTTTGTTTATTTTTAAACAGCCATTTAGTTCCAATTAAAGTGTGACCTTGAGGTGGAGGTACAAGTTTCCAAACATTATTTCTTTCAAAATTTTCTAACTCTTCTTGCATGGCAATAATCCAAGATTCATTAGTGAGTGCGTGTGATATATCTTTGGGTTCAAAAGAAGCAACAAAAGCGGAATGAGCATGAGAGTTTGGATCGCAAAACCTGGACCGTGTAACTCGTTCGTGCAAGCTTCCAATAATCTGTTGTGGAGGATGAATATTGAGAACCCGAAGAGGAGTGGACACTTCACAAGCTTCTTCTTCTTCATGTTAATCACAAATCGATGAGCTTGTGACTTGAGGAGGATCTGGACCAGCAATGGTGGTTGTCGGTGCTGGCTATGAATCAAAATCAGGAGCTCGAACAATGTCATTAGCTGCTGAATTTTCGGGCAGCAGCTCCACCTCTTCCTCATCTTTAATGAAAATGCTCTCCCCCTGCGGATATGGATCTGGACCTGCAACGTTTGAGCTAGTACCTGGACTAGATTCATCAAAACACACTTCACAAGTCTCCATAATTTTGTTAGTGTCAAGTAAAAGCACACGGTAGCCTCTAGTATGAGATGGATAACCAAGAAACATGCAATCAATGGATCTAGGTTTAAATTTATGGAGATTACCATGTTTCTTAACAAAACATTTGCAACCAAAGACCCGAAAGTGCGTAACACTAGGCCTATGTCCAAACCGGAGCTCATATGGTGTTTTACCTAGCTTAGCGCGCAAGAATACACGATTTGAGACATAACAAGCGGTTGCAATCGCATCAGCCCAAAAATTCCTAGGAGTTTGATATTCATCAAGCATAGTCCTAGCCATCTGAACTAAGGTTCTGTTCTTTCTTTCTACAACACCGTTTTGTTGAGGTATATATGGTGAAGAAAATTGATGATCTATTCCATTTTCAGCACAAAAGTGATCAAAAGATTGATTTTTAAATTCAGTTCCGTTATCACTTCTAATTGCTTTTAAAGATTCTGGGTGATCAATTGATAATCTAAGAAATAAAGTTCTAAAGTGACTAAAATCTTCATTCTTAGACGCCATAAAGTAAACCCAAGAGTATCTAAAATAATCATCAACAATCACAAGAACATACCATTTACCTCCGAAGGATTGAACAAGTGAAGGTCCTACGGTGTCAAGGTGCAAAAGTTGACCCAGTTCAGTTGTCATGATCATTGTGAGAGGAGTATGTGAACCTGCAAACATCTTAGCATGTCTACAAGAAGAGCATACAATTTCTTTGTCCCCTTTATGCTTAGGCAGCCCACGTATGCGATCAAGAGTACTAACACGCGTTAGGTGATCAAAGCCTACGTGACCTAGTCTACGATGCTAAAAATATATGTCCTTTGAATCATTAGCAACTAGACACCTATGCTTAGAGGAAGACATATCAAAATCAGCTTTAAAAACTCTTCCAAACCAAGACATGTTAAAAATAATCTCACTTTTTGAACCTATAACTTTGCAGCAGTTTTTATTGAAAATAATTTCCAGATTTTCATCTAGCAATTGTGAAACAGAAAGCAAGTTGTATTTCAATTTTTTGACAAGTGCCACATCCTTCAAAGTGTAGTGATCATTTACTCTAACCGAACCCTTAGCAATTATAGGAGTTGAAGAATTATCAGCAAAAGTAACATTCTCTACACGTGACACAAAAGAGAGGGAGGAGAATCATTCTTTGTTACCGGTCATGTGGCGTGAGCAACCTGAATCCACAATCCAAATGTTCTTCTTCCTCAAGCATGTAATCTACATAGAAGCACAATACGTCGATGACTCAATACTGGGGTTAGTCAAAAGGCATTTAGGAATCCAGTACTGAGTCACACGACGTGCAGCAGGAAAAACACGCGAAAGCTGAGATAAAACAGCAGGTTTACGAGTCAAAGTTTGAGGTTTTTTACTCTTAACTCCTGATCTATAAGATGTTACTTGAGTAGCACAAAAATCAGCAGCTCCGGAGGCAAAAACAGAAGGCCCGGAAGTAAACTTTGAATGTTTTTGACTCATAACAGCAGGTTGCATGTTCCTGGCATTCTGTTTAATATGTGCAGCAAATTTTGCAAGATGGTTATGAGATCTAGCAATCATTCTTTCCCTTTTCTGTTGTTTAGCTAGTGTATAATAAGAATCTATGACATGACCATCTCTACCACAATAGGTACAATGAAATTTAACTTTATGTTCATGTCTAGATGAGCAAACAACATTTTTATTTGAAACCAAATGAGACAACACTCCTGCAAATTTGAAAACCACTTCTTTTTATTTAGGAACTGTTTGAATCAAACCACTTCCTAATGAATTTACAATTTTAGGTGGATGTGCCTTAGCATGAACATGAGAATCAAAACCTAAACCAGTTTTATCATTGCAGGACTTGGAAGAATTCAGCAGCAAGCTTAGGTTCTTATTCCCATTACAAAACCGATCTAATGTACTATGCATGTTATCAAGTTTTTTGGACAGATCAAGACAATTTTCACATGAAGTTTTTCCTTTTAATTTGCAATTGGAACAATATTTAACTTCATGAGAACGTAAAGCATTATTCAATATTGAAATTTCATTCATAGCATATTTTAGTTTCTTTTCAAGATCATCACAACTAGAACAATGCAAATTAATTGTAGAACAAGAAGCATCTTTTGAGTTTCCAATGTCAAGTGCAGCAAGCTTTTTGTTCTTTTCAATTTCAAGTTCAAGTCTATTTAGAGTGGAGGAGTATGCAATTCTTAGTGTGGACAATTGTTCATAGATTAGATCACATGAGGGGCAAGAATCATCACTAGGAATCAAGGTTTTCAAACGGTTGATTTCAGATTCTAGTGATTCAATTTTAGCAGCATTATCTCTAAGCTTTTTGTCCTTTTTCTTAACAATAATAGTTGCACGAGAAATTGCATCACACATTTCATTACAGGTAGAACATACCTCATCGTCGTCACTGTTGTGTTCTGCATCCTCCTGACTTGATCTTGTTTTGCCCGCCATGAAGCATAAGTTGGCCAAATCATCATCATCTTCGTCACTTCCAATGTCCATGTCGCTTGAGCCAAGTTCCTGGAGTGCGGAGATAAAACTGTTCACCAGTTGGCGACCTGTAAAGCCCTTCTTCTTCTTCTTCTTATCATTTGTTGAGGAGTGCTTCGTCCTTAATTGTTTTTCTTCTCGGGAAGTAGAACCTGAAAGGTTAAAGCATTCTGTACGAAAGTGTCCTGTCTTACCACATTCAAAGCATCGTTGAGGTCCGGAGCTTCCTCTCCTTCTAGTTCTCACATTTTGCAATGCTTTTGAGAACCTAGTAGAGAGAAGTGCTAGCTCTTCCTCTGGAAACTCCTCAATCTGTTCAAGGGTTAGAGAGGACAATAAAGCCAGTGTATCACAAGATGAAGATTGACCGGAGCTAGGCATGTCACGTTGTGAAACAAAAGCAATATACTTGTTGGGGTTTTTATGTGATATTATGTCAATTTCAAGAGTTTTTAACTTGGAATATAGCACATCTAAACTATGTGTACTCAGACAATAGATTTACGAATGGATGTAACTTTCATCTACCAAATTTACATGTCTAATGCCTTTAACAATTGCCTAGCATTTTCAGCTCTGAAAAATTAACATTGACGCTACGCAAGTTGCTGAGAATTTTATTAAAGCGAGCAAATAAATCATCAATGGACTCACCAGGTTGCATCTCGAAGCGCATGTATTCTTTCTTGAACATGTCTTGCCTTACCTCCTTGATCGTGTTGGATCATTCGTGGTAGTCACAAAGTGCTTTCCACACATCGTATGCAGATCGGAGGTGAGCAACACGGTCGAAGTCGCTTTGAGTTAATCCTTGTATGATCATGTATCGAGCCTTGTAGTTGTTGTCGACATCTCTCAGATTTGTAGTTGTAACTTGATCATTTGACGGCACTTCGTAAGGCTTGTACACCTTCTCCCATATTGCAAAGCCTTGCGCCTGGATGAAAACCTCCATGCGTGTCTTCCAAACCTGAAAATCAATACCAGCAAACACACAAGGTTTGGCGGAGTATTTCTCCATGATGATTAGTCAAAAACACGTGTAAATCACAATGATTGGAGCATCGTGGCTCTGATACCAATTGTAGGATCGAAGATCACGTGAAAAGCTACCAGAGGGGGGTGAATGGTAGATTTAAACGTCTTACACAGCGGAAACAATTAAATCCCAACCCCTTCGGCAGAAAAACAATCTGTTAGAGAAATTGTATGTGAAACTAATCTAAACGTGTTTCACCATGACAAAAGTGATATATATCATAGATAATCAATTCAAGAAGAAAACACAAGAAGAATCACTCAAATCCATCGAGAGAAACTCAAGTTTTGATTGACATATCAAACAAAGGTCAATCTGTCCTACCCGAGAAAAACAGTTCTGGAACGCTGCAAAGAAACTCGTGTAGATCAGCAACCACAAATCCAATGACCGTGAAATTTTGACAGATGATATATAATCAAGTTTTGAAGACAACCCAAAAAGAATCACGCCAATTGGATCTGTAAAAATTGAGTTATGATAAAACCACCGACGAAAGGTAGTGCTGTCCAGAAACTCGACGAGTAAAACTTGTCTGGAACAAGTCGGACGAACAAGGCACAAAAGTTCCTTCAAACTACGAATTTTATTCAATAGAACACAAGAGGAACAGCCACAAAGTCGTGCACCACGAGCTCCGGCCCCCCTTGCTTATATAACCAGCTCGAAAGCCAACTCAACTCAATCAGGACTCTAATCCTACTCCGTTCACAAATCAACTTTCCATAACAACTTACGACTCTTCTATACGCAGATAGAAGCTGTCGGTACCCTGGGTACCATATACTCCTTGGAATTTCAAAGATCTCAAGGGAAAGTCATCTACTTGACTTGAAGACCTTCGGAGGCCCACATGTCAGACATAACCAGACCCGCTTCTCCAACATGGTTAGTCCCAGGGTCGCCACATGTACTATCAAACCGGAGCTACCGCCCACAAGGGGGAAGCTCCGGGCTATGTACCGAAATGGCACCCCGGACCTAACCCCAGACCGAGGGAAGCTCCAGAACTGACACGTGTCAGGTAGCTCCGGACCTATCTGTTTCCCACAGTATGCTCCGGTGCTGCCACGTGTCCAACCGTCAGATCTTCAGCCTCTAACCTCCGGAAGACTCCATAATGGTCCGGATCTTCAAAGGGGAATCAAGGACTTCAAGACCCGATTAAGTGTCATTAATACCATATTAATGACAAACGATTGGACGACCTTAATTACCAATAACGGTGCTATCAAAGCCCACAACTCGGTCATTAAGTGCAATTAAACGTGTTGAATGTGTATCAATATCAGTAATCGCCAGGGCCACATGTCGGGCCAGGCTAACTTGTAACGGCCTTCCCTTGTACTATAAAAGGACAGACCGACGATACATAGGACGCTCTCCACACACACTCGGAACACATAGATGCGACGCGCTCACTCTACAGCCTGAACTCACTTTGAGCTCATACAACCAATACAACACCAACACATCCCGTGGAGTAGGGTATTACGCTCAGGCGGCCCGAACCACGTAAATCTTTGTGTCTACTGTGTCATTTACACTTCACCTTCTTGAATCTTCGCGCGCCCACACCGAACCTCAAACTCCTCTAACACTTTAGTAGTGTCGGGAGATCTGCCGGATCAAAACCACCGACAGTTGGCGCGTCAGGAACGGGCGCCCGAGATTTCAAGAATGGTGAACTCAGCCGCTGGATCATCCAATGGTCATCCCGCTGTTCAAGCTGTTGGGGGCAATCCCTCCAATATGCAGCCACCAGTAGGAACCACGGTTCCAGCAGGAGTCACACTTCCACCACCGCCACCTCCACCAGCAAATCAAGCTGGACAACGCGATGGTGCACCGGCGTCAATCACTGCGTCGGCGAATCTTGACAACCCGGAACACGCGCTTCATGCAACACGTGCTCTTCTCCAATGCCCACCACCTCCGGACGCATCCCGGGATGCAATGAAGCAATAGAGGGCCGATGTGGAACACTTGGTTGCAGCAGCAACTGACTGCATCAGCAACCAGGGTCCTCCTCCTTCAGGACGGGCCCCGTCGCAGCGACGGACCTTGTCTGGCAGACTTGGTCCGCACGTTTCCAACAACAGGAGACGTGCTGCATCACAGCAGGTGATGTCGTTGCCCTCCGGGGCACGACGCACTCACACGGTATCAAGGCTTTCAACTCATGACCCCTGGGCGGAGCTTGATCGCCGATATTGCCAACAAGACGGCCGAGTCCATATTGAGCGTGCTCATGAAAGACAAGAAGCTCAAGACATTCCTGCTCCTGAAGGAGTAGGAGGAGGCTGTTCAGCCCTGTCCATTCATCTGCGTATGGTCACAGAAGTTCTGGCCTCACCTGCCGGAGAAGTTCGACGGGACTGTTAATCCTGTCGAATTTCTTCAGATTTACTCCACTGCTATCTTGGCAGCTAGAGGAAATGAGGCCGTAATGGCCAATTATTTCCCAGTGGCTTTAACTGGGACCGCCAGGTCCTGGTTTATGAGCCTTCCACCCAACTCCATCAATAGTTGGGAGGAGCTGTGCCGGTAGTTCACCGCCAACTTCGGGAGTTCATACACCCGACCAGGCACTGAAGTGGACCTTTTTGCAGTTGTGCAAAAAGGAGGAGAATCCCTGCGATCATTCATCCAGAGATTCTCTCAGGTACGAAACACTATCCCTTCTATCTCTAGCGCCTCTGTCATCGTGGCATTTAGACAGGGAGTGCGGGATAAGAAGATGCTGGAGAAACTAACGATCAAGGAGATTACCAGTGTCACAGAACTCTTCAGCTTGGCTGACAAATGTGCCAGAGCTGCGGAGGGCCGTGAAATGCACTCCAAACCAACTCCGGAGGATCACAAGAAATCCTCCAAAGGAGAAGCCGCTACCTCCGGGAGTGGCAAGAAGAAGAAAAAGACCAACGGCAAGAAGAAGCCGTCGGCTGGTGCATCCAATGCTGCAGCTGCTGCAGCTCTGGGTGGCCGGGGGCCATGCCCCGAGAAGCGACCTCGACCGTCTTCTGAAGACAGTGGCAAACCCAAGGTGTGGTGTCCAATTCACAAAACGGACAGCCACAGTTTGGAAGACTGCCGGGAGGTCCAAAACCTTGCCGAGCGCTACAACAAGCGCCGGGAAGATGCTCCTTTCTGACAGAGGGAAGGAAAAAAAAGGTTGATGAAGCTCCGGCTAAAGAGGAGTTAGGTTTTTAGGATCCCAAAAAGGTCCTTAAGGCAGTCTACACCTCCGTCGACGACGATTCCGACGTCTCTGACAACGAGCGTCGGAAGACCATGAACACCATTTTTGGTGGATCATGGGACATCACCTCCCACCGCGTCATCAAGACTATGCGTTGGGACATGGCTGCTGTAGCTCCTACAGCCAGGGCGGAGCCTCATCGGAAGTGGATGAACACAACCATCACTTTTGATGCTTCGGACTTCCCTTGAAGCATGGTTGGAGCAGGTCAGCTACCTTTGATGGTATCTCCTACCATCAATAACATCCAGCTCCACCATGTCATGGTAGACGGAGGTTCGGGGCTCAACCTCATAAGCTTCGAAGCTTTTACCAAGCTTCAGCTCCGACCTTCGGATCTCCACCCCTCCCGACCTTTCTCCGGAGTAGGTCCGGGAGCCATTACCCCACTCGGAGCTATTACCCTCCCCGTTACCTTTGGGACCTGGGAGAAGTATTGCACCGAGAAGTTGGTCTTTGACGTTGCTCAGATCAACTTACCCTTCAATGCCATCTTGGGTAGGCCTGCCTTGTACAAATTCAAGGCAGCTGCTTATTATGGTTAACTGGTGTTAAAGATGCTAACACCAGTAGGCGTTCTCTGGATCCGCGGAGATCGTACTGCCGGAGTAACTGCTATGGAAGAACTCCATGCGCTTACTACGGCGCAAGAGGAGGACTCCAGGAAGGAGCAAGCTCCAAAACCCCCGAAAATTCGTCAACGAGGCTCGACTTCTGCACCTCGTGTGCAGCCAAGCGGCGACACCGACATTCCCGTCAAAGTCGTCCAAATCGGTTCCGATGCCGCTCAGACCACCCGTATATCGGGGGGATTGAACGACAAATAGGAACTCGCGCTCATCGCTTTCCTCCGGGCTAATGTCGACGTGTTTGCCTGGCAACCGTCACAAATGCCTGGGATCCCCAGGGAAGTGATTGAGCACAATCTGAAGATCTACCCCGATGCCCGGCCTGTGCATCAGAAGCCTCGGAAGCAATCCGTAGAGTGACATAACTTCATTCGACAAGAAGTGAAGAAGTTGCTCGAAGCTGGATTCATCCGATAAGTCTTCCATCCAAAATGGCTGGCAAACCCAGTCGTTGTGCCCAAGGCCGGCGAGAAGCTTCGGATGTGTATCGACTACACAACACTAAATAAGGCATGTCCAAAAGATCCATTCCCATTACCTATAATAGATCAGATAGTGGATTCCACCTCCGGGTGTGAATTACTGTGTTTCCTAGATGCATATTCCGGGTATCATCAAATCAGAATGTCTAGGGAAGATGAAGAGCATACCTCTTTCATCACAGTAGATGGATTGTACTGTTATACAGCCATGCCATTTGGTCTCAAGAATGCAGCTTCAACCTTTGTACGAGCTAAACCTTTGAAGAACTCATTAGAGACATAGTGGAAGTGTACGTCGACGACATCGTGGTCAAGGTCAAGAACAAGGAGTCACTCCTTGACACCTTGCAGGCTGTCTTCGACAAGCTGCGGGTCACCCGCACAAAGCTAAATCCAGACAAGTGTGTCTTCGGGGTTAGCTCCGGAAAACTTCTTGGTTTCCTGGTAAGTCACCGGGGCGTAGAAGCTAATCCGGCGAAGATCAAAGCCATTGAAGACATGCGGCCACCAGCCCGCATTAAAGATGTCCAAAAGCTAACTGGATGTCTAGCAGCCCTCAGCCGGTTCATTTCAAGACTGGTGGAACGGGCACTCCCCTTCTTCAAGTTATTAAGGAAGTCCGGACCATACCAATGGTCTGAAGAAGCAGAAAAGGCGTTCCAGGAGCTAAAATAGCTCCTCACCACCCTACCAATTCTGGTAGCTCCGAACCCTGGTGAGCATTTGTTGCTTTACATTTCAGCAACTGACGAAGTCGTCAGTATGGTCCTGGTTGCGGAGAGACCAGAACTACCCCATACTCAGGAATCCAGACCCCTTTGGGAGGGTCCGGAGGATCCTGAAAGCGAGTCTGGGTCCCAGCTCCCAGACTTTCCACAAGAAGTCACTTCAGAAGACCCAGACCCCTCCGGGAGGGTCCAGGTCACTTCTGAAGAAGCTCCAGGATCCTCCAGCCAGGACCCGGAGGTCCCCGAAGAAAATCCAGATCCCTCCGGGAGGATCCGGGTCAGTGAAGAGGAAGCTCCGGGCCCCTCCGAGAGGGTCTGGACCATTCAGCGCCCAGTGTACTTCATCAGTGAAGTACTACATGATGCCAAGACTCGATACCTACAGGTGCATAAGCTGCTCTATGCAGTTCTTATTGCCTCCAGGAAGCTTCACCATTACTTCCAAGCTCACAAAATCTCTGTGGTGACTTCTTACCCACTTCTAGCAATCTTGCATAATCCCAACTCAACTGGGAATATTGCAAAGTGGGCAGCGGAATTGGTCGAATTCGATCTCGAATTCATTTCAAGGCAAGCAATCAAGAGTCAAGCATTGGCAGACTTCATGGTGGAATGGACTCCCTCTCCATCAAACCCTGGGGGATCCAGCGAGCAGAAGCCAGAACACAAAGCTCCGGCCTTCACCGAGCCTCACTGGACCCTCTACTTCGACGGCTCCATGCAAAAGCAGGGGGCCGGAGCTGGAATCCTTCTCCTCGCACCAACCGGAGAGAAGGTAAAATACATAGTACACCTTGACTTCAAGGCGACCAACAACATGGCGGAATATGAAGCACTCATTTACGGACTAAGGGTGGCACTGTCATACAGTGTCAAGCAACTGCTGGCCAAGGGAGATTCACAGCTCATCATTAAGCAAGTGAAGGGTGAATGTTCCTGCAACAATCTCCAGCTAGCTGCTTATCTCCTTGAAGTCCAGAGGCTTCAGAAGGACTTTGAAGTCCTAGATCTCCACCATGTCTAGCGTGCCCACAACGCTGAAGCCGACGAACTCTCGATGAAAGTGTCAACCGGAGCTCCGGCTCCTGACGGAACTTTTGTCCGGAGGTTGTCAAAACCCACAGCTCAGCCTGCCGAACTGAGCGAAGGGGGCGAGATCAGCATCCCGAAGCTGACGATCCCAATGGCCCTGTTACCATGGCAGCCATCAAGGGTCGTAGGTGCTGCCGGAAGCTCCGAGCAACCAAGCACGCAAGACTCAAATGCTCAAGTTAGTTCCGATGCATGGATCTCGGAGATCCGGAACTACTTGAAAGACAACATCCTTCCTGACGATGATGTATCCGCTGACCGGGTAGTCAGATTGGCTAAAAGATACACGTTGGTAGAAGGGGATCTCTACCGGCGCGGTGCCAATGGAATCCTAATCCAGTGCATCACAAAGGAAGAAGGCTGCGAGCTCCTCGCAGAAATCCATGGAGGCGAGTGTGGGAACCATGCGTCTTCTCGCACGCTGGTTGGTAAAGCCTTTTGGCATGGCTTCTACTGGCCTACAGCACTCCAGGATGCAACTGAGCTGGTGAAGAAATGCGAAGCATGTCAATTTCATGCAAAGCAAATTCACACACCGACTCAGCCCCTACAAATGATACCTCCTACATGGCCCTTCGCTGTGTGGGGGATGGACATCTTGGGGCCTTTCCCAAGAGCCATCGGAGGTTACAAGTTCCTGTACGTTGCCATTGACAAGTTCACCAAGTGGCCGGAAGCAACTCCAGTTGTGACAATCAACAAGCAATCTGCTATCACCTTTTTGCAGTCCATTGTATGCAGATTTGGAGTCCCAAACAAAATCATCACTGATAATGGGACCCAATTCACAAGCTCTGCATTTCAAGGATATTGCGAAGACCTCGGCATTCAAGTTTGCTACGCCTCCGTAGCTCACCCGGCAAGAAATGGCCAAGCCGAGAGAGCAAATGCTGAAATCCTTAAGGACTCAAAACGCGCACCTATGAGCGCTTGAAAAAACATGGAGCCAACTGGATTGAAGAGCTTCCGCCCACTTTATGGGCCAACAGGACAACTCCAAACCGGTCAACTGGAGAGACACCCTTCTTCCCGGTGTATGGAGCTGAAGCAATCCTTCCTCCGGAAATCACCTTGGGGTCACTCCGGGTCCGGACCTTCGACGAAGCCACACAGGACCAGCTCTGGCTTGAAGACCTAGACCTCCTTGAGGAGGGAAGGTGCCAGGCAGCTGTTTGGAATGCCCGATACCACCAAGCCCTTCGGCACTATCATCAGCGGCATGTACACAACCGACAGCTCGAGGAAGGCAATCTGGTGCTACGGAGAATACAATCCAGAGAAGGGTTAAACAAACTCTCCCCCAGCTGGGAGGGACCCTTCCGAGTGATTAAAGTATCCCGTCCTGGAAGCGTTCGCTTGGCTACCGAGGATGTGACACCTCTCCCAAATCCTTGGAACATTGAGCACCTCCGTAAGTTCTACACTTAACATCACAGAGGTGAGTCTGTAGTAACTTGAGGTGTATGTTATAGAGTCATTGTACAGAGTCGGGTAGTTCCTTTGGGAGAACAGCCGGACCTTTCCCGGAAGGTTCGCAAAGTTCATGCAACACTTGTCGTAGTCTCAGGACTAAAAGTGTGGCTAGCTACCCTGGGTAAAACGAGAAATTAAAAACGCTTAGCCTGGTTCCGTACCCTAAGAGTGTACTCGTTTCCCTTGTACCCCGGACCTATAATGAAAGACATCTTCATGTGAAACAGACTCCACGTGCATTTATTTTGTACAGGCTCAACATTTTTTATTTTTCTCTTTCTTGTCTATAACAAAGACGTGCAATTCTTATGAAATTTTAGTTCGACTGGTTCATATACGATTCGAGCTTTATTGACGATTCTTCTAGATTCAAATATTGTTTATGGCCCACTCGCCTGAATGCCGCTAAGCCAACCCAGGGCCGGAGTGTGCTATCGACTTAGCCTGGTCGAGCACCCTAAGTACGCCACTCTACCTACACCCCAGCAGGCCGAAGTAAGGCGAGTCCAAGTCCAATTGGATCTGGAAGAAAAGACAACGCATTCGGTTGTATTTAGAATCGCGTTTGACCTAAAATTTTCTTGAGAATCGTAAGCCGTGACGAAGTTATAGGCAAGAAACAAATTTTACTATTTTTCTTGGCTTTAGTGTGCAAGAAAAATAAAAAATCCACGTTGATGGAGAAAAGCCGGAGCTAACAAAGCTCCGACTCCCCTAGATGGCTTGTAATCGATGTTAAGCATTGAAAACGAGCATCACCGAAGCAACCAAGCTCCGGTAAAGCTAGGGGGGCCAGCCGTCGATGCAAAATAAATGATGGTGAGAAGACCCCGCAAGCGGAGTCTGCTACCAACAAACTACACGTTGGTAAAAGTCATTGCCGGAACTACTAAGCTCCGACACCCCGGAGGACTAACTATCGATGCTCTACACGTTGATAGGGACTATTGCCGGAGCTACTAAGCTCCAACGATAGACAATGCCGGGGCTTCTAAGCTCCAGCAACCTCAGGGGGCCTTCACTATCGAAGACTTCGGACCTACACTCTACAAGTTCGAAGAAAATGAGTCTTCAACAAAACACAATATCCTCTTGTTACATGTTCACAATCAAATTGTGTACATCTACCAGGGGGCCAAGTGAAGACAAAAGTGTTGAAGACAAAAAGTGAAATTCACAAAAATTTGGGGATTTCATTCATCTGGAGATAAGGGATTACAAAATTGAGGAAGAAAAAGAGAGAATACAAGTGGGAGCTACGGAGATGGTCCTAGACCCTATGGAAGAACTGGGCGACCTTTTGAGCAACCTCCGACACATTGGCTCGAGCGGCTTCACCTTCTCCTTCGACGGGACCTTCAAGCACCGGGTCCAGAGGGAATTGGGGATTCCGGCTGGTGTAGCACGTCAGCACATACTCTGCGACGTTCTTCGCCAGGGATTGCCCCTCAACCTCCAATTGGTCCGCGATGACGTCGCCCACCTTGGAGAGTTTGCTACCTGCCGAGCTCAACGCCTGCAATGCTAGGTCCGGCTCCGGCTCCGGATCATCCATACGCACGGGACTGAAGCCCATCGGTGTCAGCGCGTCATTGGCCTTGCCCAGGAACTCCCAAACCTGTAGGGAGTCCGCAGTCCTCAAGCCCTTCAATTCTTCCAAGGATCTTCTGGCCGCCGCCAGTTCAGAATTCTCGCGAGCGGGCGCTCGACCTCTTTGGCATTTTGCTGAATCTTTTCAGCAACCTGCTTCTCGAGTTTTCCGAGCTCCTCCTCCCAGAGATAAATCTTGTTCGGGTGGTCAACCAGGTCCTTCTCCCTGCCCCTCACTTTCTTCTCCCTGGCAGCGATGGCACACTCTTGCTCGTAGAGTTCCTGCCCTCGCACCCAGGCCTTCTCTTCCTCCTCAGCGCAACGCTCTTCCAATTTCTTGGCGCGCTCTTCGAGGCCCTTGTCAGCCAGAGCCACCTTTTCAGTGAGATCCTCCTCCCTCTTTAGGACGTCATCCCGCAGCTCAAGGAGTTTCTGCTCTTCATATTCGATCCTCTTCTCCCTCTCCTCAATTGCCTCCCGGCGCTTGATGAGAGTAGTGTTAATGGCTTCTAGCCTTTCTTGGCGTTCATCAGCCGCACTATTAGCTGCTTTGGTCTGCTCATAAATGGCTTGGGATTGAGCATCGAGGGCGCGAGTCATGCTCTCCCTGTCATCCAATAATTTGCCCCAGTATTCCAGGCGGACCTTCTCCCGCTTAATCCACTCTTTGTCATCTGCTAGCCTCGACTGCGCCAGCTTGGTCTCGAAGTAGAGCCGGTTACGCCACCGCCTAAGGATTTGGCGCTCCTCTTCAAGAGCCTTGCTGTCGTGGAAGAATGCCAGCAGAACTTGACGCAGACTGGAGCAGGCGTTGTCAATAGACAATGACAACGGGATAGGTTCCGGACCTGCTGGGGTCTCCTCCGCTGGTTCCAGCGGGTTTTCAGTTACAAAAATTGGGTCCCACTCTACAAGAGTGGTCCCCTAAGCCTCTATGGTACTAGGGCTGTCCTCCGGGATGGCCTGAGTCGCCATCGAGGAAGGTCCCGATGATGAAGTTCCGACCTCTGGAAGTGGTTCTGAAGGCCCCGCCGCCATGTCTTCATTTGCCCCCTCAGGCAGGGGGCCAGTAACCTCTTCTGGGCACTCCGGCTCAGCCGCGGGAACCTCCGGCGTCGTCATTCCCGGAGCAGGGGCTGCTTCTGGCTCTGGCCTGGGCACCTCCTCTACTGGGGGCTCGAGCGCCGACACCTCTGCAACAACCGGCTTGGGAGCCGGAAGGTCTTCAACATCAACCGGCCCTGCGGCCGGAGCTCCAACAACGACCGGCTCTGCGACCGGTGCTTCAGAGGTAGCCGGCCCAACCGCCGGGACTTCCTCAACATCCGGCACGCACACCGGGACTTCAATTACCTCCGGCTCAACCGCCGGAGCTTCGACAATTTCCGGCTCTGGGGCCGGAATTACTGCTTCCTCCGGCTCAGTGGCCGGAGCTTCCATCATCTTTGCACCAGGACCCGAAGCTTCAACCTCCGGGGCAGGTGCCGCTGGCGCATCTTCTCTCCCGCGGTCCGGCGCTACCACGGGAGTCTCTGGGGATGAGTCGAGGTCCATGACCACGACAGCTGGCGCTGGAGCTGTCGCAGCTTCAGCCACCACTTGGGGCGGCACCGGAACAGGAGCAGAAGCTTCCGCCCTCACAGCTTCAGCTGCTGTGGCTGAGGGTGGATCCTCACTCCTCTTCTTGGGAACGCTGCAGATGAAGGATGAAGAAATTTAAAAAACAGTTACTACAAAAAAAAACAACTGTCTGAGGTAAAGATTAAAAATTACCTCGGGAGGCTTCCGCACCAGCTTGCGCGGAACCTCTTTCCCGGGCGTTCTGGGCTGACCATAGCCGCCGCCGGTGTGGAAGCTCTGGAAGCCCCCCCCCCCCCCAAAACTCGTTGCAGCCACGGGCATTTCCCTAGTCGAGGCCCCCCTCGATCGGGAAGAACCTCCGGACCTAGAGGCCTCAACCGGCCCCGGTGTTGGAGTCGCATGCCCGGAGCTAGCACCCGGGAGGACGCCGCTGCGGGTACAGTCGTCGCGGTTGTAGAAGACCTCCCCCTCCGTGGAGAAGGAGCTGATGCAGATGTTGCAGGCTTGACGGACCTTCCATCGGCATGCTGCAGTTTCCTCTTCCGGCTCAAGGGTTCGTCCGCTGGCTCCTTGCCCTTCCCGACGACCTCGACCCTTGGCTTCGGGGCAGGGTCGGAGCTACCTTCGGAAGCTCTAGGGATCACCACCCTGGAGGTCGATCTTCTCTCGACGACACCAAGGTCGTCAAGCACCGACATCGTCCGTCGGAGCTCCCTGCTGAACTCTACTTCCACTTTCAGAGGGAGAAAGGCTGATGGTGGAGTCAAGTCATCTCCCGCAACGTCGATGCCGTGCTGGAACTTCTTGAGATGAAACTCCAAGGTTGTCCCCACCATGTTGGACTTCAGCCCGATCTCGACCCGGTCGTCGTCCATCACGCTGTTGAGGGCCCAAGCGAGTTTTTCTCTCCTCATCAGCGGTGCCCACCTGTTGACCAGGAAGTTGCAAAACACCACCTGATGGGTTAATCCTCCCTCCACGCACTGGCGGATCCTGGTCAGAGCAGGGTTGAAGGCGTCCGCTAGCACCGGAACTTCATTCCAGACTGTAGTGTCAATGTTGGGGAGGCCTTCGGGCAGCTCCAGCTTCTCGTGCTCCTCCACCCGGATGACCATCCAGTCCTTCTTCCAATCATCCCACTTCCCAGAGGGAAACGACCGGAGGTACTTGAATGGGCACTTCTTGCGCTTCACGAAGTAGTAGAAGCCAAGGTACTCATTGCTCCTATCGGTGGTATGGACGGTGAAGAAGGTCTGGAAGAGTTCAATGCAGGGGGGGATGCCCACCCACATCTCACAGAAGTGGACGAACACGGACACAAGAAGAATGGAGTGGGGGCCAAGGTGGTACAGCTGCAGACCATAAAAGTC
The DNA here is from genome assembly GCA_036927565.1 of Tuctoria greenei. Lineage (NCBI taxonomy): Eukaryota > Viridiplantae > Streptophyta > Magnoliopsida > Poales > Poaceae > Tuctoria > Tuctoria greenei. Next base: position 136,045,846 of record JAYESD010000006.1, read on the forward strand.
TAGCAGCATCAAGAAAAAGGAGGAAAAAGGTGGGATCAACCCCACCATGGCGTACGAAGAGAAGTACACCATTACTCCAGCATGCTCCTTCTCAAACGGGAGCTCTCCTCCGGCACGGACCAGGCGGTTGAAGAAGTTCGGGGACCATCCCATGAGGGCCCGAACCTTCTTCAGGTCGCCATCGGTCTTCAAACGGCTCTCGCGGAGACCCAACTCCATCGCGGCACAGCAAGGCAAGAGAGGAAAAGCGAACACAAGTTGGGAGTTTTGGCGCAAGATCAGATGAGAGGTGTAAAGAACCCCGGACGGTGCGCGCTTTCCTTCTTAAGTAAGCCCTCGCAACGCTTGGATGGAAACCGCAAGGAAGTCGAAGATACTACTCAAAAATTCCACCCAGCCGATGACAAGAGGGCCCAAGACCACCACGACGATCAAGTTGAGGTTCTTACCCAGGCGAACGGTTGTCATCATGAGGCGGGAAGCCCGAAGGCGGCAGCCTGACAAGGCGCGTGGAACCGATACGATTTTCGTATCGGGAACCGGCGACCTTCAATTGCGTGAGATCCGCATGCCAAAGATCTCATCTGCCGCACACGGGATATGCCACGCGGCGAGGATTTAACTCCAAACTATCACCAGCGGCACATCCGAAGACCTTTGAAGACTCAGTTCAAAAGTCGAAGGATTGACCCACCTCCGGCAGAGTGACTTCGCCCAAGGGGTCTTCCCTAGAGGTGGGACCAGGGGGCCACTGTCGGTACCCTGGGTACCATATACTCCTTGGGATTGCATAGATCTCAAGGGAAAGTCATCTACTTGATTTGAAGACATTCAGAGGCCCACATGTCAGACATAACCGGACCCGCTTCTCCAACATGGTTAGTCCTAGGGTCGCCACGTGTACTATCAAACTGGAGCTACCACCCACAAGGGGGAAGCTCCGGGCTATGTACCGAAATGGCACCCCCAGACCTAACCCCAGACCGAGGGAAGCTCCAGAACTGACACGTGTCAGGTAGCTCCGGACCTATCTGTTTCCCACAATATGCTCCGGAGCTGCCACGTGTCCAACCGTCAGATCTTCAGCCTCTAACCTCCGAAAGACTCCATAACGGTCCGGATCTTCAAAGGGGAATCAAGAACTTCAAGACCCGATTAAGTGTCATTAATACCATATTAATGACACACGATTGGACGACCTTAATTACTAGTAATGGTCCTGTCAAAGCCCACAACTCGGTCATTAAGGGCAATTAAACGTGTTGAATGTGTATCAATATCAGTAACTGCCAGGGACACATGTCGGGCCAGGCTAACTTGTAACGGCCTGCCCTTGTACTATAAAAGGACAAACCGACGATACATAGGACACTCTCCACACACACTCGGAACACATAGACGCGACGCATTCACTCTACACCCTGAACTCACTTTGAGCTCATACAACCAATACAACACCAACATATCCCGTGGAGTAGGGTATTACGCTCAGGCGGCCCGAACCACGTAAATATTCGTGTCTACTGTGTCATTTACACTTCACCTTCTTGAATCTCCGCGCGCCCACACCGAACCTCAAACTCCTCTAACAGTTTAGTAGTGTCGGGAGATCTACCGGATCAAAACCACCGACAGAAGCCATCTTAAGACTTCCAAACACCTTAGGAACATATCCCACATTCCTAAAATAACTCAAATTCGTGATCCACATGAAATCCTATCATAACCAACTCAAATCTTTCCATATTTAAGTCAAACCCGACTCAGCCGGAGCCTGAGTCCATAACCTAGTCGGTTGGACCTTTCCGACCAATTCTTTACGTCCACATCACTTCATCACGCCTCGGAACCATGTAGCCACGTCCATGCACTCCTTGCACCGGTGCAAACATCTTCCAATGATGCCCACAATACCTTCATATGCATCGTTCTTGATTCAAACATGCTGCGCAACCTCCCGATCAACTCAACCACAATTCCTCCCGAACTTGGTTGTTGAACCTCATCTTCTCTCTAAGACTAGTTCAATGGATCCCGTCACCAGCCATGTCTTGAACTCAAGCAAAACCTGCACATGAATAAACAACCAAGCCGTACGAGCCCAAGTCCGCGACTTGACTGAAGTCAGTTCCGAAGACAACACCTTACATGAGCACCTCACATAAGCATGTTGCAAATCATATCAAAACGATATCAGCCATATCAACCAAAACGCACCAAAAACAAAGTAAAAGAATACTAAGCAACCTTTCTATAAGTGTAAATCAAGTTCGAAACATTTCACATGAAAATTTGGAACATTACGATCAAGCTCTGAACCTTGCCAAGGCTAACCGGAGCTTGAGCTGGAGCTTACCAAAGCTAGTACAACCTAGCACCGGAGCTTAACAAAGCTAGTCGGACCTAGCGCCGGAGCTTACCAAAGCTAGTAGGACCTAGTGCCGGAGCTAACCAAAACTAGTCGGAACTAGTTATCCCAAAAGTCGGAGCTAGAAAAAAATGTCGGAGCTAACCAACATAAGTCGGACCTAGCAAAAATATATCGGCGCTTAACAAAGACATGCCGGAGCTATCAAAGACATGCCGGAGCTAAAGACAAAGCTCATCGGAGCTACCCAAAAACATGTCGGACCTAGACAAAGCAAGTCGGACCTTACGTCAGACCTTGCAGAAGCTCGGAGCTAGAGTCGGACCTTGCTAAAAAGATGTTATGGCAGCATTCAAAACTTTTATTGTCAAAGCCAATGTATTCAGCACACATAGGTCTCACAATAAAAAGGTTGGAAGGTCTCATCAGGCGCATATCCCTCCATCGATCTCATTTTTAGTTCATTGTGGAGGAATGCTCAAGATGGTGGCTTAATGGAGGAGCAAGATGAAGCTCATTCAACTTCAACCTAAACATGGCATTGAGCATGAGGGCTACACAAAAATCCATGGTCGTGAGATTCTCATACTATGACCTTAACCCCGTACTGCTCTTCAATTGTGGTAGAAGTTCAAATTTTCCCGTTGTTTGATATGCATTAGGATTGAATGATTTTTGCTTACATTGTTAAGGAAGGTTTACACCTTCTCATCATTCAATTCTTATGCATCCTCACGAGAGTAAGTGCGGGCATTACTCTTTTTGATTCTTCAAAAAGGAATTTCACCTTACTTGGGAATAAATTTAAACAAGTACCTAGAATTTCATAAGCATTGCTTAAATTGTCTTAGACATTTTCTGCCTTGGTAATGCTTATGGAATGAGTTAATGGTTGAATTGGTATGTAGCAACCTAGGAATAGTGATATCCATAATTTTTATTTGAAAATCATTCATGCATGGATCACTAAATTTCAAATTCCTAGGCAAGAAAATTAAACATGTTCAGGAGGATAAAATTGAGAATCTTGTTTGCCATGACCCAAACAATAAATATTTGCTCTTGTAAAAAACTATGATGGTTAGAAATTTTACAAGATGAAGGGATACATATAGTGTGTTTATATCACTTGCATTGCTATGACTAGGAGCTTTAGAAAATGTTCAACTAGACTTATCCATAAAGCCCCACTCCTAGCAATGATTCATACATTGTTCATGGATACATTGGAAATTGGACCCAATTCATCTTTAGTCTTGTTCTTCCCCGTGTGTACAAAGGAAGATTTGGTTACCTAACCCAAAAATTCACTTGTACAAGTATCAGGAGCTAACCATCCCTATCTGTCATGGAGATGAAGTTTGCAGGAGTAAAATAACTATGCAGGCATTCAAAAGATCTGATTATTTGAAACCCTAAGAGGATTCCATTTCAATATCTCTTGTCCCAGGAGTAAATTAGTATGGTTGCTACCTATCGGAAATTAAGCCTGAAGGTGAACCATAACTATACGAGGCTGGAGATTTCACATGGAAACCCTTCGTGAGCAACCAATGTGCTGCTACGAATATGTGAGAGCATTATGCTCTCATCTATTCTAAGCACTCATTCAAGCTCAAGGGAATTTCCACCATCATTGGGTGTAAGTTATTCCTTTGTGGCTAAAAGGTAAGATGTACCTTAACCAAGGAATGACAAGATCACATCCAATGTATATTGGGTGCAAGTTGTAACGATGTGGTCAGAAGGTATTTTATACCTTAGCCAAGGAACAACGGATCACACTAAACTCATGTTGAGTGCACATCATCCCTTTGTGGTTATAGGTATGTTGTACCTTAGCCAAGGAACAACGGATCATGCTCAACACATGTCGGGTACATGTCACTCCTTTGTGGCTAAAGGGTATCATTACCTTAGCCAAGGAATGACGGATCACACTCAATACATGAGAGGTACAAGTTATTCCTTTATGGCAAGAAGGTATTGTGGGGACCGGAGTCCACACATCCGAGGATCTCATTGGGTGGTGCCGTGCGATGCGACACCTAACAGCACACATGAAAAGGATACCAAAACATATAAAGTTTTCATTTCATAATAAGAAGAGTTTACAAAAGAGTGTACAACAAGGGTACACACGCAACGGAAATTACATACTCAAAATCTCACCTAACTAAGCAGGAGAGAAGACGTCCATGCCCTAGGACGATTCTCACTAGCAACACGAAGGACATACAGCAGCGGCGTGGCTCACATGAGATTTATCTCGACACCTCGAGTCTCATGTACAACCTGAACAGCAGAAATAAAACTAATACCTGCAAAAATCGTTAAAGCGCAAACGTGAGCATAAGGCTCAGCAAGACTTAACCGTCTCACTAGACATATGCAAGGGGACACTAAACATAGGTAAGGAATAGCATAAATGACTCGCCTACAAGTGGATCCTTATAATCAAGTTTTAAGTAGCAAATGACATTCTCTGAGCACGGCACATCATGGGCTCCACAATCAAACAAGAAACGCTTTACCGATGATATGACATGCCCAAAGCACATAATGCTATTACAGCTAAAGTATGGGGAAACTGTAAACTTTTAATTATACTATCTCTAAATCATACAAGGTTGCAAAGTAATTATAATTCAATACAATATGATTTTCTGGCTTCTTTAGTATTTACTACGTCACGACACAGTGAACAAGTGGTACTCTATTACCGCGAGGGACGGTGATTGCAATCAGGACACACCCGGACTGCACGACACGCACACCCGCGTGGGAGACACATACGTGCTCTCCTCCCCGCGTCATACGTGGCCACTTTTCACCCAAGACCCCAATGTCGACAAACCCCTTCATCCCGAGCAAAAGGTCCCCTACACGGACACGTCGAAGTTGCCCGCTAGAAGATTTACACCTTTATGCCTTCGCATCTCCATTCAAGGACAACCGAGGAGTCTCCACACTACAGTCTAGAGTTACATCAGTTTAATGGGCCCATATACCATTATGCAACCGGTACAGTTCAAGCTTGCCCAACGGTGCCGCATACGGCACGGTCCTCAAGCGACACGGGCAGGGCTATGCGACCGAGACTCAATTCTCATCGCTTCCTATCCATTCCCTGCCCGGTCTCGGATTCATTATATTAAGCCATTGTTTATCTAACCAATCATGTGAGATATGTCCTACATCTCTCGCGAGTAGATTCCAACTACTCGACTTCTACCGGATTTCCTATGCATTAGCAAAGCAGTTGCTATAGGTCAAACTGTAACTCGTTCCAACCAATCCATGGGATTTTTGGTCATGCAAGTGGAGTATCAATCACCCTATACGTAATGCACATATCAAACTTATGACGTAAGGTGATAAAGACTGTAAAAACTCTGTAAAGCTTTTAAATGCAAACCGGGGCTTGCCTTAGTTTGCGACTGAACAAATGTCAATTGTTAGGGCTTGATCTTCCTCCGGAGAACCTGCCATGGAACCTCGGTGGAAACACCTTGGCCTTCTCCTCCAAGCGAAGCTCCTCGTCGATCACCTACCATCACGTTTCCTATCGACATGATATGCATATAAGTAATTAAGTAATTAAGTAATTTAAGAAAAGACTCCACGGGGTTGTGTAAACTCTAAGAATGAGGAGTTCGACTAGGAAGGACATATATGCCTTTGTTGTGTGGATAAACAAAGGATGGAGTCAAGTGGTCATAGTAGTATCGAGATGTGAATTGAAAGGTGCAATGTAAGTACACATTGCAACTTGGCACTCAACACTCGACGCTATGCCACTCAAGGACGATACAGCTGAATGGTGTGAAAGTGTTGGACTGGTAGTGTAAGGATGACCTAAGAGTCAAGGTGGCATAGTAGTGTCGAGATAAGCACTGAAAGGTGCAATGTAATGACACATCGCAATTTAGCACTCAACACTTGGAGCTATGCCGCACAAAGAGTGATAAGGTATAATGGTGAAGAAGTATTACTGGACTGTGTGATGTAAGGAAGACTAAGCGATCAAGATGGAGCATTGAAAGCTTAAGGCATGAGTGAACTGTGCAACAAGAGGTTGTGACTTAGAAGTCGACCAATGAAGTTACACAAACTCATTAAGGAGTAAACCTAATTACGGGACAAGTGTGGTCGCAGGGTCCTGATAAGGATGAACCAGGGTGAAACCCTAGCGACACTTGGGAGTGAAGTGAGGTCAACATTGCTTGGACTCAAAGAGTCGTAACAAGCCCTGTTAATTTGATGTGAGTACCAAGACAACATTGAAATGACTTTTTGGTAAAGTAGTTTCTACGGCAAGCTTCTTGAGCATCGTTCAAGTGCTTACACGACACTATTGCAGTGTCCTTTGCAAGATTGTCCAGATGAGCTCGGTGAACTCCTAGAACTTGAACATGATGCGAGACCTTGTCGTGACGATCATGCTTTGCCATCACGAGAAGATCGGATTAGCGAGGTCCACCTCGACCCGGACTCGTCAAAGGGGTGAGCGGAATCTCGAATACCACTTCATGAGTCGAAGAGTTAGGGACTCGACTTAGTTGTCGACAAAAGACTCGACGAACCTACCGTCGATGAAGAGGTACACCTAGGTAAGCAATTCTGCGAGCGGAAAGGAAACGTCCTCGACACGACTAAGAAATTCTTATCCAAGGTTCCACTTGGACTAGTTCTCCTCGTCGGTCGCAACGTTCTCGCAGTATTCTACCCTAGGTCATCGGTGGTCACCAATACACTCGGTTTGACCTAGAAGGCATTTCATCTAGCATCTAGGCTACACCTAGGATTCGACGAGTCTCGCCTCGACTAAACCCTAATTTGGCTAAACGACCATTGTACGACGAGTCGTGCTGGTGTTTCAGCACCACACACATCACAAGCATCCATCATCTCGATGCCAGGACACGATGACGGTTCGGAGCGTCACGACGACGTCATATGGTCAACGACGTCGACGCGACTCATGGTGGAGCATCACGAGCACGTACGGACAGGCCGACGTGATACAAACGACAAAGGAGGTCAACTTGGGGACTCCTATAGAAATGATATTAACGCGGAACATGGATGTACGACTTGACGACATATGAGTAATCTTAGCGATCACGACGAACGGACGTCGGTGACATCAAGCAAGGTATTTCAGGGTAAGGCTCACCTTGTATGCATTTCGCCGAACATCTTGGTGTGTACTAGAGTTCCATCGCGTCATCACCATTCAAAGGGTATCTTGGCACATGTACTTGTCAACTGCCACCCCAGAATAGAACTGCATCCATAGACCAGCATTGAACGGCAACACACTTAGTTTCGCCTTGTAACCATTTCATCGAACACCTTGGCTGCAGCTCTGTCCCAACTAATCTTTGCACAAATCAGAGCTAACCTTGAGCCAGTTGTCGATACCATGGTGTCAAAGGTGTGTTCCTGCATCTCCTCTGTTACGCCCATCACTTGCTTTGCTTCCAGGACATAGCCACGGCGCGGAACGCGGACATGGCGTCATGGTGAACGGCAGAGAGAGTCGGCGGACGGCGTTGACAAGAGGAACGCGGTTGCCGCGGCTTGGCGTGGCGAGGTGCTGCAGCGAGCTGCAAGGACCACGGCGAGCGGCGGCTTGGAGTGGCCATGGCCATGGCACACGGGCTGGAACGGCGCTCGCAAGTGCGGCTGAGGGGCTGCACAGGAGCAGGGCGGCGGCAAGGGAGGCGCTGCGGTCGAAGGCAGCAGGGGCGAGCACGGCGTCGGCGTGGGGCGGTGCCGGTGAGGAGACAGAGCCCAGGGCGAGGTGCAGCCGGGGAGACGAGGAGGCGGCCGGTGGGGGAGCTGCGCTGGCCGGCGGCAAGGCGGCTGGGCGATGCGGGCCAGCGGGGGCGCGCGGCTCGGGGACAGCACCGGAGGCAGGCGCTGGCGGCGGAAGCCGGTGGCCGGGGGACGAGGCGGCGGTGAGCGCGCCGTCGGGAGCGTCGTGGGCGACGAGGAGGCGGCCGGCGTGGGGCGCGGACGCGGAGCAGCGCGGCTGGGACCAGAGGCAGTGCGGCGACGGGGCAGCTCGACCCGGCGGCGAAGCGGCGCCAGGGAGGAGACGAGGAGGCACGCTCGAGCAGGGGAAGGCCGGCGGCCGACGGAAGGAGCAGGCGGCCGTCGCCGTGGCTGGGCGCTAGCGGGCCGAGGCGGCCGGCGGCGTGTGGGGCGGACGAGCGGCATACGGCGGCGTGGCCTGGGAGAGGAAGCGGAGCGGGAGGTGACGAGCGCGAAGATGAGGACCGAGAGGGTCGGCTCAGCGCGGTGATAAGGACGGAAGAGGAATCGCGGTGGCGCTGCATGCAGTCGCGTGGAGGCAGGGGAGGAGAGAGGAAACCGGTGCCGACCTGCCAGGTGGGGCTACCTGTGGGACCCACTTCCCTCTTCTTCTTTTCAAAATTCCAATAGGGCTAGCAAGTATGCTTAAAAAATAGTCAAATTTGGCCCCGTGACTAAATAAAATGTGGAGAATTTTATGGTGCAATCAGATTTCAAAACTGAGCAAGTTGAATTTGAACTCAGATTTGAATTTGAATTCAAGTGGTGATACTTGACTCAAGGAAATAAATAGTAGATTAGGTTCAAAAATCCTGAAACTTTGAAGTTAACCTTTTTGAACCATAAGGGACCTCAGGAAAAATTTGGAATTGATTTGGATAAGGTTGAGCACAAAGTTTAAATTTAAAGTTGACGTTGATTAAACTCTCAGTACGTGTCCAATAAATGGAAAACGTGCTTCAAAAATTTTGAAACTTTACCGAGAGTCTAATTGGAATATTAGAAGGTCATGGAAAAATTTACGGCATGAGATTTGAATATTTTTGAATGTCCCATTTTAGGGTTGAAATAATTCCTATTAAGATTTTAAGTTTTAACAAGTCCATATTTGTAGTGAACATGGGTTAACGCATGTGATACATGTGAGTTTGGATTTCTAAGTTCATTTTCAAAAATTTTTAAGTTCACATTTTTACATTTTTGTTCTTCCGAAAAGCGGGCTTTTACAATCCTTCCCCCTTAAAGGAATCTCGTCCCGAGATTCTAAGGAAGAGAGAAAGTTAGGCCAAGTTGTTGATGAGACAACCATCTCCTGGCATGTGATTGGAGAAAGAGACTCTTCGTCTTCTTATTGCATCTATGGTTTGGATGCTCGGCGTGACTGGGATCACACCGTAAAGTTTGTAGCTTAGAAAGCTATATTGATATATTGGGGTCTTCTTCTTTTCGTCAAAAGGAAGTAAGCTTCTGCATTGGAGGACTTTAGAACTCTAAGATAGTTAGGTGTTCTTAACTCTGGGTGTTTCTCTTACGAAGACTTTGCTGCCCTGGTCTTGTGGCTAAAGCAATGTCACCATCCATTACGAGTCAAGGAGTTCCAAGACCTGATAATTAACTGATAACCTCGCGAAAAGAAAGATGCAGGGTTTTAGCGAGGTCGAGAAGTCCATAGGAAGCTCCTCGCAACTAGAAACAATCAGTTTCCAGGACTCAAGTTGATTTGAGTTTCAACGGGTCAAGGACAAAGACTCAACTGTGTTTTAGTCACAAGGTGTCCCTTGTGCTACTCAAGATAATGAAACCAGTCGAAGGCGTTGCGAACGATAAAATTGATCACAACTCAAAAATGTTAGGCACTACTTAAGTATCTGAACGGGGTCACATATCCGTGCTCAAAACTCATTAGTAATTACGTTTTATGATGCATCACAAACCGGATGATGTTATGCAGACACAATGCAACTCCGCGGATAATTATGCAAGGTATGGTGCATTCAGTATTATGCTTTGAGCAAAAATAGGTAAGACAATCCAAACACAGTCAGAAGTATCCCAAATACAGGAGGATTGATTAAACTTGGTCATGAAAGGCGCTAGAAAAGACTTGCTACTTTCATATTTCGACCAAGTTCGATGGTTTCAAGGTAAAAGTATTAGCAAGGAATGGTGAGGTTCATCTCAAGGCAACGGAGTGTACAAAATGGAACAAGGTGATTGAACTTCTTGTTGATCGGAAGTTCCCTAAAGCTTGTTAATCACAACTTACAGGTAATTGTGGTTCCTTAACAATGGGTCAGGTTTTTCATCTCGTAGTTTTCTTAAAGTACTATGTCTACCCCTTAAAAGACACGGTAGGGTTGCCTTCAGAAGTGGCAAAGAGAGTAACCTTTGAAGAGTAAGGTTCTCCTCACTTCCGTAGGTTGCACTAAGTGGTTGACAAGGTACTGTGCTAGGCACGACCTTGGTTAGTAATCCACGTTCTTGCTAAAGAATCTCCAGCTCATACTACTCACTTATGGCTTCTCGTCTCAAAGACTGAAGCAAAGGAGTGGTTTAGCGTGAAGAATCAACTGACTCCTTTAACTCGTTGATCGAATTCCACAAGAAACGGGGTTCAAGGTGATCCGTTACTTAAGCTTCACATTGACTTAATGAGTCACTGTTGTACTCGGTCCTACTTACTTGAGCATTGCTCCCAGCACGTTGGTTCGGTGTCGATGTACCTTGGTATGACACCTAGGTGAACGTAACACTTCAATTACTAGATGAACTCCTTCCCCCTTAAGATTCAAGCTAGGTGAGCAAGAAACTTACTCCAAGCAATATTTATGGGGAGGGTCGTCCAACTAAGGGAAGTGTCATACATGCTCAATGCACAATTAAAGTGTGAGATGCAAGGTTGCATAGTCAAAACTCTAGCATGTGCATCCGAGCAAAAAGGGATTTGCCTTAGTGTAATACTCAACTCTAAAGGCAAATATTGTTGGGTCGCAACACCTGGGATGTTATGGAACTCCTCGAGTTGAACTCGAGAACTAAATCCATAAACACCCTAAAGGGTCATCACCCGATTAAATCCTGGTGGAGGATGAACAGCTTGGACGCAACTTAGATTTTGGCCAAGTAAATGGCAAAATCATATCTTGAGGTGAACAACAAAGTTAAAGTACACTTCAGGACCTTTCTAAAAAGTATTGGTTTGACTCTAGACCGTCTCTGGTTTGCAAGTTATGCAATTTTAAAATTAGCAGATTTCTCTGCACTTTCAGCAGAATCTGCTTAAACAGTAGCAGTTTTGATCTAAAGTTTTCAGGCTGTTCTCATGGAAATCTGGAAATATTCTTAGTTAAAAAGTTGTAGCCAATGTAATAATCTTTCCAGAATGTACTTACTTGTCTTCATATCAGCTCTGGCTCAAAAGATATGAATTTTTGAAGTTAGGTAAAATTTCAGTATTCAGAACTGAATTCAGTTCAGATTGACCACTCTGTATTCAAACTCGATTTGGAAAAGGTAGATGACCGATTCAGGTCTGGAGCCAATTGAAAAAAATTGTAGCTGACTCTCTAAACTCTCCAACGGTTACTCGCGTGACACCATTGGATCAAGGGTCTGCGAGTTATGGATTAAATTCAGAGGCGTACAGATTGCTGTCCGGTTTGGGTATGTCTGGACAGTCTCTGCAATTATCCAAATTTCACCCATTTAGAAAAGGATTCTGGTCTGGTGTTCAACAGAAAACATGTAGAGGACTTCCATATATTTCTAAAGAGTATTTACTTGCCCTCGTAGCATTTCTGGTTGAGAAGATACGGCATTTGCAATTTGACAGTTTTTCTGAAAATTTGGACAGCACCTCCTTTGTTTAAGGCTGATTTTGTCCACAATTTCAGATATACAAACATCAATATTTGCAAAAGTAATACATAGCAAACTTGTTGCAAAAATTCTCGGGATCCCAGAAATGAAAATTATGAAGTCTTTTGACAATTATACAGCGAGTTATGCGAGAAACAGTAACTGTATACAGGACTGTCCACTCGCTGTCCAGATTTGATCAAGTCTAGAAATTTGAAGTTTTTAGTACGTTAGAGACGGATTCTGCTCTGGAGTTCTATAGAGACGTTGTAGAGGACTCTCTAAGTTTTCCATACATGTATAAACATGCATAGGTTGCATTTCTAGTTTAACAGTTATGGCTGTTTAAAGTTCAAAATTTTTTCTGACTGTTTCAGATAGTACCGATATACATGTACTATCTTCAACTCTGTTTTTAATTAGTTTTAAACTGAATTTGAGGTATCACTGAATAACAAAGTTGTAGAATAGCTCTTCCACTTTCCAGAAATGTATCATAATGGAATAGAAGAGCTTTCTCCAAAGAAATATGACAAAAATTCAGATGCTGGTCCGTGTAGTTTCAGAACAGCAGCTGCTGTGATAATGGTGCATTTTCATCACCATAAAAGCATCTTTTGGCTTGGAGGTCAATAGGAAACTATTAGAAGACTCCAAAAGCTTTTCAAAAAGTATTCACTTGCCTCCAAAGCCCTCCAGGTTGAAGAGATATGGAATTTCAAAGTCAGGTCCATTCTGTTCGAAAACAGAACTCACCGGCTTCGAAACACAAGAATTTGGAAACAAACTCAAATTTTGAAACTTAGCTCAAAACTCAAGTCCGATGGCTAGAACTTGATTCACAACTAATCATTTCCTTTAGAACCAAAAGGAATCTTAAAAGGGACTTGACGACCTTCTTATCCATAGCATATCACTATGGATCTTCAAACTTAACCAAAGTCTTACTCCGGCGAAGTCGAGCTAAACTCTCGCCAGGAGCAAAGGACTTTGGTTCACCTACTCTTGAAAAGAAACATTTTACTTTGTCCACAAGATATCAGCAACTGATACTTGGACTTAATATGAATATGAAGCCATTTCTCTCGTGGAGGATGGTCAAAGTATCAAGTGTGATACTGACGGTACTACGTGCCTTACTAAAAGAAAAGTCTAATCCGGTATATCCGGATACGTCTAGAGGTGGTCCTACTATCGATCACTCGCAAACGTATTCTACACGGGCCGCTACCGGAGTTAGTGTACCTGCAGAAGACAAACAATCCCCTTTCACACCTTCACACCTCAAGGGCGGCACGGGGAAACACGACAGGCAGTCACAATAAGATATAATCAAAAGTAAATGCATACGACTCTGGTGTGAGTCGCCCTCGAGCGAGGTCATGTCTCGAGGTACATGGCTGTAAATACGTCTGTACAGCAAAGACTCCCGTACGAACCGGCTTATACACGCTCGGGCATACGTGTTTCGCATGATCCCATAGAACATGAATGGTTCTAGAGATGCATACTATCGGGTTATACACCACCCGACGGGGGCTCCCACTAATTTTGTGTCACGCTGGGGTACCGCGTGTCATATGTTCTCAGAAACATGGAAAGTTTCAGAGACTCATATTGACTTTCCGTGCTAAGCCACGAAAATTTCACATACCATATCTCGTATGCAGAGTTTACCGAGATTGATCCGCTCTCGGCGGCGTACCTTACCTCTTACCTTGAAGACGGAGCGTCGTTACGGAATAATATAACAAGTTAGTTCACCACCTTTATAACTTATGCTAGTAATAGTCCTTAATGGGCATATAGCTAAACCTCACTCGACTACTTCGGAGTTTTTGAAAATAGGCTCTTTTCGAGCGTGCTATTCCCAATGAAGCTCTGATACCATGTCTGTGGGGACCGGAGTCCACACATCCGAGGATCTCATTGGGTGGTGCCGTGCGATGCGACACCTAACAGCACACATGAAAAGGATACCAAAACATATAAAGTTTTCATTTCATAATAAGAAGAGTTTACAAAAGAGTGTACAACAAGGGTACACACGCAGCGGAAATCACATACTCAAAATCTCACCTAACTAAGCAGGAGAGAAGACGTCCATGCCCTAGGACGATTCTCACTAGCAACACGAAGGACATACAGCAGCGGCGTGGCTCACATGAGATTTATCTCGACACCTCGAGTCTCATGTACAACCTGAACAGCAGAAATAAAACTAATACCTGCAAAAATCGTTAAAGCGCAAACGTGAGCATAAGGCTCAACAAGACTTAACCGTCTCACTAGACATATGCAAGGGGACACTAAACATAGGTAAGGAATAGCATAAATGACTCGCCTACAAGTGGATCCTTATAATCAAGTTTTAAGTAGCAAATGACATTCTCTGAGCACGGCACATCATGGGCTCCACAATCAAACAAGAAACGCTTTACCGATGATATGACATGCCCAAAGCACATAATGCTATTACAGCTAAAGTATGGGGAAACTGTAAACTTTTAATTATACTATCTCTAAATCATACAAGGTTGCAAAGTAATTATAATTCAATACAATATGATTTTCTGGCTTCTTTAGTATTTACTACGTCACGACACAGTGAACAAGTGGTACTCTATTACCGCGAGGGACGGTGATTGCAATCAGGACACACCCGGACTGCACGACACGCACACCCGCGTGGGAGACACATACGTGCTCTCCTCCCCGCGTCATACGTGGCCACCTTTCACCCAAGACCCCAATGTCGACAAACCCCTTCATCCCGAGCAAAAGGTCCCCTACACGGACACGTCGAAGTTGCCCGCTAGAAGATTTACACCTTTATGCCTTCGCATCTCCATTCAAGGACAACCGAGGAGTCTCCACACTACAGTCTAGAGTTACATCAGTTTAATGGGCCCATATACCATTATGCAACTGGTACAGTTCAAGCTTGCCCAACGGTGCCGCATACGGCACGGTCCTCAAGCGACACGGGCAGGGCTATGCGACCGAGACTCAATTCTCGTCGCTTCCTATCCATTCCCTGCCCGGTCTCGGATTCATTATATTAAGCCATTGTTTATCTAACCAATCATGTGAGATATGTCCTACATCTCTCGCGAGTAGATTCCAACTACTCGACTTCTACCGGATTTCCTATGCATTAGCAAAGCAGTTGCTATAGGTCAAACTGTAACTCGTTCCAACCAATCCATGGGATTTTTGGTCATGCAAGTGGAGTATCAATCACCCTATACGTAATGCACATATCAAACTTATGACGTAAGGTGATAAAGACTGTAAAAACTCTGTAAAGCTTTTAAATGCAAACCGGGGCTTGCCTTAGTTTGCGACTGAACAAATGTCAATTGTTAGGGCTTGATCTTCCTCCGGAGAACCTGCCATGGAACCTCAGTGGAAACACCTTGGCCTTCTCCTCCATGCGAAGCTCCTCGTCGATCACCTACCATCACGTTTCCTATCGACATGATATGCATATAAGTAATTAAGTAATTAAGTAATTTAAGAAAAGACTCCACGGGGTTGTGTAAACTCTAAGAATGAGGAGTTCGACTAGGAAGGACAGATATGCCTTTGTTGTGTGGATAAACAAAGGATGGAGTCAAGTGGTCATAGTAGTATCGAGATGTGAATTGAAAGGTGCAATGTAAGTACACATTGCAACTTGGCACTCAACACTCGACGCTATGCCACTCAAGGACGATACAGCTGAATGGTGTGAAAGTGTTGGACTGGTAGTGTAAGGATGACCTAAGAGTCAAGGTGGCATAGTAGTGTCGAGATAAGCACTGAAAGGTGCAATGTAATGACACATCGCAATTTAGCACTCAACACTTGGAGCTATGCCGCACAAAGAGTGATAAGGTATAATGGTGAAGAAGTATTACTGGACTGTGTGATGTAAGGAAGACTAAGCGATCAAGATGGAGCATTGAAAGCTTAAGGCATGAGTGAACTGTGCAACAAGAGGTTGTGACTTAGAAGTCGACCAATGAAGTTACACAAACTCATTAAGGAGTAAACCTAATTACGGGACAAATGTGGTCGCAGGGTCCTGATAAGGATGAACCAGGGTGAAACCCTAGCGACACTTGGGAGTGAAGTGAGGTCAACATTGCTTGGACTCAAAGAGTCGTAACAAGCCCTGTTAATTTGATGTGAGTACCAAGACAACATTGAAATGACTTTTTGGTAAAGTAGTTTCTACGGCAAGCTTCTTGAGCATCGTTCAAGTGCTTACCCGACACTATTGCAGTGTCCTTTGCAAGATTGTCCAGATGAGCTCGGTGAACTCCTAGAACTTGAACATGATGCGAGACCTTGTCGTGACGATCATGCTTTGCCATCACGAGAAGATCGGATTAGCGAGGTCCACCTCGACCCGGACTCGTCAAAGGGGTGAGCGGAATCTCGAATACCACTTCATGAGTCGAAGAGTTAGGGACTCGACTTAGTTGTCGACAAAAGACTCGACGAACCTACCGTCGATGAAGAGGTACACCTAGGTAAGCAATTCTGCGAGCGGAAAGGAAACGTCCTCGACACGACTAAGAAATTCTTATCCAAGGTTCCACTTGGACTAGTTCTCCTCGTCGGTCGCAACGTTCTCGCAGTATTCTACCCTAGGTCATCGGTGGTCACCAATACACTCGGTTTGACCTAGAAGGCATTTCATCTAGCATCTAGGCTACACTTAGGATTCGACGAGTCTCGCCTCGACTAAACCCTAATTTGGCTAAACGACCATTGTACGACGAGTCGTGCTGGTGTTTCAGCACCACACACATCACAAGCATCCATCATCTCGATGCCAGGACACGATGACGGTTCAGAGCGTCACGACGACGTCATATGGTCAACGACGTCGACGCGACTCATGGTGGAGCATCACGAGCACGTACGGACAGGCCGACGTGATACAAACGACAAAGGAGGTCAACTTGGGGACTCCTATAGAAATGATATTAACGCGGAACATGGATGTACGACTTGACGACATATGAGTAATCTTAGCGATCACGACGAACGGACGTCGGTGACATCAAGCAAGGTATTTCAGGGTAAGGCTCACCTTGTATGCATTTCGCCGAACATCTTGGTGTGTACTAGAGTTCCATCGCGTCATCACCATTCAAAGGGTATCTTGGCACATGTACTTGTCAACTGCCACCCCAGAATAGAACTGCATCCATAGACCAGCATTGAACGGCAACACACTTAGTTTCGCCTTGTAACCATTTCATCGAACACCTTGGCTGCAGCTCTGTCCCAACTAATCTTTGCACAAATCAGAGCTAACCTTGAGCCAGTTGTCGATACCATGGTGTCAAAGGTGTGTTCCTGCATCTCCTCTGTTACGCCCATCACTTGCTTTGCTTCCAGGACATAGCCACGGCGCGGAACGCGGACATGGCGTCATGGTGAACGGCAGAGAGAGTCGGCGGACGGCGTTGACAAGAGGAACGCGGTTGCCGCGGCTTGGCGTGGCGAGGTGCTGCAGCGAGCTGCAAGGACCACGGCGAGCGGCGGCTTGGAGTGGCCATGGCCATGGCACACGGGCTGGAACGGCGCTCGCAAGTGCGGCTGAGGGGCTGCACAGGAGCAGGGCGGCGGCAAGGGAGGCGCTGCGGTCGAAGGCAGCAGGGGCGAGCACGGCGTCGGCGTGGGGCGGTGCCGGTGAGGAGACAGAGCCCAGGGCGAGGTGCAGCCGGGGAGACGAGGAGGCGGCCGGTGGTGGAGCTGCGCTGGCCGGCGGCAAGGCGGCTGGGCGATGCGGGCCAGCGGGGGCGCGCGGCTCGGGGACAGCACCGGAGGCAGGCGCTGGCGGCGGAAGCCGGTGGCCGGGGGACGAGGCGGCGGTGAGCGCGCCGTCGGGAGCGTCGTGGGCGACGAGGAGGCAGCCGGCGTGGGGCGCGGACGCGGAGCAGCGCGGCTGGGACCAGAGGCAGTGCAGCGACGGGGCAGCTCGACCCGGCGGCGAAGCGGCGCCAGGGAGGAGACGAGGAGGCACGCTCGAGCAGGGGAAGGCCGGCGGTCGACGGAAGGAGCAGGCGGCCGTCGCCGTGGCTGGGCGCTAGCGGGCCGAGGCGGCCGGCGGCGTGTGGGGCAGACGAGCGGCATACGGCGGCGTGGCCTGGGAGAGGAAGCGGAGCGGGAGGTGACGAGCGCGAAGATGAGGACCGAGAGGGTCGGCTCAGCGCGGTGATAAGGACGGAAGAGGAATCGCGGTGGCGCTGCATGCAGTCGCGTGGAGGCAGGGGAGGAGAGAGGAAACCGGTGCCGACCTGCCAGGTGGGGCTACCTGTGGGACCCACTTCCCTCTTCTTCTTTTCAAAATTCCAATAGGGCTAGCAAGTATGCTTCAAAAATAGTCAAATTTGGCCCCGTGACTAAATAAAATGTGGAGAATTTTATGGTGCAATCAGATTTCAAAACTGAGCAAGTTGAATTTGAACTCAGATTTGAATTTGAATTCAAGTGGTGATACTTGACTCAAGGAAATAAATAGTAGATTAGGTTCAAAAATCCTGAAACTTTGAAGTTAACCTTTTTGAACCATAAGGGACCTCAGGAAAAATTTGGAATTGATTTGGATAAGGTTGAGCACAAAGTTTAAATTTAAAGTCGACGTTGATTAAACTCTCAGTACGTGTCCAATAAATGGAAAACGTGCTTCAAAAATTTTGAAACTTTACCGAGAGTCTAATTGGAATATTAGAAGGTCATGGAAAAATTTACGGCATGAGATTTGAATATTTTTGAATGTCCCATTTTAGGGTTGAAATAATTCCTATTAAGATTTTAAGTTTTAACAAGTCCATATTTGTAGTGAACATGGGTTAACGCATGTGATACATGTGAGTTTGGATTTCTAAGTTCATTTTCAAAATTTTTTAAGTTCACATTTTTACATTTTTGTTATTCCGAAAAGCGGGCTTTTACAGGTATGATACACCTTAGCCAAAGAATGACGGAACACACTCAACGCGTGTTGAGTACACACCATTTCTTTGTAGCTAAAGGTTATCATTACTTTAGCCAAGGAATAACAAGGTACATCCAACCAAAGGGAACCTTGAGGTGTTGATTAGCGACATCGACAACACTCTCCTCGACCACACTCGTTGAACCCATGGAGGCTACCCAACATCAACATTCAACCCTCCAATGTCAAAGTCATGCTGCAGCAAGGTTAGGCCAACCTCATGGCCTACATCCACCATTAGGGTTTCAACCCCTATCACGGATCTTGACCAAGAACAAGCTCAGGGGAGGACCCTATGAGGACCGGGTCCACACATTCCAGGAATTGCAGAGGGCGGTGCCATGCGATGTGGCACCCAACAACACACACAAAAAGAATACGAGAAAATACAAAGTTAATTTATAGAAACATCTGAAGTCTTTTACAATACTTAATATACAACAAAAGTCATACTCATAGCTAAACTCCCAGCCTAGCTATGCAAAAGTGCAGCCGTCCAGCTCGAGGATGCTACACACTAGCAGCACACAACATAGCACGGTGGTGTGCAGGGCTCCCACTCGGCGGTATACCCCGACAGGGGCATCGCCTCATCTTTGAGTCCTTCCTCATACGTCTCACCTGCAACCAACTTAATATAGCAACCGTGAGCACGAAGGCTCAACAAGACTTAACCGTCTCACCTAAGCATGGAACTCTACATGCAGGGATACATATAATCATAGGCAGTGATATTGCATAAACGACTCACCTATGAGTGGATCCTTACTTCCAAGTTATTAGCAGCAATTTAAATGTTCAGAATGTAGCTCTAGTGAGCAATATACTACAGCAATCATCATTGCAAAACAATTATAATTCAATACATCATATTCTTCTGACTTCTTCAGTATTTACTATGTCATGGCGCAGTGAACAATTTGTGCTCAAATAACCGCGAGGGATGGTAATTGCAATCAGTAGACACCCAGATAACACGTCACATACACCAATTTCGGATGTGGAGCAAATCACACTTCAATACTATGTTGTATGCAACAACCTTTCAAAGGAAACCCAAATGCGGAACCTGTCCTACCGTAATGGGCAGGAGGTCCCCGAACGGATCGTGTTTGTGCCCGCCGGAATACTTACACCTTGCTGTTCTCAACCCACTCCTATAAAATGGTAGGGTAAGCCTCGACACCCAGGTTAACCAATTACATCGGTTTCCTGGTTTCCATATAGCCAGTATGCATCCGGTATAGTTCAAACATGTCCAGTAGGGCCGCACACGGATCGGTCCTCAATCGACACAAGCAGGGCTACGCACGTGAGATCACATTTCATCGCATCCTATCCCGCTGCTCAGTCTCAAATTCATATTCATAAACCATTCTTTGATCAAATCAGTCGCCAGTGATAAAATCCTATCTTGCGAGTAGATTCCAACTACTCGACTTCTACCGGATTCCTCAAAACATTAACATGACATTTTCTACTCAGCAAGCTGTAGACCTACCCAATACTCCATGGGATTTGTGGGTCATGCAAGTGGAGTAACAAGCACCGTAGCCCTAATGCACAAAATTCACCCTAGACATAAGTGATACAAACAAAAACTTTGCAAAAGCACTTAAACGCAAACCGGGGCTTGCCTGGCTGTGAGTCAGATTCATAGTTAGCCTCTGGTGATATCCTCTCCAAGGGCTCCGGCTCCTCCTCGATCTCGGTCACTATATGATATGCAATATATAAAGTACATGAGTGATATTGAAACTATATAAAAGACTTTCTAAATACTGATCAGGTATGAAGATGATTTTAATTGGCTTTGGGATTTTTATAGTACATATTAGGTTTACGAGGAAGCACTGGACCAAGAATTGGAGATGTTCAAGGAAGCTTGTTGTCTCTAAAATTCCAACAAGTAAAAGCCTTCTCTGAAATTGGGTATTAAATATGGAGCCTTTTCATGGCTAACATTGGGTGATCATGGTAGAGGAGGTCTCATTGGTTCTAGGAAAATTTGTTTAATAATTTTTTGAGCTTTTTATAGGGAGAAATTGATTTTACAAGTTTGGGATAGAATATGGAAATGTTTCTGTACATTTCTGAATTTGTTTTGGACATTGGGTATTTGCACACTCTTTGGTCAAGAAAACTAAATCAATGAAATTAAAATTTTTACTGGAGATCAAGTGTATTATAATGAATGTTCTGACTAAAATTGGGAATTTTCCAACTAGCATAACAGGAGTAATTAATTTCCCAAGCAGTTAGCTCAAAGGAATTAATTATGAAAATTCTGGGACATTCATGTCCAACAAATTGCACCACTGCATAATTGAGGTTACGATGAGTATACCAGAATTTACTGGGACTTATTTGAGCACGTCTACTAGGAGTAATTGATTTTTGAAGTTTGAAAAAAATCTGGATTTAATTTCCTATTGAAAATTTGAATTAACTAGCCTGGCCCCACCCATTTAAAATGTGTCAAGAAGATGGGAGCCACACCAAAGGCCACAGGGTTAACCCGCGCAGCCACACCTGATCCTGTTGCCCAACTATCAGACCGACAGGCGGGCCCCACCCGGGTTATCTTCAACCTCGGGACAGCGGCGAGTCCGGCGGCTCCTCGCTGGCACGGACCTTCTGGCCATTTATCTTCCTGGCTCTCGCTGTGTGACCCTAATCCCAGGCGTGGAGCATGCTGGTGCAGTTAGATCAGGCCGGGAATGGCCGAAAAAGCCAGTGCGATGGCGGCGGTGGCTGGAACCACTCCGGCGAGGTCACAAGGGCTATACAAAACCTTCTTTGGCTCGAGAAAAAGCTCGCACACATCAGGGTACAATGGGGACTTTGGAACTGAACCTAAATCGAGCTTATATTGGTGGAAAAAGGATCTTCATGTGCGACCTAGGTGTATTTAGAAGGGCGGCCCCGGAAACTCAAAGCCCGACCTATTCTCTTGATTATTTCCTTTGATTTTTGGTCAAGCTGATTCGTATGGAGGTGGGGAATCTATTTGCTAACTTGATTAGAGAATAGATTCATGTACAAATGGTATTAAAGTGATGACCTAGCTTCAAGGTTATGTTCATGCTGTCGGGGAAACTGGAAATACTCGAGTTACAGCCCATGAATCAACCTGAAACTTTGCGATCACAAAAACCTCGGATAGGCACACCTTTTTGTAGTTGACGGTGAAGCGTGAAATGGCCTAGAAACCTGGCTTCACGGTGAAATAGCGGAGGTCCAACAGCGCCGCCCGCGAAAACTTCAAATTAACGAACCACCGTGAGGGAGCTGTCCACAAAATGGTTTACGAAGGTGCCCAAGGAAGTTACCAAGCTACAAACACGATGAGAAGGATCAACGACCTATAGGTAGCTTGGATTCTCAGCTTGAACGAGAGCTTCATCGTCGGCGGCCAAGAACAGAGGAAGAACATTGGGTGGCTTGCACTGGACGCTAGGGAAAATGATGAGGATGCTTGCTAGATATATATGGGCGCTAGATTTGACGGAAAATCGGCAAGCAAGCACATAGGTGTGTGGTTTGCATGTCGGGAGGTGGCGCCACGGTGAGAAACAGAGGCTGTTCACGTATTTGTGACACTGGCCAGTGGGTCCCACTACTCTTCATTCTCATCCCTCTCTGGACACTGAAATATCCCACAAACTTGTGTCCAAAAATTAGTGAGAATTTTCAGATAGGCTCAAACAAATATATAGGATTTGATTCTGGAATAAAAACTTTGAATTGATCAATCTTCAGTCAGAATTCAAATTTGAATTTAAATTTGAAGAAAATTCAATGTTTCCACTGAATTACATAGCAAATGTGGTTCAAAAGTTTTGAAATTTTGCAGAGATTCTATTTGGGATATTTGGAAGGCAATGGTGAGATCAGATTGTTAGTTTGGCAAGGTTTGAACAGGAGCATGTTTTGAATATTTGCATCCCTCCCATAATGTTTGAATTAATTTGATTTTTCATTGGCTATGTAGAACTCTTTTCTAAACCTGTTTTTATTCCTCCAAGCTGAAGTTTCTACTTTGTAACTTAGGGCCTTTACAGACCCCCACTTGAGGTAACTTGTATCACATCCCATTTGCATTCCATTATTTTATTTATTTCTTTCCACCACATTTGCATCTAAAAAAAGATTAATAATAATGTAGTATAGGTTAGGTTAATAAAATAAAGTATGTGCAGAGAGAATATTTTTACTTTGCATGAGTTCAAGTGATGAATAGTTGCTTTGTTTTATTTTCTCTAGTCCCTTGCATACAACTTAGTATTCTTCAAGTATTGGGTTTATTGGCCTAGAATATTCTTGTCTGAAACATGGAAATTGTGGGTAGCAAATGCTAAGTCTGTTTCTAGGTTGTTGTGAGATATGATATATTGATAAGAGCTGCTAACATCCTAGTTGAAAGTGAAACTTGATTTCACAGAGAAAATTTAAAGTAGAAGTTCCTCATTTGATAGAACTTCCTACCAAAGCTATATGATGATTTGAATTAGGTAAACCTTATGCATATGCTATTTGCCTTCATAGTGAGCTGTGTCAAACTAGTATAGACCTATGTGAGAATCTTTTCATACATTTAAGATCTAGATTACACGGGCATATGCTAAACTTCTATACTAGAAGATAGCAAAATTCCTTCATATCATCATTCCACAATAAAAAGAGAAACTCCATGCCTTTCATGCTTAGTACTCTCTTCACGTTCATTGCATAAAAAGGGAGTAGAAGACATCGCTACAAGAAAAAAAAGAGAAAAAGAAAAATGCATGCTTACATCATAAGCATGAGACAAAAAAAAGAGAAAAAAAAGTAGGCATGTTTCATCCCTGCAATTAAGAGAGTCTACACAAATAGGAGTCATCTCAAAATCCAAATCCACTCCACAAATATTCCATCACACTTGCACAAATATTGATCAAAAGTATGATTTGTTTTCTCCTAAGGCTTACTCTTTTGACTTAACAATATATGTGTTGCAAATATGCCTACTCTAATCCCTACAAAGCTCCACATACAAGACTTATTTGGATGTAGGACAAGAAAGGCATTGCCTTGGTGAGGATACAAATACCACTTCCCACATAGGAGTGGTTGAGTGCATCATTTGAGGAACTTAAATCCAAACACCATTTGAAATTCTACGGAAATTTGCGTGGAACTCATACATTAGGTGATGCATGCTCATTTTGTTGTTCTGTCCTTCAACCACCAAAGAAAAGGATGAGGCATAAGCCCCATAATGACTAAGAAAAAGGGTGAGGTACCATAGCCAATTTATTCAATGCAAGGTAGAATACTTTGTTGTGCACTTGGTACTTTTGCAAAATAGGACATAGTAGCAACTCCTGATCAACAACCTAGGTCGTTATCATTGCTTCAGAACAAGCAAAAGGTAAGCTTTGGAGAGTTTGTTGACGGTTGTTATATACCAATTTAGACCCTCAATATAACTCAATTATGTGAAGGAACGAATATTTCTTACACACATCATTTTTAGGAATAACCTATTTCCACTTGTACTTGGAGAAATTGGTGCATGCAGGTATTATATGCAGATTTGAGGTGAATGCATGGCCACAAGGCAAGGAAACACACTTCCCATCAATCAGGCGCAAGCACGAGGATTCATGGGCCCACTCGCAGTAGAAAACCAACTAAAAATCAAGGGAATCACCAATACCCATGATGGGGAGGCCCATCTAATAGTGTCACAGAGAAGTTTCAGCACGATTGGAGCGGTTTGTGGTTCGGCCAAACCACCAGGTCGCCCGACCTGGTATTCACGCAAAATGCGGTCAACCGCCACATGTTGGCTCCTCACGGCCTGGAGATCACGATGGCGACTGATTCCCTCGCCTTTTCGGGTGCCAAACCGAACTTTCGAGTGTATAAATAGGTGGTAGGGGGCTCCCTCACTCCACACACCACTTGAGAATTCACTCTGTTGTATACATTAGTTCTCCAAGTCCTTAGTGGAGGTTAGACTGGAGAGAGGAGCCTCTAGTCCCAAGTCCAAATGGGGAAAGGTATGGCTCATGTATCTTTTCTTGTATTTGTGAATTTATGCATTATACTAATAGTATTATTAGTCTCTCTTTATTCATATAATTGGGTATAGCATTTCTTATTTGATTGTGGAGTCCATGTATGTACTAGGTGTAGATGTTGTTATGATCTAGACATAATGCCATTATCATGTTATCATAAACATCATACACCACCACTATAGTCTAATTAGTTAATAATATGATTATGTTAACAGGAATATGTTAGTGCTTGGATCCAACATTGGTTCAACGACGTTTAGGGTAGTCATTGCCTTAGGATGAATATTACGTTGCAACTCTTAAGGTATTTACTTGGCATGCGAGCATGGTTCTTGGATAGTTAAGTAGCGTTGGATGCATCGTAGTCCACGGGTTGTAGAAGTAGGCAGTAGGTGGTGACAACCCTATCAGTCCGTTGTAATCCTCCACGTTCAGCTAAGATGTAGGCTCTTGGCGGGAGTCGCCTTGCACACCAGGGTAAGCCCAAGCCCGAGATGTTGGACCACTAAGCCCTAGTATTCACTATTAGTATATTCATGTGTACATTATTATGCTATGTATATGAGTAATTAGAGCATAGCAGGAGTAGCTCCATATCGTAGTCTAACCCTCGCTTGGACAACCTTACTCTTAGAGTAGATTGCTTAGGTGTGTGTCACACAACCCATATTATCATCTTACCCTTGTTCTGATAAACACTTAATACTCTATCCCTTGATTATAAGAATAGTGTTTACTTTACTTCACTGCCTTCCTTTGGGATAAATACGATACCCTTGAGAATACTCTTGGGTGAAATGCTACACAACAGTTTCCGTGCGCTTGCGGACCTCATCTCTTTTGATAGATGATCCGTGACGTAAGAAATGTCAACAAGCATTATAGCGCCGTTTCCGTGATGATTTGTTAGTGTTTCTTAGTAGATGTCAAAAAGTACCAAGAAGAAGAGAATCCAATAGGTGATGCACCCGAATGGACTCAACCTCAACCGTATGAGGACGGAGGCCTGCCTTGGCATGGATGGCCGAGTACCACATGGGAGCCATCCCTATCCACTTCAAGCTCTAGCGGCTTGCCTCCAACGTCCATAAAAGGACATAGTTCCTTTTTTTTGCAAGTCATTATGACTATAGCCAAGGAATGACGGATCTCACTAGACATATGGGAGACCTTGAAGTGAGGACGGGATACATCTACAACACAATGCAAGAGCAAGTTTGGGGTACCCAAGACTAGCAACAACACATGGACACTCAGTTAACCAACTTCAACTCCACGCTACAAGAACAACAAGCCGATCGCGCGGCATACTTCCGTCATCAAGGGTTCAACCCTTATTAAGGAGGTGCATGAAGAACAAGTTTGGAGAGGACCCCCACTTGAGGTAACTTGTATCATATCCATTTCATATTTATTTTCCATTCATCCAGCATTCACCTTGCATATAAAAAACATAAAAATAAGTAATATAGATTTGCTTTGAATCAAATAAATATGTGCGGTAAGAATGATTTAGAATTCACATAGATGAAATGATGAATAGTTGCTCTGTTTTATTTTTTGGAAGTTCCTAGTTTACAACTTGCTACTATAAGAATATTTCTTTCATTGGCTTAAATTAACTTTTCCTTGATTTAGAAAATATGGGTAGCAAAAGCTTAATCTAGTTCTAGGTTGTTGTGAGATTTGATATGGTGATAGGGCTGCTATTCCTAGTTTAAAAGTGGAACTTAGATTTCCGGAGAAAATTCTAAAAAGATTTAAGTTACTCTCATTTGATTGGAAATACCTACCAAATCCATATGATATTTTACATTGATAAACATTATGCATATGCTATTTGCCTTCACAATGAGCCTAGTCAAACTAGTATAGTCCTATATGAGAATTAATCCATTTCTTTTGGAATTCAAGATTTCACTTTGCACATTCTAAAACTTCTACGCTAGAAGTTAGCAAAATTACATCATGCCATCATTCCACAATAAAAAAAAGAGAGAAACTCCATGCCTTTCATGCTTAGTCGTCTCTTCAAGTTTATTGCATAAAAAGGGAATAGAAGACATGACTTGCATCAAAAGCATGAGAAAAAAATAGCCATGTTTCATCCCTAGAATAAAGAGAGTCTACATAAAAAAGTTGTCATTTCAACATCCACTTCCACTTCCATTCCATCAAACGTGCACAAGTCTTGAATCAAACAATTTTGATTTGATTTCTCCAAAGGCGTACTCTTTTGACTTAGCAATATTATGTGTTGCAAATATGCCTACTACATTCCCTACCAAGCTCCACATATAAGCCTCACTTAGTTCTAGGATTAGTATAGGTAAAATGCCTTGGTGAGGATATATTTCCACTAAACAAAAAGGAGTGATCGAGAGAATCAAATTGAGGTACTTAGAATCTAAATTGAAACTCTACGGAATTTGAGAGGAAGTTGATATCTAGGCTATGCTTGCTCCATTTACTTTTCTGTCTTTCCACTACCCATGAATAGGAGAAGGCATAAGCCCCATAATGACTTAAGAAGGGTAAAGTACCATAGCTAATTTTAGCTATACTAGGTAGAGTATTTTGTTGTGCACTTGGTACTTTTGAAAGGTAGAAAATTGTAGCAACTACTGATCATCAACCTAAAGTCTTGACTTTGCTCGGGACAAGCAAAGGATAAGCTTGGGGGAGTTTGTTGATGGATGTCATATCTCAGTTTCATCCATCAATATATGTAACACCCTCATTTTCATGCATCATGCCCTACATACACTCATATACATGTTTAACATTAACCCACAACAAGAGGAACGAGTTTAAAATTGATTTGGAACAAAACCGCACTTAAAATGCAGGAAAGTGCGGACTAGTCTGATTTTGCTGAGGACTAGTCCGATTTCTCTCTGACTAAAACGGACTTTTCCGTTTTTGCTGCAGACTAGTCCGATTTTGGCCCCTGGAAACGTTCAGACTTGTCCGATTTTGTGCGGACTAGTCTGATATTCCATGAATCCTTGAAAAATTGCTAAGTCCTTGGACTTTTCCAGACTAGTCCGGTGTTCCAGCGGACTTGTCCGTTTTCCTCTCTGTTTTAAGTCGGACTTGTCCGATTTTTGGCCAGACTTGTCCGATTTTCTCTCTGGACGACTTCGGACTAATCCGGTCCTTTCCGGACTTGTCAGATATTTTGCGACTCCAAGTTGATCTTTTGTTTTACGACTTGTTTCTTGGGTTTCACGTTAAGTGGGCCTAGGGACGTTGTTCCTAACTCTTTTAGAGCCCGTGTGGGACTCTAAACCGGCCTCTACTCATCCCAAAACTCGAAATCCATCTAACCCTGGCTTCCACCTCTATATAAACAACCCCACCCCTTTGATTGACATCTATTTGCCACTTTTTCACCCACCCAAACCCTAGTTCGTGGGGAGCCACCATCAAGGAGGGAGGAGAAGATCCCAAGAAAGAAGAAGAGGAGGAAACGAAGGAGGATCAAGATCTCCACCAAGTTTTCGTTCTCCATCACCAATTCATCTCAAAGTTCATCACCAACCCTAGATCACCAAGATCCAAGTGCTACCTCCAAGTTTCTTGATTCATTGGAGTTCTAAACACCTGGTATACCTTCTATTCTCTTTTCCTTACGAGAATTCAACTCCTAATCTCCAAATTCACATCGATCTAGGAAACCCTAAACTGCTGATCTCGTAGAGGGCGGACTTGTCCAGTCTCTAGCGGACTAGTCCGATCTTTCTGGTTAAATTGTGTTGAATTAATTCTAAAATTTGATCTAATCAAATCCAAACCTGTATAAACTTGTTAAAAGCTATTAGAACTAGTTAGTTATCATTAAAATCAATCTATTAATAATATCTACCTTGAATTTGCATCAATCATGCATGCCATGTCATATTGAGTAATACTTGTGCACTACTTGATTGTGTTTCTTGTCTTGTATGTTTATTGTGTGGATTCGACGGATTTGCGCTAGAGAGTGCCGCAGAGGATCTTCAGCACCAAGAGGTTGAAGGCTTTGATCCTAATCAACAGCAAGAGCAAGGCAAGTGTCCTTGAAGCATATTGATCCTGTTTTAAAATAAATGTTTTGTTTGCAAAACTGCATGCTTGTGTCAATTTTGATGGGAATCCTATGATAGGAAGTTTACTAGCTTTGTTTAACCACCCTTGTCACCTGGAATATATGGTAGAGAGTCGGAGAGGGCTTTTTACCTTTTGATTCGCTTAATCAACTGGGATGGGAAACAACTTTACCGCTCAATTTAATTATGCATGGATGAGACTATGGTTAACATGAACTGGTCAATATGATATGGTAATGGGTGATCTAAGAAAGCCTGGTATGTGGATGGGTTGGACGTATGGTGGTTTGCTTGCTTTAGATCTAAGGACCGGTTCATGCGAGAATAAGCCAGGACTACAGTGCCACCACGAGGCCAAGTATGGGTGCGGCGTAGCTGATTAATTAGGGCTTTGCCAGTGCTATTTGGACCATTAAGGATGCTCGGGGAAGGGGTAGTCGGATTGGGTTTGTTGATGATTGGTGAGACTACCCTGGGATCCGAATGGCTCAAGAGGGGGCCCTTGGTTGAAGATGTGCTCAGTTGGAGGCATCGCCACTGGTGAAACCTCAGTGGGGTCTGGATAGACTAGTAATCCCTTTGTAAAGGCTATTTTGTGATCTCTTGGCCATACACCAAATGAAGTGTAATTGGCGAAAGGGAGGTTCTCTAGTCGCCGACGGGTGATGAAATCACAAACACGTGGGTAAAGAGGTACAAACTCTGCAGAGTTAAATAAAACTATCATGATAGCCGTGCTCCCGGTTATGAGCACCTGGACAACTTCCATGATTAGAGGGTACTCGGTATTGGGATGGTATTTGGGATGGTTATGGTTTGGTAATGGTTATGGTCGGTTATGGATTTATTTCTGGTGTTGAATATGGTGATTGGCAAATAGTGAAATCTGGAATTATGAATGAGGATGGTGAATTATGGACTGGTATTATGGTATTACTTATGATTATGATGGGTTTACTTCACATACATATAATATATTGCTTTTCAAATGTTTTA
The DNA here is from genome assembly GCA_036927565.1 of Tuctoria greenei. NCBI lineage: Eukaryota > Viridiplantae > Streptophyta > Magnoliopsida > Poales > Poaceae > Tuctoria > Tuctoria greenei. The sequence continues at coordinate 136,076,050 of JAYESD010000006.1, forward strand.
ATGTACTTTTCAGCACTTTGCCATTATTATTGTCATCATTTGAATCAGCCACATGTCATATTTTCCACACTTGCTGAGTACGACATGTACACACTCTTGCAATCCCCCCCCCCAACAGTTGCAGGTCAGGATTGGGAGTTTAATGGCGATATTGTGGAGTTCTAGGCCGTGTCTACCGTCAGCTTTGCCTGTGGTGTTTTTGGAGCTGCGCTATCCCTTATGCTTAGTTTGCTTAGTTGCTTAATTAGTTATTTCTGCTGCATTAGTTGAACTTGTCATAAATATTCATTAGAGGTTGTATTCAAGGATAATCTTGTTTGTGTAATAAAATTTGTATAATTAATCTTGTTCTGTGGTAATTTTCTGTATATCGTTTGTGATTGCACTCGTGTATGTGTGGTGAACATCCTGGGCACACATATGCGTTAGCTTGGTTCATTTTCTGCAACCAGGCGTCACAGATTGGTATCAGAGCCACAGGTTGACCGTAGGATGCAACCTAAATAGAATGGACACTTTAGAGCACATAGGAGCACTCAGGAATCGATGTGTTTTTTCTTGGAGTGCTGTTTGCTATATATATTGTTTGCTTGTGTGCTTAATAGAGGATTTTGGGGTGCTTTAGCATTGCCATGTCCACCTAGGCTAGTGTATCTAGCTGTTTAGTTTCATATCCCTTGATGCATATAGTTGGGGACGTTCTCTAATTCTTACCTATTGCTTTTCTTCAGATGGTGAGGACTCGCAACCAGAGGGATAGCAATGATGAGGAGGAGAACAATGGAGTACCTCAGAACATTAATGGGCAAGGACCTGCTCATGGAGCTATCAACATTGAGCAACTTTTGGCTATGCAAAACCAGCTCATGCAGACCATGATACAGACTATGGGATAGCTGCAGGCTGGCAATATCAACAATCAGCCCCACATGCCTCCACCGCCACCCCCGCCTCCTCATAACCGATTGGGAGAGTTTATGAGGACTAGGTCGCCGACCTTTGCTCAAGCTGCTGACCCTATGGATGCGGATGATTGGCTCAAGTCCGTGGAGAAGAAGCTAGCTATTGTGCAATGCAATGACCGGGAGAAGGTGCTATTTGCTTCTCATCAACTCGTTGGAGCAGCCGCGGATTGGTGGGATGCTTATTGCAATGCTCATGAGAACCAAGAGAGAATTACTTGAGCCAAATTCAAGGAGAATTTTCATTCTCATTATGTGCCCGAGGGTGTTATGATCTTGAAGAGGCAAGAATTTGAGAACTTAAGGCAAGGAAGATCAAGCGTGAGTGAATATCTCAACAAATTCACTCAACTCTCAAGGTACGCGCCTGAGGATGTTAGTCGGGACAAACGGAAGCAATATTTGTTCATGAGGGGCTTGAACAATGAAATCCAAGTGCAACTACTCAATTGTGACTATGCAAATTTTCAGAAGCTTGTGGACAAAGCAATTGTGGTTGAGAACAAGATCCGTGAGATGGAGCAAGAAAACAAGAGGAAGGTGCCATATCAAGGACGACAACTGTGAAGTAATGTGCGCCCTCGCCTTGCACCACCCAATGCGCCCTATTACAGCTCCTCTATTCCTGCTCAGCGCCCTGGTTATGCACCACGCCCAACTCAGTTTGTGCAGCAGCGCCCTGTTATGCAAGCACCTAGGCCTCCAATTCCTTATGCACCTCGTGCTAATTTTCCTGCTGCAAACGTTCAAAACCAGGCTCGTCCCAATAATTCTGGTGGAGTTAAGAAGTGTTATACTTGTGGAGAAGCTGGACACTTTGCGCATCAATGTCCTAAGTCAGGCCTTGGTCAAGGAAGCAATGCTCCGAGGCAAAACCCAAGATCCAATGGAGGACAACCACAAGGGAACCGCGGACAGCAGAATTTTGCTCGTGGCAACGTGAACCATGTCTCAACAGAGGATGCTCAACAAGCGGATGACGTGGTCATTGGTATGTTTCTCGCCAACTCCAACCCCGCGACTATGTTATTTGATTCTGGAGCATCGCATTCATTCATTGCATCAAAGTATGTTGCCAAGTATAGTTTGCCTATCTCTCATATGAAGTTACTCTATTGGTTAAGTCTCCTGGAGGAGAGATGAGGACAAATATAGTATGTCCAAAAGTAAGCCTTAGAATAAGGGGGGTAGACTTCTCCGCCAACCTCATTGTTTTGGATTCTCAAGGGTTGGACATTATACTTGGTATGGACTGGTTGAGGAAGCACAATGGAGTTATTGAGTGTGCCACGAAGACGGTGAAGTTGACCAACGAAGAAGGGATCACCGTAGAATTTGAAGCATCTCAAACCGCACCGAAGCAATTGGAGTTGAATCATATGGACGGTGCCGCAATTGAGGAGATTCCGGTGGTGTCTGAATTTTTGAATGTTTTTCAGACGAGTTGCCAGGTATGCCACCCGATCGAGACATTGAGTTTGTTATTGATTTAATACCTGGAACTGCACCTATAGCTAAGAGGCCATATAGGATGCCTCCTTTGGAATTAGCGGAGCTCAAGAAGCAAATTCAAGAGCAATTAGAGAAGGGTTTTATTCGCCCTAGCTCTTCACCTTGGGGAGCGCCCGTGCTGTTCGTGGACAAGAAGGATGGATCCCAAAGGATGTGTGTGGATTACCGAGCTCTCAACGAGGTAACAATCAAGAACAAGTACACCTTGCCGCGCATAGAAGACTTGTTTGATCAGATGAAGGGTGCTTGTGTCTTCTCTAAGATTGATTTGAAGTCGGGATACTTTCAAATGAAGATTAGACCATCGAAGATACCCAAGACAGCTTTTAGGACACGGTATGGATCTTATGAGTACACCGTGATGTCATTTGGATTGACAAATGCGCCTGCCTACTTTATGTACCTCATGAATAAGTTCTTCATGGAGTACTTGGATAAGTTTGTTGTGGTGTTTATTGATGACATTATGATCTACTCGAAGGATGAAAAAGAACATGAGGAACACTTGAGGCTTATGTTGCAGAAATTGAGGGAGCATCAATTGTATGCCAAGTTCAACAAGTGTCAGTTTTGGTTGAGAGAGGTGTCGTTTTTGGGTCATATAATTTCAGGAGGAGGAGTATCGGTTGACCCCGGAAAAGTGAGAGACGTGTTGAAGTGGGAACCACCGCAAAATGTCAAGGAAATAAGGAGTTTTCTTTGGATGGCTGGATATTACCGTAGATTCATCAAGGACTTTTCCAAGATAGCCAAGCCTATGATGGAGTTGCTAATGAAGGGAAAGGCGTTCTAATGGAGTGAAGCTTGTCAGAATAGTTTTGAGGAGTTGAAGAAGAGGTTGATAACAACCCCAGTTTTGGTACTGCCGGATATAAGCAAGAGTTTCGATATTTATTGTGACGCATCAAGACAAGGACTCGGGTGTGTTTTCATGCAAGAAGGTCAAGTGGTCGCCTACGCATCAAGACAACTGAAGAAACATGAGCAGAATTACCCAACACATGATTTAGAACTTGCAGCCGTGGTGCATGCATTGAAGATTTGGAGGCACTATATTCTTGGACATAGGTGTGAAATTTATACGGATCATAAGAGTTTGAAGTATATTTTCACGCAAACGGATCTGAACTTGAGGCAACGGAGATGGTTGGAGCTCATCAAAGATTATGATTTGGGGATCAACTATCATCCGGGAAAAGCCAATGTAGTGGCCGATGATTTGAGTAGAAAAGGAGTAAGTCATCAACTCACAATTCGAGAGTTACCATTCAAGTTATGTAAGGAGTTTGAAAGGTTGAACCTCAGATTTGTAAATGAGATGGAGATGATGGAGTCAAACCCAACCTTGGAGCAAGAAATTCGAGAGGCACAAACCACAGATGAAGAGATAAAGGAAATCAAGGACAGGACCGAAGAAGGGAGAGAATTTAGATTTGATGAAGATGAACATGGTACCTTATGGCTTGGAAAAAGGATTGTCGTGCCTAAGGTGAAGCATATTCGGGAGACGATATTGAAAGAGGCACATGACTCACCTTACTCAATTCACCCCGGTTGTAGAAAGATGTACAAAGACTTGAAGACTAGCTATTGGTGGGATAGCATGAAGAAGGACATAGCTGAATATGTGGCATTGTGTGATGTGTGTCAACGAGTCAAGGTGCAACATCAAAGGCCAGCTGGATTATTGCAACCATTAAAGATTCCATAATGGAAGTGGGAATAAATCGGTATGGACTTCATAGTTGGGTTACCACGTACTCGGTCCGGGTATGACTCAATTTGGGTAATTGTGGATCGCTTAACCAAGTCAGCTCATTTTGTCCCTGTGAAGACCAAATATACAGCTGCACGATTGGCTGAAATATACATGGAGCATATTGTGTGTCGACATGGAGTCCCGAAGAAGATAGTCTCGGATAGAGGTTCTCAATTTACCTCTAGATTTTGGCAAAAATTGCATGAAGTTTGGGAACGAGGTTGAATTTTAGTTCAGCGTATCATCCTCAAACGGATGGACAAACCGAGAGGACCAATCAGATTTTGGAGGACATGTTAAGAGCTTATGCTTTAAAGCATGTGAAAAGTTGGGACAAAAGCTTGCCATACGCAGAATTTTCATACAACAATAGTTACCAAGCAAGCCTCGAAATGTCACCGCATGAAGCACTTTATGGAACGAAGTGTAGGACACCTTTATTCTGGAATGAGGCAGGAGAAACTCAAGTATTTGGACCGGATGTGTTGCAAGAAGCCGAAAAGCAAGTCCAAATAATTTGTGAAAACTTGAGGGCTGCCCAATTAAGGCAAAAAAGGCTATGCGGACAATAGGAGAAGGAAACTAGCCTTTGAAGTGGGAGATTTTGTTTACCTCAAGGTGTCACTAATGAGGGGTCATAAGAGGTTTAACATAAGAGGAAAGCTAGCACCTCGCTATATTGGTCCGTTCAAGATTTTGGACAAAAGAGGAGAAGTAGCATATAAGTTGTAGATGCCAGCTCATCTTTCAGACGTACATGATGTCTTTCATGTTTCCCAGCTCAAGAAGTGCTTGAGAGTACCAGAAGAACAAGTGCCAATGGAAGGATTGGAGTTAGAGGAATATTTGACATATGCCGAGCAACCGGTTAAGATCTTGGAAACCAAGGAGAGAGTCACAAGGAACAAGGTGATTCGATGGTGTAAAGTTCAATGGAAGCACCACTCAGAAAAAGAAGCAACGTGGGAATTGGAGGATGATCTCAAGGACTTTCCCTATCTCTTCTCTTCCGCATCGAATCTCGAGGGCGTGATTCATTTTAAGGGGGGTAGGTTTGTAACACCCTCATTTTCATGCATCATGCCCTACATACACTCATATACATGTTTAACATTAACCCACAACAAGAGGAACGAGTTTAAAATTGATTTGGAACAAAACCGCACTTAAAATGCAGGAAAGTGCGGACTAGTCTGATTTTGCTGAGGACTAGTCCGATTTCTCTCTAAAAACGGACCTGTCCAATTTTGCTGCAGACTAGTCCGATTTTGGCCCCTGCAAACTTTCGGACTTGTACGATTTTGTGCGGACTAGTCCGATATTCCATGAATCCTTGAAAAATTGCTAAGCCCTTGGACTTTTTCGGACTAGTCCGATGTTCCAGCGGACTTGTCCGTTTTCCTCTCTGTTTTTTGTCGGACTTGTCCGATTTTTTGCCAGACTTGTCCGATTTTCTCTCTGGACGACTTTGGACTAATCCGGTCCTTTCCGGACTTGTCTGATATTTTGCGACTCCGAGTTGATCTTTTGTTTTACGACTTGTTTCTTGGGTTTCACGTTAAGCGGAGGATCTTCAGCACCAAGAGGTTGAAGGCTTTGATCCTAATCAACAGCAAGAGCAAGGCAAGTGTCCTTGAAGCATATTGATCCTGTTTTAAAACAAATGTTTTGTTTGCAAAACTGCATGCTTGTGTCAATTTTGATGGGAATCCTATGATAGGAAGTTTATTAGCTTTGTTTAACCACTCTTGTCACCTGGAATATATGGTAGAGAGTCGGGAAGGGCTGTTTACCTTTTGCTTCGCTTAATAGACTGGGATGGGAAACAACTATACCGTTCAATTTAATTCTGCATGGATGAGACTATGGTTAACATGAACTGGTCAATATGATATGGTAATGGGTGATCTAAGCAAGTCTGGTATGTGGATGGGTTGGACGTATGGTGGTTTGCTTGCTTTAGGTCTAAGGACCGGTTCATGCGAGAATAAGCCAGGACAACAGTGCCACCACGAGGCCAAGTATGGGTGCAGCATAGCTGATTAATTAGGGCTTTGCCAGTGCTATTTGGACCATTAAGGATGCTCGGGGAAGAGTAGTCAGATTGGGTTTGTTGATGATTGGTGGGACTACCCTGGGATCCGAATGGCTCAAGAGGGGGCCCTTGGTTGAAGATGTGCTCAGTTGGAGGCATCGCCACCGGTGAAACCTCAGTGGGGTCTGAATAGACTAGTAATCCCTTTATAAAGGCTATTTTGTGATCTCTTGGCCATACATCAAAGGAAGTGTAATTGGTGAAACGGAGGTTCTCTTGTCGCCGACGGGTGATGAAATCACAAACACGTGGGTAAAGAGGTACAAACTCTGCAGAGTTAAATAAAACTATCATGATAGCCGTGCTCCCGGTTATGAGCACCTGGACAACTTCCATGATTAGAGGGTACTCGGTATTGGGATGGTATTTGGGATGGTTATGGTTTGGTAATGGTTATGGTCGGTTATGGATTTATTTCTGGTGTTGAATATGGTTATTGGCAAATAGTAAAATCTGGAATTATGGATGAGGATGGTGAATTATGGACTGGTATTAAGGTATTACTTATGATTATGATGGGTTTACTTCACATACATATAATATATTGCTTTTCAAATGTTTTAATGTACTTTTCAGCACTTTGCCATTATTATTGTTGTCATTTGAATCAGCCACATGTCATATTTTCCACACTTGTTGAGTACGACATGTACTCACTCTTGCAATCCCCCCCCCAACAGTTGCAGGTCAGGATTGGGAGTTTAATGGCGATATTGCGGAGTTCTAGGCCGTGTGTACCGTCAGCTTTGCCTGTTGTGTTTTTGGAGCTGCGCTATCCCTTATGCTTAGTTTGCTTAGTTGCTTAATTAGTTTATTTCCGCTGCATTAGTTGAACTTGTCATAAATATTCATTAGAGGTTGTATTCAAGGATAATCTGGTTTGTGTAATAAAATTTGGATAATTAATCTTGTTATGTGGTAATTTTCTGTATATCATTTGTGATTGCACTCGTGTATGTGTGGTGAACATCCTGGGCACACATACGCGTTAGCTTGGTTCATTTTCCGGAACCGGGCGTCACAATATAACTCAATTATGTGAAGAAAAAGTCATTTCTTGCACCCGTCACCTTTCTGCATAACCTAATTCTAATTGTCCTTGGAAGAATAGTGAATGTGGGATTTTTATGCAGGAAATGAGATGAAAGGGGGAGAGCAATCCTAAAAAGTATCATCTAGCCAATCAAGCGCCGACACGTGGCATCAGATGGATCAAATGGCCCACAAACAGATGTATCCAAAAAGCTCCAAGTGTGTATCACCCATATTAGTCAATGGGACCCACCTGGAAGTGACATGGAGAAAAAACACTGGAATTGGTCAGAAGACCAGTTCGGCCGCACTATTGGTTCGGCTGAACCCTTCCTGGAGCCAAACGCGGTCAACTTCCATGTGTCGACTCTCTGTGGTGCCCTGATAACGATGAAGACTGATTTGTGCGCTTTTGGTGGTGGGAACCAACTCTTCTCCAGCTATAATAGGACCCCCTACCCCTCACCTCGACACACACTACTTGAGCTTCATTCTATTGTATCCACTATCTTCCATAGTCTTACAGGAGTTTAGGCTGTAGAGAGGAGAATCTCTAGTCCCTAGTCCAAATTAGGAAAGTAGTAGAAGGAGTCTCTCTTTCCAATTCCAAATTGGGAAAGGTATGACTCATGTATTCCTTTTTGTATTTGTGACTTTATGTCTTCTTTTATACATATGCTTGGATGAAGCGTTTCTTGTTTGATCGTGGAGTCCATGTATGTGGTAGGGGTAGTCTTTATGATTATGCCATAACAATCTTATTCAATCATCATAAACACTACAAACCTCAACTATAGTCTAATTAGTTATAATATGATCATGTTAATATGAATAACTTATGTCTAAACATTTGTTCAACGATGTTTTGGTTAGTCATTTCATTAAGATGGCTTGTGCCTTGGCTCTGAAGGTAGTCACTTAATATACTAGGATGGCTCTAGGATAGTTAAGTAGCGTTGGATGTCTCATAGACCCACAGATTGAAGAGGTAGGCAGTCGGTGGTGACATCCCTATTTGTCCTTTGTAATCCTCCATGTTCGGCTACGCCACTGGCTCTTTGCGGGAGTTGCCCAAGTATTTCTAGGGGTAAGCCCGTGCCTGATGTGTTGAACAACATAGCATAAGGATTAACTATTGACATGCTCATTAGTATCTAACCTAGTCTATGTATATGTGTATTAGAGGCATTGATGGATCAACTTCCTAACTCTTAGTGTAATCTCCCTTAGACCCATTTACCTCTCCTTAAAATAGAATGCTTTTGTATGTGTCACACTACCTCCACTTCTCTATTATCCATCCTCACTAGAAGCTTACCTTTACCAATCTACCCTTTTCATTTGATGATTGCTACACTTCCACCTAGCCTTCCTATGGGACAAAATAAATGACACCCTTGGAATACTATTTTAAGGGGAAATGCTACACCTATAGTTTTCGTGTGCTTGCAAATTTATTATGTACGTAAGAAACATCAAAAGTAAGTAAAATGAATTAATTCCTCAATGAACAGTCATGGGATGGAGGATGTGCGTTGATTATCGAAAACCCAACAAGGCGACTAGGAAGGATCATTTTCCACTACCCTTCATCGATGATATGTTGGATCGGTTGGCAAAACATTCCTTCTTCTGTTTCCTTGATGGACTTTCAGGCTATCGTCAAATTCCCACCCATACCGACAATCAAAGTAAGACCACATTCACATGTCCGTATGGGACGTATGCATACCGGCGAATGTCTTTTGGACTGTGTAATGCACCTGCCTCTTTTCAAAGGTGCTTGATGTCTATATTTTCTGACATGATTGAGGAAATCATGGAAGATTTCATGAACGATTTCTCCATCTATGGAAAAAGTTTTGATCACCGTTTGGATAATTTTGACATGGTCTTACAAATATGCTATGAGAAGGACCTGGTACTTAATTGGGAGAAGTGCCATTTTATGGTTTGTTAAGGGATCGTTCTTGGACACTTGGTGTCTGAGATGGGGATAAAGGTGGACAAAGAAAAAATTGAAGTTATTGAGCAACCTTCACCTCTCGTCAACATAAGGGGAATCCATAGCTTCTTAGGCCGTGCGGGTTTCTATCGACGCTTTATTATGGACTTCTTCAAAGTTGCTAGACTCGTCACAAACCTATTAGCTAAAGAAGATCCCTTTGATTTCAATGAGGAGTGCCTTAAATCCTTTGATACACTCAAAAAGGTACTTGTCTCGGCTCCAAACATCCAACCCACTGACTGGACGATACCATTCAAAATCATGTGTGATGCCAGCGATTTTGCTGTTGGTGCGGTCTTAGGCCAAACAAAGATAAGAAGCATCACGCCATAGCCTACGCTAGCAAGGCTCTAAATGGAGAACAACTCAATTATGCCACTACGGAAAAAGAGGTCCTGGCAGTAGTCTTTCCTATAGATAAGTTTATGTCCTATTTTGTTGGAGCCAAGGTCATTGTTCACAGACCATGCTGCCTTGAAATTTCTGCTCACCAAAAAAGACACTAAGCCAAGGCTAATCCAATGGATTCTCCTACTCCGAGAATTTGATTTGGGGATTAAGGATAAGAAAGGAGTGGAGAATTCCCTTGCGGATCATCTCTCATGTATGGATGTCACGCAACACATGGATGTACCCATCAATGACTTCCTATCTGATGACATGTTGCTTAAGGTGACCAACTCTCACCCTTGGTACGCGAACATCGTGAACTTTATGGTCATGGGGTACATGCTGCTAGGGGAAAACAGAAGGAAACTTATTTATGAGAGCCGTAGACACCTGTCGGACGACCCATATCTCTATCGAGTATGTGCCGATAGCCTTCTTAGAGGTGTGTCCCCACAATCTAAGGCACCAAAATCATCGAAAAATGGCATGTTGGCCCCTATTAAGGCCATTGCGGTGTTTATCGTACTCAGGCAAAGATCAGGCAAAGTGGATTCTATTGGCCTTCTATGTACGTATGAAGATGCCAAGGAATTCATTCACTGATGTTGGAAATGATAAAAGCACGGAGGAATAACCTCTCGTAATGCCATGCCCTTACATATAATCTCCAAGTCGAATTATTCTATGTGTGGAGTATTGACTTCATTTGACCTTTTCGAAAGTCCCATGAATGCGAGTATATTCTGGTGGCCGTCGATTATGTGTCAAAATGGGTAGAGGCATTGCCTTGCAAAAATGCCAACCCCAGGCACGCTAGGAAAATGTTCCATGAGATCATTTTCCCATGCTTTGGCACTCCCCAAATGGTCATAAGTGATGTAGGGTTTCATTTCATTTATAAGAATTTCCAGAACTTTCTAAGGGATCTTGGAGTTCAGCATAATATTGCTACTCCCTACCACCCACAAACAAGCGGTCAAGAAGAAACATGTAACAAGCATATCAAGAATATTCTTGGAAATAGAAGCAGGATGCAAGCATAAGGTGTGAGACTTTTGTGTGCTGAATACATTGGCAATTAGAATAAAAGTGAAGGTTTACATTCAAAGTTTTGAGCATACATTGAGACACCACGATACACCCCGATACACACTGTCTGATCTTGTCTCAGTACATTTTGTGAGTAACGTTACCTTTGATATTTTTGGACTGTCCAAACTATTCAATGTGTTTTTGCAAGTAACGTTACCCTCGAGGGTTTCAGATTGTCCAAACATTTTCTCACGTGAGTTGCACGTGTTTCACGCTTCAGGTTGTCCGAACTTTCACTCACATGAGCTGCACGTGAGTCGATGTGGTGGGAGTGTTTTCGGGAGTAACATTTACTCTTTACTTGGTTAGGACTTTCTGAACTTTCCGACACGTGATTTGCACGTGAGTTTCATCTTGGAATATCCGATCTTTTGTCTCTACGTTGCAGCACCACTTTTGGACTACTTGATATTTCAAGATGCTAAAATGATTGTGCGCCTGTTCTGTTTTTAACTTGCAATGTTTTGAACTTGCTTTTGGCTTATGGGAAGGTTTTCTTTTGTCTAAGTTTTTAAAGTGTTATGGATGATCATGGTGGTTTTTATCTTGCTATTTTTTTAAGATTCTTACGTGAGATGCTCACATAAGGTGTTGTGGTTATCAGACTAATGTGAGTCAAGTTGAGGACTTGTGCTCTGAAGAATTGGTTGTTTATTCATGTGCATGTGTTGCTTGAGGTCAAGACATGAGTGGTGATGGGATACATTGAACTAATGTTAGGGAGAAGATGAGGTTCAACAACCAAGTTCTAGAGGAATTGTGGTTGAGTTTATTAGGAGGTCGCACATCATGTTTGGGTCAAGAACAATGCAGATGAAGGTTACGTGAACCTTTTGGAAAGTGTTTGCACATATGCAAGAGGTGAATGGACGTGACTACATTGTCCCAAGACGTGGTGAAGTTATATGGACATGAAGATGTGGCCGGAAAAGTCCAACCGGCTGGATTATGCCTGAGGCTGCGGCTGAGGTGTTTATGCTTCGCTGATGGAAAGTTTCCAGTTTGTTTTGGTTAGATTTCATGTGGTTCACGAAGTTTAGTTGTTTTATGAATGTTTAGGACACTCATAAGGTATTTGGAACTATTAAGATTTCTTGTATCTGCGTATGGAAGAGTCTTGAGCAGTTATGGAAAGTTTTGGTTTAAACTGAGTAGGATTACTGTCCTAGTTAGGATTGGGTTGGCCGTAGGCCTGGTTATATAAGCAAGAGAGGCCAGAGATCATGGGTAGACGAGTTTGGGGCTGTTCCTCTTGTGTTTTGATCATTAAAATTTGTAGTTTAGAGGAGCTTTTATGCCTTGTTCGCCCGACTTGTTTTTATCAAGTCTTTCTCGTCGAGTTTTTGCGCTATCCGACCCTTCTTCATTGTTTTGATCGTAACTTGAGTTTTACAAGTCCAATCGACGTGATTCTTTTTGTGTTGTCTTCACGACTAAATACTCTATCATCTATAAAAATTTCATGGTCATTGGATTTGTGGGTTTTTGAGTCACATGAGTTTCTTTGAAGTGTTGCAGATCTATTTGCTCTTTGGTAGAACACATTGACCGTTGCTCAGGGTTTTGGTCATAACTTGAGTTTTACTTGACATTTTCTTGTGATTCTTGTTGTCCTATATTTGTGACTTGATTCTCTAGGATCCACACTGATTTGTCACATTTTGAACACGTTGGAACACTTGCACACACGGTTTCTCTATCAGATTAATTTTTTGCCGAGGGGTTTTTGTTGCTTCCGCATAAAAAGTTTTAATCTACCATTTAGGATAGCTTTTCACATGATCTTCGATCCTACAGAAGCTACCCGATGCATTGTGGGCATATCGAACTGCCTACAAGACATCCATTGGCATGTATCGATTCCAACTTGTTTATGGAAAGACTTGCCATCTTGTGTAGAGTTGGAACATAGAGCTCATATTACATAAAACGGTGGAACATGGATCTGGATAAGGATAGAAAGCACCATTTGAGGCAGGTCTCCGAGCCTGGGAATGGAGGGATAAGGCATACCATAGTGCCAAGATGTATATGGGAAGAACCAAGAGATGGCACGATAAATGGATTACACCAAAGGAGTTTAAGCCTAGAGATAAAGTCCTCCTCTTTAACTTCAGGGTAAAGCTCTTTGGACTTGGGAAATTACGAGGTAAATGGGATGGACCATTTACCATAATATAAACTTCATCTCATGGGGCCATCCCACTCCAAGATGAGGGCCATCAATTTAAAGTAAATGGACACCGTCTCAAAATGTTCTTAGATTCCTAAGAGGAGTTGGAAAAGGAATTCGACGTGATAAATTTAATCAATGTTCATGCCATTCTTCCAAATTCCACTTAAATCCTCAAAGTCCAATAAGTGGCCCCACTAGAAGATTCATCCATATGGCCCACAGAATCCCAACTAAACCCTAGGTGCTACAACATCCTTCTCATTTCCACCTTGCCCATCCCATGCTCTATCTTAGGTGCTAGTTTTTCAATTTCAATTTTCATTCAAGCACCCCCCCCCCCATTTTGGGTTCAATAAATAGAACTAGTCGGCTTAGCTAACACTGTAAAGTTCCCTTTAATTTATCATTGCATTTGTGTCCAACAAAGTTTCCAGGAACAAGTGTGGGGGAGGAGTCCCTCCATGATTGGTGATGTTTAGATCACACGCTTCACCCGAGGACACGTCGCAAATAGACACGCGATATGACAAGACAAAGCGGAGCACCAGGGGAGCCCGACCGAGGTTGACGGACCCCCTGGCTCTGCCGACCTGTGGGTAGCCCCTCTCAGGCCTATTACACTATACAACATCGGTTTTGATCTCTTATCCCCTACTCTTGGTGATTCACTGCAACTTGAGTTGAATTTTTTGATGCATTCATGAAAATTCAAATTAAAATCAACTCAATCAAAAGAAACATTGAAAATTTCTTAAATATGAGATTAGTATACCCTGTATTTTGATTTCACTACCATGTTTCTTGACTCTTTGTTGGCGGCTGTTATATACCAATTTCACCCGTTAATATAACTCAATCATGTGAAGGAAATATCATTTCTTTCATAGATCACCTTCCTATTTAACCTATTTCCACTTGCCCTTGGAGAAATTAGTGCATGCATGTATTTTATATATAATTAAAGTGAAACAAGGGGATGGATGTTATAAAATATCATCCAAGCCAATCAAGCGTGACATGTGGCACCACATGGATCAAATGGCCCACAAACAGATGTATATGAGGCCATCCAAGGGTGTACACCCTATATAAGTCAATGGGACCCAGCTGGAAGCCACCTGGAGAAAGCACAAGACGTTTGGAGCCAGGAACAGGTCTGTCAACATGGTGGTTCGCCCCAACCTCTTCCTTGCGCCAAACCCGATTAACTTCCATGTGTTGGCTCCTCCCGACTTGAAGAAGTCGTTGATGATTGATTCGTGCGCTTTTGGTGGTAGGAATCGACCCTTCTCCAGCTATAAATAGGACCCCTCACACCTCACTTCAACACACACCACGTGATCATCATTCTATTGTTTACACTAGTTCTCTTAGTCCTTAGTGGAGTTAGGCTATAGGGAGGAGAGCCTCTTGTCCCAAGTACAAATTGGGAAAGGTATGGCTCATGTATATTTTGTTATATTTGTGACTTTATGCATAATAAAGATATTATCTTTAGTCTTCTTTTATTCATATACTTGGATGAAGCGTTTCTTGTTTGATTGTGGATTCCATGTATGTGGTAGGAATAGTCTTTATGATCACGCCTTAATATCATTATACTATCATCATAAACACTATAAACCCCCACTATAGTCTAAGTAGTTATGATATGATCATGTTAATATGAATAACTTTTGCTATGTCTCAACATCGGTTCAATAATGCTTCGGATAGTCATTGCCTTAGGATGGCTTGTGCCGTGGCTCCTAAGGTATTTACTTAATATGCTAGCATGGTGCTAGGATAGTTAAGTAGCGTTAGATATCTCGTAGACTCACGGTTTGAAAAGGTAGGCAGTAGGTGGTGACAACCCTATTTGTCCTTTGTAATCCTCCACGTTCGGCTATGCCACAGGCTCTTGTTGGCAGTCGTCCTAGTATTGCGAGGGGTAAACCTGTGCCTGATATGTTGAACAACATAGCATAAGGATTCACCATTGACATGCTCATTAGTATCTAACCGATATTATGTATATGCATATTAGAAGCATTGTAGGAGCATCTCCCAAATTCTTAGTCTAACCTCAATTAGGACTTATCTATCCTTTAGAATAGATTGCTCTGGTGTGTGTCACACTACCCATATATTATCAACTTACCCTTGTCTTGATAATTGATTAGTAGTTCATAGCTTGATCATAAGAGTACCGTTTACTTTACTCAATTGCCTTCGTTTGGGATAAATACAATACCCTTGGGAATAATGTTGGGTGAAATGCTACACGTTGTTTCCGTGCACTTGCGGCCCTCATCTCTTTCGATACATGATTTGTGACGTAGGAAATGTCAACAAGCATTTCTGGCGCTGTTGTCGGAGATGATTTGTTAAGTTTCTTAGTAGCTCTCAACAAGCATTTCTGGTGCCATTGCCAGGGAAGGCGAAGGAAATGAAGGATAGCTATCACTTGATATTAAGATATAGGTACTGATAGTTATTAGACAGGATTACCCTTGCTCGTTTTCTCCTTTTGTGTGAAAACAAGGTAGTGTTGGCTAACCCATTTCATAGGATGGCCAACGAGGACGCTAGTGCTCAACTTTAATATGATTGAAGGCGTACCTCAACAAATATCCGCTAGGCAACACCATTGCCTTTTGCGGAAGAATTCCAGCTTCCAGTAGGAACCAAAGTCATACATCCCTAACCTTGAGGGAGGCTCCAAGAGTTCTTCTTTGTTTGCCTCCATCATGGGGTGGATAGTTGGCTCTTCATCCAACACTCATGTCATGGGTTGGCTCCACCAATCCATGATCACATACGTGCTGGAGCTGAAGAAGCCCTATTCACATTCATCATGGATGAGAATATGGTCTCTACTTATGGGGTGGATTGAAGAATGCTCTGGTTCCCTTAGCTTGGCATGCACAAAACTTTACAAGGTGCACATGTTAGCTATGGAACTACACCTCCCACTGAAATATCATGAAGAACAAGCCAATGGAGAAGTGTTTGGATGATCCAAGACATGGATATTCACATGATTTGTGAAAATCTGTGTCAACATGGGCCACTTGGGGAATCATTTTCCTAAGACCCATGAGGATTCTTCCTTTCAACACAACTCCAATGGATATCACCTACAAGTAGGTCAAGGGTGGAATCAATATCACCCTTGTAATCAAGGAGGCTATGGGGATGTTAAGGGCTTTAAGTCCAACTAGCCTACCTTGAAGTATCTTTTCCAGGCCAAGAGTGAAAACAAGACAACATTTACATGAAGCTGTTGGCCAAGTACAAGAAACTTAAATAACATTCATGATCCAAGATATCCCACAATCACTTGTTGGGATCCCTACCATTTGACCAAGCCCATGCAACATAGGGCAAGTGACATTGTGGATGAAGCGTTTCATATTTGACTGCGGAGTCCACATGTCATCATGTTTAAGGAAGCTTTTGATCCATGATCAAAGTATGGGTTAACCTTAAGGGATATCGATATGGTCGAAGTGGCACCCCAAAAAGAGGGACAAGCCTCACCATGCTCATAAGAGAATATCTTCAAGAGGGAGAAGCCGTCACTACATCAACAAGTATCCATCAAACGACGGAGAGGCTAGTGCCATCATGTAGTCCACATGTCCAACTAACATGCCAAAGGAGACTTGACATGTCAATTAAGAGAAGTTTTCCACATCCTCAACTCCGGGATTGGACAACAAATCATCACACTAAAATGGACGGAGGTAAGTTCCACTCATTGGACTTCAAAAATTCGGTGAGTCCTTGCCAATAGGTTAATTGGTAGTTATATCATATTTGTTTTCTTAATTCCATATTTGAATTACCCATAAATTTTTGCATTTGCATTTAGCATGTTTGAATTTTCACACCTAAATGATGGAAAATAAAATTTCCAACCATCATAAAACTAAAATCTTGAATTAGGAAATAAATTTATCTGGATATGAACCTTGGGCGTAACCACTTGAATTCATCTTACTAATTCAAACCAAAAATATTTCCCTTAAATAATCTTGCATTTGCATGTTGTTTCAAGTTGGGCAAAACAATTTTACAAAGGGTACGACATGCTTTTTAGCTAACCTAACCCGTTTTTGAGTTTTTTTTGTTCTTGATTTTTGTGCAGCCGGGACAAAATTTGTAAAGAGGTTGGAAGGCATCATCAAGTGCATATCTCTCCATCGATCTCATTTTTAGTTTGTGGTGGAGGAATGCTCAAGATGGTGGCCCAATGGAGGACCAAGATGAAGCTCATTCAACTCCAACCTCAACTTGGCAGGAGACATTGAACATGAAAGCTACACCAAAATCCATGGTCATGAGTTTCTCACTTAATGACCTTCAACGAAGACTACTCTTCAATTTAGGTACAAGTTCAAATTTTCCATCGTTTGAATTATGTAGGATCGAAGACCACGTGAAAAGCTACCAGAGGGGGGGGGATGAATGGTAGATTACAACTTTTTGAGTGGAAGCAACAAAAAGCCCTCGGTAGAAAACTGATCCGTTAAAGAAATTAGCGAGCAAAGAGGTTGTCGATGGACTCACATGGTCGCATCTCAAAGCGCATGTACTCCTTTTTGAACATGTCTTGTCTGACCTCCTTGATCGTGTTGGATCCTTCGTGATAATCACATAGAGCTTTTCAAACATCGTACGCAGATCGGGGGTGAGTAACATAGTCGAAGTCGCTTTGAGATAGTCCTTGTATGATCAGGTTCTGAGCCTTGTTGTTATTGTCGACATCTCTCATATTTGAAGCTGTAACTTGATCGTTTGATGGCACTTCATAAGTCTTGTACACCTTTTCCCATATTGAAAAGCCTTGCGCTTGAATGAAAACCTCTATGCGTGCCTTCCAAACCTGAAAATCAATACCACTAAACACACAAGGTTTGGCAGAGTTTTTCTCCATGATGATTATTCAAAACACATGCAAATGAAAATCTACCAAAGTGGTTTCATCGGAAGCAACGAACCCCCCCCCCCCCCCCCCCCCGCAGAAAATTGATATATTAAAGAACGTGTGTGCGACTAATCTAAACGTGATCAATTGTGACAAAACCAGTATAGAGTGTGGATAATCAAGTCACGAAGGCGTCACAGAAAGAATCACGAAAATCCATCGAGAAAAACTCATGTTCCGATCAAAAGATCAAACAAAGGTCAATCTGTTCTACCCAAGAAAAAAAACAGATCTGCAACACTTCAAAGAATCTCGTGTATATCAGAAACCACAAATCCAATGACCAGGAAATTTTCACAGATTATAGATAATCAAGTTGTGAAGACAACCCAAAAAGAATCCCGTCAACTGGATATGTAAACCTCGAGTTATTATAAAACCACTAGAGCAAGGTAGTACTGTGCAAAAACTCGACGAGAAAAACTTGTCTGAAACAAGTCGGATGAACAAGGCACAAAAGTTTTTTTAAACAAAGATCTTTACTCAAAAGAACACAACAGGAAAAACCCAAATCCGTGCACCACGAGCTCTGGCCTCCCTTGCTTATATAACCAGCCATGAGGCCAACCCAAACCAACCTAGGACTCGTATCCTACTCAGTTTCCACCAAAACTTTTCATAACTGCTCAAGACTCTTCCATACGCAGATAGAAGCAATCTTAAGACTTCGAAATGCCTAAGGAACATATCCCAGATTCTTAAAACAACTCAACTTTGTGTTCACCACGAAATCCTAACATAACCAACTCAAACCCGACTCAGCCGCAGCCTGAGTCGATAACCTAGTTGGTTGGACCTTTTCGACCAATTCTTTACATCCACATCTCTTCATGAAGCCTTGTAAGCGTGTATCCACGTCCATGCACTCCTTGCACATGTGCAAAAATCTTCCAATGACATCCACCATACCTTCATATGCATTGTTCTTGATTCAAACATGTTGCGCAACCTCCCGATCAACTCAAGCACAATTCCTTCCTAACTTGGTTGTTGAACCTCATCTTCTCCCTAAGTCCAGTTCAATGGATACCATCACCAGCCATGTCTTGAACTCAAGAAACACCTGCACATGAATAAACAACCGATACTTCCGAGCACAAGTCCTTGACTTGACTCTAGTTAGTTCTGATAACCACAACACCTTACGTGAGCACCTCACATAAGCATGTTGCAAACCATAGCATAACTATATCAGCCATAACCACCAACACACACCAAAAATTTAGTAAAAGAATGCTATGCAATCTTTCCATAATCCAAAAATCAAGTTCGAAACATTGCAAGTTAAAAGCAGAACCATTGCAATCTAGCACCAGACCTTGCCAAAGCTAACCGGACCTTGAGACGAATCATACCAAAGCTAGCAGATCCTAGAGCCGAAGCTTACCAAAGCTAGTCGGACCTAGCGCCGGAGCTTACCAAAGCTAGTCAGACCTAGCGCTGGAGCCGACCAAAGCTAGTCGTACCTCGCCACAGCAAGTCGGACCTAACCAAAATAAGTCGGACCTAGACAAAGAAGTCAGATCTAGCCAAAGCAAGTCGGACCTTACGTTGGACCTTGCCTGAGCTACCCAAAACAAGCTGGACCTATCATCGGAACTTGTAGGAGCTCGGACCTAGAGTTAGACCTTGTTAAAAGGGTGTTTAGGTAGTATTGAAAACTTTTATCCTCATAGCCAATGTATTCGGCACACATAGGTCTCACAATCACCCCCTCGATGAATGCATTGGCAACACCACTTAAAATACGAATGTTGACTTATTCACATGAAAAGTTTTGAAAACAATTTTCTCCCCAAAATATTCCCCCTCTTTGTAATTCGGAAATATGAGAAGAATCGTGCCAAAACACTTGCAAATGTGTGCAATGTGTGATCAATTTCCCCCCCTTTGACAATGTATTCAGCAAGGTACAAAAGAGAAATTTTAATTTATTATGAGCATATTATAACATATACATATAAATCAAAGCTCATCCAAGTCATACTATCAAGTAACTTACACTATCACATCAATGAAATACATAAAGTAGTGTAAGCCATGCTAGAGATCAAATGTATTTTTCAATTTAAGCAAGTCATGATCTCACAAACTTAACTATTTCAATACCTGAAAGCATGACACTTGTTGCTGCAATTTTCATTTTTCGATATTATTTAAAGCACAATTTCGGATCAAATAATATTTGCAAGAGATTATATGCCGCATCTGCCTTATTCTAAGCAACCAAGCCAAGCATATGTCTTTTGACAATCAGAAGCTTAAGGTCATGGTTTTAGTCACACACAACTTCTTCTAAGTTCATTTCAAAAGTGCAATGATAAGCGATATCAAAAGAAGAAGTGCGATGCATGCATATTCTCTTGATCTTTTCTCATTTTTATTTGATCATAAAATCTCAACATGTATATAGTTGATTGATTAATTTTTAATTATTAAAAGCACTTGTGAGCATGAAACAAGTTCAAAACTACAAGAAATTTCGATCATGACCAGATTTAGTGTATAATTATTCCAATTACTAGTCATGGAAAAAACTACGAAATGTATAACATTAGTAATGTAGTAAGAACTTTCAGCATGTAAAAGGAATCCCAAAATCTTATATGTATGAAATACTATGCTCATATTATTTTTAATTGAGATTCACAAATAGACTTTCCAAGTTTTAAAAACTCCCCCTCAATAAGCCATGAGGATGCATAACCCATATTTCGCTACGAATGAAACAAAAATGAGTGAAATCCAAAGGTTTTGAGAAAAATCTCAGCCAATTGTTGTTCGGTATCTACATGGTGAAGCACAATGTTTCCTTTTTCAACATTATCATGGAGAAAGTGACAACTAATGTCAATGTGCTTTTGTTCTCGAATGTTGCACTGGATTTTTAGCAATGCAAATGGCACTAGTGTTATCACAAAATAGTGGAACACTATCTAGATCAAGCCCATAGTCCTTAAGTGGTTGATCAATCCAAATAATTTGTGAGTAAGCGCTAACAGCAGCTACATATTCAGATTCGGCTGTGGATTGTGCAACTGAGTTTTGTTTTCTAGAGGACCAATCAACAAGAGAATTACCAATAAAATGACAAGCACCCAAAGTACTTTTCCTATCAATCCTACATCCCCCAAAATCAGCATCTTAAAAAGCTTTCAAAGTAAAGGTTGAGGAAGAAGGAAGAAAAATGCCAAATTCTTGAGTTCCATGTGAGTACCTGAAAATTCTTTTGATGGACTGACGATGTTAACCACGTGGGGATGCATGAAATCATGCACAAAGCCATACACTGAATTGTATGTCCGGTCTTGATGCTGTGAGGTACAAAAGTGATCCGATCATGCTTCTATATGCTTTTTGATCCACGGGTTCACTATCTTCATCAAGTTCAAGTGTCGTTGCTGTACACATTGGTGTCCGAAGAGGCTTGCTTTTTTCCATGTTGAAGCGCTTAAGAAGGTCTCTTGTATACTTCGTTTGATGCACAAAAAGACCCTCCTTGGTTTGCTTGATTTGCAGCCTCAAAAAGTACGTGAGTTATCCCATCATACTCATCTCAAATTATGAACTCATAATAGCTGAAAACTTGGACACAAGATCATTAGAAGCACAACCAAAGATAATATCATCCACATATACTTGAACGAATAATGAGTCATTGCCATGCTTAAACACGAAAAGAGTTTTATCAACCTTGCCCATGGTAAACCCCTTTTCAAGTAAGAATGTTTTTAACCTAGCATAATGTCAAAGTGTGTAAATGACACTTCCCTCAGTACTACTAAAGCGTAGTCCGCGGAGGTTTGTATTAATATGGGGCACATAAGATCAAGAACAAGATTATGACACGAGAATTTTTATGTTGTTCGGGCCGCCTGAGCATAATACCCTACTCCACGGGGTGGTTGTTGGTTGAGTATGTGTGTCTGTGACGAGTGTAAGTGGTTGCTTGTAAGCGTCTGAGCTTAGTTGTCTTCTACCATGTGACGTAGCCATTTTATATGCTAAGGCCTGGCCATTACAGTATTTGCCTAGCCCGATAGGTGGCCCCGGCTGTAATAATCCACCTATACACGATCTACATTCATAATCGTGATTAAAAGTGTAATAACGCACCTTAATGGTGGCGTTATTAATCTTGATGGTCCTCTGATCATGTGTCATTAATGCTGGATTAATGACATGTTAATTAGGTCTTGTAACTGCTTTTTAATAGCCTCTTGAATGTTTGTGCCGTTGGAGATCTTGTAGTCTTCCTGTTGGGAGTTTAGGTCAGGAGGTCCAACATATGGCAGCTCTGGAGCTTCCCTCTACGAGGAGGCGGGTCCGGAGCCTCTTGACACGTTCCTGCACTGGAGCTTCCCTCTACTGGGGGTTAGGTCTGCGGTTACTGAACATGTGGCGGGACCGGAGCTCTTCTGTGAAGGAAGGTAGGTCCGGTGTCGCAGGACACGTGGTAGCACCGGTGCTACCGAAACAAGGGATGCGGCCCCAGTGCCGTTAGATGTGAGTTGCCTTCAAATTTCTTCAACTCGGACATAGGAACTTCTTGATTTTAAGTGCAGTATCAGGGGTACCTGGTATCCAGGGTACCGACAGTGGTCCTCGGACCCACCTCTGGGAGAAACCTTCTGGGTGAAGTGATATTACTAGAGGTAGGGCCATCTTCGATTCCCATGCTTCAGCTTCAAAGTATTTTTCTGGGCGGTTGAGATGATGGCAAAGAGTTATCCCATCGCCATGTGGCCCTTTTTGACACGACGCATGGGACCCTGGTGTGCGGATCTCACGCAATTGGAGGTTACTAGTTCCTAATACGACATTCATATCGATTCCTAGCGTAATCTTTGTAGCCCTGTTAGACAGTCGCCCTCAGGCTTCTAACTTTTCATCATAACAATGGTTCGCTTGGTGTAACCTTTTAAGCAAAGTGGACCCAGGCCCCCTTGTCATTGACGAGGTCATCTTCGATTCGGGTCTGGAGGTAGTTTCCATCCAAGCGTTGTAGAGGCTTACTAAAGGGTGAAATCTGCAGAGGGAGAGAACTCTTTACTCCTTCATCTGACATTGCGCTTAGAGCTCTCTGCCCTTGCATCCTTTCTTCCTCCTCTGCTCCACTTTGCGGTGATGGAGTTGGGACTTGCTCGGAGCCAGATCAAGAAGGATGAAGAATTGTCGAGCGTCCGCACTTACATGGGGTGGTCGAGCGACTCCTTCCACAATAAGATCCGCATAAGTAGGTTCCCCTTTGAGAAGGATAACATTGGTGAGATCGTTTACATCCTTTCGTATGCCATGGTGGGGCTCATCTCGCCATTCTCAAGCTTCCTGCTGATGCTGCTGGAACACTACAGTCTGCAGCTTCATCACCTTGGCCCCCACTCCTTATTGCTCATGGCGACCTTCATCCACTTCTGTGAGATGTGGGTGGGTGTGCCACTCTGCATTGAGCTCTTCCAGACCTATTTCACGGTCCACAAACTAGGAAGAGCAACAAGTACCTTGGCTTTTACTACTTTGTGAAGCACAATAACTCGCTGCTTAGGTACCTGAAGACATTACATTCCGGGAAGTGGGACAGCTGGAAGAAGGATCAGGTGGTGATCACGGTGGACCACCACAACACGCTAGAGCTACACGAGAGTCTCCCCAACATCGACACTGATGTTTGGGAAGTTGCTCCAATGTTATTAGAAGAGTACAACCCAATACTTACAAGGATCTGGGAGTGCATCAAGGGAGGGGTGACTCCTCTTATGGTCATCGCCAATTTCCGGACAAACTGGTGGTCTCCGCTGCAGACAAGGGAGTGGCCTGCCTGGGCATTTGGTGGAGAGAATGATCACAACAGGATCAAGACGGGCTTCAAATCCAATCTGAATGAAGGAGCTTTGAAGCTCCATCTACAGAAGTTGTAGCACGTAGTCATCCGCGCCGATTATCTAACTCCTCCACCGGATTTCCTGCCCTTAAACATGGTGCCAGAGGTCTGGAGGGAGTTGCAGAAGAAGATGCCAGCTCCTGATGATCTGGGCCTCGTGGACAAGCATCATAGCGCTCCTTCGGCTGGGATTGCCATCCCTGGGGCTCCTTGCTCCCATGAAAGCTCCTGACCTGCACAAGTTAGTGGCAAAGGCAAAGGTCCCGCTACTTTCCCTCCAAAAAAGTCTACCTCCGGCCAAGGCAAGGATAAGGCTCCTGTTGAAGTTCCGAGTCACAAGCGGAAGCTAACGAGGAGCAATGGGAGTAGAGTGAGGGAAGCTCCAACTGAAGTGACCCCTCCACCTCAGCTCAGGTTTGTGGTGATCGTGCCTCCAGCTTCGGCTGGTTCTTCGGCTCCAGCGCCCATGGAGGGGGCTGGCTCCAGCAAGTCAACTCCTGCCCCGATGCCAGCTGGTGGCTCGGGGTCCAGAGTGTAACCTCTGACAACAGAGATCCCAGAGGTGGAAGCACGTGTGACTGCCTCAACTCCAGGTTCGGGTCCCCACGCCATGTTGATGACGATAGGCTCTAGCTCCCAACTCCCGAGGAAGAAGAACTGCGCTGATTGGAGCGGCAATACTCCAAGGTAAGGATCAATTCCTTAGCCTTTGTCTTGATTTTATTCCATGCCTTTTTGTCTTGAATTCCCTACTTTCCATCCCTAGAATGTCAAGAACAAGCACAGCGGCCACGGTGCGTGCTGTAGCTCCGGTGCCCGCTGCAGCTCTTATGCCTGCTGCGACTTCGGAGGCTGCATCACCCGAAGCTCCTGCCCTGGCTCCTGCCTCTCCCCAGTGGTGGTGGCAGATGACACGACAGCTCCGGTGCTGGCTATCGTGGAGACAAGTCCAAAGCCGGCAACCGAAGATCCTGTGGTAGCGCCGGACCACATGGTGGAATGGTTCGATCAAGCTCCGGCAGTTTTGGAGCCTGCTGTAGAAGCTCCGACACCAATACCGGAAGCGGGTGCTACTCCGGACAATGCTTCAGTATCAGCTCCAAAAGCGGCAGCTCTGGAGGTGGTTATGTCTGAGCCAGCGCAATCCAAAGAACCTGCTGCAGGTCCTTCACGTGCTGAGCCAATAATTGAAGATCTGGTTGGGGGACCCTCTTCATCAGTCCTGGAGCTTGAAGCTTCCGCGGCAGAACCTTCATCTGCCATAGTGGATATTGATGAGCTCCCGGAGGTTGGCCCTGGCGATGTGGAGTTGCTGGATAACATGCTCGCGTCGTGGGATCCGATAGTGATTTTGGAAGAACCACTGGAGCCCGCTGTGGCACATCAGGCAGGCTTGGAGCTAATCCCCTTGGCGTTGTCTATAAACAATGCTTGCTCAAGTCTCCACAAGGTCCAACTCGCCTTCGACCACGAAAGCAAGACCCTCAAAGAAAAGCGCAACACCTTAAGGCGTTGGCGCAACAGACTTCACGTCGAGACGAAGGTGATGCAGTCTAGGCTAGCTGACCAGAAGGAGTGGGTGGCCAAGGAGAAGGACCAGCTAGCGCTGTTGGATATTGCGCTGAATGAAAGAGAGGCCATGATTAAGGCCCTCGATGACAACACCAGGAAAATATTTGAGCATGAGAAGGAGGTCAATGAGGCGGGCGACGATTGTTCGGACAGCCTCAATGAGCTTAATGAGCATCTACTCAAGCGCCGGGAAGCCCTCGATCAAAAGGAGGACAATATCTTGGAGGAAGAGGAAGACCTTGTGATGAGGAAGGAGGAGCTCGCACATAGGCTATCACTGGGAGCGCAAAGCTTGGATGATTGCGCCAAACAGCTTGAACAGTGGTGTGTTCAAGAGAAGGAGAGGATTTGGCAGGTGGGAGAAGAAGTCTCAAAAAGAGATATTGATATCTCCACCAGGGAGGATAAGGTGAAGGCCAAGAAGAAGGACTTGGCAGAATAGAGGAACCGTATCTACCTCCAGGAGAAAGAGCTCAGCGACCAAGAAAGGTAGATGGCTGAAAGTATTCAGCAGCACACTAAGGAAGTCGAGCGCTTCTCCAAGGAAGGTTCAGCAGAACTTTTTGTTGCTAGGAAGTCATTGGAGGATATAAAGAGTTTGAGAGCAACCGAGTCCCAGCAAGTCTGGGACTTCTTAGGGCATGCCCACGTATATCTGGTGCCGTTTGGTTTCAACCCGGTACATCTAGCTGACCTGGAGCCAGAGATGGAGAAGGCGCTGGTGGCGTTGACCTCAGCCGGCAAGAAGCTTGACATCGTGGGCGACATAGTCGTCGAAGAACTGGAGACTGAAGGAAGGACCTTGGCCAAGAACGTTGCTGAATATGAGTTGGCATGTCTCAAAAGTCGGGAACCCCATATGTCTTTAGCTCTGGTGTTCGAAGGACCCGTTGCTGAGGAGGAACAAGGCGCTAGGGCCAGCATTCAAGATGTTTCCCAAACAATTGCCTCGTTTTTCAATAGGAATTCCTGTAGTTAGGACTTTTCCTTTTTTGCCTTCAACTTGTAATCCTCATTTTGAATGAATGAAATCTGAAATCCTTCCGAATTATGAATTCCATTTTTTATGTCTTTAATGCATTGCCTTTCATATTGTTGGCCCCCTGGTAGATGTGATTAGTGAATTGAAGGCATCTACCATGAGGATTTAGACAACGTCTTGAAAACTCAATAGCTCCAAATTCATAGCTAGTACGTTAGCTCCGAGTTCCATGTCTTGCATCCTACATCTCCAGGGATCCTTTGTTGCATCAACGGTGGGCCCCCTAGGAGTTGTGGGACCTTAGTAGGTTCGACAGCGCCCACTTTATACATTAGAACGTTGACGGTGGGCCCCCTGGGAGGTTGTCGAAGGTTGGTAGGTCTGACGGCTCCCACTCTCAATGCTTAGAACATCAACGGAGAGCCCCCTTGGGGTTGTCAGAGATTGGTAGGTCCGATAGCGCCCACTGTCAACGCTTAGAACCTCGACGGCGGGCCCCCTGGGGTTGTCGGAGCTTGTTAGGTCCGACGGCGCCCACTGTCAACCCATAGAACGTCGACGACGGGTCTCCTGGGGATTGTCGGAGCTTGTTAGTTCTGGCGACACCACTATCAACGCTTAGAACGTTGACGTCGGTACCCTGGGAGGTGTCGAAGCTTTGTAGGTTCGACGACGCCCACTATTAACGCTTAGAACGTCGACGGCGGCCCTCTGGGGGTTGTTGGAGCTTGTTAGGTTAGACGGCACCCACTATCAATGCTTAGAACGTCGATGCCGGCCCCCCTGGGGATTGTCGGAGCTTGTTAAGTCTGATGGCACCCACTATCAATGCTTAGAACGTCGACGGCGGGCCGCTGGGAGGTGTCGGAGCTTGGTAGGTCCGATAGTGCCCACTGTCAACGCTTAGAACGTCAACGGAGGGCCCCCTGGGAGTTTGTCGGAGCTGGTGTTCCAGCAGCGTCCACCATGACCGAGCGAATTTCCATCGAATATTCTTTTTTACTGCGCATAAAAGACAAAAAATAGTAAAATACGTCCTCTCGTCTACAACTTATTTGCGGCTTATTGTCCTTCCTTAAATTTTAGATCCTGAGAAATTTAACATGACGACATAAGTGTATTAGTTGAATATCATTAGGTCTGAATGCCTTGCGGACCCGCCCTACTTGGACATGCCAGGATATAGGTAGAGTGGCGTACTTTGGGTGCCTGACCAGTCTAAGTCGATAGCACACTCTGGACCTGTCATTGGCTTTGGTTTTCAGGTGAGTAGACCATGCAACAATGCTAAGACCCAAAAGAGGATTACTAATGTGTGAGACCTATGTGTGCTAAATACATTGGCTTTGACGATAAAAAGTTTTGAATACTATCAAAACACCTTTTTACTAAGGTCTGTCTCTAGGTTCGAGCTCCTAAAAGGTCCGACGATAGGTCCGGCTTGTTTTGGGTAGATCATGCAAGGTCCAATGCAAGGTCCCACTTATTTTGGCTAGGTCCAACTTCTTTGTCTAGCTCCGACTTATTTTGGATAGGTCCGACTTGTTGTGCCTAGGTTCGACATGTTTTTTTGCTAGGCCCGGCGCAAGGTTCGTCTAGCTTTGGTTAGCTCCGGGGCTAGCTAGGTCTGACTATTTTTGGTAAGCTCTGGCATTAGGTCCTACTATCTTTGGTTAGCTTCGGCGCTAGGTCCTACTAGCTTTGGTTAGCTTCAGTGCTAGGTCCTGTTAGCTTTGGTAAGCTCCGGTTCAAGGTCCGGTTAGCTTTGGCAAGGTTTGGTGCTTGATTGCAGTGGTTCTGATATTAACTTGCAATATTTTCAACTCGCTTTTTGGCTTATGGAAAGCTTGCTTACTATTCTTTCACTAAGTTTTTTGTGTGTTTTGGTGGTTATGGCTGATATCATTTTGATATGGTTTACAACATGCTTATGTGAGGTGGTCAGGTAAGGTGTTGTGGTTATTGGGACTAACGTGAGTCAACTCAAGGACTTGTGCTCGCAAGTATTGGTTGTTTATTCATGTGCAGGTGTTGCTTGAGTTCAAGACATGGCTGACGACGGGACCCATTGAATTAGTCTTATGGAGAAGATGAGGTTCAACAACCAAGTTTGGGAGGAATTGTGGTTGAGTTGATCGGGAGGTCACGCAACATGTTAGAATCAAGAACAATGCATATGAAGGTATCGTGGACGTTGTTGGAAGATGTTCGCATGTGTGCAAACAATAAAGGAATCGCGACCATTTGTGACGATCGGCCGTTGCAAATAACTCTATTTGCGACGGCCCACAACCGGCCATCACGAATAAACTTTGCCGTCGCAAATAGACGGCTAAATTGTGATGGCTCAACCTTGGGCCGTCGCAAATATGCACACCGTCGTGAATAGAGTTTATTTTTGATGGCTTGTTCCGGAGGCCGTTGCAAACAAGGTTAAATGCAACGGCCAACCCTAGGGCCGCCACAATTTACTTGGCCATCGTAAATTCATGTCATACACCCTGTCGGGACCTTTCTTTTCCATCCAGAGCGCCGCTTGCTTCTCTGCTGCCGCCGACTGCTGCTATCGCCGCCGCCGCTGCCTCAAGGTATGGCCGACTCCTTCCTCTTCTTCCTCCCCTCCATGGCCGCCCCCTTCCTCTTCTCCCTCCCCTCCATGGCCGCCCCCTCCCTCCTCCCCCATCCATGGCTGCCCCTCTTCCAATGGCCGCCCTCACTTCTTAACCTCCCCCTACCTCCCCTCACGTCCATGGCCGCCCCTCCCCCTCACCTTCCTCCTAGCTGACCCCCCCTCCCCACCATATATGCCCCGCTCCATGGCCCCCTCCCTCCCTCCCCTCCTCCATAGTTTAATTTGTTTAATTATGGTGAATTATGTGTTGAATTTTTGTTTAATGTGTTGAATTAGGGAAGTTTATTGGTGATTAGTTGATTAGAGGATTGAATTGTGTAATTTGTTGGTTAAATTGGTGATTAGTTCATTGAATTGTGTAATCTGTAGATTAAATTGTTGATTAGTGGAAGAATTGTTCTATTAAATTGGTAGTGCTTATGTCTATGTTAATCATGCTTATCTAGATTTAGATTTAATTATGTTTATGTTTATTTATGCCCATGCTCAATTTTTTATTAATTGAGATTAAGTTTGCTACGCTAGGTTTAGGTCAATGCTTATGTCTACGTTAATAATAAAATTGTTTATCTTTGAAATTTGTTACGTTTAATTGAATTGCTTTGTTTTTTAGATTATGGTTATAATTTTTAATTTGATTGCTTGAGTGTTAGTATATATAAAAAAATAGGATTCGGGATAGGGGGTGTAGTGTTAAATAGGCGGACGGGTGGTTGTTCGGCTTTAGGTTTGGTGTCTCGTCAAAAGCAGGATAAATCCGCATACATTAACGATAATTTCTTCTGCTTTAAACTGCAGAGTCAAACATGGGTGAAGACCGTAGTTGGAAGTATACTGGCTGGAAGAGTAGAATTGGTGGTCACTTGGATGAGTGGTACATCAAGTTAGATCAATTTTTGGATCGAGTATTTTCATTGTCAACGGATTATATGGTGCGGTGCTCATGTACGAAATGCCGAAACACCAAGTTTTTCAGAAGATTGGATCTTTCGTTTCACTTATGTCGAAACGGTTTCACCCCACATTATGAGGTGTGGACTTTCTATGGCGAGACTTAATCTCGAGTTGCAAAAAAGCGGATGAGGATGATGATATAACAGGGGTTGATAGGATGGTTGAGATGCTAGAATCTCTGGAAGCGGAGGATCCTCTTACAAATGAGGCAGAGGAGTTCTTCGAGGAGCTCAAGAAATCACAAGAGCCGTTGCATGAACACACGATTGTGACCGTCCTTGCTTTCTTGACCAGATTTATGGCAATTAAGTCTAAGTATTTTTTTCCATCAGCTGCTACAATGATCTCAAGAAATTAATCTACGATATCCTTCCACAACCTCACAAAGCGCCTAAAGATATGTATCATTCAAAGATCAAGATATCTGGTCTTGGTATGAGCTATGAGAAAATCGATGTCTCCCCATACAACTGCATGCTATTCTGGAAAGAGCACGCTAAGGAGAATATGTGCTTGAAATGTGGTAAACCGTGGTATGTCAAAGTTGTTAATGATGTTGGCGATAATGTGATGACAGATGTTGCACATAAGAAGCTTAGTTACTTGCCTATGACACCACGGTTGACATGGTTGTTTCTTTCAAAAAGAACCACAAGACACATGATATGACACAAAGAAGGTAAACGTGAGAACAACGAATTCTTGACGCATCCATCCGATGGTGATGCATGGAAGGCGCTAGACCGTTTTGATCCAGATTTTTCTCGTGATGCGAGTAATGTTCGCATTGGATTAGCGACAGACGGATTCTCACCGTTCAGTACAAATTCCATGCCATACTCCTGCTGTCCATCTTTGTCATTCCGTACAACCTGCCACCGGCTCTTTGTATGTAGAACGATTTCATGTTTCTCATCCTCATTGTACCTAGACCTGATCATCCAGGGTCACATCTCAACGTGATGTTGAAATTGATGATCGAAGAATTGAAAGTCTTGTGGACAGGAGTTGAAGCGTACGACATTTACAAGAAGTAGAAATTCAACATTCGAGCTGCTTATTTGTGGTCCGTCAATGATTTGTCAACATACGACATCTTTTCTAGATGGAGCACTCACGGTCGTTTGACGTGTTCGATATGTGCTTCAGGCATGTATTGCATTCGACTAACTCATGGAGGCAAAATATCTTACTTCGATTGTCACAGACGTTGGCTGCCTTCGAATCATATATTTAGGCAATAGAGGCATGTCTTTAGAAAGAAAACTGTTGTCACTAAAGGTCCACCGAAGCGTCTCAATGGGTCAGAAATTTCTGATATGTTGGACAAATTGGTGCCTGATGAAGGTCGTCTTGAATATTTTGTAGGTTATGGAGAGGAAAACAATTGGACTCACATATGTGGACTTTGGGAGCTACCGTATATGAAGTCATTTATTCTAATGCACAACATTGATGTCATGCATAAGGAGCATAACATGAGCGAAAGTATCATAAGCACTTGCATGGATATGCCTGGCAAGACAAAAAACAATTACAAAGCTAGACTAGATTTGGCAGACATTTGTCACCGTACAAATCTTGAAATCTCTGAAAGTGGTGGTAAGCCACGTGCTTCTTTCTGTCTTCGATCTAAAGAAAAGAAAGAAGTTATGAAATGGTTGAAAACTTTGAAATTCCTAGATGGTTACGCAGCTAGCCTGAAATGAGCTGTGAATGTGAACACAGGAAACCTCACTGGATTGAAGAGTCATGATTATCACATTATAATGGAAAGACTCTTACCTGTTATGTTTCGCGACTATCTAGATGATGCGGTGTGGATGGTTTTAGCCGAGATCAGCTATTTCTATAGACAGCTTTGTGCTAAAGAAATCAAGATAGGGACGATGGATAAGTTAGAGAAGGAGATACCCATACTTCTAAATAAGATGGAAATTTTTTTTCCACCAGGTTTCTTCAATCCAATGCAACATCTGCTTATCCATCTTCCATTCGAAGCTAAAGTTGTCAGTCCTGTGCAATACAGGTGGATGTATCACATTGGAAGAGCGCTACGATATCTGAACCCAATGGTTGGCAACAGGGCAAGGGTGGAAGGGTGCATCGCCAAAGCATATGCTCTTAAGGAAGTTGGTTACTTTTCAAGTGTCTACATTGCAGAAGAAAACAATATCAATACTTCAGGGATGTGGTACAATGTGGACGAAGCACCCCCCCCCCTTTAAGCGACCTCTCCATTTCTCAAACGAGGGGCACCACCGTTGGTAGCTACACGACCTACGTGCTATCCGAACATGACAGGTCTGTTGCTTTACTCTACATGTATGCAAATATTGAAGGCATGCAAGAATACTTCGAGTAAGTGTTTGTCCGACATTTATGCTAATCGACATATTTTACTACACATGTATTCTAAAAGATGATTTTTCACATTCAGCGAGTTCCATAGACAATGTTCGCCACATAGGCATCAACCTACGACCAAACAAGTAGAAGGGATGCGAAAAGAGGGAATAAATGGAGCGCCGAGTTTCCTATCCTGGTTTCGAGATTATGTAATACTCTCTCGTCTTCTATATATTATAAGTTACTATCATTAGAGAAGTGTTATTTTAACTTATGATCATTTTTGACAGTGTCGGACCCACAATGTCCATGAAGATTTGCGGCAGCTATCTTATGGATTGGTGAATGTTAGAAACTATGGTCCATATGACTTAAATGGATTTCGATTCTGTACAACTCATTTTGAAGCTCTTCGTCCTCTCACG
Organism: Tuctoria greenei; assembly: GCA_036927565.1. NCBI lineage: Eukaryota > Viridiplantae > Streptophyta > Magnoliopsida > Poales > Poaceae > Tuctoria > Tuctoria greenei. Next base: position 136,108,843 of record JAYESD010000006.1, read on the forward strand.
GCAAAATCAAATTCCGATGTTGTGACGAGAGCAATTGACACTCAAGGAAACTTAACCGATTATTATGGGATCATTAACAAAATCCTTGAATTTTCTTTTACTAGAAATAAGACCCGTCGATTTGTCCTCTTTGACAGTGACTGGTTTGATCGCACTCATGGAACTCGAGAAAAACAATTTGGAATGGTGGAAGTGAAACATAAGGACCGACTACGAGGTTACAATACATTTGTTCTTGCACATCAAGTGGAACAAGTGTATTATCTATCTTATCCATGCACGAAGCTCAGTGTTTGGTGGGTGGTATATAAGGTGAATCGTCGTGAGCGGTTATATACTCCCAAGGATGATGGTTACCATGATAGCGAAGACGTTGAAGAAGTGTAGCAAGAAGAAGAGTTGCCAGACACTTTTCTCGTCGAGCTTGGTGCAGGACTTGATGAATTAGTTGGAGATATTAAAGATGTAGAGCCAGATGATATGCTAAAATAGAAATTAGAATAGGCCATGATGGAAGATCGTTGGGCTGGTTTAAGGAGTAGGGCACAAGATAATGATGTTGATGAATTTTGAAAGTAATTACAAGTAATGTTTTCTTGAAGATAGTAACATGAATTTTGTGTATCTTATTTGCATATTTACTGATTATCTATTAAAACAGGATGGCATCAAAGAAGGGTAAGAAGGTGCCGTCGACGAGGGGGTTCTACCCCTCTAGACCTGAGGACGCTTTCGCTGGTGCCTCGTCGACTGGGAGCAGACGCTCTCAGCTGATGGGGCACATTTTGAGCAGCACTAGAGCTTTGTCACAGGTAAATTTCACTCGTTTTTCACAAATTTTTCATATTCAATTTCCAATTAAACTTACTTATGAATCATTTGAATGTTGTAGTCTTCACCGATTGACTCAGAGGCTACGACGCTAGTTGAGCTTGGCTACCCTTCGGTGAGCCAGCCCTCGGCTAGCCAACCCTCTGCTGGCGAGCCTTCTATTCCTGAGCCTTTTGACTCAGCTGGTGACGAGCCTTCTGGGTCACCTAACGTGGCGCCCCCGCAGACGCGAAGGGAGACGCGAAGGACTAGGAGGACTCACTTTGTCAGTCCTCCTGTGGTCACTTCAGAGAGGATCGTGATTGGTCCGATCGGAGAAAGGTAATAAAAATTATAGTGTTTAATTCTTGTTTCTTTTGGTTACTTAAGTAATGAATCAATAAATATCTTGTAGGATCTGGTATGATGCGTCTTTCACCGGTGAGAGACACCAAAGACCGGTGAACGGTGTCCTCAGGTCCTTAGTGCGTTTGCACTACCCCAGGGTCATCGACGGGGTGCCTGCTCTTTCGTGGGAGGACTACGCATGCGTCCATCACCAGGAGCACGACAACCTTCAGGAGGCCGTATGGGCCGATTTTATGGTAAGTATGCTAAAAAAAGTTTCTAAATTTTAACTCTTACACTCTTTTAATAAATATCTCCTCAATATATTCTTTATCACAAACAAGGTATATTTTAGAGGACCCGAATGACCGTCACATGTTTAAGGATGCGAGGAGAGTGTTTCACTACAACGCTGTGAAGGCGCTTTGACAAGCTTTGTCGAATTCTCATCTTCAAATTATAATGGGCACTTGAAGACGAACCAGCACCACGTGCTACACTTCCGGCAAGAGAGCGAGAGGCACCTGATGGAGGAGGAGTACGCGCATGTACGTGGGGTGTAGTAAGTATTTTTTTTTGATAATTCCCTCATTGGTATTTTTAACGACCTACATCTATGTGTAGGGCCACGTGAGCTGGTTGCAGGGTTGGTCTGATGCATTTCAAGCCCTTTGTCGGTACTGGTCTAGCAATGAGTTTAAGGCTAAGTCCAGGAAGGCTCGAGAGTGCAGATGGGTCGAGGGGAAGAGCAGACACGGCCAAGATAACCACTTGCGTTTAGCTAAACGCATGGTAAGTGTATGTAACTTATGTTTATATATTCATAATATATTGTTCGTGCTAACACGTATTGACAGGAGCACGAGACGGGGGTGCTGCCGACCCCTGCTGAGATCTGGAAGAGAGGTCACAGGGACCCTTCTCAGCCTCAGGGGTGCACTCAGGCTACAGCCGAGCGATTGGTAAGTTTATAAATCGTTCATATTAAATATAACTATATAGATTGTTGAACTTACACAATTTTCTTGTTTTCCAGGCTAAGTACGGGGAGGAGGCTAGGAAGAAACACGACAAGATTTTGATTGGGAACATGAACCAATCGATCCTCAAGCCACATATACAAGCGGAGGTGGAAAAGCACACAGTAGGTTAGTTCATAAGTCATTTTATCATTTTCAATTCAAATTTTTCATGATATTTCAATTTCATATTACTAAATCTTTTTTATAGGCTCTCCATATTCAACGTAGTTGTCAACTCGAGGACGGCATGACCTGTGAGAGGCAGCTCCACGAAGGTCTCGTCGGTGGGCACATCAGGTCACCGCGTCTCGTAGAGAGACATCGAGATGCAGTCCCTTTGACAAACTGTAGAAGAGAACCTCAGGTGACAGGAGGAGGAAAGGAGGGAGGTGGAACGGCAAAGGATCGCGATGGAGGCCACCATTTCTTCTTAGGCATGCTGGATGGCGCAGATGCAAGATACAATGGAAGTAACAAAATGAAAACTGAAGTTTTCATTAATTCAACATAAATGATTTACTATTAAGTAACATCTAATGTTTGCAATGACATGTCTTGGAACGGGCGCAAGGTTTGCGGATCCAGCTACCGCCACTATTGGTCCTTCCAAGCGACCCTTCTTCTGCGGGTCAGGTAAATTTCTATGTCAACTTAACAATTCTAGTTTTACCTCAATTTAGCAAAAATAAATCAAGGAAAGAGAATGAGAGATAGTTAGATGGAATGAAGATAGAGTTAGATGAGGGAGGAAGATAGAGGGAAAAGGATTGAGGTAGAGTGGGAGAGGAATGAAGAGGGAGAGGGAGATGTAGATGGAGATAGAGAGAGGAAGATAGAGGTGGAGAGAGATGGAGATGGAGAAAGAGGAAGGAATATAGAGGGAAAAGGATAGCAATAGAGAGATAGAGGGGGAGAGAGATATATTGAGATAGAGAGAGAAATGAAGAGAGAGAGCGAGGGAGATGGAGATGGGGAAAGAGGGAGGAAGAAAGAGGGAAAATTATAGCAATAGAGAGATAGAGTGGGAGAGAGAGATAGATTGAGATAGAGAGAGGAATGAAGAGAGAGAGGGAGAGAGGTAGAGGGAGACGGAGAAAGAGGGAGGAAGAAAGAGGGAAAAGGATAGCAATAGAGAGATAGAGTTGGAGAGAGAGATAGATTGAGATAGAGGAATGAAGAGAGGGGGAGAGGGAGAGGGAGATGGAGAAAGAGGGAGGAAGATAGAGGGAAAAGGATAGCAATAGAGAGATAGAGTGGGAGAGAGAGATAGATTGAGATAGAGAAAGGAATGAAGGGAGAGAGGGAGAGAGAGACGTAGATGGAGATAGAGGGAGAGGAAGGGAGGGAGAGATGTTGATGCATTTCTATTCTAACTCTAACTTTCATTAATTCCAGGGATCTGCGACGGCTGCTCAAGCTCTGTCACCGTTGTTACCGCCACCTAGAGGGAGCACGATGACGACTTTGATGGCTTTGGGGGTGGCTTCGGAGGTCAAGCGGGTGAGTGAGCCCTTGTTTATTTTGTTGATGGAGATGCGATGTATTGACGATGTGTTGTGATGTATTTTGTGACTATTGTGACTGTTTTATGACTGTTTTGTGAATATTGTCCGTTCTGTGTTTCTGGCCATCGAGCCCGGTAGCATTTTCTGTTTTTTTTAAATAAAAAAACTTATTTGCTACGGCTTTTTATATAGTACTGTCACAAATAAGGCTCCTGGCCGTCGCAAAGTAGCCTTTGTCATTTGCGATGGCCAGACCGTCGCAATTAAGAGCCTATTTGCGATGACCGAGCTGCCGCAAATGGCCGCATGGGTCCCGACGTATTGCCGCGTGGGTCCCATAGGCTAGTATTATTTGCGACGGCCCAACCGTTGCAAATAAGAACTTAATTGCGACGGGTTGGCCTTAACAAACGGCCATGTGGGGCCCACCGGCGTCTTGGCCATAACTTGCGATGGCTTCTGCGAGCCATCGCAGATAGTCTTATTAGCGATGGTGGCCGTCGCAAATAAGCTTAATTGCGACGCGTAACTTGCGATGGCCAGAAACCGTCATAAATAAGCAAAGCCGTCGCAAATAGCTTATTTGTGATAGTTTTTGCCTTATTTGCGATGGCCCTGGCCATCGCAAATCCTCAGGATTCCTGTATTGAAGGAGTGCATGGATGTGGCAACATGGTTCCAAGGCATGATAAAGAGAAGTGGACATAAAGAATTGGTGGGAAAGGTCCAACCGGCTGGAATATGCCTCAAGCTGTGGCTGAGGTGGTTATGGTTCGTATATGGAAAATTTTGAGTTTGTTTTGGTTAGATTTTGTGTGGGTCACAAAGTTGTGTTGTTTTAGGAATGTGGGATACATTCCTAAGGTTTTTGGAAGTCTTAAGATTGCTTCTATCTGCGTATAGAAGAGTTCTTGAGCAGTTATGGAAAGTTTTGGTGGAAATTGAGTAGGATACGAGTCCTTGTTTTGTTTGAGTTGGCCTCATGGCTGGTTATATAAGCAAGGGAGCCAGAGCTCGTTGTAGACGACTTTTGGGCTGTTCTTCTTGTGTCTATTGAATAAAATTCGTAGTTGAAAGGAACTTTTGTGCCTTGTTCGTCTGACTTGTTTCAGACAAGTTTTTTTGTCGAGTTTCTGCACATCACTACCTTGCTTTGGTGGTTTTATCATAACTCGAGTTTTACAGCTCCAATTGACATGATTATTTTTTGTGTTGTCTTCACAACTTGATTAGCTATCCTATGTAAAAATTTCACGGTCATTGGATTTGTGGTTACTGATCTACACGAGTTTCTTTGTTGTGTTACAGATCTGATTTTACTTGGTAGAACAGTTTGACCTTGTTCGATCTTTCGATCGTAACTTGTTGTGACAACTTCGTGACTTGATTATCCACAATCTATACTGGTTTTGTCACAATTGATCATGTTTAGATTAGTCGCACACACGATTTCTTTAACAGATTGATTTCCTGCCGAGGGGGTTTTGTTGCTTCCGCTGAAAAGTTTAAATCTACCATTCACCCCCTCTGGTAGCTTTTCACGTGCTCTTCGATCCTACAATTGGTATCAGAGCCACGATGCTCTAATATTTGAGATTAACACGTGTTTTTGACTAATCATCATGGAGAAATACTCTGCAAAACCTTGTGTGTTTAGTAGTATTGATTTTCAGGTTTGGAAGGAACGTATGCAAGCCTTCATCCAGGCGCAGCGCTTTGCAATATGGGAAAAGGTGTACAACCCTTACGAAGTGTCGCCAAACGATCATGTTACAGCTACAAATCTGAGATATATTGACAACAACAACAAGGCTCGGAACTTGATCATACAATGATTAACTCAAAGTGACTTTGACTGTGTTGCACACCTCCGATCTGCATACGATGTGTGGAAAGCACTTTACGACTGTCACGTAGGATCCAACACGATCAAGGATATAAGGAAAGATATGTTCGAAAAACAATACATGCACTTTGAGATGCAACTAGGTGAGTCCAACGATAATTTATTTGCTCGCTTTAATAAAATTCTCAGCAACTTGCGTAGTGTCAAATTTAATTCTTCAGGTGCTGAAAGTGCTACGATTACTAAGTGCATTAGACATGTCAATTTGGGAGATGAAAGTCACATCTATTTATGAATCTACTGTCATGAGTACACTTACTTTAGATGTTCTATATTCTAAATTGAAAACTCATGAAATTGACATAATCTAACGTAACAACCCCAACAAGTCTCTTGCATTTGTTTCTCAACGTGACATGCCTAGCTCTGGCTAATCTTTATCTTGTGGAACACTTGCTTTGTTGTCCTCTCTAACCCTAGAACAGATTGAAGAGTTTCCACTGGAAGAACTTGCACTCATTTCTACTCGGTTCTCAAAAGCATTGCAAAATGTGAGAACTAGAAGGAGGGGAAGTGCCGGACCTCAATGATGCTTCGAATGTGGTAAGACAGGACATTTTTGCACGGATTGCCCTAAGCTTTTAGGTGCTACTTGCCGTGATGAAAAGCAAACAAGGACGAAGCACTCTTCTACAAACAACAAAAAGAAAAAGAAGGATTTTACAGGATGCCATTTGGTGAATAGTTTTATCTCAGCACTTCGAGAACTTGGCTCGAGCGATGTGGACATCAGAAGTGATAAAGATGAAGATGATTTGGCAAACTTGTGTTTCATGGCGGGCAAGTCATGATCAAGTATGGAGGAGGCAGAACACAACATCGACATTGAAGAGGTATGTCCTACTTGCGAACAAATGTGTGATGCTTGCCACTGTTATAGTTAACAAAAAGGACAAAAAGCTTAGGGACAATGCTGTTAAAATTGAGCCACAAGAATATGAAATTAATCGTTTGAAATCTTTGATACCTAGTGATGATTCTTGTTCCTCATGTGATTTAATATATGAACAATTGTCTTCTCTAAGAAGTGCACACACCTCCACACTTGATAAACTTGAACTTGAAATTGAAAAGAATAAAAAGCTTGCTACACTTAATGATAAAAACTTGAAAGATGCTTGCTGTTCTACAATTGATTTGCGTTGTTCTACTTGTGATGATCTTGATAAAAAACTACAAGATGCTATGAATGAAATTTGTATATTGAACAATGCTTTACGTTCTCATGAAGTTAAATATTGTTCCAATTGCAAATTAAAAGGAAAAACTTCATGTGAAAATTGCCTTGATCTGTCAAATAAACTTCATGACATGTATTGGACATTAGATAGGTTTTGTAATGCAAATAAGAACCTAAACTTGCTGCTGAATTTCTCTAAATCTTGCAATGATAAATCTGGTTTAGGTTTTGATTCTCATACTCATGCTAAAACACATCCACCTAAAATTGTAAAGTCATTAGGAAGTGGTTTGATTCAAACAATTCTTAAACAAAAAAAGTGATTTTCAAATCTGCAGGAGTGTTGTCTCATTCGATTTCAAATAAAAATGTTGCTTGCTCATCTAGACATGAACACAAAGTTAAATTTCATTGTACCTACTATGGTAGAGATTGTCATGTCATAGATTTTTTTATAGACTAGCTAAACAACAGAAAAAGGAAATAATGATTGCTAGATCTCATAACATTCATGCAAAATTTGCTGCACATGCCAAACCGAATGATAGGAACATGCAACCTTCTGTAATGAGTCAAAAACATGGACAATTTGCCCCCAAACCTACTGTTTTTCGTGCTACGCATGTAACACCTCGTAGGTCAGTAGTTGGGTACAAAGATGATCACTACACCTTGAAGGATGTGGCACTTGTTAAAAATTTGAAATACAACTTGCCTTCTGTTTCACAATTTGTAAAATCCTAGTTTTCCTTAATATGAAGTTCAGTTATCAGTTTGTTTTCAACCATAGTAAAGATCAATTGTGGTTGTACACATGAACTTGATATCATCAATCTTTCTGTTCCTCATACTTTTTTATTAAAATAAGGGATGTACTTCACCAATGACCCTATGATAATTCAAGTGACCTTTCTACAAATTTGGATTTAATTGAATGGATGTTGCTAGGGCAAAACACTATGCAGTACTAAATATATTCAAAATAATTTGAATATAGCACTGTACATTTAGGCCCTATCAAAATATTCAAATCTGAGGCTATACATTTTTCCATGGCCTCATAATATACAAAATAGCCTTCCTGCCAAGTTTCAAGATTTGTGAATTCCATTTGCTATTTTATTTGAGACGCTTAGCGAATTCGAGCCATATTTAAGTTCAAATTTTGAATTCTGTTCAAACTTATTTGAACATACCATCATGATAAGCATGACTTGCTTGACTTATCCACGAAGTTTCATAGTTTTTGAACCTCAATTGCTATTTAATTCAGTGACTCGATTGAATTTCATTCAAATTCAAATTTGAATTTGAATTCCAATTGAATCTTGTCCCAATTTGAAATCTAAATTCAGAATCTCACTCTACTCAAAACATTTGATTTGGCTTCTACACAATGATCTAGGATTTTTGGATCAAGTTTGGTGGGAGAATTCAGTGTACAGAGAAGATAAGCTTGAAGGGAGAGGTGGGACCCACTGGTCATTGGGACAATTTTGCCCCTGTTCTTCCCATGGCGCCACCTTCCGGCACGCAACTACCATAGAGCTGCTTGCCTCATTGCTTCGACTCCAGCTGCCTACAGCTCATCCCCAGGCTCCACCTTATCACCTCCTCAGCCCCCAAGTCAAGTCTTTCCTGCTTGTTTCACCCCTGGCGCAAGAACTTCACTCCCGGTGAGTTCTTCCCCTCCCCCTCGAAATCCACCAAGGAGCAATGGTATGGCTCCAGTTTCTTCGCCCTGGGTTATTCCCCAACCTCTTGCGCAGCTTCTTGATCATTCTCCTTCACAGTTTGAGGCTCTCCATGGACGGGCTTGAAGATTTTCGGGCCGCCGGCGAACTCCTCTGTTTTGCCACCTCTTCTGCTCCGTGGAACCGCAGCTACAGCCATTAGCAAGCTTTGATCCTTTAAGGAAAAAGGTTCGCAATCATGTCTAGTTCCAGCTCACAAATTTTCAGCTCTTGTCATAGCTTGTAGCTCGAGTATTAGTAATTTCCCCGACGAACTTCGTGTATGAACTTCGTCGGTCACGACCATAATTTGTTTTCCATGTTCAATCTTAGCTCTTGTCCGTGAGAAGTGTTGTTCTAGACTACCCGACGCATACCCTCGAGGAAACCCCCATTGATTGTCATCGATTGAACATGACGGAATAGGATTTTTCCTACCCGCCACGGTCGGACCCCCACATCACCGTCGATCTTCAAGTTGCGATCCATTTAAATCCATTTACTATCCATCATGATCATCTCGATACTCCCAGGAAGCTCTCCGATCATTTACTGAGTGGATTTAGACCTTGTCAAGGCAATTTCGTGTTCGTCAGAACCCTAGCTCCGCTTGCCGCCGTCGAGACCATTTTTCCGGCCATCCATCGCCGCCAGGAGCTTCACAATCGTGTTCCTCGTCTGATTTTAGGTGGGGGCAGTGAGGGTGGAGTGTCGCTGTGCCCTGGAGCGGGCTGCAGCGAGGGGCCACCATCGGGTGCCGCCCGACTGCCGCCGGCGAGAGGTTGAAGACGACTCGTGGTGGGCACCGGTCATCAGTCTAACCAGTGCGCGCCCGGATCTGGTGCGGACGAGGATCCCGTGTGGCTACATCCCTAAACCCTGTGGCCTGGTGTTTCTTAATCCCGATTGGTGCATTTTAAACCCGTGGGCCCCCTTCGTTATTCAAAATTTCCCATTGGATTTTTATTCCAAAAATTGCTCCAACTTTGAAAATCCATATTTCCTAGAAGAATTGTCCAAAAATTCCCAAATAACTTTTGTTAGAACCAGCATGAAGAATGCTTTCCAGTGGTGCACTTTCATTTGTATGAAAGTCTATAGGAATTTCACCATAATTCAAATAATCAAAATTCTTATAGAATTAATTCATATAGTTCCGCTCTTTGAAAAATTACCAAATTTTTCCATAACCTTCACTTTAGTATCCTTGAACTCCAGTAAAAATTTCAGGGTCATTAGACTTCATTTACATTGTCTGATCCCCTGTGTATTCTCTATGCACATAAAAATAGCCAAATTCATTTATAATTTTTACAGAAAATTGTCCAAACTTCTAAATTCAATATCTCACTGTCGAATGCTTAGAAAATTCTGAAACAAATTTTCATAGAACTAGTGAGACCCCATCTATATGGTACATCCACTGGTAGCCGTGATAGACCTCCAGAATTACAACCAAAATTCTGAGAAGGTTTATAATTGTAGGAATTTTAGGTACAACAAACTTCCTTGATCATCTCCCGATCTTTGCAAGAGTCTCTATTATAGTCCCTAGTATCTACACATTCCAAAGCCATTTAAGATCATAACCTTATTTGATTCACAAGATATTAGGTTGTGACCTTAAACTTATTATTTATTTTCAAAGGCATTCATATATAGTATATGCATAACGTGTAGTAACTGAAGTCGAGGAGCAGCCGGAAGCTTTGGAAGTCCAGCTGTCGGAGACTAACATAGACTCGGACTCGCAATCAGGCAAGCCCCGGTTGGCATTTAAGTTCATTACAGTGTCTTTGCAGTTTTCATTCACCTTACGTCTTCAGATGTTTGTGCATTATGTTTAAGGTGTTTGACATCTACTTGCATGACCAAATAACATAGGGAGTGGTTACAATAGCTCACAGACTCGTGTAGTAACTGCCATGCTTATATTCATAGGGATCCGGTAGAAGTCAAGTAGTTGGAATCTACTCACGAGATAGGATTTTATCACAAGGAATGAATTGGATCAATAAATGTTTTATAAATAAGAAATTGAGACCGGCCAGAGATGAGTAGGGAGCAACAAGAGGTGGTCTTGGTCGCATAGCTCTGGTCGTGTCGATTAAAGGCTCGTGTCGTGTGTGGCCCTGCTGGACAAGCTTGAATTGTATCGGCGACATACTGGAGAAATGGGCTCCAGTAAACTGACGTAGCTTGATACTGGTTTGTCAAGGCATTCCGTTCCGTTTTATGGGCATGGGTTGAGGGCAGCAAGGTGTAAATTGTGGGGACCGGAGTCCACACATCCGAGGATCTCATTGGGTAGTGTCGTGCGATGCGGCACCTACCAGCACACACAAAAAGGATACCAAAACATATAAAGTTTTCATTTCATAATAAGAAGAGTTTACAAAAGAGTGTACGATAGGGGTACACAAGCAGCGGAAAATACATACTCATAATCTCACCTAAGCAAGTGAGAAGACGTCCATGCCCTAGAACGCTTCTCACTAGCAACAAGAAGAACATTCAACAGCGGTGTGGTTCACATGAGATACATCTCGACACCTCGAGATCTCATGTACAACTTGTACAGCAGTAATAAACCCAACACCTGCAAAAATCATTAAAGCGCAAACGTGAGCATAAGGCTCAGCAAGACTAACCCATCTCACTAGACATATGCAGGGGTAAATACTAAGCATAGGTAAGGAATAGCATAAATAGACTCGCCTACAAGTGGATCCTTATAATCATGTTTTAAGTAGCAAATGACATTCTTCAAGCACGACACATCATAGACTCCACAATCAAACAAGAAACGCTTTGCCGATGATATGACATGCCCAAAGCACATAATGCTATTACAGGTAAAGTATGGGGAAACTGTAAACTTTTAATTGTACTATCTCTAAGCCAAACAAGGTTGCAAAACAATTATAATTCAATACATAATATTCTTCTGGATTCTTTAGTATTTACTATGTCACAACGTAGTGAACAAGTGGTACTCTATTACCATGAGGGACGGTGATTGCAATCAGGACACACCCGGACAACACGACACATATGCACGTTCGGAAGTGTCAGCGAGTACATCAGTACCTACATAACACTTCAGTACTAGTCATATATGGCCACCTTTCACAAGAAACCCGAACACCGAACCCGTCTCACCTCCGCAAACAGAAGGTCTCCGCACGGAACACCTATGTGCCCGCCGACCGATTTACACCTTACTGTCCTCAACCCACCCCTATCGATGGTGAGTTAATGGCCTCAACATCCCAGTTATCGATTTACATCAGTTTACTGGAGCCCATATATCCAGTATGTCGCTGGTACAAGTCAAGCTTGTCCAAGGGCCGCATACAGATGGGCCTTAATCGACATAGGCAGGGCTATGCGACCGAGACTCCAATTCTCGTCGCTTCCTATCCATCCCCTGCCCAGTCTCAGATTCTTTATATTAAGCCATTGTCTATCTAACCAATCCTGTGAGATATGTCCTACATCTCTCGCGAGTAGATTCCAGCTACTCGACTTCTATCGGATCACCTACAACATTAGCATAGCAGTTCTACACATCGAGCTATCAACCTACCCAATTAACCAACGGGATTTGTGGGTCATGCATCTGGAGTATTCAAGCATCCTGAACGTAATGCACAATTCATACACTAATCAACATAGTGATAAAGCAAAACTTTATAAATGACCTAAGTGCAAACCGGGGCTTGCCTTAGTTTGCGACTCTATATCAATGTCAGTTGTTATTGGCTTGGTCTTCCTTTGAAGAGCCTGCCATGGAACATCAGGCTGGAACACCTTGGCCTTCTCCTCCAAGCGAAGCTCCTCATCGATCACCTACCATCACGTTCCTACCGACATGATATGCATATTAAGTACATAATGTAATATACTTTAGATTAAAGAAGTTAAACAACTCTAAGACTCATGAGACTAACTAGAAGGAAGAGGTATGCCTCTGTTGTGTGGATAAACAAAGGATGGAGTCAAGTGGTCATAGTAGTATGGAGATGTGAATTGAAAGGTGCAATGTAAGCACACATTGCAACTTGGCACTCAACACTCGACGCTATGCCACTCAAGGACGTTAAAGCTGAATGGTGTGGAAGTGTTGGACTGGTAGTGTAAGAATGACTAAGGAATCAAGGGGGGGGACATCGAAAGCTTAAGGCATGAGTGAACTGTGCAACAGGAGGTCACGACTCAGAAAGCGAGCAATGAAGTTACACAAACTCATTACAGAGTACCTAACTAAGTGACCAGTGTGGTCGCAGGGTTCTGAATTAGGATGAGTTGATGTGAAATCCTAGTGACACTTGGAAAGGAAGTGAGATCGGCATTGCTTGGACTCAAAGAGTCATCACAAGCACTGCTAACTCAACATGAGTACCAAGACATGTTCAAAAGACCTTTAGGTAAATCAGTCGCTACGACTATCTTCGCAAACATCGTCCAAGTTCTTACATGACACTGTTGCAGTGTCCTTTGCAACATTGTCCAGATGAGCTCGGTGAACTCCTGGAACTCGAACATAAGGAATTACTATGTTGTGACGATGTGCTTTGCCCTCTCGAGAAGATCATCTCATCGACGTTCACATCGACCCGTACTCGTCTATGGTGGTGAGCGGAATCCCGAGCACCACCTTATGAGTCACAAGGTTAGTGATGTCGACTCGATCGTCGGCAAGCGACTCGACGAACCTGTCGTCAATAAAATGGCACACCTAGTTAAGAAATTCTGTTGACGGTTAGGAAACATCATCGACACGAACAAGAAACTCTTATCCAAGGTTCCCCTTGGTCTAGTTTTCCTTGTCGGTCGCAACGTTCTCGCATTACTCAACCATAGGTGATCGGTGATCACCAACATCTGTGGTTTGACCTAGAAGGCATGTTCTCGAGCACCTTGGCTGCACCTAGGACTCGATAACCCTCACATCGACTAAAACCTAATTTGGCTTGACAACCATTGTCCGACAAGTCGTGCTTGTGTTTCAGCACCACACACATCAGAAACATCTTTCATCTTGATGCCAGGGTACGATGACGGCTCGGAATGTCACGACGACGTCATGTGGTCAACGACGTCGACGCGGCTCATAGAACAAACCCGCACTTAAAATGCAGGAAAGTGTGGACTAGTCCGATTTTGCTGAGGACTAGTCCGATTTCTCTCTGACTAAAAATGGACTTGTCCATTTTTGCTGCAGACTAGTCCGATTTTGGCCCCTTGAAACTTTCGGACTTGTCTGATTTTGTGCGGAATAGTCCGATATTCCAAGAATCCTTGAAAATTGCTAAGTCCTTGGACTTTTCCGGACTATTCTAGTGTTCCAGTGGACTTGTCCGTTTTCCTCTCTGTTCAAAGTCAGACTTGTCCGATTTTTGGCCAGACTTGTCCATTTTTCTCTCTGGACGACTTCGGACTAATTCGGTCCTTTTCGGACTTGTCCGATATTTTGCGACTCTGAGTTGATCTTTTGTTTTACGACTTGTTTCTTGGGTTTCATGTTAAGTGGGCCTAGGGGCGTTGTGCCTAACTCTTTTAGAGCCTGTGTGGAACTCTAAACCGGCCTCTACTCATCCCAAAACTCGAAATCCATCTAACCCTAGCCTCCACCTATATTAAAACAGCCTCACCCCTTGGATTGACATCTATTTGCCACTTTTCCACCCACCCAAACCCTAGTTCGTGGGGAGCCACCATCAAGGAGGGAGGAGAAGATCTCAAGCAAGAAGAAGAGGAGGAAATGAAGGAGGATCAAGATCTCCACCAAGTTTTCGTTCTCCATCACCAATTCATCTCAAAGTTCATCACCAACCCTAGATCACCAAGATCCAAGTGCTACCTCCAAGTTTCTTGATTCATTGGAGTTTTAAACACCTGGTATGCCTTCTATTCTCTTTTCCTTACGATAATTCAACCCCTAATCTCCAAATTCACGTTAATCTAGGAAACCCTAAACTGCTGATCTCGCAGAGGGCGGACTTGTCGGGTCTCTAGCGGACTAGTCCGATCTTTCTGGTTAAATTGTGTTGAATTAATTCTAAAATTTGATCTAATCGAATCCAAACATGTATAAACTTGTTAAAAGCTATTAGAACTAGTTAGTGATCATTAAAAGCAATCTAGTAACAAGTTCTACCTTGCATTTGCATCAATCATGCATGTCATGTCATATTGAGTAGTATTTGTGCACTCTTTGATTGTGTTTCTTGTCTTGTATGTTTATTGTGTGGATTAGACGGATTTGCGCTAGAGAGTGCCGCGGAAGATCTTCAGCACCAAGAGTTTGAAGGGTTTGATCCTAATCAATAGCAAGAGCAAGGCAAGTGTCCTTGAAGCATATTGATCCTGTTTTTTTTTTAATAAATGTTTTGTTTAAAAAACTGCATGCTTGTGTCAATTCGATGGGAATCCTATGGTAGGAAGTTTACTAGATTTGCTAAACCACTCTTGTCACCTGGAATTGTGGTAGAGAGTTGGGATGGGCTCTTTGCCTTTTTGCTTCGCTTAATTAATTGGGATGGGAAAACAGCACCACACATTTAATTAAGCATTAATGATATCTTGGTTAATGTGAACTGGTCAATATGATATGGTAATGGGTGATCTAAGCAAGCCTGGTATGTGGATGGGTTGGATGTTATGGTGGTTTGCTTGCTTTAGATCTAAGGACCGGTTCATGCGAGAATAAGCCAGGACTACAGTGCCACCATGAGGCCAAGTATGGCTGCGGAGTAGCTGATTAATTAGGGCTTTGCCAGTGCTATTTGGACCATTAAGGATGCTCGGGGAAGGGGTAGTCGGATCGGGTTTGTTGATGATTGGTGGGACTACCCTGGGATCCGAATGGCTCATGAGGGGGCCCTTGGTTGAAGATGTGCTCAGTTGGAGGCATCGCCACCGGTGAAACCTCAGTGGGGTCTGAATAGACTAGTAATCCCTTTGTAAAAGCTATTTTGTGATCTCTTGGCCGCACACCTACGGAAGTGTGAGACGGCATAATAGAGGTTCTTAGTCATTGAAAGGTGGTGAAATCACAAACACGTGGGTAAAGAGGTACAAACTCTGCAGAGTTAAATAAAACTATCATGATAGCTGTGCTCCCGGTTATGAGCACCTGGACAACTTCCATGATTAGAGGGAACTCAGTATTGGGATGGTATTTGGGATGGTTATGGTTTGGTAATGGTTATGGCTGGTTATGAATTTATTTCTGGTGTTGAATATGGTTATTGGCAAATGGTGAAATCTGGAATTATGGATGAGGATGGTGAATTATGGACTGGTATTATGGTATTACTTATGATTATGATGGGTTTACTTCACATACATATAATATATTGCTTTTCAAATGTTTTAATGTACTTTTCAGCACTTTGCCATTATTATTGTCGTCATTTGAATCAGCCACATGTCATATTTTCCACACTTGCTGAGTACAACATGTACTCACTCTTGAGACCCCCCCCCCCCCCCCAACAGTTGCAGGTCAGGATTGGGAGTTTAATGGCGATAATGCGGAGTTCTAGGCCGTGTCTACCGTCAGCTTTGCCTATGGTGTTTTTGGAGCTGCGCTATCCCTTATGCTTAGTTTGCTTAGTTGCTTATTTAGTTTATTTCCGCTGCATTAGCTGAACTTGTCATAAATATTCATTAGAGGTTGTATTCGAGGATAATCTGGTTTGTGTAATAAAATTTGGATAATTAATCTTGTTCTATGGTAATTTTCTGTATACTCTTTTGTGATTGCACTCGTGTATGTGTGATGAACTTCCTGGGCACACATATGCGTTAGCTTGGTTCATTTTTTGGAACCGGGCATCACAGATTGGTATCAGAGCCACAGGTTGACCGTAGCATGCAGCATAGATAGAATGGACACTTTAGAGCACATAGGAGCACTCAGAAATCGATGTGTTTTTGCTTGTAGTGTTGTTTGCTATATATATTGTTTGCTTGTGTGCTTAATAGAGGATTTTGGGGTGCTTTAGCATTGCCATGTCCACCTAGGCTAGTGTAGCTAGCTGTTTAGTTTCATATCCCTTGATGCATATAGTTGGGGATGTTCTCTAATTCTTACCTATTGCTTTTCTTCAGATGGTGAGGACTCGCAACCAGAGGGATGGCAATGATGAGGAGGAGAACAATGGAGTACCTCAGAACAACAATGGGCAAGTACCTGCTCATGGAGCTATCAACATTGAGCAGCTTTTGGCTATGGAAAACCAGCTCATGCAGACCATGATACAGACTATGGGACAGCTGCAGGCTGGCAATATCAACAATCACCCCCACATGCCTCCACCCCCACCCCCGCCTCCTCATAACCGGTTGGGAGAGTTTATAAGGACTAGGCCGCCGACCTTTGCTCAAGATGCTGACCCTATGGATGCGGATGATTGGCTCAAGTCCGTGGATAAGAAGCTAGCTATTGTCCAATGCAATGACCGGGAGAAGGTGCTATTTGCTTCTCATCAACTCGTTGGAGCAGCTGCGGATTGGTGGGATGCTTATTGCAATGCTCATGAGAACCAAGAGAGAATTACTTGGGCCGAATTCAAGGAGAATTTCCGTTCTCATTATGTGCCCGAGGGTGTTATGATCTTGCAGAGGCAAGAATTTGAGAATTTAAGGCAAGGAAGATCAAGTGTGAGTGAATATCTCAATTAGTTCACTCAACTCTCAAGGTATGCGCCTGAGGATGTTAGTCGGGACAGCCGGAAGCAATACTTGTTCATGAGAGGCTTGAACAATGAAATCCAAGTCCAACTACTCAACTGCGATTATGCCAATTTTCAGAAGCTTGTGGACAAAGCAATTGTAGTTGAGAACAAGATCTGTGAAATGGAGCAAGAAATCAAGAGGAAGGCGCCATATCAAGGACAGCAACAAGGAAGTAATGTGCGCCCTCGCTTTGCGCCGCCCAATGCGCCTTACTTCAGCCCTTATATTCCTGCTCAGCGCCCTGGTTATGCACCACACCCAACTCCGTTTGTGCAGCAGCGGCCTGTCATGTAAGCACCTAGGCCTCCAATGCCTTATGCGCCTCGTGCTAATTTTCCTGCTGCAAATGTTCAAAATCAAGCTCGTCCCAATAATTCTGGTGGAGTTAAGAAGTGCTATACTTGTGGAGAAGCTGGACACTTTGCGCATCAATGTCCTATGTCAGGCCTTGGTCAAGGAAGCAATGCGCCGAGGCAAAACCCAAGACCCAATGGAGGACAACCACAAGGGAACCGTGGACAGCAAAATTTTGCTCGTGGCAACGTGAACCATGTCTCAACGGAGGATGCTCAACAAGCGGATGACGTGGTCATTGGTATGTTTCTCGCCAACTCCAACCCCGCGACTATGTTATTTGATTCTGGAGCATTGCATTCATTCATTGCATCAAAGTATATTGCCAAGTATAGTTTGCCTATCTCTCATATGAAGTTTACTCTATTGGTTAAGTTTCCTAGAGGAGAGATGAGGACAAATATAGTATGTCCAAAAGTAAGCCTTAGAATAAGGGGGGTAGACTACTCCGCCAACCTCATTGTTTTGGATTCTCAAGGGTTGGATATTATACTTGGTATGGACTAGTTGAGGAAGCACAATGGAGTTATTGAGTGCGCCAGAAAGACGGTGAAGTTGACCAATGAAGAAGATTTCACCGTATGAAGCGCTTTATGGGAGGAAGTGTAGGACACCTTTGTTCTGGAATGAGGCAGGAGAAACTCAAGTATTTGGTCCGGATGTGTTGCAAGAAGCCGAAAAGCAAGTCCGAATAATTCGTGAAAACTTGAGGGCTGCCCAATCAAGGAAAAAGGCTATGCGGACAATAGGAGAAGGAAACTAGCCTTTGAAGTGGGACATTGTGTTTACCTCAAGGTGTCACCAATGAGGGGTCATAAGAGGTATAACATAAGAGGAAAGCTAGCACCTCGCCATATTGGACCATTCAAAATTTTGGACAAAAGAGGAGAAGTAGCATATAAGTTGGAGATGCCAGCTCATCTTTCAGACGTACATGATGTCTTTCATGTTTCCCAGCTCAAGAAGTGCTTGAGAGTACCAGAAGAACAAGTGCCAATGGAAGAATTGGAATTAGAGGAAGATTTGACTTATGCCTAGCAACCGGTCAAAATCTTGGAAACCAAGGAGAGAGTCACAAGGAACAAGGTGATTCGATAGTGTAAAGTTCAATGGAAGCATAGCACAGAAAAAGAAGCGACATGGGAATTGGAGGATGATCTCAAGAAGGACCTTCCCTATCTCTTCTCTTCCGCGTCGAATCTCGAGGGCGAGATTCATTTTAAGGGGGGTAGGTTTGTAACACCCTCATTTTCATGCATCATTCCCTACATACACTCATATACATGTTTAACATTAACCCACAACAAGAGGAACAAGTTTAAAATTGATTTGGAGCAATTAAAATTGATTTGAACAAACCCAAACTTAAAATGAAGGAAAGTGCAGACTAGTCAGATTTTGCTAAGGACTAGTCCAATTTCTCTCTGACTAAAAACGGACTTGTCCGTTTTTGCTGTAGACTAGTCCGATATTGGCCCCTGGAAACTTTCGGACTTGTCCGATTTTGTGCGGACTAGTCCGATATTCCAAGAATCCTTGAAAATTGCTAAGTCCTTGGACTTTTCCGGACTAGTCCGGTGTTCCAGCGGACTTGTCCGTTTTCCTCTCTGTTCAAACTCGGACTTGTTCGATTTTTGGCCGGACTTGTCCGATTTTCTCTCTGGACGACTTCGGACTAATCCGGTCCTTTCCAGACTTGTCCGATATTTCGCGACTCCGAGTTGATCTTTTGTTTTACGACTTGTTTCTTGGGTTTCATGTTAAGTGGGCCTAGGGGCGTCGTTCCTAAATCTTTTAGATCCCGTGTGGGACTCTAAACTGGCCTCTACTCATCCCAAAACTCGAAATCCATCTAACCCTAGCCTCCACCTCTATATAAACAGCCCCACCCCTTGGATTGATATCTATTTGCCACTTTCCACCCACCCAAACCCTAGTTCGTGGGGATCCACCATCAAGGAGGGAGGAGAAGATCTCAAGCAAGAAGAAGAGGAGGAAACGAAGGAGGATCAAGATCTCCACCAAGTTTTCGTTCTCCATCACCAATTCATCTCAAAGTTCATCACCAACCCTAGATCACCAAGATCCAAGTGCTACCTCCAAGTTTCTTGATTCATTGGAGTTCTAAACACCTGGTATACCTTCTATTCTCTTTTCCTTACGAAAATTCAACCCTTAATCTCCAAATTCACGTCGATCTAGGAAACCCTAAACTTCTGATCTCGCAGAGGGCGGACTTGTCCGGTCTCTAGCGGACTAGTCCGATCTTTCTGGTTACATTGTGTTGAATTAATTCTAAAATTTATCTAATCTAATCCAAACCTGTATAAACTTGTTAAAAGCTATTAGAACTAGTTAGTGATCATTAAAAGCAATCTAGTAACAAGTTCTACCTTGCATTTGCATGAATCATGCATGTCATGTCATATTGAGTAATATTTGTGCACTCTTTGATTGTGTTTCTTGTCTTGTATGTTTATTGTGTGGATTAGACGGATTTGCACTAGAGAGTGCCGCGGAGGATCTTCAGCACCAAGAGTTTGAAGGCTTTGATCCTAATCAACAGCAAGAGCAAGGCAAGTGTCCTTGAAGCATATTGATCCTGTTTTTTTTAAACAAATGTTTTGTTTGCAAAACTGCATGCTTGTGTCAATTCGATGGGAATCCTATGGTAGGAATTTTACTAGATTTGCTAAACCACCCTTGTCACCTGGAATAGTGGTAGAGAGTCGGGATGGGCTCTTTACCTTTTTGCTTCGCTTAATTAATTGGGATGGGAAAACAACACTACACATTTAATTAAGCATTAATGATATTTTGGTTAATGTGAACTGGTCAATATGATATGGTAATGGGTGATCTAAGCAAGCCTGGTATGTGGATGGGTTGGATGTTATGGTGGTTTGCTTGCTTTAGATCTAAGGACCGGTTCATGCGAGAATAAGCCAGGACTACAGTGCCACCATGAGGCCAAGTATGGGTGTGGCGTAGCTGATTAATTAGGGCTTTGCCAGTGCTATTTGGACCATTAAGGATGCTCGGGGAAGGGATAGTCGGATTGGGTTTGTTGATGATTGGTGGGACTACCCTGGGATCCGAATGGCTCAAGAGGGGGCCCTTGGTTGAAGATGTGCTCAGTTGGAGGCATCGCCACCGGTGAAACCTCAGAGAGGTCTTAATAGACTAGTAATCCCTTTGTAAAAGATATTTTGTGATCTCTTGGCCACACACCTACGGAAGTGTGAGACGGCATAATAGAGGTTCTTAGTCACTGAAAGGTGATGAAATCACAAACACGTGGGTAAAGAGGTACAAACTCTGCAGAGTTAAATAAAACTATCATGATAGCCATGCTCCCGGTTATGAGCACCTGGACAATTTCCATGATTAGAAGGAACTCAGTATTGGGATGGTATTTGGGATGGTTATGGTTTGGTAATGGTTATGGCTGGTTATGAATTTATTTCTGGTGTTGAATATGGTTATTGGCAAATGGTAAAATCTGGAATTATGGATGAGGATGGTGAATTATGGACTGGTATTATGGTATTACTTATGATTATGATGGGTTTATTTCACATACGTATAATATATTGCTTTTCAAATGTTTTAATGTACTTTTCAGCACTTCGCCATTATTATTGTTGTCATTTGAATCAGCCACATGTCATATTTTTCACACTTGCTGAGTACGACATGTACTCACTCTTGCAATCCCCCCCCCCCCAACACTTGCAGGTCAGGATTGGGAGTTTAATGGCGATAATGTGGAGTTCTAGGCCGTGTCTACCGCCTGCTTTGCCTGTGGTGTTTTTGGTGCTGCGCTATCCCTTATGCTTAGTTTGCTTAGTTGCTTATTTAGTTTATTTCCGTTGCATTAGCTGAACTTGTCATAAATATTCATTAGAGGTTGTATTCGAGGATAATCTGGTTTGTGTAATAAAATTTGGATAATTAATCTTGTTCTGTGGTAATTTTCTGTATACTCTTTTGTGATTGCACTCGTGTATGTGTGATGAACTTCCTGGGCACACATATGCGTTAGCTTGGTTCATTTTTCGGAACCGGGCGTCACAGCTCCAGACCTGAACTGAATTCAAATTCTGAATGCTGAAATTTTACCGAACTCCATAAATTCATATCTTTTGAACCAAGACTGATATGAAGACAAGTAAGTACATTATAGAAAGCTTATTACATTGGCTACAACTTTGTAAATAAGAATATTTCCAGATTTCCATCATAACAGCCTGAAAACTTTAGATCAAAACTGTTACTTTTTACGCAGGTTCTGCTGAAAGTGCTGAAAAATCTGCTGAGTTTAAAATAGCATAACATGCAAACCAGAGATGATCTAGAGGCAAACCAATGCTTTTTGGAAATTTATTGAAGTGTAATTTAACTTTGTTATTCACCTCAAGATCTGATTTTCCCATTAACTGGATAAAAATCGAGTTTGCATCAAGACTGGTCGTTTATCACCATAGCCTGGCCAGTTTGAACCTTTTGGTTTTTGTTAGGCATTCGGTTCTCGATTTCAACTCGAGGAATGTCGTAACCAACAAAGAGTTTGGACCCAACTGTTTACCAAGTTGAATTGAGTGTTAAACTCATTGAAGCTTTTTTTCCTCCAGATAGACATACTAGTGTTTGATTTATGTGACTTGCCACATCACACCTTGTGATGTTGAACGCAGGTCGCAATTACTCGAGTTGCATCTCATCTTCCCATGAGGAGTGTTTGAAGTACGCTTCGACATCCTGGTTCGAAACTTTAAGGGGTAAGGTGATCACTCAAGTAATGGTAGTGTTCAACCATCAACCTTGGTTACAACGAGTCGTGTCAACAAGAAGATGATCAATTAAGATTACATCTTCAAGAGGATCCAACCTCCACCACCAGATTGAGTTACTCTAAGAAGAAGTGTGACTTCAACTCCACTAAAGTGATTGATAAGGGTATTTGTTCCTCCTGACTGATCGAAGCGAAGGTTAAATGAAGTATCACTAGAGATGTGTCTAGTGATCTCGACCAGGTGTCTAGGGATAACCTTTGACATATAGTTAGTTATTTTTCTTCTGATGAAGATACTCCTCAAGTCAACTAGTAACTCTAAGACCTAGTTAAAGATACAATCAAGTTGAGTAGTACATGAACAATCTTTCGAAAGGTCTAGGTAACGTGGTATATTTTCCACATCCCTTATCAGTCGTTCTGTTATGAATTCCTTAACTGTGGTCGAGTCATGAAAGGAACGCTACTCATTGAGTGTCTTTCACGACCACGGTACCCAATCCTTGCAAATCATCAGACAGTACTTGAGTTTTGTGGGTGTGGTTCATTTAGTCTTGCTCAAACTATAAAAGCTACTGCACCATGCATGTGCACCATTTGCATCATACATATGCACTATTTGCACCATACATATGCACCATTTGTACCATACTATGTGCATAGGCATTGCACCATAACCCATGTGATGCATCATGAAGCATCATTACCACTGAAACACCAATGATAGAATGCATAGTAATACAAAAATTTAGAGCAAGATTGTGTACCCCATCCAAACTATTCTAAGATGTCTAATGACTACGATCATTTCACCATATTCATTTGACTTCTTACATTGTTGATCTCCTTTCCATTGAGTAATACTTGGGAAACCGATTACTCAACCTCACTTGCAACTAAACAAACACTTGAACTTCCATCATTGACTTGTTAAGTTCAAGTACCTTGATTGTTGCAACTATACCGTTCGTCATCGAGTGGTCATCATTTCGATGATCAACCTTGTAAAATCCATGAAATCTCCTTACTCGCGAGGATACCGTTCGATTGTCAACCTCGTGAAACTCTTTGGGTCCATCTAAGATCTTGTGGTGTTATATGGTAACCTTGCTACAC
This sequence comes from Tuctoria greenei, assembly GCA_036927565.1. Classification (NCBI taxonomy): domain Eukaryota; kingdom Viridiplantae; phylum Streptophyta; class Magnoliopsida; order Poales; family Poaceae; genus Tuctoria; species Tuctoria greenei. Next base: position 136,132,360 of record JAYESD010000006.1, read on the forward strand.
TAATTACCTTGTAGTTACCATATGATTGAGTTCTTTGCTATGTTGAGAGCATGTGAGGATACTGAATCCGTAAATCTTCATATGCCACCGCAAAGAGTTTTCCGCTTCTATTTCTATTGTTGGAGACGTTGATATAACCAAAAACCATGTAGTCGCCATATCTTCAGTATTCTTGCTGTTTTGATTACATAAGAGTGTTGAATGCTTTGCTACTCTTATGCTATAGCTAAGGGATCCTATGGTCGACTAAACATCAAGTGAGGTTAATAATTGTTGTTTAATCTCGTAAACCATCTTAACTCATGTCAAGGGGAAATACCACATTAAGTTGTAAGGACCTATGCAAAACCAAACAAGCAACCAAGAATCAATGCAAAGATAGTTTCAAACTATCAAGGTGACCTAGAGAAGCAAAGAACAAGTCCTGATTCTTCTAGTCAAGACTAGGACAGGACAAGATGTCATGTCAATATAAGAGTACAGCAATAAAGGTTCAGTAGCAGACTTGAAAGTTTTACGATGTGATATTGTCATGTCGAGCATCCTGTCAAGGTTATCAACCTAAAGACTGGAATCACCTGAAGCAAACTTTAGAATTTCTTAAGATGTCTGAAGATAATCACTATTTCATAGAACCCAAGTATTTAAGGGCATTGCCATTTTCCTTAGTCAATGACCCTCTTACACGGATCGTCCCCTCATCGTTTCTGTTATTCTACTTGTTAGAATCTCGGGACGAGATTCCTTTAAGGGGGAAGGATTGTAAAAGCCCGCTTTTCGGAAGAACAAAAACACAAAAATGCAAACTTAAAAAAAATTTGAAAGTGGACATGGAAATCCAAACTCACATGAACCATATGAGTTAACCAATGGTCACTAGAAATAGCAACTTGTTAAAATTTTACATATAGAACATGGTTGCTAATGTATATTAGAACTTAAGGTGTAAAATCCTTAATTTCCAAGCATTCACATTTTCTATGAAATATAAAGGAGGGAAAAGAAAACAAAATAGAGCAAAAGAAAAAAGAATTATTCCAACCCTACAATGGAACATTCAAAAACTCAAATTAAGCTACTGTTCAAACTAGGTTCACATGAAGATTTATGCTGCTCAATAGGTGGAGATTTCTAGGTCAAGTTAATTTGCAGTACCAAATATATATTCAAATTAATACAAATCAAATATGCTACTGTACATTTGACCCTGTCCAAAAATATTCATCTAAGGCTGTAAATTTTTCCATGACCTTCTAATATTCCCAATAGACTCTCGGTAAAATTTCAAAATTTTTGAAGCACGTTTTCCATTTATTGGACACGTACTGAGAGTTTAATCAAAGTTGACTTCTAATTTAAACTTTGTACTTAACCTTGTCCAAATAAACTCCAATTTTTTCCTGGGGTTCTTTTTGGTTCAAAAAGGTTAATTTCAAAGTTTCAGGATTTTTGAACCTAATCTACTATTTATTTCATTGAATCAAGTATCACTGCTTGAATTCAAATTCAAATGTGAGTTAAAATTTCAACTTGCTCAGTTCTGAAATCTGATTGCACCATAAAATTCTTCACATTTTATTTAGTCATTGGGCAGAGTTGAATATTTTTGAAGCATGGTTGCTAGCTCTATTTGAAATTTGAAAGGAGAATGAGGGAGGAGAGTGTTGTGGGCCCCACCTGTAAGTGACACAAGCAAACTTGCCGACTTGCTACACGTGCACTGTCCTCCAGTTTGTTTCACGTAGCGCCACCGCGACGTCGTGCATGTGCCAGCGCTTGCTTCCAGCGGTAGAAAAGCGATTTCGCTTCTTCTTCTTCACTCCCGTGGCCTTTACTCCTCGTCTCCCGGCTCCTGCTCCACGGCACGCCGCTCGCTCGCACGCTCGTGCTCGCCTCCAGTCGTGCGCGCCTCTCACGCCGGACGCTACTCGCTCTGGCTGCGCTTCGCCGGTGCCCTGTGCCTGCTCGCCTGGTCACGTCCCAGCTGCGCCCGGCGCGCTCACCGCCGCCCAACGCCCGTGCGCCACTCGCCCTGCCTCCTCCCGGCCTCCATGCGCGCGCGTCGCCCCAGCTCCTCCCTGCCGCACCAGCACCAGCCGCCGCTCGCCCTGGTCGCATTCCAACCGTAGCATCACCCCGCTCCAGGCCGCCTGCAGCGCCGCCATGCGCGCCATTTCCACCGCGCCTGTTCGCCGGCTCACCCCCTCCCTGTCGTGCCGCTCCGCTCTGCTTCCCTCCAGTGCCCCACACGATCGTCGCCCCGCGCGACACTTTGCGTCAGCCCGCTCACCGCCTTCCAGCTGCACCATGGCGCCCACACCAGTTGCGCGTTCCCCCTCACCGCCGCGCTGCTTCGGCTCCTCACCGGCGCCGCCCCCAAGCGGCGCCAACGCCACGCGCGCCTCCTCCCTGCACTCGCCTACTTCTGGCCATGTGCATCTCGCCACCCTGGCCGCTTGCCTTCCCTCTGGACGCGCCCTTCTTGCAGCGCCACCCCCCTGCGCTGCCGACGCCGCGTACGCCTCGCGCACAGCGCCGCCTCGCCGCCCAGGCCCTGCTGCTCAACGCGCTCTTGTGCCACGGCGCCCCGACGCACCCGCCTCTGCCCCGCACTGCCTACGCCACGTCGCCACGGCGATGACCTTTGCGCCGCGCCACACAAACCGCGCCCTGCTCCTCTGCACCTGCCGAGGCCATGCCCCGACTTCCGCCCGTCACCTTCAATGTGACGTTCCGCGCTGTGGCTATGTCCTGGAAGCAAGACGAATGATTGGTGTGATGGATGAAATGCTGGAACGCGCCTTTGACACAAGGGTATCGACCACTGGTCCAAGGTTAGCTCTGATTATGCAAGATTGATTATATTAGTGACTGCAGCTAAGGTGTTCGATGAAATTTTTATAAGGGAAGAACCAACTTTGTTGATGTTTAGAGCTGGTCTGTGATGCAGGGGTAGAATGATGTTGCAACCCCAAGTTATTCGGTGAAATGCCTACAAGGTGAGCCTTGCCCTGAAACGCCTTGCTCGACGCCCCAACGTCTGTTCGTGGTGACAGCTAAGGGTACTCATGTGTCGTCAAGCCGTACGTCCATTTTCCGCCATGATATTACTCCTTAAGAAATCCCCAAGTTGACCTTCTTTGTCATTTGAATCTTGTTAACTTGTCCGTGCGTGCTCGTGATGCTCGACTCAAATCAATTTTAATTGCTCCAAATCAATTTTAAACTTGTTCCTCTTGTTGTGGGTTAATTTTAAACACGTATATGAGTGTATGTAGGGCATGATGCATGAAAATGAGGGTGTTACAGGAGCCAATTGAAAAAATTGTATCTGACTCTCTAACCTTTCCAACGGTTACTCGGGCGACACCATTGGATCAAGGGTCTGCGAGTTATGGATTAAATTCAGAGGTGTACAGATTGCTGTCCAGTTTGGGTGTGCCTGGACAGTCTCTGCGATTATCCAAATTTCACCAACTTAGAAAAAGATTTTGGTCTTCAGCTGAATAGAGAGCATGTAAAGTACTTCCAAAACTTTTTATGGGGTACTTACTTGCCCTTGTAGCACTTCTGGTTGAGAAGATATGGCATTTACAAGTTGACAGTTCTTCTGAAAATTTGGACAGCACCTCCTTTGTTTAAGGCTGATTTTGTCCACAAATTTCAGATATACAAATATCAACATTTGCAAAAATAACACAGAGCAAACTGGTTGCATACATTCTCAGTATTCCAGAAATGTAAAACATGAAGCCAATCGATGAGTCTACTAGAAATTACGATCCGAACAGTAACTGAATATATAGCGGTCCATATCCTCAACTGTTTTGACACCTTAAATGATACATCGATTTAGACTTGGTTATTGCGAGTTTTAGCCTTCGTGTTGAATAGGAAGTTGATAGAGGACTCTTTAATCTTTCCAGGAATGTATAAATACGCCTAAGTTGAATTTCTAGTTTAAGAGTTATGGCTGTTCAAAATTCAGAATTTTTCTGGCTGTTTCAGATAGCACCTATATACATGTACTATCTTCAACTCCAGTTTCTAATTAGCTCTAAACTGAATTTAAGGTAACATTGAATAACAATGTTGTAGAATAGCTCTTCCCCTTTCCATAAATGTATCGTAATGGTACAGAAGAGCTTTCTACAGAGAGTTATGGCAAAAATTCAGATGCTGTCTCACACAGTTTCAGAACAGCAGCTGAGTTAGTTAGAGAGGATTTTCACCATCTTACAATGGTATTTTGGCTTGCGGGTAAATTGAAAACTTATAGAAGACTTCAAAATCTTTCCAAAAAGTATTCATTTGCATCCATATCCCTCCAGGTTAAGGAGATATGGATATTCAAAGTCGGGTCAAATTCTATTAGAAAACAGAACTCACCGGCTTCGAGACACAAGAATTGGGAACAAACTCAAATTTTGAAACTTGGCTCAAAACTCAAGTCCGATAGCTAGAACTTGATTCACAACTAATCATTTGCTTTGGAACTAAATGGAATATTAAAATAGATCTTGATGACCTTCTTATCCATAGCATATCACTAAGGATCTTCATGCTTAACCAAAGTCTTACTCCGACTAAGTCGAGCTAAACTCTCGCCAGGAACAAAGAACTTTGGTTCACCTACTCTTGAAGAGAAACATTTTACCTTGTCCACAAGATATCAGAAACTGATATTTGGACTTAATATGAATATGAAGCCATTCTTTCGTGGGGGTGGTCAAAGTATCAAGTAGGATACTGACGGTACTACGTGCCTTACCAGAAGAAAAGTCTAACCCGGTATATCCGGATACGTCTATAGGTGGTTCTAATATCGATCACTTGCAAACGCATTCTACACGGGTCACTACCGTAGTTAGTGTACCTGCAGAAGACAAACGATCCCCTTTCACACCTTCACACCTCAAGGGCGGCACGGGGAAACACGATAGGCAGTCACAATATTATATATGAAAGTAAATACATACGACTCTGGTGTGAGTCGCCCTCAAGCGAAGTCATGTCTCGAGGTACATGGCTGTACTACGTCTGTACAGCAAAGACTCCCGCACGAACCGGCTTATACACGCTTGGGCATACGTGTTTTGCATGCTCCCATAGAACATGAATAGTTCTAGAGATGCATACTATCGGGTTATACACCACCCGACGGGGGCTCCAACTAATTTTGTGTCACGCTGGGGTACCGCATGTCATATGTTCTCAGAAACATGGAAAGTTTTAGAGACTCATATTGACTTTCCGTACCAAACCACAGAAATATCACATCCCACATCTCGTATGCGGAGCTTACCGAGATTGATCTGCTCTCGGTGGCGTACCTTACCTCTTACCTTGAAGACGGAGCGTCGTTACAGAATAATATAACAAGTAAGTTAGTTCACCACCTTTATAATTTGTACTAGTAATAGTCCTTAATGGGCATATTGTTAAACCTCACTCGACTACTTCAGAGTTTTCAAAAATAGGCTCCTTTCGAGCATGCTATTCCCAATGAAGCTCTGATACCATGTCTGTGGGGACCGGAGTCCACACATCCCAGGATCTCATTGGGTGGTGCCATGCGATGCGGCACCTAAGAGCACAGACAAAAAGGATACCAAAACATATAAAGTTTTCATTTCATAATAAGAAGATTTTACAAAAGAGTGTACAACAGGGGTACACACGCAGTGGAAAATACATACTCATAATCTCACCTAACTAAGCAGGAGAGAAGACGTCCATGCCCTAGAACGCTTCTCACTAGCAACAAGAAGAACATTCAGCAGCGGCGTGGTTCACATGAGATACATCTCGACACCTCGAGATCTCATGTACAACCTGTACAGCAGTAATAAACCTAATACCTACAAAAATTGCAATCACCTAACGTGAGCATAAGGCTCAGCAAGACTAACCCGTCTCACTAGACATATGCAGGGGTATATAATAAGCATAGGTAAGGAATAGCATAAATAGACTCGCCTACAAGTGGATCCTTATAATCATGTTTTAAGTAGCAAATGACATTCTTCAAGCACGGCACATCATAGACTCCACAATCAAACAAGAAATGCTTTGCCAACGATATGACATGCCCAAAGCACATAATGCTATTACAGGTAAAGTATGGGGAAACTGTAAACTTTTAATTGTACTATCTCTAAGTCAAACCAGGTTGCAAAACAATTATAATTCAGTACTTCATATTCTTCTGACTTCTTTAATATTTACTACGTCACGACGCAGTGAACAAGTGGTACTCTATTACCGCGAGGGACGGTGATTGCAATCAGGACACACCTGGACAACACGACACATACGCAGGTTCAGAAGTGTTAGCGAGTACATCAGTACCTACGTAACACTTCAGTACTAGTCGTATATGGCCACTTTTCACAAGAAACCCGAACTCCGAACCCGTCTCACCTTCGAGAACAGAAGGTCTCCGCACAGAACACCTCTGTGCCCGCCGACCGATTTACACCATACTATCCTCAACCCACCCCTATTGATGGTGAGTTAATGGCCTTGACATCCCAGTTATCAAGTTACGTCAGTTGACTGGAGCCCATATATCCAATATGTTGCTAGTACAAGTCAAGCTTGTCCAAGGGGCCGCATACAGACGGGCCTTAATTGACACATGCAGGGCGATGCGACCGAGACTCCAATTCTCGTCGCTTCCTATCCATCCCCTGCCCGGTCTCAGATTCTTTATATTAAGCCATTGTCTATCTAACCAATCCTGTGAGATATGTCCTACATCTCTCACGAGTAGATTCCAGCTACTTGACTTCTATCGGATCACCTACAACATTAGCATAGCAGTTCTACACGTCGAGCTATCAACCTACCCAATTAACCAACCGGATTGTGGGTCATGCATCTGGAGTATTCAAGCATCCTGAACGTAATGCACAATTCATATACCAATCAACATAGTGATAAAGCAAAACTTTATAAACGACTTAAATGCAAACCGGGGCTTGCCTTAGTTTGCGACTGTATATCAATGTCAGTTGTTATTGGCTTGGTCTTCTTTTGAAGAGTCCACCATGGAACTTCAGGCTGGAACACCCTGTCCTTCTCCTCCAAGCAAAGCTCCTCATCGATCACCTACCATCACGTTCCTACCGACATGATATGCATATAAGTACATAATGTAATATACTTTAGATTAAACAAGTTAAACAACTCTAAGACTGGTGAGACTAACTAGAAGGAAGAGGTATGCCTCTGTTGTGTGGATAAACAAAGGATGGAGTCAAGTGGTCATAGTAGTATGGAGATGTGAATTGAAAGGTTCAATGTAAGCACACATTGAAACTTGGCACTCAACACTCGATGCTATGCCACTCAAGGACGATAAAGCTGGATGGTGTGGAAGTGTTGGACTGTTAGTGTAAGAATGACTAAGGAATCAAGGGAGGGACATCGAAAGCATAAGGAATGAGTGAACTGTGCAACAAGAGGTCACGACTCAGAAAGCGACCAATGAAGTTACACAAACTCATTATAATGTACCTAATTAAGTGACCAGTGTGGTCGCAGGGTTCTGAATTA